>CM070873.1:81563947-82763947 GCA_036365515.1 Torymus aiolomorphi
CAAGTTGTGTGTGTACGTGTGCGAATCAGTATGGTCCTTGAAGGGAGACGAGCAAAAAAGAAAAACGATATTCGAATATGTGTATACTGTTCTAGTTGATAAATTTGCTGTTTTTACCGCGTTGTAGATGTATCATAGTTATACTTTGCTAATTTCATTCGTTTTATATTTTCACTTGAGTAAATTAAACTCGAAATGGAGAAATCAGCATTTCAAAGATAATCAATAGAAAGCCATTTGATTAGACGCAAATACAGCCGCACAAAAATCAATCACGAAATTGCACACTTCAACCGCAAATAACACAACCCTCGCAGCACACACTTCCCCCCCCCAAAAAAGCCGACGGTCAAGAAAATTATCACCTATCGCAATTCTCCAGCCTCTAGCACGCGCCACAATACACACAATCCCGCCAGCCGTATACTTTCCCCTCACGCCTTCGCGGTCACCAGCAGCGTGCGAACAAGCCACGAAAGAAGCGGCGCGCTCGAGCTCGCAGTCAATTGCAATAATAGCGCGAAAAGGCAACGACGAAAGAAGCTAGGCGAAAGCGAGCCGGACATTATAGGCAGCGGGCATCCGAGAGCGGCAATCATCGCACTTGAGCTCGAGCCGCGGCGCGGTAATTACAATCAGACACCCCCTTGTTGCGGAGACGCGCGCACGCGCAAGGACACAGGTAAGAGACCGAGGAATCGGACACGCGCTCGTTGAGGAAGGAAGGAAGGAGCGTCGAATGTTGGCCGTAGAGGAATAGGAGGAGGACTGGAGGTCTATGATTAGTAGTAGTAGTAGTAGTAGTAGTAGCTGACCAGGGCCAGCTCTAGCTGCTGCCCCGCGGCTGGAAGGACCCTTTCAATTAATCGCCCGTCTTCTCTCCTCCTCGACGTTGGTTAGTTAACTCGAGATTCGTCTCTCTCTCTCGCGCGCGCGCGCGTTTCTCGCACACGTGTGTATGTGTGGGTGGGTGAACACGAGAGGAAGGGTTGTAATTAAAATCTAAGAAATCTCGCGCGCCTGCGGGAGCGTGTTCCGCAATGTGCGGTCTCGCGGACGGGCCGAGGACAAAGCGAGTATAGTATGGGGAGCGGAGAAAGAGAGAGTACGACACACGAGTAGGGGAGTTTTCGTTGTTAATTACCTGTGAGTACCTGCACGCCCGCACGCGGGTCATCGAGTTTTTAACGAGAAACTTAACTTGCCTCGCGGAGAGAGCGGATGCTGTGTATATGAGTTTTTGCGATGCTCCGCGCGTGTTTCCGACTTGATGGGGTTTTCTGTGATAATGTCGGTTGGAAAGAACTATGTCATTTTCAAATTTTTTAATTGCTGCGTCCTATATATTATACACTGTTTAATTGTAAAATCGGTTCTAATTAAAACGAAATATCGTGGTATTAATTGTTCGAAACTTGATTATAATACTCGATTCGCACTAATAAATAGCTTTAATTAATTTTCAATTTCAGTGTAATTAGAGTCGATTCACATTTGACCTGGGCACCATTAAATTTTATCATCCCCTGAAAATGCGCAATATTCTACACTGAGAAAAGGATTTGTTTATTGTTAACGTGGCATTGTAAGTGTTAACATGCGTATGTTTAAATATGAAAAATATAGGCATTGTAAAAGTTATAATGACATGTTAACAGTTAAATTACCATGTTCTCATAAACAATTTCAATATGCTACCTGAGAACATTGATACTGTAATAGTTACAATATGCTTATTATAGTAGTTTTTTAATCTAATGGCCAATTTTTTACCAGGATGATGTTGTTTTATAACAAAAACGATTGAAATAAAAACATCATTTATTTTTTTACTCCAACGTTTCGGACATTTTTATTGTTTATCCTGATGAGGGACATAAACAATAAAAATGTCCGAAACGTTGGAGTAAAAAACTAAATGGAGTTTTTATTTCAAACCTTTTTGTTTTATAACATCATCCTGGTATAAAATTGGCTATTAGATTAAAAAACTACAATTTACAAGAGCTTCTACCATCAGCTACTTTCAAATCTGAATATGTCTATTAGTTAATATAGATATTGTAACTATTACAATAGCACATTTTATCCTTAAATATGTCAAATAGTTATATTTCAAATAGATAAATATGTTAACAGTGCTACGTATGAAAGGAAGCAGAATGAATTAAAATGAATTAGTTGCATAAAAAGCGCGGGACTACAAACTTCGGGTCCGTCGGTTTGCGTCCCGGTCGTCGCATGTTTTTTATGCAACGAATTCATTTTCATTCATTCTGCTTCCTTTCATGCGTAACAACAGTAACAATATTCTTCTCTCAGTGTAATAAAATAACAGACCTACTGCACCATACCACCATTCTTTGCAATATTTACATTTCTCTTTTTTTCAACAAAGCAGAGAAACAATCTCTCCCGCTCTATTTTCGACATTTATATCCAACAAAAACATCAATATTCCACACGCACCGAATCGAATTAGATACGAACACGCGCCAGCGAACCTATTAACCCTTCAACTCGCGGTGCACTCTCTCTCGACCCTCTCTTGACACTCCACACAAAAGAATATAAATTCAATCGAAACAAACGATCACGCGCCCGCAGCCGCGTGCTCTCGTTCTTTTTCGAAATTTCACCTCCACCCCCTCCCTAATTCTTCTCACCGCTACAGCAGCAGCAGCCACGATTATTATTTTCACGCGCGAGGTATATATGGGAGGGAGCGCGGCTGACAGCTCGACAGGCGCGCAGCACGTCAACAAATTGCATCGCATTCGCACAATGTGTAATTCCATCGGAAATAATAACGGCGCCCGCCGAGCGAGCGATTGCAGCCCGGGAACGCACGCGGATTACGATACGCGGCGGTTTGAATGGGGGAACCGCGCGTGAATTAATCGCGGGATACATACAATCGAACGTACGTGCGTGCATGTAGCTGTTCTTCGACAGCGAGTGTCGGTGCTAAGCCTTCTTAAGCAGATTCTTTCGCGAGTGGTTGACGTTTTGATAGGTCGTCGATGAGTGGTGAGTCTCCATCTGACGGATGGACTAATTTGCACAGTGCAAAATCTGAGTTAGGTATTATATTATTGTAGTTGCTTCTTAAATTATTATTACAATTAGTTTAAAACTCACTTGTTAAGATCCCTAAAGTAATAAATACAAAATAATAAATAGATCTATACTTTATACATTTGAAAAGACATTGTTACCCTATCGATGAACGAAGGTGCACTAAAAATCCGCTCTTCTCTTATCTTGCCTCGAAAATTTAAAGCACGCGCTAGCTCATGCCATTCCAACATTAGCTTATACACTCGCTTCTGCAGGTCGTAGAAAAACACGAAAAGCCCGGGACGTTTTTATTTGCGCTCGTCGATCAATCCTCTCCCTCTTCCCCTACCGTGTGTTCCCTCTTCTAATCGCCGGCGCTCGAGCTGCGCGTCCCGGGCGAAAATTACCATTCAGCTGAAATTACAAGCTGCATGATTCACATTTGAAATACGATTCCGCGCCGCCGCGGCAATATTTTCAAGAGCGCGCAAATTATGAGGCTCTCGCGCGCGAGTGCGCGAGGGGTTACTCGCAGAGCGAGCGAGCGAAAGAAAAAGAAAAGGAAAAGGAAAATAAAAACGGCGCGTAAAGGGGTCACTTGTGTGCAGTACGTATGCGTTTCTGGTGTGCGTCGAAAAAAAAGAGAGAAAGCGGGTGTGAGTTCTGTGTGTGAAATCTTTTGAGAAATTTTACGAGAAACTATGATGTCTGTTTGTGGTAAGTTGTCGGGTAGATTGATGTGAGTCATTTTATTTGAATGAATTGGGTTGTTTAAGATTTTGAAATCGGTGAAGTACTTTCGCAGTGAAATGTAAACTCCTATTAAACTGACGTTACAACGAAATTTCTTGTACAACAAATATGATTTTCCTTTTACTTTTAAATAACCCCAAAATGAAAAAAAAATAATTTTGTATTAATTCGATATAAAGATTCGAATCTGCATTCTTCAGTAACTTCTAAACTATACCACACAACATTCTTAAATATTAACACGTAATTGAACAATAATTCAACAAAACCCGACCAAAATCGCACACGCTGACACGCTTTTCCCCTTATCAGGCGCGCGCATATAGTATATATACAATCGCGCGTAATAGCAGGTGCGATTGCACGCGCGCGTGCATGCGTGCAACTGCCCGGCCAAGTGTCATGTCCCACACGCGGACGCCGAGTCAACGGACCTGCTCTGCGCGACGCGCGCGCACGCACGAATGTTTAAGACAGACACGGAAGGAAAAGCTGTATACGCCCACGCCTCGGTGGTGCCGAGTCTTATTGCGCTGCAACTCGATTATAATAAAGTGGCAATTCATTGGGTTTTGGGTTTCGAACAGTTATTGGCTTTGATTTTATTGAATAGTCTAGAAGGTTTAGTGTCGTTCTAGGTTTCGGAAAAGAGTGAGAAGTTGGTGCATAATGTGGCGTAAATTAATTGGTTTAATGTATTTAGAATTTAAATTACAAAAAAGTATCGTTATATTAATGGTTATATTTGTGAAAAAATTGTATTTATGTCATAAAATTAAAACAATAAAAAATGATACGGTTGTCAAATTTCGTAAAATAAAGTAAAAAGAGCAACCCGCGGGCGAAGAGCCAGAAACAAAGGGAAAACAAGCGAAGCGAGGGAGAATCGGACAAACTGCCAGCCCCGCGAGCGGGATTCCGACTTAACTCGCCGCCAATGCCGCGCGCAGTGACTCAGAAAGTCAAACGGCCGGACTTCCTGTTTAGCCATTGCCCCGTGTACGCCTTTTCTCTTTCTCTCTCGCACACACACCTTGTTTGCACTCGCAAACGTTTGCATTTACTCTATACGCGCGCCGTGTATTTGCGCTGTTAAACGCGCGAGAAGCGCGTAAAGTCTTATATTAGACGGTTTTATTGGGGGACGCGCTCGTGGAAAACTCGGCATTGGTTTATTTGTCGGACTGCGAGCACTGAGCGCGGAATAAACGATACGAGTGTTTTGACGAGAGAGATGCAATAAAGTCGTTAATTGTCGTTTAATCCTTATAGCTCTAGTTGGGAATGGAACGAGGTGTCCGTTTTATTTATAGTATTGCTGTGCAATCCCGGTATAAGTGAGCAGGTTTTGTAAAATTAGTTTGAGAAATTGTGCGTGCGCGGATTAGGATATAGCTCATTATGCAACGTGATTGAACGTATGAACATTGCAGCGGTTCGATTAAAACTTGTTTGGAATTATGCAACTATATAATGCGATGTATATTGCTAGCGAGCTGTTTTGGAAGCCAAATTAATCGATTGCATTTTGCTTAATTGCTTAATTAAAATTCAATTGAATTAAGTTTTTTACGGAATGCTGCGAAATGAAAGTAGGAATTTATAATATTTCTAGAGATTTCGTAGATATTCAATGGGAGAACAGCAGGGGTATACGCTGCAGTGTTTATTCCTGGCTTATCGACAAGATAACAATATTTAAATTAATCAATCGATTTTGACTTTCCGGTGTGCTTATCGCGATATGGCATTTCAGTCGATGTGTGTCGAGGGATTAGCCGAGGAAAATGAAACCACTCTATCCATTCGGAAGTTCTTAATCCGCAGCTTTGTTTCAGGATAAATGCAGTCAATGGTTTTTTTAACTATATAGGAATGAGGCTATTTTTAGACATCATATCACTCACGTCACAGAAAGCACTCGAGCCAATGAAACATTATTCACGCGATAACAAGTAATTTTAGTCACCCCGCAATTAAATTTCTTATTATTATTTACTTCTGCATATAGCATTTAATATTTAACAAACCCCCTAGAATCCTCTTACCACAGAACGAGCTCAACACCGCATCTATACACAAGAACCTCCCATACAACGGCGAGCACCGTAGCGCACGTCAGATCTCAACTTTATAGCCCTTATCGCGCGCGTCCCAAAGACAGCACACCCTACGCGCACACGCTCATTACACTTTCTCTCTTATACACATACACGCAGACACACATATACAAAGAGGCGTGGCGGCGTAAGTACAGCAGCGGAGCGCAGCTGCCGCTCGCTCGCGCGGCGCAGTTCGTAATTTTTATCGACGCGCGTGCGGCTTTTTCGGGGTCGCAGATGCCGCGGGCCGCGGGCAAATGGAAGCCGCCAATTGACACGAGCCACGACACACACGTATATATACGCACACATACGCGGAGGGCTAATGATCTTCGGCGTTTATGTGTCGGGGCAGAGGATGAGATGGAAGGAGATGATCGCGATGACGGCGGGTTTAGTTTAGTGAGAGTGGAGTAGTCTTTGGAGGGTTAGGATTATACGCGACGTCTTTTGGATTATTCATAACGCGTGAATGGAAGAGATGAGAGTAAGGTTTTGGTAAACATGCTGAATTGATGGAATTTGCGCATAGTACTTGCGTTTCGTTTAGGTTACATAGAGTTGTACATGAAATAGAAGTAGTTTGCTAATATTTGCTAGACAATAAAATTATTTTGATTTTAATTACAAAATACAATTATTTTAATATTGCAACCAAACGTGACAATATTAGAAGTTTGTAATTATAATAATATTAAGGGGTTTCAATGGATCACTTGTCTTTAAGAACCCCCGCTATTTAAAATAACAAAGACTAAACCGTCGAAGGCCCAGTTTCTAAAAGCCCGTCGTACCGCGTCAATTAGTCGTCACTGCCACTACCACTTCGAAAAATAACAGAATTCATAGCAGCCGCGAGCAAATGCCCTAATCGCCCCCGGCCATTAGCCGTGCAAACAGTCACGCGTTGTTACGAGTGCACCTTGTCGCCGGCCGAAATCTTCCGACAACAGAACGGAAAAAAATGGAAAATCATCGGCCCGTGTGGCATATAAAAACGTATACATATAGGTATGTATACACGTATATACGCAGCTGTGTAATAACGATGCGCGGCGAGCTCTCTTTGTTCGCGTCGAATCAATCGAGCGACTAATAATATCGCTTCATCATGCTCTCTCTCTCTCTCTCTTTTTCTCCATTCTTTATCGAATCGAATATTTTCAGGGCACTTATACATCGGCCGATCGATTTTACCCGACGTGTCTATCTTATCGCGCGCGCGTCCTTTGCGTTAAATGAAATATAAAAATCCGGGTAAATATACACACTGCCTTCTCTATAACGATTGAAAAGTTAATTAAATGCCGCGCTGTTTAACATAGAACGTAGAAGCTGCTCCGTAGATATGTATATTAATGGATACTATATCTTGTAGGCCCGTGTAAAAATTTTAGTCTCGGATTGATCTGCCAAAAGTCTCGCGAAATAAGTCCCGCATAACTCTCGCAATAATCTCGCTAAGGCCACTTTGCGAGACTAATCTTTTTTAGTTTGTAAAGTCTCGCAAAAGATCCAAGACGAACTCCGAGACTTTTGGCTGGGCAATATTTTTACTTTAAAAAGTCTCGCATAAAGCCCAACACAAACAGCGATACTTTTGGCGGGACAATATTTTGACTTTAAAAAGTCTCGCATAAAATCCAACACGAACAGCGAGACTTTTGGCTGGACAAACTTTTGTCTTAAAAAGTTTCGCATAAAGCCCAACACAAAATGTAAAAAAATGTAAAAAAAAAATGCCTGCAAAATTACATAATAACTATAATCCGCATCAACACCTACACACTCATACACTCATATACAGACACACGCACGCGCGCGTGCAAACAGCCTTGCAAAATAACCCAGACTTTGCCCCAGGAGACGCTGTTGGCGACTGCGAACAGGAGATGCTATTGGTGTCGGCGAACAGAAGACCCTGTTGATGTCATGAAAAGAGAGGTTGGATTCGAGATGCCGGTACGGCAGCAAGGCGGTCCGTAGCTGCGATTACGACGACTCCTTGAGGCTGATGACATTGAGGCGTCTTCTTTGGGGAATCAGGAATTCGCCACCTGGATCCCTAAAATTCTTCTGACCCGATTCTCTGCCATTGAAATGAAAATATTTCCGCAAATTCACGAACGACATATAACCGCTGTTTGCGCGCGCGCGTGCCTGTGTGTGTATATGTGTGTATGAGTGTGTAGGTGTTGATGCGGATTATAGTTATTATGTAATTTTGCAGGCATTTTTTTTTACATTTTTTTACATTTTGTGTTGGGCTTTATGCAAAACTTTTTAAGACAAAAGTTTGTCCAGCCAAAAGTCTCGCTGTTCGTATTGGATTTTATGCGAAACTTTTTAAAGTCAAAATATTGTCCCGCCAAAGTCTCGCTGTTTGTGTTGGGCTTTATGCGAGACTTTTTAAAGTAAAAATATTGTCCAGCCAAAAGTCTCGGAGTTCGTCTTGGATCTTTTGCGAGACTTTACAAACTAAAAAAGATTAGTCTCGCAAAGTGGCCTTAGCGAGATTATTGCGAGAGTTACGCGAGACTTATTTCGCGAGACTTTTGGCAGATCAATCCGAGACTAAAATTTTTACACGGGGGGTGTTAAAAGAGTAATTACTCGTAACGCACGCGTATATCACGGAGCAGTCGTGCGGCGTTAATTAACACGCCGGAATCCGGCGAAATCGCTCGAGACTTTTCGATTCCCCTCCTCCTCGCCGCATTTTTTTTTCATCCCCATGTATATATACTTCGCGGATCCACAGCGCGGCGTCAGCGGCCGGAATGTCCCTAGTTAATTTTTTCCCCCGGAGCAGAGTGCGCGCGCCCTCCGAGAGATAAAGCAAGGAAGGCTTTTCTCTGCCCTCACTCTATATATATTTTTCCCGGTTCTCTCTCTCTTGCGCGCGCGACTTAATTAATCGCATAACACGGGGCTTAATGAAATCAGAATTCCGCCCACCTCTCGCCGCTTTTGCATCCCTCGCTGGCTCCCGCCCTTCCGAGCTTTATAGTTTGGCGGAAAAAGGAGGAGGCGCGGGGTAGGAAAAAAGGAAAACGGAAATATTTGTCGAGAAATACTTTTTCCTCGTCTCTGCCCTCGACTAGGGAAAGAGAGAGAGTGAGAGTTGAGGGAGAGCGAGAAGAACAAATCAACGTCGGAAAGTATGCGAGCGCTTGCACGATGGATTCTTCGCCGCGCTGGCAGATGGATCGGTTCATATTTTGCGTAGATTGGAAAATTCTTAATGATTGATGGGAATGTAGCGCAGTGTGAATTGAAAAGATTCAAGATTTTTTTACGCTAAATATTTAATGTTCCGGAGTACTTTATAAAACGTATTTTCAGAAAACGAAATTCAAATGAGCAATTCTGCGCAAGGAATATAAAAAAAAACAATCAAACAAAACTTTTTCACTTCTATTATCCTTGACTCCCCTACAGCTCCCCTTCTATCTATCAAAGCTTTACAAAGAAAAAAAAAACCGACACCTACGTAATATCAACGCAACATCAATTAAAGTCGTGGAATACAATTCAACAGCTATTTCGCGCTCGAACCCCTTTGCAGCAATTCGAATCGAAAAAATATCAATTTCGAAAGTTGGCGCCCCATTTGAATTGCGGCTCATTGTCAGCGCGACCGTAAGAGCGCAACGCGCAGGAAGAAATCGCCTAATCACGAAATTCATTATACGCGCCGTTTTCGCGGGAAAATCGTCGTCGTCGCTGCCGCCACCGCTGCGATCGATTCAAAAGGGGTGACTGTGTGGAGGGGAACGCGTTTTATTCACGCGCGTCAAAATGAGAGTGCAAGAAAAAATATAATGAAGGATAGTAGAAGCGGACGTTCTTGAGTGTTACGAATTCAATTTTTTTTCCAACCGAGTTGTCTGTGTGTAAATTAGTTGGAGAAGTAGGTTACGATTGCTTGGCGTTTCTTATAACCCATAGATGCGCTATTTGTTTGTAAATAAAAATGTCATTGTATATGATATAAAAATATACTAGTGTTTCAATTGGCTCACATGTGACTATGACGAAGATAAAGCAAAATAAAGCGAAGTAAATATTTATCACCGGCAGAGACCAGAACTATATAAATATAATTTATTATTTATCTCAACGCGCGCGATAAAATTAATAATAGAATACAAATCCCCGTACTATCATAGTATTGCAAATATTAATAGCAACAGCAGCAGCGATAAGTCGATAAACCGTGGCTCCACGTGCGGCGCCACAAGCCCACATCACCTTACATGGTAAACTCCTTTTTTCCAGCACATCACGTCCATCACGTACCTATACATATATAATCGAGCCACCGAAAGAAAAAGGGTTTTGCGATCTCGGCGACGGCTCGCCCTCTCTATATCGTCGCAAGGACTTTGTGTACGCTCGGGCACCTGAGCCTCTCTCATCACGGGCGCGCGAGCGCGTTTAGCCCTTGTATTACAAACCGAGAGGGGGCTCACTCTCTTTCTCTCGGGGTATATTAATATCAGTCGGGATCGCCTTATGTAGGCAGCGCGTAGCCTCGTTAAAATAATAAGCGCGCTTCGATGAGTGTGAAAAGCCGAGAGAGAGAGAGAGAGCGAGCAAAGGGGTTTTCGCGCTCCCGCCACGTGAAATTGCCAGCTCCGCCGAGTTTCTTCGAGGAGAGAGCGATTAAGGGATTCGGCGGGTCGCAAGCGCGGCGAGACAAGTAATTTAATTCGCCGTGCGAAAGAGCTTGCAGTCGTCGTGTATAGAGGAGACGAGAGAGAAACATGCGAGAGAGGATTTTTGGGGCTGTGTTTATTTTTCATTTGCCAAGCGCTTTTTCTGGTGCGGATAGGCGCAAATATAAGGAAAGGTTCGGTATGTGGTTTATTGTCATTTGTCTATCCTTTTTAGATTAAAAGGAGCCCTGGTCGTGTTTACCGTGCGATTTTATCATAATTTTTTTAAAACATCTATCAAATCATATTTCGTCGAAATGTCATTTCTTCGAGACGAAATATAACTTTGTAAAATGAGCTTCGAATCCCTTCTAGACTCATAAAACGTTATATACGGCCCCGTAAAAATCGAAGCTGCACTGTCAACGCGCGTCGTCCCTGTACAATCATCTCACATGCCCTCTCTCTCTCCAGATCGATACTTAAAAAAGAGCGAGTACCGCGGGAGCAATTACAGTCTCTACCGGCCGAGAGCGCACGCGCGTATACACATATATACGATCTCGCAGTATAGACACTCGCAAAAGTGACAGACGCGCGCGCGCGCGTCGATATCATGCAAATTGCGCGCAGCAGCACCCGATCCCCCCATACGTTGAATTAGAAAGCGCCAGCTAGATACATAGCTTGCACGCAGTGAGAGAGAGAGAGCACGCGCGCGACCGATGGATAGATAGCGACTAGGAGAGTGGCAAAAATAATTGGGAAAGGAAAGAGCTGCGCGTTCGCGCTGTACGTTTATACGTATATACGTACCTATACATTACTGTCGGCGTGCTCCGCGCTCACTCTACCCCCCTCTGGACGCAAAGATGTATAATTGCATCAGCCATCGAATTCGGTTACTCTATGGCGAGTCTGATGCATAAAATGACAAGGGAAATTCAGTTATAGTTTCGCTTCACAAAGCGAACGGCACACGCAGAACCAACCGGCGTACGAACGTACGAACGAACGTACGTACGTACGTATACCCTCCCCCGTATACATGTATGCATGTGTGTATACGTATGTATAAGCGTTCTACCGTATTGAACGTGTATAAGAGAGAGAGGCCAATGAATATGTACAGCCATATTTATATGCGCGCAGTTTGTGTATGTGTGCGTTAGCTCGCGCCCGATACATTTTGCATATATATGTGTGTGCGCTCGCGCTGTTCTCTGTGTGGTATATAGTTAATATCGCTAGCAAGCGAGCGAGCAAACGCGCGTGTTGTGTGTGCGCACTGATATCCTATATATGTATGTAGCCAGCGTGGCGTGCCTGAGTCCGGTAATTCGACGGCTCTATCGAATTTTACGAGCGCTGCAGCGCAAGCGTAACTGCTGCAAGCTGCCCGAGGAGCTGAATTATGAGCGAGCGGAGACACAAAGCGCAAAGAGAGTAGCTAGCTGTAACACAGTGGTATATGGGAAGGAGAGTGCGACGCTGGATGGGCGAAGTTCGGGTTGAGGATTCTGTGTAGAATGGGAGTTTATTTGGTGGTTTGTCTCGGTCAAGAAGTGTTTAAGGTGATGTTATATACCGACATAATTTTAAAAAGAGTACATCTCATGAAAATACCAATAGAATCATCCACAAAAAATTCTGAGTAAAGTATTTACATATACGGAGCGCCTGACAGACGTGTTTTTCCAAAAAAATGATCAGAGTGTAGCTGTTCGTAAAAATTAACAGCCGCGCACACAAAGAAAAAATATAAGAAACGCAAGAAACTTTAGAGAAACTTTATTTAAATTGAAGAATTTGTTAAAGTTAATGAGAGAAAAACGTTCAAACGCTTCGATTGCTCGCAAGCATCTGCCGCATCGTGCTCGCTCAATTGTCTCATGAAAAAAGGAAAGTTTGTTATTTACTTAGCAACTCGATATTCGAATTTCGAATCAATATATATATAATATATTGCATACAAGTATCCCTATAGTCAAACGTCCGCGAAAAAGCCTCTACGCATTTTTCGCCCCGTACCCTCCTTCATTTACTGATTGACCTTATTTCATGATAAATCATGTCACAATCACCGAAGGAGGAAAGCGGCCCCGGACGATCCTCTGCGAACGCCGTGCACGCGACCTACGATATGGTATCGACTGTCACCATTCGTCGGAATACTTGTTTTTACTTAAACAGCAAATTAACTTTAAAATTTAAGAGATAGAGACAATTAAACGATTACATTGTATTTTATTAAAATATTTATTCGAAACGGGAACACAGAGTTTATTTAATTAAATAAAAACCGTACTGTCGATAAGTAGGAATCTGCAATTGACCCATTTCTAAAACGAGCACAGCTAACGAAAATACTAATAGAATCGCTCAAAAAAATTTCTGAATATAGTGTTTACGTGTCCGGAGCGCCTGACAGTCATCTTTTTCCAAATAAACGTTTAAATGTTAATTTAAAAAATATTGAAATCAGGGTATCACATCAGTGAATTTTAAATGAAAGAATTGTAACTTTTCAAGCCATTCGTTAAAGTAATAGGTTAGTTTTCAGCTATTAATTGAATAAACTGCAGATTTTTATCGAAAATTCGAAAAAGCAAATGTACGCAATTTTCCACGACAATCAAGAATAATGTAAGTACTTGCCTATATATCGGTGAAAGGACGTCACTCGCGTTGAGCAAGAGAGCGAGAGGGATGGAAAGAGCAAAAGAGCGAGATCGCCGGCGTCCCACAGGGCTTTCATCAAGACTTCATTAGGTCCACGTAAATGTATTATGACTTCTGATTGAGCGCAACCGCAATATATATGTGTGAGAGCGCGTAAGTGAGTGTCGCGTGCTTTGTACTCGGGGTCTCCGTTTCCGCGCTCCCGTTCCATTATCTCCCGCTGCTCCCTTTTCTTTCTCTCGCTGTCTCGCTTACGATGTATATACATATAAAGTTACGCAGAGTGACGTGTGATTCGATTGCAATTATTGCGAGAGATATCAGATTTCATTTCGACAAATATTGGAAACTGTCGATCTTTTTCTGAGCATTTGTTAGAAGCTTGAAACTATACTAATGATTTGTATTATTTCCTTTTAATTAATTATATCGCGAGTAGTATAAATCAATATTTTCAAATCACAACACTCTGTATAAAACATAATTTCCGCACATGTAGTCACAACTCAAAATGCTACTCTTCGCTCTCTTATAGCACCCGTCTTTCCGCGAATCCTAATAACATTTCCAGCGCACGCCACAGCAGCATTGACCGCGCGGGGCGCAAAGCGCCTCATCGTGCCAATCAGCAATCAAGAGGGGCCACTCAATGGGCCGCATAAAATAATAGCTCGTCGGTGCCTCTTTTCCTCCTCCTCCGCCTCCTCGCAGCGAGGGCTTACGAGTGCAAAGAAGCAAAGGCAAATATAGACTTTAAAGGAGAAACGCGCGCGGGGGTGGCTTTTTAATCCTCGGAAATTAAAAATGCTCCGCGAGTCTCTCTATATCTCCATTCAAAGAGCGAGCGAGAGAGCCGCCGAGTCCTTGGCTATTACGGCCGCCACGGCAGTCCCATCTTTCGCGCGTGAGTGAGAGAGAGAGAGAGAGTAATAGCAGTAGCAGCCACTCGCTTCGACTCCATTTACAGAAACCCCATCAAAGGGATTGCGGCATTACGCTTTAGGAGTTTAGGAGCCGGAAGATGATGCTCTCGAGTGCGCGGACGAGTGGCCGACGCGGAGTGTCGGTTCTTTCTCTGCCGCGGTGCTGTCTCTCTCTCTCTCTTTCCCTTCCTCCCTCTCGCTCTCGCGCTCTTGCGGAGAGATTTCGGATTCTCTTTAGCGTAGGTTCTTTTGTTGCATTTATTAGTCGAGTATTAAGAGACGTGTTCCGACTGTAATTGTATCTTCTACGACATTAAATTTTCAAAAAGATTTTAAGGTATATTTCATTTAAGAACAGAAAATTGATATTTAATAACAACAGTGCTCATTAATGATTCTAATTTAAAAATATATGGATAGCATTATCAAAAAAAAGTAAGATTATTAGTAATATATTTTTCCAAAATCGCGAAATTACTTTTCATAAATATATGAAAACAAAGAAAACAAATGATTGACAAACAATTTATTCCAACAAGCAGGCAAGTTCATCTGTCCCGCGCGCTCAGTTCACTGACTCTAATACCAATGCCAAGGAAATAACACATTATGCCATTTCCAACAAACCTCCAAACACATGGCAATTTTCTGATCCACTTAACCCGAGCGCACGCACACACACGGCGCATCGTCGGACTCTACTACTCGTGCTCATTTCGCGCGACTCCGCTCCTCCTTTTTTCCTTCTGCGTCTCTGCCCCGCGTGCTCGCTCGGCTTATGCATGAGTGGCTCCCTTTTTCCCTTTCAGTTGCGCCGCCGGAGGAAGAGAGCAGCGCTCACGCGAGCGCAGAGAGACGGTAAATGAGTATTTGTCTTTGTGAATAAATAAAATGCATTACCTACGCGCCAGCGCGCGCTGCGAGTAGGAGGAGGAGAATGACGACTTTAAAGAAGAGAGAGAGACGGGCAAAAGGCAACCGCGACTTCAAAAGCCATTCGCGGATTTCTTCTGCTCCTTCTCGCTGTTTGCCTTTCATTCGTATACGCGCGCGTAGACGTATGTATACACCGATGTACTTTTCGCTTTTGATAAGAGCCGAGCAGTAAGAGAGAGAGAGAGAGTTGCCATGCTGGCCTTCAGCGACGAGTGGGTATAGTAGTAGTAGTAGTACTTTTCCGAGTGCGAGAGAGAGTCTCATCTCGTTGTTTGACGTCTTTCGTTTCAGTGTGGTCATTAAGATTTAAAAATATATGATTGCACGATTATATTATCATTATTCAGTCAATTTGTATAAGAAATTTCGATAATAATTATTATTTTAATATTTAGTCTAGTAACCCTGGTAGAAATGTTAACTAGAAGCTAGTTATTTTTCTGTTAACTTTATGGCTCAAAACGGACATGGCTTATATTTCATAATTATGTACCAATCTGAAATAAATTATGGAATTTATACTTCATAAAATATGTATTTTAAGTAATAGTAGAACTTGTAGATGAATTATATTATTTTTGCATTATGATTTTTGATAAAAATGCTTCCATTTAAGGTGATGTGATACCCACACTATTACTCAATTCTGGGTTTCTGTTTTTCTCCTTTAATTTTAAACTTTTTGAAAAAAACTCTTTGACATGTTTTAAGTTTAATAAAGAACTACAACGTATCAAAGAGTTTTTTTCTTAAAATTAAAAATTGAATGAGAAAAACGGGAACCCAATTTTGAGTAATAACGTGGGTATCGCAATAATTAACACGTTAGCTAGAAAATATGCTCAATTTTCTACCAGGGAACCGTCAGATTTGAATTCACACACTGAGAGAAATGTTTAGGAAAATTTACTATAAATGTAAGAAAAATTACTATGTTCGATAGGAACTTTGGGACAGACTCGAATTATCATAAAATTTACTACAATTTATAGTAAAAATTGCTATGTACATAGCAAAAATGACTCAAAACATAGGAATTTTTATTATAAATTTTAGTAAATTTTATGATAATTTAAGCCTGTCCCACGATTACTATAAATATAGTAATTTTTGTTACACTATTTTTCTCCGTGCAATAACCATTAAAATGGGTAAAATGCAAGTTTTTAACAAATAACGTATTGACAGACAACGCCAGTTCGAAGACCTGCATTCAGCATTGCAGCTAACTTCGTAGCAAATACTCGCTCTCTCCCCCCCTCTCTCGCTTTGGCTTGTGGCAAGTTTCAAAGTGCACGTGGCCGTAGATATACTCGCGATCGGTGTGGCAGCAGCGTTTCGAGCTTCTCTGCCCGTACTTGGGAATTCGGAGGAGAAGTAATCACAAACGTTCCGGCCGACAAAGTTCCGAGGAGGGGGGCCCCGTTGTTGCCGTCGCGGTTTTGTCGAGAACCCAAGTTGGTTTCGAATATAGACGTGTATATAGCTCGGTTATTGTTTCCTCGCGTAATCGATGTTTCATTGCTTTGTATCTGTCAGCATCCGCCCTCAATATGTCCATCATCGTTACACCTATTAATAATTTGTTTAAATTTATTACTCTACGCAGCTGCATATGCAGTTTAAAAAATGTTAAAACTGTAAAGGAACCCAAAAACTGGCATAAAACTCTATATAGCTTGCGTCTTATTCTAATTCGTTAAAATTTTTCGAAATATAATCTAACTCTCCCTTAAACTCTCTTCCCAACCAAGCCCCACCAAACAGCATATCGTAAGACGCACACTGCTGCGCGTATAGAGCAGTCTATAGTATAGAGCAAAGAGAAGCGCGCGCGTGCGATAGCGCAGGGAGCAAAAGCTCTCTCTCTCTCTCTCTTGCCCCCTTCCTCCGCCTCCCCGCTCTTACTCTTAAAGCCGTAAGACGGCCGAATTGAATTTGCAAACTTGCAGATTGGATTCCAACTTGCCTATTATAGGGTGCGTCTGTTCCGGTTAAGAGCGCCCGGGCCAACGGGAATTAATGTCGATACGCTACGCCGGGACCGAGGATTACTTCGACTACCGCGCTACTGCTACCTGCTCTCTTGCTCTCTTGCTCTCTCTCTCTCTCTCTCTCTCTCTCTCTCTCTCTCTCTCTCTCTCTCTCTCTCTCTGTCTCTCTCTCTCTCTCTCTCTGTCTCTCTCTCTCCAAAGGATTGCACTTCATTGTCTTGGACGCGCGGGGCGCGTTGCGCGAGTTTCGTATAGTGCTTACCAATTTTCGACGTTAACACACACAACGCCCGCGATTATCCCTTTTGGCGCGCGAATTCGCGGTTCCGAAGGCTCATTAGCTGCTGATTTCTGGTGAGTGATAGGTGTGGATTTTTGAGGATCTCGAAAATCTGTCATCATAACGTAGAAAATAGAAATCGGAATAACCGTAAACAAGTTGTAAACTGCGAGGATGTTTATGGAACATCCACTTAAGGTTGTATTGGCCGTAAGGTCCCTGCCAAAAGTTAGTTTTTTACGTTAAAACTGCGATAAATAATTATGTAAAAGAATTGATCAATTTTTAGTTCTCGTGATCAATGTATTAATGCAATTGGAATATTATAAGCTTTAAAAATTAAAAAATCAAAGAAAAATTGTAAACTCGGCACTATTTTTTGCTTCCTCCTAGAGGAAGCTTTGTAATAGTAAATTTTTGAGTTGTTGTAAAAACATGTTATAATTGTGTTCCGAGGTGTTAGGAATCAAAATACATGGTTTTTGAAAAATGTCTGTATGGATGTGTGTGTGTGTGTGTGTGTGTGTGTGTGTGTGTGTGTGTGTGTGTGTGTGTGTGTGTGTGTGTGTGTGTGTGTGTGTGTGTGCGCGCGTGTGTGTGTGTGTGTGTGTACACCTGGATCTCAGCTTCTACTCGGTCGATTTTGACCGGACAGGTCTCATTTTTTTGTTTTTTTTTTGCGTGATGGCGGGTCAAAAATCCGTTTTTTGATTCGGGCGATGCGTTTTTGTTTTTTTTTTCAAATTTTCGATTTTCTCAAATTTTCGATTTTCTCAAAACTGTTTTTTGATTTTTTTTAATGATAGGATCGAGTTATTCGAATCTGATGGGTAGCGTTCGAAAGAGAATTAAAATACCTATATTTTCTAAAAAAAAAAGTTTCTAGCTATCACGGTTCTTTTGTTATTAACAAAAACGTATTTTTTTTTTAGAAGCTTATAACTCCTAAACTTAACGGTGAATTTTTTTGAGAAAAATCATTATAATACAGAATATAAATAGCTATAATCTGTTAAAATTTGAATACATTCTGTATGCTAGATTTTGAGTAAAAAATTGAAAAATGAAAAAAATCAGTTTTGTATGTCCAACGATTACAAGAGTAAAATTGACTTAATGGCTTCAAAATTCCTTTTAGAGGTAGATTTTTTATAGTTTTCGGTCGAGTTCTTTGGGCAAAATGATTGGTCCATAAATTTCAGAGATATTTGAGGTTAAAAATTTTTTGACATTTTTTTTAAATCCTAATTTCTCGAGAACGGCTCTATGTATCTGAATGGGGTGGATGGCATTCGAAAGAGAATTAAAATACCTATATTTTCTAAAAAAATTAATTTTCTATCTATCACAGTTCTTTAGTTATCATCAAAAACAAAAACGTGTTTTTTGTTAAAAACTCATAACTCCAGTGATGTTATCATCAGTATTTTTTTAATTTTTAAAAAACCAACCCACAAAATGAATTATAATGTTTAAAAATTATATCTATTATAATCTATTATAATTATGAATTATGCATTATGAATGCATTATATTCTGCATTATTATAATTTATTTGTGAGTTATGAACTTTTTTAAAAAAACACATTTTTGTTAATATCAAAAGAACAATGATAGCTATAAATTTTTTTTTCTTAAAAAATATGAATTATGAAATATAAAAAAAACACGTTTTTGTTAATAACAAAACAACCGTGATAGCTATTTGTTTTATTATAAAATATAGATATTTTACTTCTATTTCAAATGATAACTTTATTTATCAGCTCAAAATTTATATAAATTTGATATAAATAAATAATAAATAAATAAATAAATTTAAAAATTACCAATTTTTAATATTCATAAATGAATTTAATTATAATTATGCAATAAATTTTTTAAAAAATTATAAATTTTGTTATTAAAAATTAATTAAAGGAATCAACAAATTACGGTTGAGGAAGCTACGGGCCAATGAATTGGCAGCGGTTTTTAAATCGTCATTACGTTGAATTTAGTGCATTTTGATGATTTAAAAAAAATAGTGCCGAGTTTACAATTTTGCTTTGATTTTTTATTTTTAAAGCTTATAATATTCCAATTGCATTAATACATTGATCGCGAGAACTAAAAATTGATCAATTCCTTTACATAATTATTTATCTCAGTTTTAACGTAAAAAACTAACTTTTGGCAGGGACCTTACGTCCAATACAACGTTAAGGTAGTTCTCTTCATATTGCAAAAACTGAAAAAGCTTCTAAAAAAAATATACAAATATTCTTCAAAGTCACAGAAATGATACCATATGTTTGTTTACATGCATTGCGGAACAAATTTTTGAGAAAAAAATTCTTGAAAATGGTTATTTTTACATGAGAGTAAATGAGTGCTATATCAACTGTGACAGAAAGTAATAGTAATTAACTCATCAAAAAAACGACTTCAAAAAGAAAAACATAGATTAAGAAAGATGAAATTCGGCTCTTTCTGTTAAGTTTATCAAATATGTGTCAAGCCAATCTTTTTAAAAAGATATTAATGATTATAAACATAAATAGCAGACGACGTGCACGAGAGCGAGAGAGGCAGAACGACTCTCTGAGCGCTCAAACTGTAGTGCCCGAGGAGAACCACCTTAAAGCAGCACGGACCTGTCGTGTGAACTATGATTTAAATAAGGACATTTTAAATCTTACTTCTTAAGACTTTGACTCCGCATGAAGCCTGCGAACTTTACTCGGTACATACCTGAAACACAAAAAACAAAACTCATTAATATCCAGGTAACAAAAACCATAACCTTCTTCCGCCAGCTTTAAAATACGTATCGTCACGAAGATAATTTACATCTCGCGCGCGTGAGCGCAAGAAAAGTACAATTTATCCTAGCTACTACTGCTGCGCATTCCAGCGGCAATTTTCAATGAGCAGCAAAGCCGAAATAATTCAAAGCTCAACGAGGGCGCTCAGTTCACGCCGCCAGAAAATTCGCTCTCTTCCACCGCGCCCCAGCCATAAACGCAATAACTGCGAAGAAGGGTTGGACCAGGACACGCGCGTAAATGTAGTTATAAATAAATCCAGCGGCTCTTAATGCCCGCGCAAAGGAGAGAGACAGAGAGAAAGGCGCCGCCCAAGACGTCGTCGAGTTGCACGGGCGCGAGGGCGTAGTAGTGGCTTCCTTCCTCCTCTCTCTCCCCTGCGGAATGTAGCTACAGTTCGAAAGTGGCAGCGGCGGAGGTTGAGAGCTTTTGCGGTATCAAAGTTTATTCAATCAGGCTCGGCGTTTTCTTTTTTAATTAATCGTGATTATTAATAAGCTGCGAGAAAGAGTGCGCTCTCGACGTGTATATATAATTTAACGGGGGAGTTAATTGGACTTTTTTTCCTGTCAAACCGGCGATTTTTCAATGTTAATAATGTCGCTTGTACACGCGCAACGAAATGTTTTAGCGGGAGTCATTTTAAAATTTAACATACGTGTATAGTAAAAATTGATCAATGGTATTATAAATTTTCGGATAAAATAAGATATAGCGGTTATTATCCGCCAATAAGATTACGAATAGTATGCACATATAAATATCATTATTTGGCGCATCTACACTGACAGAAAAACCCGGAGAAAAATTCCTATGTTGCTCTTGGAAGTTGCCCACAACTGCTTAAAATCGAAATATTTACTATCTTTTATATGAAAAAGTCCAATGTCACAAGTAAAACTTCCTATGCCAGCATAGTAAAAATTAACACGTGACTAATGGAACTTTATCTTTTGTACATTTTCCCAGGCTAGCATGGTAAAAATTGAGAGAGTTTTAGAGTAAGAATTCACACGTTCAATCGTAAACACCCCGCGAGTGCACGAAAAGTTGACCTCTTCAATGTCAAAATAGGAAAGATTCAGACAGATACATGTCAACAAACTCAATCCACCTTGGCAACATCGAGACAAAACACAAACGCTAAACGCAACAACTGAATGTGCGTTCTAATCCAACATACTTGTTTTTATTTTTTTTTTTTATTTTTTATGATAAGACAATTTTTAAAATCATTGTTTATTTGTAATATTTTTAAGGAAGGTTGTGAAAAACCATTATATCGAAAATACAAATTCATTAATAAATAAATGAGCTTGTTTAATTTAAGGTATTGGTAATAGTTATAAAATGTTAAACAATATTCTTAATATATAACATTTGTAATAAATTACGTTAAAATAGAGAATAATATTATTCGAGTTAAAGCATAATTTGTTATAAAATTAGCGCGCATAACTTACGTTTGGGGATATACAAGTTCCAAAATTTTGTAGGACATATGTCTTTTAGGTAAGTGGTTAGCGCTCCCGACTACCGTGCCAAGGGTTCCAGGTTCGAGTCTCGATGCCGTCAAAAATTTTTAATTTATTTAATAAATTTTCTTTAATCATGTTTAATTCAAAAATAACTTCTGTATTGTCTAAATATAATAATTATGTGTCTGATACTCGCTCCCCCACTCCTAAAAAAAAAAAGATGTAATAATTTTTTTCGCTCTTTAAAATCAGTTATAAAAAAATTCCCATGTTAGACTTGGAATTTTTCCTACGTGTATTGCAATTTCTGCTAAAAATCCGAGATATGGTCGAGTTACGATTCCAACATGGTAATTTTTACATGACAACATAAGAATTTTTACCAGATTTTTTCTGTCAGTGTATAAATATTCATTGTTTTTCAAACAATCACATATCTTTCCTTTCCAACACAGACAACTCATCGAATTTAATTCACAACGACTGATAAAAAACTCTCCCACCTTACCCCCAATCACAATAGAAACAGTTCCACCTCGCTCATCACCCACACACACACAACCGTCGAAACTCGGCACGCGCAATACGCAAATACTGCAGCAAGCAACGCGTGCCGGGGATATATCAGCGCGCGAGCACGACTCTCTCTCTCTTCCGCTTCTCTACGTTTCTCGCATTGTTACACCCCCACGCCACCCCTGGCGCATACTTTCGCCCAGTCGAGGGGCGCGTGTCGACACATACGCACGCGTGGGTATATACCCGAGACCTTGTTATTTCTTCTCCGCTGAGCGATAGAGAGACACAGAGTTTTGTATGCGGCCTCACGTAGAGGCGCTTTCGCACTCGCGCGAAAGACACACTTGTCGCGCCCGCACGTCTGAGGGGGTGCGACATGACAATTGTTTTGGAATAATGTTTTGGATATATTCTTCCCTTTTTTGAGAGTAGTGTATAGTGTCACAGTATAATGAAATGAATAAAAATTATACGCAGATAAAAAGAAGTATAACAGCCGTAAATTGCATATAAACATGGGTTTAAAATTCACACGGCTCACGGGCCCGCGGGACCAAAAGGACGCCTACAATAGCAGCAACAGGGACGCAATGAGTTTTAAAAAGGCAAAAAGAGAAAAGCGCGCCCCCGACTTCGCATTCATCAAAGTCATCGCGGCGCATCCACACCGCCGCCGCCACTACAACACGTGCGCGTGAGAAAGCCCCGCCGAAAAGAAGGCGGCGCGCGCAAAGACTCCTCCGAACAATGCTCTCTATCTCTCTCCTGCGAGTCGGAAAAAAAGCAATTACCTTATCGCGAAACCGCGCGAGAGCGCAAAGCGATAACAAATGAGCACTCAATTCTCCTCCTCTTTCTCGACCGATCGAAAAGTCTGTATAGTTTACTCTGTATACATACAGGGTCCCGAGAGCGAAAAGCCCGCGAGGAAAGGTTCGAATAGTAGTGGTATACAGGCGACGGGCGAGAGAGATCCGGGTGAAATGAGTCGCGAAATTGTTTCCGTCTGGAATTTATCAATTTTCTTTGAGGGGATTCTAATTGCACTAATTTGTTTGTCTTGCCGGTGAACTTCTGCTTCGCTTTCCCTCTCTCTCTCTCTTTATCCTTCTCGCGTCGTGAGCTTGGAAGAGAGAGGCGGAATCTCTATCGTTTAATCTCGCGCGCGCGCGGCAGCAGCGTCTTATCCCCGGACCCTTTCTCGGGATGAAAGCGAGGCGAGCGCGAGCTACCGATGAGATCTCGAAGATCGGCTCGCGCCCGCTCGATCTAAGGGGGCAGGAGAAGAGCACTTGGGTGTGTATAGGTGTATGCGCGCGCGGTTGTGAGAGATGAAGAAAGGAGAGGTTCGGCTCTTGTGTTTTGATGGTATCGCACGGGTGATTATTGGATTAGGAATATGTTTAGCATTTACGCGTCTATATAGAGTAAAAATCTATAAATTCTTTGATAAAATTAAATCAAATCTTTTGTTGAAATGTCCAATTAGCTTGATTATCGAAATTACTGAAGGCACTTTGCATAAATTCCTATACCAGTCGTCTGTAAATAATTAATGAAACGCGATTCGAGCAGTTCTCTTCATATAATCAAATTCAGTAACTATAACCACTTCAGACCAATTTAAGCAACTTTTTCTAGTTGGTTTTTGCAAAACTTCCCAGCAATCTTCCCAACAACTTCTCCAAAGGGGGTTAGCATTATTCTCATTTATTCCTTTTACCCATTACTGATCATCAAAAACATTAGCCCTCTGCACTCATCGGCCTTCGTACTCTCACATCCTCTTGAAAACATTCACCATCTCCATTCAATTGTAAACCGAAATAATTAACTCGGAAAACAAAAAGAGACAGACAGAGTGCGCGCACGAGATTCGTAGCGTGAGAAAGGGGTTGCGCTCATCCACACCTCTCTCTCTCTCTCTCTCTCTCTCTCTCTCTCTCTCTCTCTCTCTCTCTCTCTCTCTCTCTCTCTCTCAACAACGCAGCCAAGCCTACGAGAGCAAGAGAGAGACACGGGGATCGAAAAGAGTGTTGCCTGCTCGCGAGGGAGAGCAACGGATTGACGGACGCAGAGCTCGAAAGACAAAGATCGATCGACGGGAGGAGCGCGCTCGCGCCATGGAATCATTAATCTTGAAACTCTCGCACTTGCGATCGACGAGCGGGCGCGAAAGAGCTGCTGCTGCTGCCTCTGCCGCCCCCTCCGATCTCTTCTTCCCTTAATTATTCCCGACGCTTTGCGCCCGCACGCGTTTGTTTCGCGCTCAAACGCGCGCATGGATTTTATTGTTTCATTTATCAAAAATCGTCGTTGGGTCGAGAAGAGAGAAAGAGAGAGAGCCAGACAGAGTCGCAACTAATGCGCGAGCGAGCGAGTCCCGGACCGGCGAGCACTTTCAATTAAATGGCAAATTGAGTTTCGACGAGCCGGGACGAGAGCGAGAGAGCGAGTCTTTGATTGCCCTGAGAGAGCGAGTGCGGTGTGGTTTGGCGTTTTTTGCGCCTGTTTGCCTGTAAAGTGCCCTGATGATGTCTGCGAGAGTATTTTTGTATGTGTAAGCGAAATCGAATAAGAAATAATGAATCGTTTTCGATATAAAAATTTTCTATACACACTTGTGTCGCTTATACCGACCGTTCAAATCTATTTTAAATAAGTTGTTTCGGGAACATTTAAGAACCTTGGGTACCATTAATCTAAATTTTCCTTGCAAAATATTGTAAAGGTGACTCATTGTACTACAGGAGGGCATGAAATGTCATCGACTTAACAGATGTACCATTATCTTGGGATTAGAGTTCGAAGGCTTGTTAAAAGTTGCGATATTACGAATAAAGGTATCGTCTTTCATGCTGGCGTGCATACGGAGTTCGATTACTCGTTCGATCTAGCAGCGGCGAATTCAATAGGAAACGCGAATTTAAGTTGCAATTACGCAATCCGTCTAGGGTTCTCTCTCTCTCTCTCTCTCTCTCTCTCTCTCTCTCTCTCTCTCTCTCTCTCTCTCTCTCTCTCTCTCTCTCTCGCTTCCCTAATCCGCGTTTCATCTGCATCAGTCATATACGCTGGCGTCCGCCAACGTGTAACTTACACGCTATACACCGAATCGATAAAGTAAGCGTGCGTATACAACGTCGCGGTGTCGAGTTACATGCGGTAAGGAAACAATCGGGTATATTAATATGACAGACGAATGTAGATTCTGAATGTGTGATTCGATGCTCTTTGTTCGCTTCCTTCCGAGTGTATATGTACTGTCAAAACACGTTACTCATCGCTTGTAAAATCACGCGTATACCTCGCACCGCAAATCAGCATAAGTAGAGAAAAATCGCGTAATCGCAAAAATTACAACCACGGACGCGCGAGCGTAATCCGCTTTGCTGATCCCTCCTCATCACCATAAAAGCTCGCGCGATGCACGCACGCACGCAGCAATCTTCCCTATATAGCAAAAAAAAAATCCTCCTCTTGCGAAAAAAGGAACTCTCATCGAGCGCTACCCTCGTGGAGTGCGCAAATCGCGCGTGCGCGCGCTCTCGATATACATCCTCCACAAAAGCGCGGTATCGAATTTCGCGCATACACCTAAGAAGACTGAGAGAGAGAGAGAGAGAGAGAGAGAGAGAGAGAGAGAGAGAGAGAGAGAGAGAGAGAGAGAGAACCGCGTGGAGAGCGGAAAAGGAAAGAGAAAAGATATACACACAGAGAGGGACTACTACTACTACTACTACATCAAGAAGGGAGTAGCTGTGGCGGCGGCAGCAGTCGCGCCGATATCAAAGCGAGACAGAGAGGCAACACACAATACACGCGCGAGCGGGAGATGCTGATGCGATTGTATTATAGCGGCGGCGGTGCGGTAGTAGTGGACCGGTGATCCATTGTCTCGTCACGTCTCGCGAGCTCTCTTTTATCTCGATCCCCGCGCGTATCGGGGCCCCGTATCGAGTGAGCATCCATCGAAAGTAGCACGCCCGACGCGATCTATACGTCTCTCTCTTTCTCTCTGCGCGCGCACATCACACACACATACACGAGTGAGAGGGAGAAAGGAAGTTGTAGTAGTCTCGAGTTGGCGGATCATAATACGACTTGCACTCGGCGCTGAGGTGCATGTACATATATACAGTGGAGAGGCGGATGCTTACTCGGAGCTTTGGCTTTATGTGGATGGACAGAAGTGTGAGAACGAACGATGCAGCAGTCGTGTCCGCGCGAGGACATCAGAGGTTTTTCGGTAGATTAGATTGGGAATGAAGTATATGAAAAAATGCGACTGTGGAAAGGTTACGGGAGATAACGCAGATAAGGAGGGGAGGTGTGTAAGTGAGCTGGTGAGATCGGATTCGATGAGAGGTATATCTCGCATCGTCATGCGTTATTATTACGACGGAGTTCGAGTATTCACAATGCGCTCGGAATGTGTGACTGGGTCCGCGTTGCACAAGAATTTAAAAGTCTGGTAGCGGTATCTTTAAAAGCTTTTAATAGATTATTATTTCGTTACGGCTGTAATTGATAATCTCACTCGTACACTCTTGAGTAGTCGAATAATTTTTTTTTAAGTTTTCAACGCGCCTACACGGAGAGAAATTTTGTAGTGAAAATTACAAATATTCGAGGCAAAATTACCAGTTTCTATGGTAATGGATGGACAGACTGACAATTTCAAACTTTTTACCAAAGTGCCTTGGTAAAATTTTTTTTTAGTTAATTTAAATTAAAAAAATTAACTTTTTTATCTATATTAATGGATATATAGTATTTTAATATAGAAATAGAAACAGAAACAAGTATGAAAAAACATTAAACTGAAAAAAAATTTTTACGGAAGCGGGATTCGATCCGACGATCTTTGGGTTGAGAGTCCGACGTTCTACCGACTGCGCCACGGAAGCTGTTACCAACAGTCATTTGAATCGCCGTTATTACTTACTGAAAATATGTGTATTGTTTTCATTTTAACGTCGCGCACGCCTCTAGTATCAATCTTCTGAAACACAATAATGCGCAGTGCGCATGCGCGAATACACAAATACCAGGTTATTTGGCAAAATTTATCAGTTTTTTTAGTAAAAATTCTTAGGTTACCTTGTAAAAATGACTAGATCTCAATTTTTACCAGTGTGTCTGGTAATTTTTATTCCGATAATTTGGTATTTTTTTTAAGTGGTTATGGTAGTTTTTCCTGGGAAACTTATAAATTGTATTAGAAACCTGGGAATATCACGGCTTTTGACAGTCTATCCATGCACTACCAAGGCACCTTGGTAATTTTTACTCTAAAATTTCTCTCCGTGTATGTATATGTATACACCTTCGAAAAAGAAATCCATATCTTGTGTAGATAAAAGGGTGACTACAAAAAAACACAGAGCAGGCGAAAACGCGCGCACAAAAGGATACGTGAGACGAAGACAAGAGTGAGCGAGCAAAACAGTACAAAGTGCAACGGATACGATATAGGAAGATACAGAGAGTAGGCGAGCGAGTAAGGGAGAGAAGAGATGCGCCGGATAAATTGACGATGCGGGGCCGCGATATCCGATCGATCAATCGACGACTTCCGCTTGGCGGTGCGCAGACGCGTACGTGCCGATTCGTACGCGCGGATTTCTCTATATAGCTCGGCGCGCGTGCATCGAGAGACGAAGTTTTAATTGGCTCTATACCGGGTTTTCTCGCGCGTCTTAAAAAGGATATCGCCAAACGACCTTGTTGAGTATGGTGGATATAGATACCGGGACTTCCAATTGCGGATTGCCCGTCAGATGGTATTAATATGCGCGCAGAGATTAACAATTTATCGCTGATGTTAATGCGTTTACCGTACGAAGGTTCATGGTGACTTTTTTTCTGCAGATCGAAGATGAAGAAGAACAGTTAAAGTTTTATTGTTATACGCTGGCTTTTATCTTAATTATAGGGTATCGATTAAGCAATTAACAGATTATTGTTCTTGCAAACTGCAATAAATATGTGACTCGGTGCAGCTAAAATAAGAGATCTTTAAAATTTATGCGTTCGTGCGGCTATTTAAAAATAATGTGTCCGCGGGGAATTAAATTTAATGTGCAGTCTATTTTTTTATTTACCGTAACATTATAATAATCGAAAATACACGGCGAAATAATATGCTCGTGAGTATATTAAATGAAAAAATGTACACCGCGCGCGTCATTATGAAGCGGAATGAAAGTCAATTACTCGATCGCCGCGTACGCGCGTTATTCCAATAAAACATTCGCCCAATAAAACCCGCGGAAATCCTCGGTCGAAAAAATGAACACACGCACACATGTACGCGCGCGAAATTAACTCGTTTGCAAATACGCGTATCCCGGCCGGCAAATAAAAAATTTTGAGAATTTTGACAATTTCAAGACGAGTGACGGCTGCCGAGCGAACGAAACGGTCATCGCCGGTAAAATAAAATCCCTGGCATATTTGGAAAATCGCGCCAAACAGTAGCAGCGAGAGTGGCGCAAAGGGAAAGAGAACAATCGTAAAAATGCCGGGGTTCGGCAGCCGCGCCACGCCGAACGAGTCCGCATTGGAAATCCGCGTAATTAACCATTGGAATGTGAGGGGCGAATCAGAGAGGCACGCGCGCGGGGTCGATTAAAAACGCAAGCAATATCACTACCTTGCACCCGAGTAAAAATGCGCGCGGGTGGGGAGCGATTTTTTTTTCCTCGATACGGGAGAGCGTCATTTTTTGGATGAAATATTTCCAGCTCCGATGAAAAATTAGTCGAATATTCGGAAGATCTGTATTCGAGCGAGAGCGATCGAATGGAAAAATTTATTTCGTTCGCGCGTATGTGTAAATTTCATAAGTATTCGGAATATTGAAAAATGTGGCGGATTTTTTTTCGACATTATTACAACTCAAATATTTACATGTTTGCATTAAAAAAAAAAATTTAATTTCAAAATTTCCCCCACGATGGCGTGCCGTCGGTTTTAAAATAGCGCTGTTCGAAGTTTATATCATTGATCAATTACGCGAATTAGAGGCGCAGGGGCCACCTTAATATATAACAATAGCAGCAACCGGAGAGAGGGAATAATGAAATCGTTGTAAATAATGATTAAACGCAATTAATGCTAAAAGAAGAGATGGGGGGAGGGGAGCGGAGAAAATGAAAGGAAGACAAGAAGCGAGCGAGAGACGCAAGAAGGGTCGAAACGAAACGCGAAACTAACGTACAGCGAGAGAGAGAGAGCGGTAAATTTATATGACTAATACGCCGGCTGGGGGTCTTAATATCGGAGGCGCGCGAGCGAGCGGGAATCCGAGAACTGTAGTGTAGTGTACAGGGTGAGAGAGCGAGAGAGAAAAGAGCCCGGAGGGGAGAGCCGAGAGACGGAGAAAAGGATCCCGCCAAAATCGCAATATCACGGAATGTATAAATGTTGCGTTAGTATAATCAGCTGAATGAGATTTTCGTAATCCTCCGACATCTACGTGAGCGTGTGGGTCTGTATCGTAGCAACAAGTGCGAAGGGATGAGGGCAATGGGCAGCTCATTTATGCGTGCAAGTTGTTGCTATATTGATGAAGGAGAAATGTAGATTTGGTGTTACTAGCGGACATGTGAAAATCATATAGTTGTGTATGAATTGATTCGTTTCGTAATAAATTTTGAATTTTGTGTTTTCTATCATGTGGTATATTTTATATTTATTCCTTACATATAATGGGTCTGAAGTTTGCAACGTTAAAGTGCAACGAAATAAAAATAAAAATGATTTTACTTTAAAGTTATATTGATTAATTTTAATTTCGCATGGACATTTAGTATTCTATAGTACAAAATAGCTTTATGACAAAGATTTATATGGATTTCCATTATCTAAAACTTTATGTTAATTGTAAAAAATTATTTCTTTGCATTCCAAGGATGCAAACTTCAGACCCGTTAGATATATATGCAGTTTTTGAAATAAGATTTAAGCGAATGAAAGATAATAACGTTCATAATAAAATAATCGATGATTAAATACTATATGCGTGCATGTGCGTACGCTCGACAGTATGAAATCAATGAACATAAAATAAATATTAGTTACAGAAATAATTATGATAGAAAACAGAAGATATATATGCGATTAATACGACCGTAAATTCGTTACAATAGAAAACAACATCAATAATCCGTGCGAAAAGGATTACATTCTGTTACAGACCGCCTAATACTGTTACAACAGGCTGCGCGCACGGCGGAAAGAAACCCGGCCACAAGAATCATATTTGCCGGGAATAAAGCGCGATAAGACACTCTCGGCGCTATAAATCAACTCTTGGGATTCGTCGTAACTGACAGAAAAATCTCGGATCGCCATAAATAATTCAGCGCTCGTCTTGCGAGACTATACACGCACCGCGCCTTCTGTATATACATACATATACACGACTCGCTTCCGAGGGTTAAAGGCTCCAATCTTTTTCGGTGAAGCTAAGAACGAACGAACAAAAAAAGAATGACGGAATAGGATCGACGAAAGGGGTGAAGGAGAGGACCGGCGAACTCCATCTCTCGCGGTGGAAAGTCGCGAAGGGGCGCGCACCTGCAGCCGCCTTAATACTTAATTCCATTTTCGCCTCTAATTGGACGCTTTTATTAGGGGGATGCATATTTCAGATGGCGCTTTTATTATGGGCATCGGGCACGAGCGTGCAAGGGAGTTCCACGAGAGAGCTTTAAAAAAAATTAGGCCTTCGACGGGAAGAAATCTCTTCTCTCTCACCCCTTTGGCTCGAGGCGCCTGCTCCTCCTTTTTATACTCTCGCTCGGGGCTTCTCGTATTGTTCCAAGGATTAAAGTATACGGAAGTGTAATTTCTTTGCGAGCGAGCGCGCGGGGGGGGAATCGACGAGGGTTCGAAACTCGCTTGGCAACGAAATAAAGTCGAGGGAGGCGCAGTAGCTCGCTCGATTTCCCGCTGGCAGTTTCTTTTTCCCGCCGCGAAGCCAGCGTGAAATATATATCTTCGAGGCGGAAAATATATGAGATAGATATAGAGAGAGCGAGCGCACGGGACTACAAACGCCCCGGTTAATTTTCACGGCTGCGCCTCGGGGCTGAATATGCGAATGTGGAAGGATTTCACTGCCGGATTAGAATTGTTAATATAGCACGCTGCGCCTTGTATTTGTAAATAGGAGTTCGGAAAAAAAAACAAATTGAGAATCAAAATGTGTGTATACTTGGTCGAGAAGTTTCGAGGAAAAATGAATGATGAATAAATTATGCGGGGTCCGTCGGCAGGCTCATTATATAAAATTTTATTTTATTCACGTTTGGTTTAAGGTTATACTTATACTATAATAAAACTTGATATACATGTACTGGAATAAAGTTACAACATTATATACTTCTTACTCTGCGAAATATCTTCTTTACCATAAAATTTTCATCCAATATAATTCTAATCCAACTAAAATAATCTCGAATTTGAAACGTAAAGGCGCAACGCAACGCGCAGCTCTCTCAAATCCCCCCTCTAATCTAGAGAAGACGCGGAGCTCGAGAGACAGATAGCGAATAATCTCGTCACGAGTCACACGCGGATACGCTGCTGCAGCGCAGCAGCTCGCTGAGGGCAGGTATAAATTTTAATAAGCCCCGGCCGCCGGCGCCTCCGCGCGCGCAACCCTTTGAGCCAACCGAAATGAACGAATTAAAAGTTTCTCTCGTTTCGCGGACGAGCGCGTCAAACTCACGACGAGGCCGGGCGGTGCGAGAAAAAGAGAGAGAGAGAGTGAGGCTTTTAGTGGTCTCGCGGTTGACATTTCGACTCGCGCGATATTCGCCGCGGAAATTACGGAAGTTTCGTCGTTCTCGTCGCGTCTCCGGCCACTGAATTTCTTATGGAAGCGAGAGCGCGCGTATAAAAGTCACGGAACGGCCGGCAATTTCGGAGGGGTGAACGAGGACGGTTACCACTTTTTTTTGGATTGCGCGCGAAGGCTTGTAGTGATAGTGGTACTCGAGAGGGCGATCGTGCGGAATTTTGGCAGAGTGACTGCGCGGCGTGTGTGTTATTGTAAAGTTTTTTAATCGGCGGTGTATAAAGGTGTAATAAAGTTAATCTTCTAGTTTTTTTTTCACCAACTTTTAGTAACTTTATTCTTACACTGACAATTTATTCGCGAATATTTAAGTTATAACGAAATAAGTCGATACATATTGTACCCCATTCTCTCTTAATTAATAATTTTAAACTTTGCCTCGAATTATAAGTATTAATTTCTTAAAATAAGAATGCACATTTTTAACTTTAAAACCAACCAAAATTATACGCGCGAATAATTATATCCACAGACAAACGAAAAGTTCTTCCAAAACAGACCTAAATCACGCGCAAAGCCCATAGCCTCCTCGCGTTTCATTAAAGGCTCACCGCGGCAGTCCGTCAAAAAGAAGCGACGAGCCTCGTCTTTCCCTCTCTCTCTCTCTCTCTCTCTCTCTCTCTTGCGCACAATAACAGTATATACACCCCGTGCATCGTCTTACCGGGACGTCGCGACTAAGATTTCAATTAAAACAAGCCCCCGGCGCACACAGCGATGCGCGCGCGCGGGGGGATTAGCAGTACGAATCCGCGCGGGAGCGAAGGAGCCGGTTATGACGCGGCATAAATATCAGCGTAAATTGCCTCCGCTACCGCGTTCGCGAGCGTGCGAGCGAGGGAGAGAAACGCGGATCAGCGACAAAGACGCGCACCGCGTCATAGTGCGGGTATGGTGGCGCAAACTTTTCCGGAGAATTAGACGATTCTGCATTTATGAGCTTTAAATAGCGAGCGAGCGAGCGCGATATCGCTGAATTTTCAGTTCGAGCTGGCGGAGAGGCTTTGAGCTCATTACGCCCTGAGTAATATCGCGCGCGCGTGTCCCGTTAATGCGAATTATGAGAGTGACTTTTGCTTATGCTGTCGTGGGTTTTGTAAAATGAGAAAATAAATAATTGGTGTAATATAATATATTAGAAATAAAAGTTTTTGTAAATATGTTATATTACATTAACTTTCGACTTAATTTTACCAAGAACTTTGTTAAGAACATCTAGGAGAACCTATACCCACCATGTTTGATCTACCATCAGAACACACTCCACGTCATTCTAAAGACATCACGCACACTTCTCCCACTTATTTCATACAGAAGACTCTCTACGGGAACACGCGGGCAACAATCAACCGTATCGAATTTTCGGAACGCGCGCTCTCGTATTTTCCTCGACTCTGCCTCAGCTGCGCGGGGACGAGAGAAAATCATATTCCGAAATCATAATTAACAGAATTATTCCGGAGTAACTCGATACGTTCTAGTGCCCCGGCGGGGGTTGCCCGCGCTCGCAGCAGTCTGGGGAAGAGAGAGAGACGCGTGCGCACGGGTCCGGAGAGCCTTCGAGAGGGCTTACGTCTAAGAAGGGTTGCCGGCGCGCGAGGCGAAATTCCATACGATTATTCGTCATTCGCGCTGTGCTGGATATTTAGCGGAGCGAGAGGAGAGAGAGCTGCGAGGTGAGGTAGTACGCAGTTTTGTAGATGGCGAGTGTGTTTTAAAAGTTGGGAAAAAGGGTGAGGGGTTGATGAAGGAATAATAATAATGATGATGTAAAATCTTATTATCGCGATGTCTGTTTCAATTTAACGTTTGCTTAAATATTCTATAATATACATTTATTTGAGCTTTTAAATAAACATTAAATATTTTACGTAATTCACATCATATAACTATTTAATAAAATATAGATTTGATCTAAATACTTCAGGCACACAATATAATACAGCAAACAGCTTTAAAGCAGCAATAATACATACATTAAAATCCCAACAATCACACAGTAACGCATGTTCACATCTTTTCCTACAACCCGATTTTCCCCTTCACGTCGTTCTCACTCCCTCGTATATACATGCACACTCCAACATGATCTCGGCGTGTTTCTCCTTATGAACCCTAACCACCTCTGCGCGCGTCCCCACGCGAAGTTTCGCTCACTTCCCCCCTGCCTATATATACGTATCCGACTCTCGCGATACGCGAAATGTGTACTGTACTACTTCACGTGCGCGCGCTCGCTCTGGGGTGAAATTAAACGGCGGCGAATTTTCGCCCGCCCCTCTCCGTTCCCGCGCGCACGTGGAACCGAAATTCTCGCGAAATTGCTCCTGCCTTATTCAGGGCGCGCTCTAATCATGTCTCGCGATATTTCTTGCGACGTGTCTGTGTGTGTGTGTGTGGGTGAGAGTGTACACTTTTTCTTTGGGAGAGTAGTCGGCGGTCGGGAAAAGTAGGAAGTGAAGCTACGTGTGCGTGATTTGCATGTATATTTGCGCTAGAAGAGAGATAATTAGATGAGCTAGAAACTTGGCGCTTTGAAAGTTTCTCTCGTGTACAGGTACATCTGTTTTTCGTGTCTCATGTGCATTAGAAATAAAAATTAATGGTCTCTTTTGTTTTCTAAAAATTCTTCAAACTTATCTTAATTACCCGTTATTGAGATTTTCACTTTATCTGTTTCATCGAGTTATTAAATTTTATCATGCATATAATCTTCCAATCAATAGTTATTACACGAATAAAGATAAATTTCACTAAAAATAAAGCAGCCACAAATATTTGCATAAACGCCACAAACAACATAATTTATCGGCCATAACTATGTACAAAAACGTGAAAACGCGGAAAAACCGCAAACATCAAGGAAAACATCAAAAGAATGTAAGTATACACGCACACCTTGACGCGCTCTTGCATTCAAATGATGAAAAAAATCACCCATGCACACCAAAGAGAAAAGATCTTACGTCTAAGTATACGCACCCAGGCACCGACGAAGCGTGAACTTGGCGCGACGAAAATCCGAAAAATCCCGGCCGACCAACCGCCCTTGACGACACTTCTCCCCCTAAGACAGAAAGAGATCTATCTCTCATTCTTCCCGCCCTCGCACAATACCCCGACGAGACAAAATCCCGTATCCACGTATATACCTGCCGAAAAGCGCGCAGCCATGCGCGTGCGCGGATAAAGAGATCGCCGCGTGTGAATCGTCAGCATACATAACACACGCGGCGGCGGCGCTTCTCTTTTTCTCCAAAAGAGTTATACACGGATGCATGCGCGCGAGTGCTGCAGTGCCACACACACGTGCGTGTACTTTTCTAAGACGGGAGTGAATGGACGAAAGTCGGCTAAGGCGATCTTTCTCTCGCGAGCGGAGGCAAGAGGGCGTTAACTGAACTTTAATGGAGATCGGAGATAAAAGGCGCGAGAGAGGAGAGCGCCGCCGGCGAGAATGGGAGATACGCACTGCAGGCCGGGGATTACGTCGAAATCTCGTCTATATCTTCGCTCGGCGCTCTTTTACCTGAGCGCGTATATATAGTTACCGGTGGCTGCGCTGCGTGCACTTGCGACTTTGGGTTTTTGCGTCGCTCCTGTATATGCGACCGCGCTTGGACTTTCGAATGGGGTTTTTTTTTTTTTTGTTCCAGTGGATTTTGTGTTTAAGCGCGTAGTGGTTGGAAAACTGGTTATGGTGGTAATTGCTCGATTAGAAGATCCCGATAAATAGATCGTGTGCCGAATTACGCCTTTCACGAGTCAATTTTTTTGTCGTTGTCGCTCTGACACCGTGAGAATGTTCACGTGGAGTGTACGTGAATGGAGCATTCAATCATATGGAACTTTTTCATATAGATTATAAACGTCCTTACGAGATAGTGTATATGAATTATGCATGCAGTGCCGTTTATTAATGATTAATTTAAAAATATTTTACTTATTTAATCTATGTGTAACTAAATATCTAAACATAAAGTAGGGTGACTTCACTATTAGTGAATGAACAAATAAAGAAATTGTAATTTTTATTATTCAATTAAGAGTCTTAAAAATGGATTAAAAGTAAAAATCTTTTTTAATTAGTATTTTAAAGTCTTCAAACTTTACGTTAGTGACCAAATTTTAGATAAAGAATAAAAGTAGAAATTTTGTTTAAAAGAAATCTGTAAATATCTCCTAAAAACCAGTAAATGAACACGCGGTGCTAGTGACTGAACACTTTGAAACCAGTGAATAAACACTTACTTTCTATGTACTTATGTAAGTTCAGTAACAGTAATTTTACAATCTGAATGTTGAAAGTTGACATCAGGATGATAATAATATACAGTTTATGTATTAAAACTAAATATTAAATATTAAACATTATTGATTTTTCATATAGTACAGCATGAGGTGCGAATAACATTCGTTCACTGGGTTGCCGAGATAAAACTCGCGGTCCAGTAAAGAAATTGTTCGTTCACTAGAATCAGGGCTATGAAATGCACCAAAGTTTGAACACGTAAATTATATTTAAATAATTAACTTTTTTCTTAAAAATAATGTCAAATCGTCAACTAGTAAGTATAAAACTTCATTTAGACGTAAGATTTTAGCACAAAAACTTTCGATTTAAAAAAAACTTCAGCATATGCCGTGCATCTGCGCCACCCTTATAGCGAGCGAATGCCGTATATTTAATTCTCATTACAATATCGCAATATTAATAATTTTTTTCATCCAAAGCAATTAATTCATTTCATAGCATGTACAATATATAAAATGAAAGGAAATTTCACAAAGATTTCGAAATCATGATTATATTTGATACACAAAATGTACAAATTTTACAATTTTAAATATTATATCAAAATGTTTATTCACTGGTGACTATTCCAATACTGGTGTAGTCGCCCTATTTTTTAAAAAATTTCAAAAAGTATATCAAAATAGAAGATATGTTAATATTTACTCATATTCTTAAATATAGTATATTCTTTAATTATATGAAACTTGTTGTTCTCCTACATCGTAATCATACATTTTTCTACCTAACACTCAAAAATTACCTTTACTCCATTGTACAAACGTATCCATTACCAATTCAAGCATTTTCGCCACCCCTCCGAACATTTCACAAACCAAACAAAGTATCTCTCTCATTTTCCTTATTCCACCTTTCCTTCGTCTTACACACGCTTCCATACCCTCCAATACAGAAATTGCGGGCGAGCGGCGTGTCCCGGGCGTCACCTCTGGCGGCGCGAAACGCCGTGTCCTCCCGACACCGTGCGCACAAGCGTATCTCCGCACCATCTGGGTCGCCGCTCGCACTCTGTGCGATTTTTATCGCCTCGCTTGTCGCCTATATGCGCGCGCGACAGATGTGTCTCTCTTTCTGTCCGCCGAGAAAGACGGTAGCGATTGCAGGTAAGTTGTGTGTGCCTGCGTGCAAAGTATAAGCGAGTGAGAAAAGGTATATATGTAGGTATCGAGTGTTACATCGGCTGCAGTTTTTGGCTCTTTGTAACAGGCGCCGTTTCCTCGGCGTTGATCGCAGGATTATCTGATTGTGACTATTAGGGTGTGCGTAATTGATGGAATTGAGATGGCTGCGTGCTGGGTGGTTGAGGACTTCGGTTCGGAGAAAAAGGTATATAATGATGGGTGTTAGTTGGGCTTTTGAATGATTGTAAGATGGTATTACGGGAATGATTACCAGTTTGTGTCGTAGTGTATTTTTTATACTCGAAACGGATTATTTCAAACAAGTTACTTTTAATGCAATATCACACCATTATACGCTTGTCTTATAGCGGAAAAAAGGGTAACACTATCACGATCCATATTTATCAATCTGTATTTGTCTTACAATTACTGTTTACCAACACGGAGAAAAACATTGTAGTAAAAGTTACCATGTCTGATTGTAAAAGTGGGGCAGCCTGGAATCACGAAAAAAATGCCATAATTTATGGTAAAAATTAGCCATAAATAAATCACTATTTTTATAATAAATTATTGCAATTTTGTTCATCATTCGAGCCTATCCCACATTTACAATCAGACATGGTAATTTTTACTATAATATTTTTCCCCTAGTAATATCTCCACCCCACCTATAAATTTATTTATTTATTTATTTATTTATTTCACCAAAATTTAATTTACATAGGTAAATCCTATAGAAGTATATGAGATACTTGTACATAGGTTGGCACAATATTTACAAAACTAAATACTTAAAATTGAAAAAATAAATATAATAATCTTTAATTTCGCAGTAACAAAACAAAATTCGTATAAAATGTGTACTCGCACATAACAAATTGATAAACATTTTAATAATTTGTAACGTCGTAATTAGATCTCATGAATCTTTTTAATTTAATTTTAATACTATTCTTATTACTAGATAGAGTTTTATACTCGTTTGGAAGATCATTGAAAGCGTACATGGCTGTTACATAACTTCTCTTATCGCTGACAGCTTTGTTCATTCTCGGTAATTGAATTGTTTTATACCTAGTGTTTCTCGCTGTTTTTATAAATATTTCCTTCAAAGTTTCGTAATGATATAATAAACAAGTATACTTATAGACTTGGTTAATACTTAAAGGATTGTTATCGCCTGGAAAATTTGTATTTATTAATTTAATAATTCTATCCTGTATTCTTTGTACTAGGCGTATAAGAGTAGCGGTAAAGGTATGTAAAATACAAATAAGGATATTACAATTATCTGAACAACCAAACATAACATTATCTCTTCAACTCAATCCACCATCTCTCTCTCTCTCTCTCTCTCTCTCTTTCTCTTACAAGAAAACCCCCTTCCTCCGCTTACAATCGCGTCGCGCGCATCTCACCCCAGCATCCCCTCACTCTCCATCCAGCGGAAAAAGAAAGAGAGAGCTCTTCCACGACGACGACACCACCACCCTCCCGCCGTCCCTTTCTCCGTTTCCACTCTCGCGCGCTCAACAAGTCGAATAAAAAGCTCATAAATAAAGCCCTCCGGAAAAGCCTGCCACTGCCGCGCTCCAGCCAAGCGTTTCTGCGAATGTCCCCGCGGACACCTGTTGCTCTTTCTCTCTCTCTTGCGCGCGGGCGGGCGAGAGGGCGCACCGGAAAATCCGCGTGCGCGTTTGTCACCGCGCGCGATTACCTCTCTCGTTCGTCTATATATAAACGCTGCGCACACCCCCTTTATCCGGCCGCGGGTCGGCGAGAGAGCGTGAGTAATGTTTCTCCGTTTGGGCTCTCGCCGTGTCCCGATGCTCCCGCTAACGAGCTGTTTGCGAGCGAGTATTCTCCTGCTGCTATATGTAGAGGTATTTCTCTCTTCGTTCGCTCGTTCGCGATTAATTGATTCGAGTGCGGTCGGTGGCAGCGGCGGCGAACCGATGCGGGTGGGATTCGCCGCCCGCGGATTGCGATTGCCAGCGCGTAATCGAGTGGGCTTTGATCGACGCTTTTTCCGTAATTGTATTTAATTGTCGCGGTTCGTTTGGTGGGGCGATTGGGAGTAATGAGGTCTGATTACATTCATTTCTTTTTATTATTTTGTGATGAAATGTAGGTAAATATTGTTAAACAATCAGCACGAATCTAAACAACTTTTTACGAGTGTTTGAAGCTTCAAGCTAATGGGTCTGAAGTTTGCACCGTTGGAATGCAACGAAATAATTTTTTAAGATTGATTAAAGTTATTAAACAATGGAAATTTTATCTATAACCTTCGTTTTAAAGTTAATTTATACTATAAAACACTAAATCTACACGCAAAATTAATATTATTTAATATAAACGTGAAGCAAAATGAATTATTTTTTTTATTTCGTTGGACTCCAACGTTGCAAACTTCAGACCCAATCAAGCTAAACAAAAGTTTGTCCAAACTTTCCCTACATCCATTCGTATTTTATAACATCAAGAACATATGTTTTAATATAGTTAGACACTACACTTAGGCTATACTAAGATTTCCCACAAAAACAACATTCCTCTATAAAATCGTAAAAAAAGGAACCCCGTCGATCAATAAATATAAAGACATCAAACCCGGCACTTGCGGCTACACCTCAAAAGACCGATGAACGAAAAAAGTGAAACGAAACCCTCGGTTTGCTCAAACGGTCGCGCGTTCAAACAAGACAAAAAGGCGCCGTTGCCGCGCACCGACTACGGAATCCGAGGAACGCCCGCGAGCTGACTAATTACGCTCTCCCGTGGCGGCGACGCTGTGACCACAGTGAAGAATTCGTCTCACCTGCCCGAGATCAGCAGTCGTTGCTTTATTCCGGCAGGAAAGATGTGTGATTTCGCGAGTGAAAAATATGTCTGGAATTTTATTGCCGGGTGGGTGTGCTCGTGTGAGATGGGTATTTGAATTTGTAAGGGATTGACCTTAGGTGGTGGGTAGAATGTGTCGGGGTTCGAGTGACAAATTGGAGGGTATTTTATGGGGTTCTAATCGACCTTTTTAGGTCTTTCGTGAGTTATACGATTCCAAATCGTTTACTCTGCGGTTCGAATATTTTAGTCCCCCTTTTCTCCGAGATTTTAATTGCGTGATTTGCTGGACTAAAATGAAAATAAAAGAAATATTGTAAATATATAATAAGTTCAAGAAAGATAGAGCTATTAAAGAGTATCTTCATACGTACAACTGCAATTTGTTCGATTTGTGTTATTCAACATTTAAGATAATATTTTCGTATTTCATTATTTATATCAAAAGATATAATGATACATAAACTGGAAATATCTTCATAAATACAAAACGCTAGCAATTCCGCGTACAAACCTCTCATTTCACACGACACTGTTACAAATACAGTAAAAAGCGAGAGAAAAGCGTTTCGTCGCGCGGAACCCATTACGCAACTTTCTTATTGCATTTCCATTTCATTTCCCGCGCGCGCGCGCGCGCGAAGATGTGCACGCGAGAGACAGACAATACAAGACCGAGAGATAGAGAAGGAAAGAAAGGCGAACGAATCGCGCGGAATCTCGCGCCGGAGTCTCTCTGGCAAACGAATACGTCGTAAACGTGATTATCTCTCTCATTCTTTTCGCTCCCTGGCGCCTCGGGGAAAAAACCGTTTTGCTGCCATTTCCAGAGAGCGAGAGGAGTGGCGCATTCGAAGAGAAAGAGAGAATGCAAATTTCGCGAGACTGGCGGTGAAAAAGAAGCGGGAATATCATTTCGGTGCCCGCGCGTATTATAGATGGAGAATCGGAGATTGTATACCGGAGTTTCTGCAGAGCAGTTTGGAATGAACGAATGCATGTGAAATGCATCGTAAATGCTTTTTTTATTGAGTTTAGTTAAAAGAAGGAAAAAAAGTATTTCTCTGAGTATGTTGTAAATACTCCTTTCCTCGTTAATCACTTTCAAATACACGCACAATAACAATCAATATCAATAACTACACAACACATATCCACAGCTTGACTTTAAAAAGCGCTCTAAATAATTTATGAATTATCGATCCCATAACTCAGGCTCCTCGAGGCGTGAAAAAATTCCCACGTGCTGCATCTACCGAAAAAGAATCCCGTGTAAATCCCGAACCTCCGTACGCACGGATCCACAGACACACACGTACATACGCCTGCTCTCGTAAATCCCGCGGCGCGGCCGTCTCATTAATTATTCATACCACACCTCATTAATACGAGAGAGAAAGAACCTCTCGGCGCCGCGTCTCCGATCGCCGACCGGGCCGGGCCGCGACGCGCAGCGGCATATAAATTGAAACAAATGAAAACAAACAATTACACACGGACACGCGCGCTCGGAATCTATTATTTATATACGGCGGAACTCGCGCGCGCTCTACAAATTGCTCGCGGCGTTATCTCGCGCGCGCGCGCGTGTAGAGCGCGAAGGCTTCCGGTGTGCGTCGTCGCGAGTGCGTGTATATGCTATATGCGTTTACACAGGATTAGCGCAATAAATAATGGGCGTAATAAGCCGGCTTCCTCGCCTTTCCGTTACGCAATTTCTGCAGCGAGCTGCTGCACCTGAGGAGCTCTCTCTCTCTCTCTCTCTCTTGCAGTGGTCGTGGAGATGAGGGGAAAGGAGAGAAAGAGATTGCGATTCGCGTATATATGCTTCTATTCGCTGTTCTAGAGAATGATTTTTGTATAATGATACAGAGAGGAGTAAACGTTACGAGGTGCTCGATCAATTATTTTTAATCGATTATATATGGTTAATGGATGATGGCTCGTCTTAATAATACAAGAGTATAATCAGCTACAGCGGAAATAGCGATTAAACATTATCTTCTTTTTTTGATTGTATTAATTCTAGTCTTACTTGCGAATCGCTCGGAAGCTTTACGACGGTAAAACTCGATAAAGTCAAATTGCTACGCATACCTGAAACACATAAAAAGAATAAACATTTTTGAAATACTAATTTTATGCGTCGGATAAATTTTATTAAATTTGTAATTATTAATGTTATTGAGATCTATATACACTCAGAAAACGATCTTTCTGTAGCAACGAGAATCTGCCTCTCGGAGGAGGATTTTCAGTTAAAAGTACACTGAGAAAAATGTTGTAGTAAATTTTATTATAACTGTAATAAAAATTACTATAAAGTATAGGAAGGGTGAGACAAATACACTTTATGCTGCATTTTTATTATAATTGTATGAATAATTACAAAATTTCTTGTAATTTTTATGACAGTTGTTGATTAGAAAGTATTATGAAATAAAAGAAAAATTGCTATACACATAGCAAAAACTGTGATATAATAAAATTTAAAATATATGCTTTTAATTTTTATTAGAATAGAATATAAATTTTATTTTGTAGTGCTTAAATTTTATTTTGTAGTGTATAAATTTTATTCTGTAGCGTATTAAAAATTACTATAAAGTATTATTATATTAATATTGAGGTTATGTTTCTACGGGAATTTCACTTTGCCTTGCTTTTAAGTTTACAAAACATTCAAAACCTTACTTCAATTATTTTGTTTTTATATTATGCACATTAATGATAAGTTTCTTTGTGTTATCAAAGTTATTTATTGTCATTATTTAATATTATCTGAAATTTTCTTGAAATCGATGGTTTGACATATACAAGTTCCAAAATTTTACACTCAAGAATCCTATTTGGGTAAGTGGTTAGCGCGTCCGAATGTCGCGGTGAAGGTTGCAGGTTCGATCCCAACGCTCGTAAAAAAAATATTTTTATTTCTCATTTTAATTTATTTTCACATTAAATATTGTATGCTTAGAGTCTGAAAATAGTTCTGAAAACAGGAAGAACGAGAAAAAATTTAATTTTTTGAAATTTAGGTCATTCATAAAAATTACTATGTTGCATAGCAAAAATTGTTATAATTTCGATTTGTCCCTCCGTTCCTACAAAATATAGTAATTTTTCTTATGTTTATAATAAATTTTACTACAACATTTCTCTCAGTGTAGGGCCAAGAGAATATCTTCTTGTGGAAGGAGGAATATCCGCTTGGTACAACGTCGCATCGCAATAAGAGGAATTCCTCCCGTATGTATAATAATTATTAACAAAATATAAATAAATAGTTAATGTACAAATAAAATTGTTGTACATGAATGGAATAAAAAGACTTTAGTTATTTTAAATATTTATATAGTAGTCCTAATGTCATATGTTATCAATAAAACTTGTCTTACACTGCAATTTAATGATATTTATAAAATAGAGTTTTGGAGAACTAAGACCCAAAATATCATTCCTCCATTACCGACACATAATATTCTTGTAATAAAACGTAAAATTCTCCTCCTGCAGGAGAATTGGCCTCCTATAATAACAAGAAACCACGGTTTCTGTAATCGAATTACGATGCTACCGCGCGGGAGGAAGTCCTTTTTATTGCAGGAAGATTTTTTCGGGAGGAATTTTATTTTGATACAGAAAAATCGTTTCCTGAGTGTATAATTAAACTGCATTTTTCGTATTTATATGAAACTATAACCGCAGCATAACCTTTATTTGTTTCACAATTCGCATAACGTTATAACCGCACAACGCGAATAACGCCGACACAACACTCAAGTAAAGCGAACATCCACCGTTCCCATACCTACTACAGATCTAAACAAAGTATATACCTCGTACACCATATAGTATGCCGGCGCAGCATCAAAAGGAGAACAATGTTAGTACCAAAAGTATATATATATACGTGATGTACCAAACGCAATAAAGGCCCATATACGCGCGCGCACGCGCACCGCCATAACGGTAGCACGCAGCAATTCTCTGGGCATTATCAACGTGTATAGGCAAACGGCCATTGGCTCCCGTTCCCCCACCTCTCGCGACCCCCGGCGTGCGCTGTCTCTCTTTCTCCATTTCCGCGCGCGCGTGTCTTACAAATAATTCGGGGATGCGTGAAATCCGCGCCGAGGAGCTATTAAGCGCGATAATCGGCCCGTGAAGGATTCGAGTGTGTGAGTGCTATAGGCCTAGAGACAACGTATGTCAGAGATGGAAGAAGAGAAAGAGAGATTTAAATTTGGTTGTTGTTTAGTCCGTGCGTGTGTATATACTTTTGTTGTCAGGCCATATGTCATGGATGTACCGGTACGCGGTGCGTAGCTACACGTCGTAATGTATGTATTAGGGTGTAATACTTTGCAACGGAAAGGACGAGTTAACTGTAATAGTGTTATGGTAATACATTACGCTTCAGACGCGTTCGCTTATTAAAACGCCGCATTATTACCATCAGCAGCATTTCTACACACACACACATACATACACTTGCAACGAAAAAAAAATCTCCCGTTTTCGATAATTCGGTATCGATCTGGCCATTAAACGTCCCGACTATCCCACTTCGCCGTAGTGTTATATACGTCGACACAAAGCCGGCCGACAATACCGAACGCGCGTGTATATCAAAGCCCCGTAAGTAGAGCGCGAAGAATGCACTTTCGGGGGAGCTGGGCGGCAGAGGGAAAAAGACGAGTGGCAGAGAGGGAGGGAGAGCCATTTATACGCATCGCGGAGTCTTTAGAGGCGCGGGGACCACCCGTCGCGCGGGGGTGAGAAATCGGCCACCTTTTGCGCGGCGACACCCGCGGCGCAGCGACGGCGGCAGCTCAATGAGTTCAGTGTGCCGCGAAAAAAGCGCGCCGCGCGCGTATTGCGTAAGTCGGTGTTTAGGGTGTTTTGAACGGCAATGATCGTGGAGGTGGCGGTGGTACAGGATGATGGCTAATGGGAGAGATTAGGATTTTTGGTTGGAGCGTCGTTATATATATTGCAAAAATTTCGTTTCAGTACGATTGTTGCAACGATTTTTAGGGAGTTTAAATTAATCTATAGCAATGCTGTTATAGCAGTTCGGAATAAATAAAATACATGTACCTCAGAATTTCATATATTTCCAAAGTTATATAAACAACTAGAATTTTTTTGGTAGAAGATGATGCTATACTTACACAATTCTAAGCCAAATAAATTACTCATTATATATTTATCTTGATTATAAATAAAAGCCCTGTTCCCGATGCGACCAAAAGAAGAATTAACCTTACAAAACACCCCGGCAAATTTTACAGCCAAACAAATCACGCTCGAGCCATTAATTTGAGCAAACAGTGTACAAGAAGCCAAGTCAGAAACAAAATCGTCAGCGCGCACTCTCACGATTCGCCCATTACTTTTTCCCTCTTCCAATTCCCGAACGCCCGCTCGCTCGCTCGGCTCTCGAGTGTCCATACGCCATCCTCCGTAATCACGATCTTTCGCCCACTTGTCTTCCCCCTCCTCTCGCCTCCTCTCGCTACCGACGTTTCTAATCTCGCGCCGAACGCGCGCTCTCTGATTCATACGTACTCGTTTTTGCGAGTCGCGGCATTAGCGCTCGGATTATTTACGGTAAACCATAACTCCCGCGCTCTATTGCCCCTCGACAGAGAGAAAGAGAGAGGCTGTGGTTGGGTCTTCTGTCTCTGGATGAGAGAGTGCGGAGGAGCGCGTGTGTACGAGCGCGACGAGCGATTTATTCGGAGCAGCCGCTTTACTTCGCTCTCTTTCTCGTATTTGTCTGGTGTATATATGGGTATAGGCGCCTTTCAGCAGGTCGGCTCTGGCTCTTGCGTGTGTACGTTATACTTTTTTTTATTGCTTCTTTGATTGGATGGTGGCGAAAGAAGATTTTAAAAAGGTTCTTTTTTCAGTTTACGAAACGCAAACACGTTGAGTAACGTTTGTGATCGAATGTCTGAATTACGTTTTTTTACCGTCTCAAAAACAATTTTATTTTTAAATAAAATTATTTAGGGTAAGTGTGCCAGTTACTGTGCCTTTAAATCATTTTCATTTATAGTAGAGTATAATCATATTTAATCATAAATATCTAAATTTTTATATACAGTTCAATTCATGCTTTTTATTCTTAAACCCACAGTATAATTTAATTATTCTTATAATATATTTAAAATAATTTATTAAATTTCTCATCGCGATTTCTATGATTTTCTTATCGAAACGCTTAAGAATATGCGTATACAAAAGTGATTGAAAAACTATAGAAATAACATTTTTCATAATAAAAAAATTTACTTAATGTTTATAAAACCCATCTAGTTGACAAAAGAACAATAAAAAAGTAGTTTTGATTAATATTATTGTTTAATTTAATATAATCCAGTAACTAAAACGAATTTTTGGCATGTTTCTATTACTGTGCACAGTAACTGGACAAGTTTTCATGAATGTATTTAGTTACTGTGCCCCCTCGCGGTAGGCTACGCTAACCTTACTTTCTCATGCTTCGTCGCCTGTGCAAGTCAACTTCGACATTCGTTGCTTACCCACAGAGTAAATAACACAGTTTTTAATATATTTAAAAATAATATATTTTATTCCCATCTTTATTTTATTTTCTTCTATAATAAGTAAGTACTTCTATACGTAGTAAATCATAGCCCTGCTGGAAATCATCTATTTCTCTCCCATTTTATGAAAGCCAAGTGAGTGAAAACACTAGAAAAGGTTCGAAAAATCGTTTCACCAATGGGAGAGAAATGGATGATTTCCAGCAGGGAGTCTACTAAATATAATAAAAAAAAAAAATTTCATGTTTAAATATATTTTGTATAGTTTATGCAGATGCAGATGAGTGAGAAAAAAAGACACAGGATTAAATACAGTGTCCAGAATCTAAGGCACAGTAATTAAAACACTGTACACTAAGTGACACACAGTAATTAAAACAATGTACACTAACTGACACACAGTAATTAAAACAATGTACACTAAGTAACACACAGTAATTAAAACAATGTACACTAAGTCTCACACAGTAACTAAATTAATGATACAGTAACTGATGCAAAGGCTTATGCTGTTATTTTATTAATTATTTAATATTCCTTACATAATATTGTATTAAAAAGGTGTTTATTCTGCTCGCAGAATATATAATTATCATATAAAAGTCTTAAAATGATTAAAAATTGAAAAAAAAAAATAGTAATTGATTAAATACTATGGACATCGCCTTAAGGGGCACAGTAACTGGCACACTTACCCTATACTATTGAAAATTTTGTTAAAATATTAACTCCTATCTTTCTGAAAAAGAATTGTTACAGATGATGAATAGTATTTGAGAAACAATAAATAGTAACATTTGCTTTAGAACGGTTTTGGTTGGTATGTAGTTTTATTGTTTCTGCTCAGCGATTTACAAATGTTAATGAATAATAAAACATGAACTCTTCTTCGGCACGCAGAAAAACCCACAGAATTTTAAAATATTTACAGAATTCCAGGAAAACACTCAATATTCGCGCGAGCCCCGCTTTCATCTACACTTCAACTCCAAACAAACTAAGCATTCTCACTATATTCTTTTTCTACTTTTCTTCTTGTTTACACATCACCTCTTTCTCGCCCTCTCCTACTCCGTTATACTCTTACCTCTTTGCGCGCGGACTTCACACGGCGAGCGCGCGGCGTCTTCGGAAATAGGAAATTGATTGGCAGAACGAATTGCTCGCGAGCAATAAAGCACGCCGCGGGTTTTACATTTCGCCGCGGACGAAAGACTTCCGCGCGAACAGCAAATCCAACGCCGCGACTTCGCGTCCGTCAGAAATGTTCGTTTTCCACGCGGGTTTTATGGGTTTACTCGTAGGGTTGATGTTCACTGCTGTTTTAATATGTGTGCGACGAATTATTATTCATATGATCAATGTATAAATTTGAATTAGGGACCGGTCGTGATGGGAAAGTGTGCATTCTGATCGGTCTAAAATTTGCAACGTTAGAGTGCAAAAATGTTACTTTAAAGTTATATCGATTAATTTTAATTACGCTTGAAGATTTAGTATTTTACAGTATAAAATAACTTTATGACAAAGGTTTAGATGAAAATTTTCATTGTCTAATAACTTTGATTATAACCCTGCTAGAAATCATCCCTTTTTCTCCCATTGGTGAAACGATTTTTCGAACATTTTCTAGCCATTTTATGACAAGTTGACCGAAATCGCGATAAAACGGCTAGAAAATGTTCGAAAAATCGTTTCACCAATGGGAGAGAAATGGATGATTTCTAGCAGGGAATCGTAACAAATTATTTCGGTGCATTCCAACGATGCAAACTTCAGACCCATGTAACTAATTTTAAAAATCAATATAATACTATTTAAATTGTTGAACGTTAATATACACGAAAAAATCTTAATAAGCAAGATATATCTAACACACAACATACCACCACAACTTGTACCGAAATTTTATAACCGCAAGTTTTAGATCAAGTATACGTGGTACATCTGCGACGCGGGCATAAAAAAGCCTCACCGGTATAGTGTCGAGACCTCGCGCGCTCACCGCCGGCGGAGGTCATTAGCATTTCTCTATTTTTAACTCGCACACACACATCGGGCAACACCTCCGCGCTCATTTGCACAATACATCGTATCTGCTTTCCGCGCTGTTATCTGGAGCATTTTTTCTTAATGGTGCGCATCGTGCGCGCGAGCCCCGCACTCCCGTTTCCAATTCTCATGATGCCGCCGCTGCTGCTTCGCATATAGTGCGGCATCGCCTCCGCTAATTTACGTTTCTCGCGCTCGCGCATAATTAGCGTTCTCGTATTAAAGCAGTATATATCCGCTTCCGCCGTGTCACTTTATTCGCGGTTACTGTGGAGGTGTGTGTGTGTGTGTGTGTGTGTGTGTGTGTGATACTTTTACAGCTGGCGCCAAGATTTTCTAGTAGTAGAGGCTAGAGAAACTGGTTTAGCGCGCACTAGCGTCACATAATAATTATATACACACGGCGTTACGCTCGAGAGTTTTTGGCGTTACGTATATATGTGTATACCGTGTGTGAGAGTATATATACACTTGATGACTTTTTCGCGTACATACCGGGGGACGACGACGTGTTGAGCGATAGTTGTTGCATACGATGAATAAGATGTGCGCCGGAGCATTATTTATGTCTGGATGGATGTGTGTGTCTCGTGATAACGCGTTTTTCGACGTTAATTAGGCATTAAGCGACTAAATACGAAACGCACTTGTGAGCATTATATTTTACTTTCGAGTACAAGTTATGGCAGAGGGGGCTGCAGTAGATAAAATGGATCATTGGAATTATTTAAAATGAATATAAATGTAATGAAGAAACAACTGCTCATACGAATTAATTAAACAACCATATTACTAAAAAAACCATGGGTCTGAAGTTTGCATCGTTGGAATGCAACAAAATAATTTTTTACGATTGATTAAAGTTATTAAACAATAGAAATGTTATCGAAACGTTTTTCTTGAAGTTATTTTATACTATTAAACACTAAATCTACACGCAAAATAAATAATATTTAGTATAAACGTGAAGTAAAATGAATTATTTTTTTTTGGGTATTTCGTTGCACTCCAACGTTGCAAACTTCAGGCCCATAAAAAACGTGGTTAATTGGGAATCGTATTTTAATAAATAAATGTTTGGATTGGTTTTAAAGTGTAGTAGTATATATTAAATAATTTGAGTAAAGAAAAATTATTTTTGTAAATAATCGAAATTCTCCGTAAAAGAACAGAATTGTAATAATAGGCAGACCTTTCTACTATTTCGCTTTCAACATATCAAGAAAAGAGAAACCGTCTGTTAAAGCCGCATTCGAAAAAGCACGGCTGCATCACAAAGACCAATGCCCTAAAGTACCCTTTTTGCTTTACATACGTGCATAATGAGTCGCATATACATATACATCAAAAACAGAGCCAAAAGACAGTCCCGATGAACTCCTCTGCGTTAACGACCACCGCACTCGGCCAAAAGAAAAAAAGAAAGGAAGAGAGAGAAGGCTAGCACGCGTGCACCGCCACGAAAGACAGAGAAAAGAGGAATTTTCGTCGCTATCTCGCACCTGTTTTTGCCGGGGCGCGCGGCTGGCTGTTTTACTGCTACGATAATTAATGGTTGCAGCGGCGGCGGCGTAGCGCTGCGCACGCGCGTACACACATACGTATATATATACGTGTGCGCGCGTGCGAGAGCCGGAGAGCGCATTCGTTACGCTATGAATCTTTTTATATAAAACGGTAATTGTGCGTGTATTACACCTGTGCATTATGCGCTAGCGAGCGAGCTACCGCTCGGACGTGTTTTTTCCTTACGGTGTAGAACCGTCGCACAGTGGCCCCAAACTTAAAAAAAATGATCAAAATTGCCGCTTCAAGCGAATTTTCAAATAAAACCCACTGTGCGTCGCCTTGTGGCGTTGATGACGGCAAGTGCGACTGTTGTCATTGTATACCGCGGTCGTTATTTCAGGGGAAGTTGTATTTTCAAATTGAGGAAAAAAAATGATGAGTTCATTATTTCAAGGGAGAACTGAAACGATGAATTTCAAGAAGATGTCAAGAAATAGCAATAACATGTAAGCACAAAGCAAATGGAAAGACGTTGTGGCTTTTCATACCACAAAGTCTTATTAGAGAAACTTGATAGATAATATGGAATTAGAGGTAATGATCTGAAGCTGTTAACTAGCTATCTTTCAGATAGATTGTAAAATGTTAAAATTCAAGAATACATAAGCCCTTATAATTTAATTACAACTGGTGTTCCGTAAGGGATTATCTTAGGTCCTTTACTATTTATTCTATATGTAAATGATCTACTTGAAGATATGCCAAAAGAGACCGTAATGTCATACACTGATGCTACTGTTGTCATATCAAGTGACAATACTTACAGACATCAGCTCAAGACAAAATGAATAAATATCTTGAATATGTTGCGGACTGGCTCGCTTGTAATAAATTGTCACTAAATGTAAACAAAACTGTATGGATGACCTTTATCTACTGTAGCAGCGTGCCCAAAGATCTATCTATTAAAATTAAAAATCAACCAATTAAACGAGTCGAGTGCATTAAGTTTAGATGTACACTTTGATTATAATATGAAATGGGATATACATGTACAACATGTTATAAAAAAAAAACAAACATCTTATATTTATTTTTGCTGAAATTAGAAAAAATGAATACCAAAACTCATGGTTTACTATGCTTTCTATCATAGTTTCATAAAGTATGGGATAATTGCATGGGGTGCAGCAGGTAAAAGCCTTCTACGCCTATAGTACAAAGAATACAGGATAGAATTATTAAATTAATAGATACAAATTTTCTAGAGGAGAACTATCTTTTAAGTATTAACCAAGTTTATAAGTATACTTGTTTATTATATCATTACGAAACTCTAAAGGAAGTATTTATACAAACAGCGAGAAACACTAGGTATAAAACAATTCAATTACCGCCAATGAACAAAGCTGTCAGTGATAAGAGAAGCTATACATCATGCTTTCAATGATCTTCCAAATGAGTTTAAAACTCTATCTAGTAATAAGAGAAGTATTAAAACTAAATTGAAAAATTTCATGTGATCTAATTGCAATGATTCAAATTATTAAAATATTTATCAAACTGTTATTGCGAGTTTACAATTTTATACGAATGTTTTTTACTGCAAAATTAAAAATATTCATATTTTTTTAGTTTTAAGTATTTAGTTTGTAAGTATTGTGCCAATCTATAAATAAAATTTTTAACAGTGTATAGTATTAATTATTAGCAGTTGAAAAAATTAACATTATCAAATTTGAAACAACGTATTTTTAAATCATTTTTATTCTTGAAACTGATAATAAAAACAAAAATGTGAATTTTTATTTAGTATATATCTCCAATTGAATAATAGAATATTCTTCATAATATAATTTAGATATAAAAAACCCCATTATATATACAAAATGAATACATATGATTCAACATAAAATCTTCATCTGAAAAAACTGAAACCCATCTTTTTACAGCAACCTAATTCACATCCAATTCAATCCCACAAGTGCAGAAGACGCAGTCCTCCTTGCCGCCACCCCACCGGAAACCCCGGCAGCACACCTAACTACCGTATAACCGAGCGATGCACCTTCCGTCACACATACGCGCGCGTACACGACACCGTCGCCACCGCCATCATCGTCGTCGTCGTCGTCGTCGACGTAATGGACTCGACGCGGCGCGTCGCGCAATCATCTGCCTTGACGCGATAATCGCCGGCGTGCACGGATTGAAACGTATACAACCTGCATGCCTGTATATATAGCAGCGCGCGAAGGAATGCGAGCAAACGCGCAAGCGCGAAACCGTGACCGACTCGATGGAATTGCCCGACGCGCGGCTATACGCTCGTCTCTAATGGCAATTTAAATGCCCGCAGTTCTGCGGAGAGGGCTGTGGTGAAATGCGCGCTTCTTGTCTTTGTGAGTAGCGCAGGATGCCGCGCGCGCCAGCGTCGTCGTTCATGCAAATTGTGCGAGGGGTCTGCGCTGGTTTTTTCGAAGGCGAGAGACGGTCGTGTTTAGTTGGATTGAATTGACAGGGGATTGCAGGGAAAGTAATCGTAGCTTCACTGTTTTTGGGTATCGTCCTATAGCTTAAGAATTACAAATATTCATTTATCTTGTTAGGAAAATATATTTGTAGAGCCTACATGTTATTATAAATTTAAATTGTAGCAGAAAGTTATAAAATTAAATTGCATTGTAAAATTATACAGCTTTTAAAAATAACTTATGTATGAAAAACCAACAATATCACAAAATAAACCACTGATGAATAATCATATGTTAAAAATGCAAGTCAACAATTCAAAAACAAAAGAAAACTTGGAATGATAATAATTCTGATTCCAGAAGTTCCTTCCAGCGCAAATATCACTGCACACGCACTGCGCTCAAGAGTACAGAACTATTACCCAAACGAAGAACTCGAGCGCTCGCGGGCATCAGCGCGAAGACGATGCCGCGATACGCTCGCACTCGCGCGAGGATGTACCGACAGCTCGGCGCATTCTCATGTGGGGCGTCATTAAAGCGCAATCACGTCTCGACTCCGATGCTAATTTCCCTCCGCACGCGGCTAATTGACGCGCGCCGTGCCGCCGTTTTCCATTGTGCCCTTCTCTCTCGCTCTGACTTGCGCCTACAGTCCTCTGCGTAGGTTGGTATATGCCAAACGAACCGCTTGAGTATTAAAACGTTCGCGCTCTTCGCGATCAGCGAGAGAAAGAGCGTTTGATATTTTAATCGCGTATTTGCATTTTTATTTTATTGCCCCGGCGCAATTGAATGAAATTACCGTGCATTATGATGATTCCGGACTGTGTTTGCGCGGTTTTATATTTATAAAAGCTAGCGTTCAACGGAGTTGCTGCGCCTGCTTTTCTATGTGCGAGAGGAGAAAGGTGGAGGTCGGATTCGGTAGCCTTTGCGGCTTTCGATGTAGTTGTTACAACTTTTTTTTGCCGGGGCTCGGCTCGTTGTGGGTTTTTTATACAGGTTTATATAGCTGGACATTATGCATTTAAAGTGCTTTTTTATGGTAATAGACTTCAATAATTATTTATATCTATGAGCATTTTAATTTTAGATTATACTTTTTTTCACAATGGTTATTCTGTATAATTAAAAATATACATGCATAAATTTAAGTATTTATTTGTACATATATGTTTAATTACTTGAGATTCTCTAGGATCTTGTATATCATTTCTGCTTTTCGCGCCCGATGCATCATTTGCACTGTAAGGTATATTTTCGCTGTATACCAAAGACAAGATAAATAGCGTGTAAATGAGAATAATTTACTTGATAAAAAGGCATTTTAAGACTTACTTTTCTTTGAACGAAAGAGAAAAAGCAACAGTGTACTATCACATCCAAAGATCTTCGTGTAACACGCGCTTGTGAAAGTATAGCTACAAGTCCAGTGGTTTTCTGATCCACACCGGATAACATTTTTTAATCGTTTTATTATGCACATCCTCGTCTCGCCGCTTCCCCTTTTTCAAGTAGCTTCTCGCACATAACCGCTCGCGAAACAACAAGGTCGCATATATATTTCACGCACAAAACGTTTTCTCCTCAACTCAATGAGAGAATCGTCGTTCCTCTGCATTACTCAAAGAAGAAATACGAAGAATATCCTCAAAGATACTCGGCTATACTTTGATAAGGACTCTTTCGTCTCAACAGCAGTCTCACAGTCTCGCCCTTTTGGTCCCCGTCTCATTGTGCGACGATTACGTTCGCGCGCTAATTGCAGATCAAAGAAGGCAGCTGCGAGGAGGACGGCAAGAAAAAATGAAAGTAATTAAGTACGCGCGGCGTCTGGGAAGAGAGAGAGGGAACGAATAAGGAGCAAGAGAGAAAAGGAGAAGGAATCTCGTCGAGGAGGGATTGAGGTCCTCGATAATTTAATTGAGCGTGTCTTGTGTTTGTAAACTCGAGAGAGAGAAAGAGAGAGAGAGAGAGAGAAAGCGGCCTCTCGGGCAACACTCGGGGATGAAAGAACGAATCGGCACGTGAATAATAAGAATAAGATGTATAACGGTGAAGAGTGTAGCAAGAAGAGGGAGAAGATTATGTTTCTCGCGTTGATTGCGAGATGTTTGTCTTGTTGAATTTAAGAGGTACTCGAATCGATTATCCCGATGATTTCATTATATATTTCTTTTTTTAATTGTTTTTATTGATTGGTCTCTGGTTATTACAAAAAACATCCATCAAATCAGACAGTGATATAATTATACACGCAAATTAAAATTTTATAATAAAAGTAGATACCAACTGCCATCTTTTAAAATACGATTCAAGTTATTGACGAGCAAATGCTGCACTATTTCACTTAAAAAGTTAAATCACGCGCACCACTTGCAACTAATTCAAACCGTGAAACAATATACTCGCAAGCCCAGCAACAATCACACGGCCAGTTGACAAACAATGGCATCTCGACAACTCTCTCAACCGGGCGCGCAACCGGCAGGAAAGTGAGAATCTCTCGCTCTCTCACTCTTGAGTGTGTACCAGTAGCAGCTACACTACCGGCAAAGGTACATGTCGTCGCTCCTTTCATCCTCCCTCCGATAGAACCAGGAGAGACATCGCCTGCACGGACGCTTCGAGAGGCTCTCCTCGAGAGGAGAGAGCAGAAGAATGGCCCTTCGTTTGCGCGCGCGCGCGCGCGCAGGACAATGCGATCATTGTGGCGCGCGACGCGGAGTAATTACATTGTGTAACCGTAAACGGAAGCGTCGAGAGGGGGATGTGACGAGCAAAGGTATATAGGGGTGGGGAAAAAGGGTTTTGCCCCGTGTGAGAGAGAGAGAGAGAGAGGCGGGGTCCAGGCTGGCTGACTGACTGGCAGGGTGGGATTCGAAAATCCCGCCCCCCTTTTTCCACTTCTCTCTCTTTGCGAACTATGGCGGATTTATTTTGTCATCCTTTTATTCAATTCGTCGCTGGCAACCCTAGACCGGCTGGTACCTCTGTGCTTCGCAGGGGACAACACGTGCGCGTGCGGCGATTGTTGGCTATTTTGACGGTGTCATTGCGAGCAATGATGGTGATCCGAGTTCCCCGGTTTGATTCTACATTCGTTTGGTTTTTTTTCTGCTTGCAGGGTATTTCTTTTTTTCTCGTAGCAGGGGTTGTGGAGTAAAGCGGTCTATTGTGCGCTTTTACGCTGCGAATTTAGAGCGATCGTGGATTCAATGATACGCACGGGGTGGAACGGTGGAGTTTAGTGAATTGTAATTGTAATGAATATTTATCGAGTTTTTAGTCGTGATAAATGAAAGAAACGGTTTCACGATGTAAATAAGCGACCTTTTCAAATGCACTTTCGAAAGGGGATTTTTTATTTCGTTAAATTAAAATGTCGGAGATCTTGGTGATACTCGCAAAACTATTATTCAATTATATTGAAGACTTTAGACTTTTATTAAAAATTGTCCACCTTATTTAACTTACACTGAGAAAAATAATGTATTAAAAATTACTATAATATATAGTAACGTGGGGATAAATCTCAAATATCAAAACTTTGACTATATTTTATAGTAAAAATTGATATATACATAATAAAAATGGCTAGGTACGTAGTAATTTTTACTATAAAATATAGTAATAATTTTAGTATTTGAGATTTGTCCCCACGTTCCTATCTATTATAGTAATTTTTAATACATCATTTTTCTCAGTATATTAATGAAATTATTGATCGTTTTTGATACGTCGCAGAGTAAGAATGTACTATTTTTAAGTCTTACGTATAAATTACTGAATGATACGACAATAATATAACTCCATTCAATCAAAAACACAACAGAAACGGCAACGAAATAGAATCAATAAAATAAAACCGAAAAAAGCCTTCAGCACAATAAAATAAGGGGAGCAAAGCCGTATCATTAGCACAAAAAGCAACTCTCACACACACGGGTGCCCGCGTAGTGTACGCGTGATGACGATTGCAAATTCTTCCCAATTTCACATCATCCGTCGTTCTTAAATCGAAAAAACGTCGCCCTCTCCCATCCTCGACTATACATCCACCCGTTTTCGTATTCTTTTTTTTTTCTTTCCAACTCTCGCCTTCCCTCACTCTTCACTCGGCGTCCGGCGCATCGCTCGATCAATGACACATCTTCGCACCACCGCGCACAGCTCCTCTTTATTGCGCTCATCAGTCACTCGATGTAAACATTAAAAAGAAGAAAAAAAAAAACGAGAGAGAGAGAGAGAGAGAGAGACCGGACAGACGGAGAAAGCGGGCGCAGTTTTTCGGTGGGGTCGAAGCTGCAGCGTCAGCCACGCGCATACGCTGTATATATATACGCGAAACAAAGGCGGCCGTGCGAAACGCGCAGCTGACCGGCATCGCCCTTTGCTCTCTTTCTCTCTCTCGCTCCCGATATTTGCGAGTATAGCGCGCGGCTCGAGATCGATCGACTGATATATCTCTCTTATGCGTTTGGGGAACTCGCGCGTGTGTGATATTTGATACCTTCAATTTGCCTGCTAACGTTTTTCATCGACGACGCTCGAGCACGCGTCATTGGGAGTAATATGCCGGAGTGGGGTGCGGGTGCGCGTTATTTGTATGGGAGTAGTGATATGATTGCTTTCGAGTGAATTACTTTATGAGATTTTTTCTGATAGATTTAGGGACCGACTTGCTTTTCAATTTGTGAAAACGTTGGATTTGATGGAATTTTATTTTGAAATTCTCTTTTGTGTATATATACGAAATCGTGAAAACGCAACAATTAATTATTGTGAACTATATCTGAAATCCTACGAAAATCGATCACGCAAACGAATGCAAATGCTCTCCCGGGAATCCAATCAACCCGATTCCCTCATAAAGCCATCACTGCCCTCTCACTATAAAACAACAAAAAAAAAAAGAGGCGATCTTATACCAAATTCAACCGCAATCGTGACGACGCAGCAAGTCACATCGCACAAGAGCAACACCCGCGCGCGAACTCATCGCCTGCATCTCATGCCGCCGCCGCGCGAACAAAGGCGCCTCGGAATCATCAACGAATCATTACCGAGCAGCGCCAACTCTTCTCCCTCCTCCCTCTACCTCCTCCACCCCTGCCGAAACAAAACCATTAATGATTCCCGTTCGAAAGAACCTCTCTCTCCCTCTCCCTCTCTCTCACCCAAGGCCGTTGCGTAAATTATACGCGCGCTTAGCTCGTGGCGCTCGTTTTTCGGCGACCCCCGCGGCGCGTACAAATCGGCCGCCGCGCGTATCTTTTGTTTCTTCTCCGCTGTATACATATATATGTTACACTGTGTGTAGGAAAATTTTCAAGCGCGGCGCCTCTGGTTTTCCAGCAGCTCGTCAAACGCCGAGGTGGAAAAATATTTTGAAACCGTGATCCTATGCCGTTGCTGGAGAGATGAGGATACCTGCCGAGTAGTGGCAATGGGGAAGGAGGGATGCAGAGTCCGATGAGTCGGGGTTTTTCTTTGTGCGCCGCGCGGTTTGTTTGCGGTGTCATTAGCAGAGGTTTTGGGTGCGCAGTTTGCAAGAAGGATCGCGCTGAAATGTATCTTCCCTAGTATTGTTTTTGAATCGGACAGCGTGAAATAAGGTTCTAACTTGTTAACCGTCATTGACATAGTTGATGGTATACGAGTGTCTGATGGGTGTAAGATTTTATTTAATGTGTGGATAAGGAAGATTGTTTTGTAGCGCATATGTCACTTATGGTTTGTTTAATAATGTTTTAATAAGGATAAATTAAAAATGAATATAGTGACATTTGCAGGGCCTGGAATGAGAATGAAATACCTACGGTCTCATCTTTCTCACACCTACGAGTTTTCATTATGGCAATCAGCCGTAAATTAGAAAATTAAGTAAAATTTTAATAGACAGTTCCACGCTAAAAATCTATGCTAAATTATTTTCAATAACAAACTCACTAGGATAGTACAATGGATTTATGCATATTCATAATGCACATCATTATAAGCCCGCGTATTTTAAATTTCGCATTCATCGCCGTCCCTAATTTGGACTATAATTATTGGAATTACATGAAATTCAACGTATTATGCACGGCTAATTAAGAGATAAAAATAAAACATTCAATACGCGCGATGTGATCGTGTAGTAATTAGAAGGTGGCTCACTCGCTACAGCTCGTCGTCGTGAAAGAGAAATTTCTCGTCCCACGCAAATTGCATCTACCAGGCTGGACTTCATCCTACGGACGTTTAACAACAGGCTATTTTCGTTATTCTTAAATAAGATACTTTGCGGATATTATTTAGCTTTTTAACGTCTATAATTACCGGCGCAAAGCCTATTTTCAGCTCCGCCGTATGTGTCGTATACGGAAAAATTTTAATTAAATCCTCCTGTGACTAAATAAAAGTGACAATGCACAATGATCGCTGCCACGTTTTTGTCATTGTCATCAAGATTCAAATTATCGTGGATGTTGGATTTTGCTAAAAATACATTATGAATAATACGTCTGACCTGATTTCTCCTTTTAGATAGCTTGCGTTGCGTAACTGACAGAAATTATTGAACTTAGCTTACCTGCAACAGAAATGAAATAACTCTATTAAATCTCTACGTTTTTACCAAGTATAAAATAAGATATTTAATCAACATAAAGCTTCATATTATTAAATATTTCGATTTTTCACATTACAACCCATACACTCTGAAGGAATTACCTCTTCCTGCCTGCGTTATAAAGAAACCACGCCCAATGTAGTGCCGCATAAAAGTGCCTCGTGCCAGTATCAAAACAGCTCTATAATACGATCTCCTCTTGTACGTATTATGCTCGCGAGTGTTACTCGAGAAAACAGACAGCCGGACGATCGGATGGTAAAGTCCAAAAGGCCAAAGCAGTCGGTGCTCCCCGCGCGACATCTGTTAAAACAGACCGCGCGCGCCTACCCCGCAATTTATTGTGATTTTTAAGACGCAAAAATAGAACTAAAAAGGGTTTGAGATGAATTTATATTATGTACAGGGCCGAGGGGAAATGATTTCATATTGGTTTTCTATTTTTGTTTTCGCACACCCTGCAGTACCTCATTTGAAGTTCTCCCTAAGATTAAATTCTACTCTCAGAAATTGCATTGCTATAATATACTCTTCTGCATTAATTCCCTAAAATAATTTTCTGATCGATAGAAACGTCCATAGTGACACAATAATCGTCCCCCAGGGGAGAAAAAAGCTCCGTCCGTTCTCCGTATAAAAATCACTCTCGCAAACGTAACCGCGTGTACAAGCGCAGTCTGCACATGCGATAACGCGGAATCGACCTTCCGTACGAATATAACATCGGACTCTCCACCTATACGCTCTCGCATGGCGGAGGTTGTGGCTGGTCTTCTGCATGAGATACTCGCACGCACACACGTATAACACAAACACAGACGCACCGGCGAGTCGGAATCACGCGATCGCTCGAAAAGGTCCCGCTCCCAAAAGAGGGCAGGTGTATATATATACGTGGCATGTGAGCTATGCTTTCGGCCCGACGGCAACGCACATCCACACATGTACGAGAGAGAGAGAGAGCGTTTATCGGAGCGCGCGAGGAACCGGCAATTTTCTAGAATTAAATGTTTTGCGCGCGAGCACGCTCTTGATTCGCAGCGAGCCTCTTCTGCGCTCTCCCCTCTACCCTATAGGCTTTTTGCTCTTGCTCGGCTCTCGGTTATTTTGCATGCGCACAAGGCACTCGTTCGGCTCTGTGTGTGTGCGAGAAACTTTGTCTTCGGCTGTTGGCGCGCGCTGGAGGGAACGAGAGCGAGCGAGCGATCAGCGATTGATTTTGATAGCGTGCCATCGGATACGGTTATTTCGATCCGGTTCGAGAGATCAAGGAGATAAAGGTGTATATGGTTGTGTGTTTGCGTTTGTGTTATTCGTACTTTTTATGTAAAAAAGGTGGATGGGATGCTTGGTATAGGGTCAGTGCACTAGCGAATGGCGGTTTCGAATAAACGGGAAGGTGAAATACTTCTCGTTTGTGGGTCCGATGTTTGCATCGTTGGAGTAGAACGAAATAATCTTTTAAAATTAAAGTTACACTATTACTCAATTCTGGGTTCTCGTTTTTCTCCTTCAATTTTAAACTTTTTGAAAAAAACACGTTTTAAGTTTAATAAAGAACTATAACGTATCAAAGAGTTTTTTCCTTAAAAATAAAAATTGAATGAGGAAAACGGGAACCCAATTTTGAGTAATAGTGTGGGTATCGCAACGCCTTAAGCAATGGAAATTTTATCTAAATCTTTGTTATAAAGTTATTCGATACTCTAAAGCAACAAATCTACACGCAAAAATAGTCACTATAAACTTGAAGGAAAATGAAATATTTTTTATTTCATTGCACTAGAACGTTGCAAACTTCAGACCTATTTTCGTTTTGCAGTCTGCCTCCTTTGATTTTTAAATTTTGAATGAAGTTTTAATTGACGATATTATATTATAGCTCTATCTCAGAATCTAAAATGTATTTACGTATAGTAAATTTGCAGTGAAGTATTATAAGTATTATAAGTTGAGTTTGAGGAACGAGAAATTATTTCAGACGAGCCATAATAGAAACTACACGCGATATATCCAGGAAAAAATCAAAACATAATTAAAAGCCCTTGATATAACCACATGATCAAATAGAGAATCCCTCACGACTTGCGGACTCAAATTACACATTTAACTCGAGTCGCAAGTCACTCGAGCCTTGCGCCAGTGCGAAAAAAGAGAAACCAGCGCGCGTGTAACCCTCTTCGCGCTCGATCCCATCCGAGCGAAATTCGCAAACAGGAAATTACGGCGCACGCAAACACGCTTAATTAACCACTCGCGAATAAACATCGCCCTCTCTCTCTCTCTCTCTCTCTCCTTCTATCTATCTCTCCCTTCCTCGCGAGGAAAGGAAAAGGCATCGAGCAAAAGAAAGGAACAAAGACAAGTCCCCGCAAATTAATACATTCATAACGACTCTTTCAGTCGACATCGCTGACCGCCGCGCGAATGGGATACACGTCCGCGATGAGCGAAGCAAGAAGAGGAGCAGGGCGGGGAGTTACTGAAGGGGGGAGTCGAGTTCATCAAAGGAGAAAGAGAGAAGAGCGTAAAGCGCTGATTCGGATGCAATTTCGCCGCGAGTCGAAAAATCAAGGAGGCGCGCGCGCGCGGACCGGGCAATTAGAGAAAAGGATTCGTATATATACGCCGTGCATTCCAATTTAAATCAAAGGAAGACGCGAGCGAGCGTTCGAGAGTGGCAACGGCAGCCAACAGTGAAAGACCGTGGCTTTTCTACCTGAGAGAGAGAAAGAGAGAGAGAGACTCACTGACACTGCGAGACCCGCCCACAAAAGTAATCTCGCGGCCGCGGCTCCGCAGCCACACCTGATTCATCAGCGGTGGGAATGAGAGAGGGAGAGAAAGAGGGAAAGACGGATAGGTTGAAATGGAAAGTGGAGAAAAAAGTGCACAACTGTTGCGCGCATTGTGGCGAAAGTATATAAGTGTGGAGTGGTAGAGAAAGAGGCAGGGGTTGCTGATGCACCGTGGGAGTAGTTATGCGGTGCATTAGCTAAAAATAAAGTTTTCTGTAACGTTGGTGTAAAATTATATCCGAAGGATTTCTATTTGTCGACTGTTGTGTAGGCACGGCAATAAAATATTATATACAGTTTGTAATTAATCTTTGGTTTAGAAGACGAAATAATTGCTTGTTATGGGATACATAAGCGTTTCTAATTGAAATTGATATATTAATCAACATTCGCACTGCTATATTTCTAACGTACATAATATAGTATTTACTGTTTGCAATAAAGAATAATCAACATTTTTGCCGAGATTAATGAAATCATTTCGCGTTACAGTAAAGCAATAATCGATCGCCACTTTAAAGCGGAAAAACGATTTATTTATATGATTGCACCGACAGATAAGAAATATCGTTTAATACAGAAACGATAAGCGCGAACGATAAAATTTTAATTTGTCCGCGCAAAGAAATGTAATATCGCGCCTTATCTGATAATAAATTTGCATCTCTGCCATATAATTGAATGTATTTGTATTACGTCACGGCACGCAATCAAATGCATCGAAATGACCTCAACGCCCAATACAAATAATCCCATCTCCAATTAGCAGAGCAGCTGAGACCGGTATACATCAAAACGCAAAGTGGACTGTCCAATAAAATAAACATTGACAAATCAACATATAATTGCCGCGATATAACCGCGATTGCGCATCGCAGCGATTTTTTTCCACAGCTAGCGTGGAAACTAATTACCCGGGCAGTAAACATCACGTCGACGCGTCGTTTTGTTCTCCGAGTCAAAAGGCTCGCGCGCGCCAGTATTTGCTCAGGAGAGGTATAATACACACACGCACGCACGCTCGGATCTCGGCGTATAAATCACACTTTCAATTCCCCGGGCGAGCTCGGGGCCCGGGCACAAGACAAATGATTTCATTTATTCCGTGAATTATATCACGCGATGGACCTTATTAAAGGGCCTCGCGGTTTTGTTTGTCTTTCATTTACGATTTTCGATATCGCCGCCGCTGTTGTAGCTCGCGCGCGTAATTATTTTTTCACCGCGCGGATATCATCGCGTTCGAGAGCGAGCGGCGTTTGTCATACGTGTTAATTATTCGCGCGGCTCGCGCGCGCACAGGTTTGTTTATTGAATTCGTCGAATTATCGGAGGGGAAACGAATGGCGGTTGGGCGCGAGTGTTTTGCTTATTGCGAGGGGCCCGAGCCGCGATTGCGGTTAATTAATCAGGCTCGGGTAAATATTGAGAGTCGACGAGGCGGATGAACCGATCAGTATCATCGAGTCATTATTCGCGTCAAATATATTCTTTTCGAATTAATTGCGTGATTTTTTTGTTTTTATTCCACATTCATATTTTGCAATCTATTCAAAACAACAATATTCAAATTTCATATACTATTTCGAGCACAACAGTTCAAAACAACATCTATTAATAAACAAATAAACTCCCTCCACGTCATAAGGGATATACGGCAATATTTATACTTAGCGCCAGCGCGCAAAAGGGAAAAAAACGACTTTAAAAGCTACACACACGATCGAGGCACAGTCGATGCACACTCGACCATCGCAATCAATTAAATTTCACACACGAGCGGGCAAATAATTTTTCCCTCCCTCAACTCTCTCACGTATATACACACATATACACGTCCCCGCATCTTACAATCCATAAATTAAAATCAACAAGCCAGCTCTCTCCCTCGACATGCGCATATATATACGCATCGGAATCGATTAAAAATCAATTATCGCGCTAATCCTTCGCGCGTATTATATGCCATATGATATATCCGTGGATATCTTATACGCAAAGCGCACGCGTGCATACGCATCGATTAATCAATCGGAACTGTCGCCCGGGCAGTTGGAATTCCGCGGAATGAGCGCGTTTTCCGCGACCGGTTCGCGATATATATCACTCACTCGCGCCTCGTTAACGGCGGGGCGTGCGAAAAGTGCTGTGTGTGTATGTGCGTGGGGCTTATCAAGCGATTTGGTGGAGACGTAGTGCAGAACGAATTGCGAAAAGTGGCTTTAATAATCTTAAAGTGTATCTGTAGTATTGTTTTTGTTTCATGGTTTGTTGGGTGAAGTATTTTTACTTTTATTTATGAATTTAGAAATCACAGGAATTTTAATTTGACTACATGTTGAATCGCGTTTAAAAAATGTTTATAATAGCGTACTCTACTATAAAATTGTTGTAATGCTGTGTAATTAATTGTTTATAAATAGTTTGAAAACTTAAACATTCAAGAAATATATTTAAACAGAAATTAAAACTTCGTTATCTATAAACCATATGCCCCATCACCTCGTCTACTCCCACCTCCGCAAATACAAAGATGCAACTGTGCCGTTTGATGTGGCAATACCCCAGAGATCCAGCACTAATGCACAAAGGGAGAAAAGCCGGACACGCGCGTACACACTCGAATGAAAAGAGACTGCAATGTCGGAGCAAAACTCTTATACTCGCCCTTCGCGACTTCTCATAACCCAAGCCAGCGCGGGGCATCAAAAGAAACGGCCGCGGGGGCTGATTCGAGATAAGGCCAACGGCAAATATGTATAACCGCGCGTGCGGCTGCGCCGGTCTTCTCAATTGCGGATTCCATTTCGGCCGTTCGGCCGCCGTTTATGAAAAAAGAAAAAGAGAATGAAAGAAAGAAGGTGGAGGCCACGCATGTACGCTATATTCCCGGGTTCTTGTCTTTCATTACGTCCATTACGCGAAATATTTATCGGTGCACGCGCGTGTATGTGTGTGTGTGTGTGTGTACCGTTGGGGATTCCTTTGTGAGGGTCCGGGTAATCTTCTTTTTCACGAGGAAGATTTTCATGTGGATTGTGCGTCGGAGTGTTTGAATTGATTTGATGTTCGAACTATTTTAAAATTTAGTGTATAAAAAAGCTGTATTAATGTAATTAAAGAAACTATTATTTGGCAAATTGAATCATCTGACTAAATGAAAAATTGGTTGCATGCATAAGCAAAGAATGAAGTATTACGTACATTGTATGCGAATTGAGGAAGGAAGAAAAAATCTTCATAACTGGTATCACGTAATAATTATCGAGCGAGTCGCGCGGACCGCCCAAGTCGCGCCTGCCTCGAAAATTTGTAATTGCGCGCGCGCAGACTCAACGACTCGTGCGCGACGACTTAATCATCGTGTGCGATGAAATTTAATTTCATACGGCTGGTACGCATTTATTTAAATATATCGTCAAGGATTTTCGTTAATATGATGCAATATGTAAGAGACAACAGACGATTGTTGCTATCTAGAATTGTTGGGAATTCAGTACTAATAATATATGAAAAATGTAATATATGCTTATGTACGCGTGTTTCATTTCACTTAAGCAAAAGTTGAGTGACGTATACACGTGAGATAACGCAGGCTCCTTTCTTTTAAATTATTTTAATAGCCATATGTGCGCATATATCCGCGCATGCGATTTAACGTGCGAATTATTCAGACGTACGTTGAATGAATTATAAATTAAAATAAGCGCGAATCAATTAAATAATCGCCCAGCCAGTTACTATTATTATTACAAGCAGGTTGAATAAGTGTGAATCTTTCGTTCCATTAAAGAGAGTGATGGTGCTGAATAATATTTAATAAACATATAGCCGCTACAATTATTTTTATCCCTGTATAAATTAGCACTTGCAAAGCATATATGTATATAAAAACACATATCTCGAGCAACTGTAAAACGTAGACCCACGCGCGGCAGGTCAAAAAACAAGCCCCACACCTAACCGCGAGCGAACGGTCCCAGCAGGGCGCGCATGCACTACTCGTGCGAATTCGCACGACCCCGGCGCGCCGTCCATAAATACTTCAAAAACTGTCAAACGCCTTTAAATACCCGCACTTACCCCCACCCTCGCGCACGCGCGCAGCCGGCTGGATGTATCAATGTCAGGGCCTAATAACACCTCCTCGCTCGCTCTTTACCGAGACGCATCCCTCTGCACTGTAACCGAGCGAGTGTGTGTGTGTGTGTGTATATATGTTTACACGTACGCGCACGCGCACAAAGGGCCACGCGCGCGCGGCGGGTAATTTCGAACAATGATATAATTACACGGAGAGCGAGAGAACGAGCGCCATTATCTCGATTGCTCTCGAATTATACAAAGCGAACAACACCCCGCGAGTGTACCGATGTAAGGACGTATGTAGGTTGGGTATATGTAAGTGAGAGATGAGCGTCGCGTCGTGTGGGTCTCTTTCAGAATCGAGTGCGGAGAGTAAGAGAGAGAGAGAATAAGAGGTGCGTCTTGTGCGAGGTTCTCAAGACTGTGCGTGAGTAATAATGGACGTTGCGAGAGGATTGGCGATGATCATGGGTGCTCACGATGTTATTGTTTTTCGGGTTTAGTGGGTTCGATTAGAGGTGAGTATAAGTAATGGTTAAAGAGTGTACTAGAGAAGTGGTGAATTCGGTCCAGGTGTTCTTCAACATTGTGCAGCGAATAATTTTGGTGGTTTTAAGTACACGGAGAGAAATTTTAGAGTAAAAATTACCAAGGTGCCTTGGTAGCGCATGGATAGACTGTCAAATGCCGTGATATTCCCAAGTTTCTAATACAATTTATAAGTTTCCCAGGAAAAACTACCATAACCACTTAAAAAAGATACCAAATTATCGGAATAAAAATTACCAGACACACTGGTAAAAATTGAGATCTAGTCATTTTTACAAGGTAACCTAAGAATTTTTACTAAGAAAACTGATAAATTTTACCAAATAACCTGGTATTTGTGTATTCGCGCATGCGCACTGCGCATTATTGTGTTTCAGAAGATTGATACTAGAGGCGTGCGCGACGTTAAAATGAAAACAATATACATATTTTCAGTAAGTAATAACGGCGATTCAAATGACTGTTGGTAACAGCTTCCGTGGCGCAGTCGGTAGAACGTCGGACTCTCAACCCAAAGATCGTCGGATCGAATCCCGCTTCCGTAAAAATTTTTTTTCAGTTTAATGTTTTTTCATCCTTGTTTCTGTTTCTATTTCTATATTAAAATACTATATATCCATCAATATGGATAAAAAAAGTTAATTTTTTTAATTTAAATTAACTAAAAAAAAATTTTACCAAGGCATTTTGGTAAAAAGTTTGAAATTGTCAGTCTGTCCATCCATTACCATAGAAACTGGTAATTTTGTCTCGAATATTTGTAATTTTCACTACAAAATTTCTCTCCGTGTAGAATTGGTACTTAAGTGTCGATCGACAAAATGTAAAATTATAAGATATCCAGTGCTATGTGCTAGATAGTCATAGTTTTCATTTGCATTCGCTATAATCTTTTACAGCAAACGTCACATTACGTATAGTTTATCAAGAACACACTTATGTCATAATTATATCCACTCATCCCATAAAATTCTTTACTGCAAAGAGTTCGAAAATACACACTACACCGTACAAAATTGAATCATCCGTCACTTTGTAAACTTCAACAAACAAGAATAAATGCCGCTTTGGAAGTTTATACAAGCACGAACCCATTAAGTCTCATTAAAAATATTACCTCATTCTCGCAATCAAATTATTCCCTTGATAATCTTCGAATAAGCGTACAAAGTCGTAGCTCCTTTCGCCTACTTAACCAAGCCGCTGCACATATATAATTTCGTCTCTTTTCATATATCTCAAGTCGCAGAGCCGAGAGCTAGGGACGATGAAAGGCTTTGTCGACTGCGCGCGCCGGGGTCCCCGGCGCACAAGACTGTGTGTACATGCGCGATGTGTTTACGGTGATACATAAATTACGGTGATTTATTTGAGACTTTGATTAGAAGTTTCGCCGGCCGGGAAATACGCTCATCGCGCGCGTTCAATCTTAATTATAACAGAGCGCGCCGCCCGGCCGGTTCCATATTTTACATTTAAAGAAGATGTAATTTCGCTTTTACGAGATGTGCACGAGTTTTCCGCTGAATTAATGCCCGCCCCGCGCACGCCGAGAGAGAGAGAGTTAACATCTCAATTATATGAATATTCATGATTTGATAAGAGGTGCAATGATTAATCTTCTAAGGAGATGCTAAATTCTGTTTTGTGTTACGATGTAAGAATTGCAGTGTACTTACTCTCACTGTTCAACACGACAGAGAAATGTGGGAAGGAGGAAAGAAAGGAGAACTTCTTGGTTATACCAGGAAGATGTGCGAAACCGCATGGCTTTTTTCAAGTGTGGAACTTGAAAAAGCCCTCATATTCCGTAATAACAGAGCTTTTAAATTCACACCAGAGAAATGTGGAAAGGAGGAAAGAAAGGACTACTTTTTGGTACCGGGAAGATGGACGAAACCGTGTGGCGAAAGTTCTCAAAATTCTGTAATGAAAGGGCTTTTAAATTCAATCACCCTATAAAGCAAATATCACGCGCACAACCGGGACTCTTGTGACCGCGTGATGTGGTTTGGCACCTGTCATCTCCTTCCTCGTAACATCCTTAAAATGCTTTAGGTCTATATATTCACCGTCAGGCCGACAAATTCCCGCGCTCGTATGAATAAGCCAGAATCTGACGAAAACAAGTTCAGAGGCTATATTCTGGGAAACGCGGCTTTGTCTGCTCGGCGGGTGAAGTCGCGGCTGTCCCTAGTAAGCGACGAGAAAGAAGAGAACTCGTTCACATTCTTATATGCATTTGTTTATTTCACACTTATGCTTTCTAAAATTGAATTAGTATAGAAAAATCACTAATTATTAGTGGTTTTTCCACTAATTCAACTTTACAGAGTGATCGAAATAAAGACCAACCCGATTTGTCAAACACTCAGACGAACACTTACATTAAAAATCATTTATACTTCGCGAAATTCCATTTTTACGCAATTAGTATAACCAACGCCTTTTTCGTCAAAATTCTCAGATTTGAAAAAATGATAACCGCTCGACTCTCCCTTTGCCATTGTCACGTCCTTTGTGTCTCTGCGATTGGTCGTTTTTGCCGCTGCAAGAGCGGACGCGAGCTGCGATGGCGCGAGCCGATCATCGGTTTGTATTATTTACATGTTCGTCGCGCTCGGCGAATTCGCGCGCCGCCTCCGTTTCTTTGTCAATTCGACGCGCGCGAATACGCGCAGCCGACTCGATTCCTGAACCGAGCGCGCGAAGCGAGTTGGATTCTTACAAAGACGGAGAGAAAGAGATAGGGCGAGAGCATTGTGTGAGGAGGTTGCCGAGGAGGAAGGTACGTTTTGTAATGGTGAGGTTAAGTTGATGCTGAATTGAGCGCATTCTTAGCGTGATATATTGAAACGTATATTATAAAATGTTCTTTAATAAACTTTTAATAAATTTAATAAGTTTTTTAATAAGTTTTTAATAAGGTTTAATAAGTTTTTTAATAAGTTTTTACCGGTCAACAATGATGTAATTGCCCTTATTGCTATATATAGATATACTACTTTTTTATTCATAAATCAAAGGCTGCAGAAACAGGAATTTTTTCCAACAATCGCACAATAACATTTCAGTAACTCGAAAATACAACTCGCTCGCGCGCGCAGAGTAACACCTCTGGAATTTCTTGAATAATCACATAATTCCCCGAGCGAGTGCCTTACTCCCTCGTTAACTGTAATTGCAATAGCACCGCCGCCGCTCATTTTTCCAGGCCCGTTCGCATTCTATGGATATACGTATATATATTCGCGCGCGTGGGGCTCCGAAGGCGATAAAGACCTCTCTCGTCTCGCGCGTTGCATTGCAATCACACACCATTGCCTTTTCCTCTCCTTTTCCTCGAAGCAAAAAAGTACGCCCCTACGGGGAGAAAAAACAGCGGCGGCGGCAGCGTACAGATCAAAAGCGCGTCAAAGAATTCGCGCACGCGCGACCGTCGAAATTTTTCGGGTATACGTAGTGCGCTTGTGTGAGAGATAGTGTGTGCATGAATGTAGCACGTTGATGAGTTTACGAGCGCGCGCGACGCTGATTCACGAGTTCGTCGCTGTGGCGGGGTGTATATAGAGTCCGCTGGGGTTAGGTGTTTTTTGTGGTCGCCTATACTGCGGCCGTGAATTTATCAGCCATCATTAAATTATGCAGTTAAGTCGCGAGTTTGGTCGCGTTGATTTGCAATTATAATTCTTCTAATCTTTCATTAAAACATACAATTTGCTTAATACTTTTTAACCCGATGAATCTAATAACTTTTTTTTAAATATTTAGAAAAGTTTTAACTGCGTTCAACTTTTTATCTAGAACCCTCGTGGAAATCCAAAACATTTTATAACTAATAACTGACTATTTATTTTAGAAACTTGCTATAAAATGGGAATTTATCTTTTCCAGTTTCTAGCTCCTGGTGAAACGCTTTTTCCCCTATTATATGGCCATTTAATAGATTGATAAATAGAATGAGTTAGAATGAGACCAAATAATGGTCGAAAAATCGTTTCATCATAGCCATTAATTAGCCAGTTTTACTAGTTATTTTCTAACTTCTTGGCCATTTCATATAGATAAATTTCTACCAGGGAAACAAATTTATTCATTTCATACATTGACAAAAAATTTAGTAAAAATTATTAATATTTTGTAAAAATTACTATACTTTCTTGTAAAGCCACCACAAGCTGTAAAAACCCAAAAGAATATCATACTTTATAAGAAATTTTGCTAGAAATATAGGAAAATTTACTATACATACTGTAAAATTTACTGTAAAGTATGGTAATTTTTTGGGATTTTACAGTCCGTGATAGCCTTACCAGATAGTATAGTAATTTTTCCAAAACTTTTTGCTCAGTATAAGAGATAAGGTATACCGTGATAATTTATGGGTCTGAAGTTTGCAACGTTGTAGTGCAACGAAATAAAAAAATATTTGATTTTCTTTCAAGTTTAGGCATGGTGTGGTTTGTGCACATAAGAATTATGCACATATTTATTGTGCACACTTTAGCATTGGAGTATACACATAAATATAGATATACACCAATGCTAAAGTGTGCACAATAAATATGTACATAATTCTTATGTGCACAAACCACACCATGCCCAAGTTTATAATAACTAATATTAATTTTCCGTGTGGATTTATTGTTTTATAGTATAAAATAACTTTATAACAAAGATTTAGATAAAATTTCCATTGCTTAATAACTTTAATTAATTGTAAAAAGTTATTTCGTTGCATTCTAACGATATAAACTTCAGACCCATGATAATTTTATATTTACCCACAACGCAACAATCAATTCGAAACTCAAAATTAATGGTCAAACAAAGCTCTAGCATCAGTCAGGATGAAAATCTCGAGGCAACTTATACAAAACGCAAGCCGCGTCGACTCCCGTGCCGCTTACACACTCGCGCTCGAGTCAAAACAATCATTATAAAGTGCAAACCAACTCGGGGGAAAGAAAAGGGTTGATTCAGCTCGCGTGCCACGTCTCTCGGCGTCAATCAAAGCGCGCGCGCGCGCGCGAGTGCATATAAACGTCGGCGCGAAATTCCCGCGCGACTATTATCGGGCGTATCGGAGAGGGCGAGAGCGCCAGTGCGGCGGCGCCTGAAAAAGGGAGTGCGAACCGATTGCACTCATCCCCACCGGAGATTGCGTATTGTGCGTGTGTGGGTGAGTGAGAGCAGCAGCAGCGGGTGCTCGCGTGATGTGTGCACCACGTGTGCCAAGCCTTTATGCCCTCTTTCGAGCGCTGCCCTTTACGGTTTCACCGGTTTGCGGTGTTAGTCACTTGGATTTTAGTCATTGATTGGGAGGGTGCGATTATAGCAGCGGTGCGTGGCGCGGGGGAGTTGAGTAAGTGGATGTAATTAATTGCGTTGGCGGAAGGCAATAATCAGGTGCGATATTGCAATTATGGGGATGTATTCGATTTTAATTTGATTTTTATGTATTGGGATTTTCGGAGTAGAAATAATAATGCATGTGATAGTGTATAACTTGATAATACTTATATTTGGGACATATTTAATATCGAGTTCAAAATACGTCGATTTTAAAATTTTTTAAATTAAACACAGTATACGAAATTAAAAGATTTTTTTAAATAATATACGTAAAGATCAAATCAAGTCGTTTCCACAAAAAAAAAACACTCGCTCATTTGAACCCTCTTCTCCTTCAAACTCAACTCGTCCGTCAAAACTCGAAAATTCCAATCCTAATATCAGACGTAACAGCCACTCAGACGTATAGGCCTACAAGTCGGCATGCATCCTCCTCGTCGCAATTTCGACTTGTAACTCATGAGTACCCGCACGGGGGCGTATATGTATATACACGTATCGAACACTCGTCGGCGCGAAAAGGGTTTCGCGTGTGCACGCCACAACGTACGGCGCGCGCGCACTCCAACTCGTTACATACGGTAATTAAACGACGCACGAGATCTCCCCGTGCGCGTGTAGAGTACGTATGTACGACGTGTGCATGCTGAGCCCCATTCGCGCCCCTTGCCCATGTACTTGTATACGTATACGTCTGTGTGACGGTGTGTACATGTGTCTCGAGTCTTTTTCACTCGTCTTTACTCTTACATTCGACATCGTTTTTGGAGGTACATTTTTCCTCCGGCTCGAAGTTATAGATTCTAATTTCATTTTTGTTTAATTACGTAAGAACTTTGATTTCGGTTTTGTTAACTCTGATACGTCGTACGAAATTGACAATATATTTAAAGATATTCCGTGAAGACATACTGTAAATGACGTTAAGTAAGCCTTTTCATCTTTTTTAGCGAGTGCTACAATTTCTAAATTATTTTTCAGCAATTCAACAGGCCACAAAAACTTCTTTTCAATATCCAATTCCCACAAGGGGAAATTAATACTTCCCCTCTGAACCTTCCAGTACGCGTAGCGCAAGACTTGACCAGATACTCACACCACCGCCACTGTGAAACATCGCTGCCGAGCGGGGGCTACGCGACCCCAGCCCGAGGGGAGAGAAGACGCATCGCCGGCCTAAAAAGCGGCGGCGTCGGCGTCCTCCTGGGGGCGAGTCGAGCCGAGATAACGTTGCGGGGTCGAGAGAGAGAGAGAGAGAGAGAGAGAGAGAGAGAGAGAGAGAGAGAGAGAGAGAGAGAAACCGGAGTCAGCTGTTTTACAATGTGTGTCACTGGCACGTACGCGGGGGATGATCGATTTCGCGGGGCCACTTTGACTACTAGCTAGCCAGCCCTCGACCACACGACGTGGGCTTTTGGAAAGGAGGAGAAAGAGACGAGTTACGTATGCGATGTGCAGTTTTCTTTGGCACCGAGCAGAATAGGAGAGTGAAGAATATAGGTTTTTAAGTGGCTCGAGAGAACATTGGGGTATAGCGATAAAATATAGATTTTTTAACGGGAACGAAATCTAGCACAGATATAACAAATATTCGGTCAACAATGTTATACGTATGTTATATAATTAAATGGAAAAATGTATTCAACATTGGCATTTCGCCAGAGCAACGTACGTATATCATGGGTCTGAAGTTTGCATCGTTGGAATGCAACGAAATAATTTTTTAAGATTGATTAAAGTTATTAAACAATGGAAATTTTATCTAAACCTTCGTTTTAAAGTTAATTTATACTATAAAACACTAAATCTACACGCAAAATTAATATTATTTAATATAAACGTGAAACAAAATGATTTATTTTTTTTAATTCGTTGGACTCCAACGTTGCAAACTTCAGACCCATCGTATATCCAAAATCCGATCTTATCGGTTTTTCTATTTTAAAAAAATGTATCAAACACTGTCCGCATATAATATTCCGGTCGTATCGCTACATTTAAATCTAGACACACTTTGCACGAAAGCTTTCTTACGTAAGTCCGCATTATCGCGGCTATAAATATCGATAAAGGCTATATAATAGTTCTCCATTTCGAGCCTCAAAAATCAGGGAACGATCGCGCGCTCTTGTGTCCTCTATATAACAACGCGCACTCGTAAAACCTCACCGCGTATAACTTGTTTCGTATAGCTCTGCACACGTATATACGTGTACAAATACCTGAGCGAAGCAATAGTCAGCAGGTCTGAATAATTCTCGTGAGATCCAAATAGTTCGCTTTCGCAAGAGCAAATTTCAAACGATTGTCGAGAAAAGTATAAAAAGATACGTTGGGTAGCAATTGTGAAATGTGTAAATACAACCAATTGGAAACGGAATAATAATGCTTTCACTTGTTGCTCTGAACAAAACACACCTATGTAATAAGCATAAGGAATATCGCTAACGGTAAAAACTAAGGAGGAAGAGAAACTTCTAGAAAAATAAGGCAAAATTAAATCGTTTAATAATTAGATGTGGTATAAGAAAATAAAGTTGACGTTGGTTGATCGATGGTAATTTATTATTAGCAGAGTTTATTGGTAATTATAAATTCATGAAATTTTTATTGCCATTGGGATAATAAAAACCTTACTAGCATATGCTAATTTTATATTTGAAAGTGATTAAAGAATACTCCTTTATTTTCATTAAATATTTTCTCGCAATTTCTTTAAAAATAAATGTTTATCAGACGTTATAGCTCTTATAAACCAAATATTTTAAATTAAACGTATCTAAAATTAAAGTATCGTCACTTCAAAAGAACAATCTCTGAAAATAATAAAAAAAGAAAAAAGAACAAATGAAAGGCGAGATCCTCGAACCCGAGAGACCTCGTACATAATAAAGTCAAAGTAGCGATCGACAGCCGTGCCATCAGAACAAAAAATCCCGACAACAACCCGCGAACACAATAGAATGCGAGAAACTTAACGTTACGCCGCTGCTATATATCCGTGACCAAAAGTAAGAGAGCGAGGCGAAGACGAGCGAACAGCGAAATACGAAGAGTGAGTGAGAGAGAGAGAGAGAAGCGCAGAACGGGAGCCTGGCGCCATTGCAACACAATACGGAGGCCCGATGACTTGCATTCGCGCGCGCGTGCAAGCGAAAGAGAGAGAGGCCCGTGATTACAGCCGAGGGGCCCTTCCATCTATCCTCCCTCTTCGTTCTCTCTCTCTCTCTCTCTCTCTCTCTCTCTCTCTCTCTCTCTCTCTCTCTTCTTCGTCTTCTGCTGCTCGACTGCCTGTCCTCCTCGGAGCGAGGAATTCGAATTTTGCGCGGGTATATATAGATATAGTGTCGCTGACTGCTGCGAGGAATATTTGTGTTGATTTGCGCGGGAAAAAGGGAGCCGATTTCCGTATTAGTGAGAGATCTTTTGGTGGTAATACGGCGCGTTATGCCTTTTTTGCCCGGGATTCGGGAGACGTCGATACAGTGGTTAATCGATTGTTTTGGTTTTTGTGCATCGCGGAGAGGTTAGTTAAGAATAAACGAGGTTGGCGAATAGTATCGAAAAGAATAGAAATTTGAGAAGAGATAGCCGTGACCGTAGTTTACGTATATAAAAAAAATTATTTGAATATTATAGTCTTATTTTACATAACGATGTTGCAAAATTTAAAACTTATTTTTATTCTTTACACTGAGAGAAGAATATTGTTACTGTTAACATATTTATCTATTTGAAATACAACTATTTGACATTTTTAAGGATAAGATGTGATATTATAATAGTTACAATAACTATATTAACTAATAGACATATTCAGATTTGAAAGTAGCTGATGGTAGAAATTCTTGTAAATTATAGTTTTTGATGGGTCTGAAGTTTGCAACGTTGGAGTGCAACGAAATAAAAAAAAATACTTCATTTTACTTTACGTTTATACTAAATAATATTAATTATGCGTGGAGATTTAGTGTTTTATAGTATAAAATAATTATATAACAAAGGTTTAGATAAAATTTCCATTTTTTAATAACTTTAATCAATCGTAAAAAATCATTTCGTTGCATTCCAACGATGCAAACTTCAGACCCTTAGTTTTTGAATCTAATAGCCAATTTTGTACCAGGATGATGTTATAAAACAAAAAGGTTTGAAATAAAATCTCCATTTAGTTTTTTATTCCAACGTTTCGGACATTTTTATTGTTTATGTCCCTCATCAGGATAAACAATAAAAATGTCCAAAACGTTGGAGTAAAAAAATAAATGATGTTTTTATTTCAAACATTTTTGTTATAAAACAATATCATCCTGTACTGAGAGAAGAATATGTTTACGTTTAACATGGTATTTTAACTATTAACACATATATATTTTAATAGTTACAATGCCATGTTAAATATAAACATTTTGAGAAAAAATTTCTCTCAGTGTGGTAAAAAATTGGCCATTAGGTTGAAAAACTACTATAATAAGCATATTGTAACTATTACAATATCAATGTTTTCAGGTAACATATTGAAATTGTTTATGAGAACATGGTAACTTAACTGTTAACATGGCATTATAACTATTACAATGCCTATATTTGGTCATATTTAAACATACGCATGTTAACAGTAAACAAATCCTTTTCTCAGTGACATAAATAACAATCAATAATTTATACCATTTATATTAGTTTATCTCTAAAGCACTTTTCGTGCGAGTAGATTATAAAATAAGAATGATCTTTTGCACCGCATCATTCTGCAACAAGAACTGTCAGTCATTCGAAAACACAACCTCTCTAACAACAAACACGCACAAGAAACCCGAGACTGTATAATAATTACCTATAAATATATCAGATAAGAAACGCGGTAAAACGTTCTCCGAGTTAATCCTTCTTGTTTGTCTTTGCATTAATTATCCAGAATTAAGAACGCCGACCCCTCTCCTCCATTTCTCTCTCTCCCTCTTGCTCCGCTGGCCGACGGATTACGCCTGGCTTTAATATTACTTGTTGCAGATTATTAATTACCGGGAATTACGGGACGTCTCCTCTCTCTCTCGTTCTCTCTTCCCGTCGTCTCTAGAAAGAAAGGAGAACGCGCTGCTTCGCCGAGATTTGCGCTTTCAATTAATTTCCCTGAATAAAGAGCGCGCGCCCGCCGAGCAGCGGCGAAATTAATCGACTATACGAGCGCAATCGCGCAGTTTTCCCGGTGGCGGTCTCTTTTTCTGCCACCCCCAGCCTGAGAAAGAGTTGCGAGTCTTTGTCGCGCCTCGAGTTGCGTTTTACGCGCCGCGCTTTGTGTTGCCAGGTCATGCTCGTATATACTTACTGCGATTGATTTGGGTATCGAGGTTTTTATCGGGGCTATGCATTTATTTGCAAGCGTATTATAGTCGTAAAGTAATTTATTGTGGAATTCGAATTTATGTTACGTTCGGTTTTAAAATTTCATTTGACTATAGTTTTTAAAAGGGGATTTTTTTTCTTTTCTTTTTTTTTTTTGTTTTAACTGATAATCGCAATTCGATACAGATTTGTCTCTACAAAATAATGGAACCCACAAGAAATTTCAAGCAATATATAATGATTATCAAAGACTAATTAGACATCATGAGTTGACTATTGTAATAATTTTTTTCCCTTACTAAGGACACTTCCTCGTGTACGAACAATAACCCACGTGCCTTGCTCAAAAAATAAAATATCCGCATCAAACAATAACCTATCGCGTTAAAATTTCAGCAAAAACTTAATCCACATTTCCCTATACACTAATTTTCAAACAACATTGTACACGGAGAGAAATTTTGTAGTGAAAATTACAAATATTCGAGGCAAAATTACCAGTTTCTATGGTAATGGATGGACAGACTGACAATTTCAAACTTTTTACCAAAGTGCCTTGGTAAAATTTTTTTTTAGTTAATTTAAATTAAAAAAATTAACTTTTTTTATCTATATTAATGGATATATAGTATTTTAATATAGAAATAGAAACAGAAACAAGGATGAAAAAACATTAAACTGAAAAAAAATTTTTACGGAAGCGGGATTCGATCCGACGATCTTTGGGTTGAGAGTCCGACGTTCTACCGACTGCGCCACGGAAGCTGTTACCAACAGTCATTTGAATCGCCGTTATTACTTACTGAAAATATGTGTATTGTTTTCATTTTAACGTCGCGCACGCCTCTAGTATCAATCTTCTGAAACACAATAATGCGCAGTGCGCATGCGCGAATACACAAATACCAGGTTATTTGGCAAAATTTATCAGTTTTCTTAGTAAAAATTCTTAGGTTACCCTGTAAAAATGACTAGATCTCAATTTTTACCAGTGTATCTGGTAATTTTTATTCCGATAATTTGGTATTTTTTTTAAGTGGTTATGGTAGTTTTTCCTGGGAAACTTATAAATTGTATTAGAAACCTGGGAATATCACGGCTTTTGACAGTCTATCCATGCACTACCAAGGCACCTTGGTAATTTTTACTCTAAAATTTCTCTCCGTGTATATACTATTCAGCACACAAGCCAATTCGCCGTCTGTCATATTATCGCCATCGCGCTTCGATCCAGCCACCTCTCTCCCCCCTCTCTTTCTCTCTCTCTCTCTCCCCCTTGGTCACACGCAGGAGACCAGCCAATGCGGCCGGGCGTCCTTTTTTTGCATAGCTAATAAACGGCCGCGGTATCAAAGGCGAGCGCGTGCTCTTGTAACAACATCGTCGGCAGTACTCGCGCTACCACTGCTGCTATATAGTATATATATACTGAGGGCCGAGTACAACAAAAAAAAGAAAAGAGAAGCCAGCTGTCGAGGACGGTGTCCGCCGCGTGCGCTCGCCCTGGAGATATCTAATGTTGCGAATTTGCCATTCGCCATTCATGCCTGCCTCTCTGACGCGGGGAGTGCTTTTGTGACGGATCATGTAATGGCTATTGTGTAATTGGTTAGTCCGCGCTGGTTGTCTATTTGGCGAAGAGCTTTCGAGTGGATCTATAGGCGTAGAGAAATTTTCATCGCCGAGAGACTCGAGATGAAAATCTTTTTGCTCGAGTGTGCGTGTTTGCGTTTGTTGCAAAGGTTGCATAGTAATGTTTTATCTAGGTGCGTGATCGAATAAAGTGTGCGAGAATCTAGTACATCTATTTGAATGATGAGCTATAACAAATTCACGTTAGGTTTGCATGCCTTATCCCTTGTGTAAATTTATCTTGAAATTTCGGATTCTTTTTGAACACCCTATAGTTCACAAGATCGTTAAATATATACACTTTTAGAGGTACTTTGAATATTTTATAATTTCACAATTTCCATTCAAATTTAGGACCAATTTAAATTTTATCAATGTCTCGTTGTTATATAAATAGCCTCACTGTTTTTGTTACCTTTATTGTATAAACGCACACGCAGACAAATAATCTGTTAGTGGCAAGAGGAAAATCCTTTTCTCAAAATCCTCTTGTAGTAAAACGATTATCGTTTTAAATCTAGCGTATTATTCTTGAGGAAAAAATTAATTTTTTTTTCAATATATAATTTTCTTGTGCCAAAATCTTATTTTTTAATCCCACAAATAGGATCCTTTTTAGACAAAATTATGTCCTCTTGCTAAATGAGGATTTTTCTCTTGAGAATGGACAATGTTCATAAAGTTTTTACTACAAAATGATTTTCCTTTTGTCACAAGAGGAAACGAGAGTAATCACTTCAAATGCACTGAGAGAAGAATTTTGGAATATTTACAAAGAACTTAGAGAAATTTTACTATATTAGTTTTAGAATCCGACCACAGACTGTCCATCTAGTAATTTTTATTAGCCAGTATAGTAATTTTTGTAAATGTCCGAAAAATACAGAAAAAAATTATTTTTAGCCAATTATTATATACTTTCCCACAAGAGAACGCATGAATACATATCAAGAAATAAATTATAAATAAATATTATGATGAAAAAAAATCTCCGGGGCGAGGAATCGAACCTGGGTCTCCTAGTTGACAGCCGAACTTCTTACCGACTGCGCCACTGCGTACACTTGCGTGTTTATAATTCAAATCGTCTACATATGTTACATTATACTGACACTCTTAAAGTGAATTCGTTCTTCACGTATTTTTAAAATAATTTTGTAATGAATACATAGAGAATTATTTGAATTAATTAATTATACGAATGTTAATTAAAGTTATTTATACTGAAATTATATCGTTTTAAATTAGTTGTTAGGGCTACATCATTGCAGGTTATGACGAGTTAAGCGCACATGCCCTCGTGTTTTGTTTATAGCGCGCATGCGCAGCGCTGCACATATATTGTATATATACCGTAAAAATTACTATACTGTCTTGTAAATTCTGTCAGCTCTATAGGGAAAATTCTTATAAAGTCTAAGAATATTTGCCAGTTGCCTGGTAAAATTTATGACTTGTGATTTTTACTATACTGTCTAATAATTTTCCCAAATGTTTTATGTTAAATTTTACAATACTTTTCTTGTAGTTTTTCTTAGTCAAACTGTAAAAATTATTAGAAATCTAATAAATAGGTCACTTTTACCAGTCTGTGGTCAGATTGCGCGTACAGTATAGCAATTTTAACCAATCGTCCCATAATTATTCCAAAAAATTTTTCTCAGTGTAATTAATCATATAATTAATTACAATACAATTAAATATTAGTTATACTTATGGAAAGTATGAATACAATATTTAATGAATAAAAGAAGAACTATCTCTTTAAGTTAAGTAACTGTCGAGATATGAATTTTTAAAAATCAGTTGATTCTTCTGAAATGTATAAAGCCTTTTTTGATATTTCCCGTCAGAAGCTTAGTTAGACGTGTGGTTAAGGTACCGGCTTCCCAATCCAAAGGTCGAGGATTCGACTCCAGTCACTGCACTTCCAGAACTATTCTCGAAAACATTTTTCCCTTGGGTTTTTTTCACAAAGTTAACCAATATTAATTAATTATTAAAATAAAATACATAAAAAATATAAATAATAAAAGAAAATAAAACAGACAATATAAATAATAAAATAAAAGTTAAAATAAATAAAATTAATAGAAGTAAGTAAAATTTTCTTTTATTAAATGGAAAATACCTTTAAACTTTTTTCTCGGGGGGACAAGAGGTTTCTTCTTCCTACAAAACGATGTTGGTCAGAGTGGATTTTCCTATCGGTCAACTAGACCTTCTATTTCCTTGAAGAGGAATCCTCTTCGTACAAGAATAATTTGCCAGAAAAGCATATTCCTCTTGTGACAAGAGAAATTAAAACACGAATATTTTCCTCTTGGATCAAAAGGATTCCATTTGCTACCAATGAACCTTTTTCTGCGTGCAAAAACTCGACTAAAGAAATTAGAATGCTACCATTCTTTACAGTACAGCGCGTTATTAAAATATTCAAGATGCCAAACAGAAACCGAACTACTTAAAAGAACCACGGCCATCAGAGAAGATCCAATTAATTCAACCACAAAATCGCGCGCGCGCATAAAAAGAGCCACCGCGCACCTTATCTCTACAAAAAGCAGCAACAAGAGATCGCAAGGAAAAATTTATAATTTGCATCACATTCCGCGCATACTTCCGTTAAACCGCTGTCGGAGCTAATGACTCGTCTCGCGCCTCGCGGTATAAGTACGCTGCAGCACACACACAGAGGCGTACGCACACGTGCGAATAATTCATAAACCGAGGCATGAAGTTTCGCCTCTAAATCATCGGGCAGAAGCGCATCACGCTTTCAATAAACAGCGGCTGGGCGTTTTTTCGCGCCCGCGCAGCTCGTAATAAGATCATGCGATGATCCCTTTACGCACATGTATATGTGTATGCTCCGACGAGCGCAAACTTTAAAATTCAGGGAAATAAATATTAATATGTCTATTATGAAGCTAGAGAGAGAGAAAGAGAGAGGGAGAGAGAGAGAGAGAGCTATCTTCGAATCGCTTCTTCTTCCCCCGCGCTTCTGCCGTGCTTTATATTGTTGAGGGGCCATCGCGTCTTGCGCGCGGGAGCCAATTAATCTATGCACAATTTCATAATTAAACGGCTAATAGCGCATTGAATTACAGACCAGGGCCGCAACTCCCACGTACACATATATATAATATACAGCGACTATATAGCAGCCTCTCCCGTAAAACTGCATCATTATGCTCGCGCGCGCGAGCTCGTTTCTATCCTTCTTCATCGTCTTCTTTTTCCTATCCTCTTCTCTTCTTCATCTTCTTCTTTTCTCCCGTGAAAGGAGCTCGCCGTTCTTTTATCGCCCATTTTTAGGCAGACGATAGAGAGAGGAAAAAAGAGAGAGAGATCAATTATAATCGCCGTGAACCGAGCCTTCTAGACTGGATAAGTTCGTTCGACTCTGTTGCCGGCAAATTAATTAATATAATTGAGCCAACTCGTTAGTTGCGCGGCGAGAGAGCGTATTGTTGATTTTTTTCCCTCTCTTCTGCCATTTTTTTTTCTTATTCTTTTTTGCATATATAGACTCAGGCGCAAGCGCGACGCCGAAGAATCAGGTTTGACCTTATATGCAAAAATGATTGGCGTAACTGTACAGCTTTATACAACGTCGTTAGTCATTGAACGGCTTCCGAGACAATGCATATTAAGTACCCGCATGTGCGTTGAAAAAAAACAGATGATAATAATAATAGTTCCCACTAATGCAGCTTAATTTTGCAATTTCAAATCCATTCGAAAGTAATACCTCGAACCGTAAATCAATTGCCCGAATAAATGAGTGCGATAATGTAATAAATATTTTCCGAAATCCACGGAAAAAAAAAATAATTATAAAACTGGCAAAGAAAGAGCGCAAATGCTTAACCTTCGCTAAAAGAGGCGGACTTTCATCAAATGCGCGCACGACGCGCGAGCGTGGATGCAATTACGCCGCGTGATAAGTATCGCGCTCGAGTTTCTTCGATCGTTTGTATACGTTTTGTATATATATGTATATATACGTCTCGAGGTGCACGATAAAGCCCGCGAGCGGACCTTATTCTTATCTCCACGCCAACAGCTAATTCCTCTCGCACGCCGGACTCCCTTTTCTACCTTTGTTGTGTTTGTATGTGTGCGTGTGGAGTTGGGTTGGGTATTACGTGTATATACGCACGTGGCCGGTTTGATTTTTCAGCTTTTTAAAATTGTAAATGTGCATTAGCGTCCATACATCAATTTGTTTCTGCAATTTTTGCATGTACTATAATAATTTTATGCATGAATGTGAATTCATTATGAAAATATAAATAGATGATTTTCTAGAAAAGGAGGCTATTCTTGAATTAAATCAATTACAAAATGTTTAGCTGGAAAACATTTGAAGAATGAAAAAAAAAATTAATCGTATGGACCTTGTGACATTTTATTACGCAATAGATTTTAATTAAGATAAAAGGTATAGTGTTCTTTACATAATAGAATGTAATATTATTTCCATTAATTTGAATAGACATTTGAATTCTACCAAGAATAGTCAATAAAATTTGATTTAATTTCAAAATAAATTCATATCCTTGTACGATTATATAATTTTCTCATATACACGTTTGGACCCGCGTAAAAAAAGTTGAGATCACAAAAAGATCGCTTAAAGATACGTCTCGATTGTGGACGGCTTTGTTACTTTTTAAGATGACAAATCTTAACGAATAATCCAGATGATTTTAATATTTTTTTAATCATCGCTACATTCGGCCTTTTAAAACATTTTAAGATGGTTTTCAGACATACGAAATTCATTATTTAATATCATTTTAAGATAAATTTGAGATGCTTTTGAAATTAATTTGAGACGAATTCGAGATGAGCTTTCGTACTGAATTTAACCTGTTTCCGCCGAAAACGCCACTCGCGGTACATCGGTCTTTGGGAGCTCATAACTAATGCTATAGGCGTAAAAAAAATTGAGGGGGACATATTTTTAAAGTCTAAGACATGCCCTTTCCCATGGTGAACTCAAAATTGCTCCAAAATATTATTAATTATGAAAAAATGCCGTTTAAACAAAAAAAAGCACGATTTTTCCGATCTCTTTTTTTTAAATTGAGTTTTCAAAGGCTTTCCCGTCGGCAATCGACCTGGAACCTTTTTAACCGGTGAAATAAATGTCTGAACTTTAAGAATCCATGGTTCAAAGATCGATTTTTTGCTTTAGTAAAATGGCGGCCGAACCGCAAAATTTTTGCAAATACATTCATGATTTTTTTACTCGAAAACTATGAATTTATGGAGAAAATGTCAAGAGTGAAAAAGTTCTTAAAATTAGTCACCGTCTAACGACGGTAACAACCGATCGGAAGTAACCGAACCCCTGGATATCGTTTGCCGCCGCTACGCGGCGCATCGATCGGGCCACCCCTAAACATATTGAAACGTCGAGAGTATATAAGTCCGAGAGATTCAGCCTTTAAATCACTCTTTAACAAGAGTCTAAACTTCAAGGCTTGTCTTGCTTTTGGTATAAACCTCTTAATCGGGTTTAAAGAATCAATTAAAAAAACTTTTTAATAAATTTTAAAAAATTTTCGAATCAATTCATTTACCAGACATCTTAACGTTGTCATAAAAGTTTGTCTCAAGTTAATCTTATCATCATCTTAAAAAGTCTAAAAATCATCTTAAATTCAGTACGAAAGCTCGTCTCGAATTCAAGATATTAAAATCATCTAGATTATTCGTTGAGATTTGTCATCTTAAAAAGTAACAAAAACGGCCATAATCGAGACGTATCTTTAAGCGATCTTTTAATCATCTCAATTTTTTTTACGCGGGAAATACGAAAATTTTTACAGACCTCAATTCATTATGTGAAATCTAGTGCCACCATTCTCCACACTCCGTCAACCAAAGGTAACGGAAACGAAAACCGAAACGTTATCGCAGAAAATTAAATGTGCCGGCGGCAGGAACCGCATGCACCAACCGAACGCGTGTCCCCTTTTATCTACAATTAAGCGCACGGCGAAAAACATTTAGCCATAATGGAGCGCTGACAAAGGAACGCACTACGTGACACGTCTGATGCAACGTGCACGCGCGCTCTGGCAATTCCGTCCAATGAAAAAATTGATTCGAAAACCTCTGTGATTTGCTGAAGGCTGAACTAATCCTATCGATTAAATGACTCCTCGTCGTCGTCGTCGCTCGAGAGTTATGCAATGGCGAACGCACGCGTGACAGTTTTAGACGAACGTATAGAGTTGTGTGAGTATATTTTGATATTTTTTTTTGTTGATGACGATTTAGCTTTTGCGAAATGATTCGATGATTGGAGATGTAATTAGGCGGAGGTATAGCGTTAAGTTTAGCCTGTTTTCTGCAAATGAGTTGGTAAAATCAGGGAATAACTGTACTCGCGTAACCGCAGAAGTGGTTTGAACGTTACGGTGCCGTAGATACGTTGAGTTGGAAAGGAAAAAAAATTATTTGCATGGGAGCGTTGATCTGGAGAAATTTATTACTGTTCTGTTCAAAAAATTAACTGATTTATTAGGATTCCGAGTTGTAATAATATTTTTATAAGAATTAATCTAAAATTGGTGTAATATGTATTTGAACACAGTAGTTTTAAAATACTTTTTATTCTATATACAAAAAATTGAATACTTTTTTATGAAAGATCGGGTACACAGTACAAATAATCCATCAGCTCAAAATCAATCAACAACTGTTTCTACTTTTTCGATGATTCGACAACGTTCAACGAATTCCCGCAAAGAAACAACCTACCATCTTATACACGAAGACTCGCGCGTGCGCGACGCTATGACTTCTCAATTACTTAAGCGTAATAACGCCGAGGAGCAAGAAGATTGGCCTGCACGTTCGTTCAACGGCACGGGTGTCGCTGGAATCGAGGAAACCGCACGTAAAAAGTCAACCCCGACCAAAAAAAGGTCACAGAAAAGGCGGAGAAAAAGAGACTCAACGAAGAGGAACACTTGCAAGCAATGACTCAAGGCGAAGAAGTACTAGTATAATCCTAATGGCTTTTGATATCACATAAGCGCGTACAGCAATAGCTTCCGTCTTGGCTCGTCATCGAGAAAATCGACAGTCGCCGCGCCTTCTTCCCGTTTCTTATATATATATGCATCACGCTGCCGCTGCTGCTCTCCCTTCGATGTACTTTTTCCTATAACAGCGACGCGCCCGGCTATTCTCAAATTCCTCGTTCCTTTTGTTACGCGCGTTGTTTTTTCGAGATGAAGATAGAGAGAGAGAGAGAGGTTTTCTTTTTCGAGCGACTACGCCGCGTGACGACGGGGAATTCCTATAATGGTTTTTCTGGCTCTCATGAGTAGCCTTATAAAGGGATACGTATTTATTAGTGCGGCCTCGTGATGCGATGTATTTGCTCTGCGTTTTTCCCGGGTGCGGTGTGTGCGCGCGCGAGCGAGCGGCATGGAATTATCGATCCAAGAGGTGTTTTATAGGCGCGCGTGCACAGCGGCTGAGAGTAGAAAGTATGTACGTTTTTCATTAAAATCGTCCGCTGGATTTTCCGAGCGTGATTATGATGCGTCTTGAACAAAACGTATTGGCTATTTTTGGATTACCTGCGCGCAAGGAGTTTTATAGAGAAGACTGATAATGCAGATAATGATTATAAAATAGATGATTATATGTATGTCCAAGGTAATATTTTAGTTCTTTTTGAGGATTTGAAAAGTTACATAATGGCATAGATTAAAATTATTTATTTCATAAATCATTTTACAAATATTATGGAGAATATTTTATAAAATATTTGGAAGATCACCTTTCCTTAAGCGTTCAAAAAAATACCATCAAAAACCACCACAGCCGTTCTATCTCCCCCTCAAAAATCGATAACCTCTCTTAAACCTTCAAACCCCATCGGCGGATTACCCTAAACCCCTTTGCACCGTGGCTCACTGCAACCTCTCTCTTTCCTTCCCTCTTTCTCTCCTCTTCTCTCTCCTTCTGCATACAGTGGCATTCGATATCTGAAAAAGCGTTCGCTCATTTTTTCTGCGGCTTCGCCGAGCAAAACGCCGGATCGAATATCGCCGACGCGCCGTTGCGCTGCCGCCGGTAGACGCGCCGAAAGGGACGCGCAGCACACAGCGTTGCGTTGCTGCAGCCGGCGCCCCGCGTACGCCCGCGCGACCGCAAGAAAAATTCGTCTGAATTATCGCTGCGGTTCCGTACTGCAGCCACGCGCAATGCGTGTGTATATATATAGAGAGTAGACTGGTGTAGTACGATCGGTAATTCGATGTGCGCGAGATAAAAATCGCAAGGTTTTTGGGAGGATTTATCATCATGCGTGAGCGTTTTTCGGGATGCAGGGGTTTTTGAGCTATAAATAGATGGTAACATACTTTGCATAAATATAGGTTTATTTATAGCTCCGTGGTATAACAGGAATAAAAATATTTTATTTTTAGAAGAGCTGCGTTAAGCAATATTTTCCAAATAATCTATACATAGAGGCGTGTGTAACCATTTTAACCGTTAGCCGGAGAATAAATCCGTTTGGACTGCGCGGCGCGCCGAAGAATGCAAAATGGCAGCGGTGGACGGAAAACGAGGAAACCGCAGAAAACAAGGAGCCGAGGAGAACGCAGATCAACAAATCAACGAGATAGGGAAGAGGGAGAAAAAAGAAGAGCCGCAACAGCACATTGGTCAGCGCGCTCGCGGATAACAAAAACTTGAAGAATATATATATAGACTCTTCCTCTCCCTCCTCCTCACACTTTTTCAGTGGTCGTTTTCTCTTTGTCTCTTTTATCTTGTCACTCTGCGGTTTTTTTACAATATCGACGCCGTGTCGTCTTTTCTTTGTCGTTTTTCCCGCCGCGTGTTTACACCAAACCGTGATTGAGTCATTTTTACCGTTACCAAAATTATTTCCTTTTTGTATCAACCGCATCGTACTTTATGTTTATGTATATAAATATTTTTGTAATTGTTGGGTACCGACGATGTTTTGTTTACAGCTTATACACTTATTATCGATTTCCATTAATCGATGAATTTTCATGAACGTCCTATCCTTCTAACCCATCAACGAATTTTTTTTCAAATTTTCGTATCAATTTTACAAAATGTTAGAATTTAATTTAAAACAAATTTTTGAAAAATAAAAAAACACAATTTTATAATAAATTGCTTAAAAATCTAAGAGTAACGTGAGTACATGCACCATTAATATTACTAACTCTTTTTTGAGTATTTAGCAAACGTATAATATATAAGAGGTGTTTGAAATTTCGAACGTTCATAGTGAACGAAAGATTTTTGCCATTTTCAAATTTAACCGAATTTGGCTACTTAATACATTTAAAATCGGATAATAACTGTATTTCTTCACTTCTCATTCTTGCAGTCACCAGTAAACCACACTTCGGGGAATTCTAACCAGAATTAGAAACTGTAAGTTAATATTTCGTTCATTATGAACGTTCGAAATTTCAAACACGTTATATAAGACCGTTTTTTCTCAAACTAAAACCCACCCTAATCTTTGGACACTGCACTCACTTCCTCCTTCTCCGCACAACCTCCATCGTTTCTCCATCCTCACCTCTATACTATATCCAACACACAGCACAGCCAATATTTCTGGGAGCTCCAGTCGCGCATTATCGTCGGAGCCAACATGGCGCACACACGTGCGCGGCGAGTCGATGCATGCATGCACATAGAGAACGCGGGGCGCATGTCGTCGAGGCCACAGCAGCAGCAGCAGCAGCAGCCTCTTCATCATCCGAGTTTCAGTGGTCGGCTCTCTTTTTCCCCAATCGATACACCCAACCACCACCACCATCGTTGCTGGTAATTATCGTCCGACACGGAAAAGAGGGACGGAGACAGCCGCGTATACACAAGGAATGCGGGGAGAAAAGAATAACTGCTTTTTTCTTTGGCACGTATGCGTACGCATTGTCGCGCTTTTTTCTATAATGCAAGTTCTGTGCTACCGACTATTCTTAGAAAATCGCATGCGCGCGAGTTTTAATTAAAATTTATGGGTCTCGAGGATATCCGCGGTTATGGATAATTTATGCCCGCGCGAGATCGTCCGAGTTATAATCTTATCGATTCTCGCGCACGCGCGCGGGAGAGTCTTTGGGATTTTTAGCGTTTATTTATTATTCGCAGGGGAAAAGTGGCGGCTCTACACTAATTATTCGTGTCGAACACGTTCCCCGGGAAATTTCGATGAATAATCAGCGGCTTATCGCGCGGGTATGGAGATTGCGAGCGAGTGAGCGGCGCGGAGTTTTATTGCGCGTACTGCTGCTGGAGAGCGCCGCTTAATTACCTTCGAGAGGCTCGTTTTGTCACGCTGATGAGATACAAATCGAGTTGCGTGATGATGCACGCCTGTCGCCGTGCGATGTAAGTTGTGGAAATTTCGCTGATTAATTGCTGAATGGATAATTGTGGTTCTTTGTCCCAATGTATATAGAGAATCGTACGTTCTAAATTTGTCATAATTGCATGAATATATAAAGAAACGCTCCGTTTAAATTAGCTGCGTGTATTCCCAAATCTATAAGTATAAACACCACATTATGCATATAAGCAGAGCACACAAATCAATTCTAATACAAATCAATCTTCAGCGTAAACGACCCTCATCATCGACCCGAATTCCCCCAACAATCCGGGAACCGTCTCCCCCACAAAGGGAAAAAACAAAACAAAAAACACGCTCAGTGGAAATTCGAAAAACGCGCGCATCGCTGCATTACAGCCATCATTGCCGACTCATCAATACCCGAAAAAATATCCCAAAACGGTCGAGAAGAAAAAAAGCAGAAGGCAGGCATCATCGCCGGCGAAAACATCTCTCCCATTGTCTCTCTATATATATCTCTCTCTCTTACTCGCTCCGGCACACAATACAATGCAACGGGGGAATCTCGTCCGTCATAAGCAAACGATAATTTCTCAGCTGTCAAACTGCGTGCTCGGCGGAGCGCGCAGATGAAAGGCCCGGATTAATCCCGCTCGGGGAAAATGAAATTGTAAAAACGCGCGCGCACGCGTATAGATGTAGGAAAAAGAGTATTACAGTCCCTTCGGTAGCCGACGGCAACGCAAGTCGCGTGGCTCACATATGTATATGGATTATGTAATCCGTTTCCGTTGTGCAGTGTATGTAGCTATACCTACGTGTTTGAAATTCCGAACGTTCATAATGAACGAAATATTAACTTAAAGTTTCTAATTCTGGTTAGAATTCCCCGGAGTGTGGTTTACTGGTGACTTTAAGAGTGAGAAGTGAAGAAATATAGTTATTATCCGATTTTAAATGTATTAAGTAGCCAAATTCGGCTAAATTTGAAAATGGCAAAAATTTTTCGTTCACTATGAACGTTCAAAATTTCAAACACCTCTATACCTGCAGCGCGCAGTCGAAGTATTGTGCGAGTGGTTGGAGTTATTGTCACTCTTGCGAGGCGGGTGAGAGGATTGGGGGTAATGGGGCGATATCGGGCGATCAGCGAGTCAAAGAGAGGCGTTATCGAGAAGATAGTCACTCGAGAGGCTGGGAATGCGAGCAAACAGCGAAAAAATCCGAGTGGATTTGCTCGGCAGCTCTACTACGAGCTCGAATTCGTCGGGCAGCCGGGCGAAGAATTGTCCAACACTTCCGACAACTTCTCCCTTTCGTGCCTTTCTTTAACTACCTCTGAAACGCCAAAAATCATCGTCAACTCTTATCCTCACAATCCACTTATCCGTGGCACACTCATCTCTGGCTATTAACCCGCTCGAACGGCGAATAAACCTTGCGAAAGCGAACGGAAAGCGCGCAATACTTGCGCCGTCGGATCCCCTCGTCGCGGCGCGCCGTTCCGTTTACCATTCCGTTTCGTCTGGCGGGTGGGTGTAAGCTCTCTCGCTCTACAAGCGCGCGGGCCAGAGAGAAATTCTCTCTCTCACTGCCTCGCTGCTTCGCGCGCTGTATATATATATAGCAGTAGTGGTATAGGGTAGGTCGATTCATTCAGAGAAACAGCCGTGAAAGGGACACCTGTTGGCGCCGGGACAATCGTAGAAACGTATATAGATATACATCCTATACTGCTATACACCCTGCGTATACTATGTACGTGTGTACACGAGCGCTGGTAACACGTGGATGCGGCGCGGATTGCGCTGACGCGCGTATGTGTGTGTATATAGATATATACGTGTACGCAGAGTTTGTTTTCCTCGTTTTGTCCGGCTTCTGGTTGGGCGTTTGCGTAATTACCGACGCTGTCTCTGATTGGATATTGTCGTCGCATTGTCCTCGTTCTCGCTGGCTTCTTCTTCCAGCGCATCATGACGGCTTTGGAAAATATTATTGACTATTTGCGAGACCGCGGGAGTGGAATATTATTTAGACTGCGTGGGCGCGCGAGTGAATACTGATCGGTATTATAATTCCAGTGATGGTGGTGTGTGTCGAAAAAGTGCGACTGCTCTGATACGTGTATAGGAAAAACGCATGCAACGACTACTCGAAAGCGTAATAAAGTGAAAGGCGGCGCACGTGAAATAATTAGAGTCGAATCGATGCCTTTTTACGTAGCTATACGGGTTCGAGTCTTTTTCTTTTGCAGCTAAAAAAATCCTCGAATCGACTGTTTCATCCGTCTTGGCGTAGCGATCATGTTTTTGAACCCATTGTGTTGTGTAAAGTAACTTTATTATGTAAAGCGGATTCCTGGTGTTAGCGTGCTCGATTCGGTTCTTGCAATATCAAATGAATTTGCGTTTTAATATCGCTTTATTTATGAAATGGTAAAAAATATAAAGTTGATGTAACTCATCGGTGTTTGGCTCCTCGGCACGTACAATCAGCAAAATAAACTATTTTCCGCCTGTCAGTCGTGACAAAACCCTGATCTGCATAAATTTCTCGCTGTTTAGTTACGAAACAAAACTTTCTTTCACGACATCCCAAATTTTAGACACAAAAGTTCAAAGAGTCAAATTTATCATGCAAATGAACACATGCACGGTCGATGAAAATGGAAAATAATAAAAGATTGTTTTATCGACAAGAATCGCCTCGCGCCGGCTAAATATAGAGAAAAGCTCGGTATAATGATCGGTGAATCATAACATTTTGAATTATAGTGTATTGACCCTGACTCTATACACGATCCATCGCTACACGATCGCTATAACGATCGTTCGATCGAGATGACGCGTACCCAGAGTTTGCGTGAAACCGCTTAGCGAAGCTCACACACATACACACTATACGAAAAAAATCGTAAACATGTCATGGGAAAGCCTTATATACACGCGGACAATCGTTCGCTAGCTCGCTCGCGCGCCGGCAATTTAGATATCAGCCGCGGCGACTCGAGATCGAGATGGACGATGATTGAGCCCCGCGGACTCTCCCGCTCTCTGTCTCTCTCAGCAATTAAAGTTTTATTCGACTATCGCGCGGCGAAAGAGCGGATAGGCGAGAGAGTAGCTGCAAGTGTAAAAAAGCCGCAGCAGCGCCTACTCGCCTGGAGAGAGGGAGAGAGAGGCGAGGCTCGGGCCCGAGAAGACGAAGTGCTGCCCAGAGGCGACACGTTGCGTTATTAATGTATGCGAGGACTCGAGCTTCCGTTTCTCTTCGCTGCTTGCTTGCTCGCGCACGTATATATATATATATATATATATATGTATAAAACATCATTTAAAACGCGCGCGATTCCGATCATTTCAATCAGCACGTCGTCTCGCCCGCCTCAGCTGCGGGATCCCTCTAGTTCCCACGAGACTTTTTTTTTTCTAGATGTTTTTCAGCGATTACCGACGCACTTTTTTGGCATTTGCGTGGGACTGCGTAGTTTTAGAATTGTTATTGATATTGTTTTAGGAGATTTCATGAGTTTTGAAATAGCAGAGATAATATCGCAGATTGCAGCTATTAGTTTCCGCAGAGAATGTTTATAATGACATCAAAGACCACGCGATTTCGCTTTTTATAGCAAAACACTTTCATGACATCTTGAAGCTGTAGGAAGCGTGTTATTAAAAACACATTTCGCAAAGTATTTCCTCTTTGTGCAGCGAGAAACGTCCCATGCAGTCAGAGAAATTTCAGTCTTTTTCTTTTCTCTCTTTTGAATATTCTACTCATGTGCACGCAGCCACGTATATTACTTACACTTTTAAAATTCAATTACAGAACACACGAGTGTATAATTTTTGCGCTCGAATTCCCGTCGTTATATATATTTTCTCTTTTGCAATTCGAATAAAAGTCGATATTTCGATCAAAACAAAATGTCGATCGAAAACGCGCGCTCGCTCGCTATACGCGCATACATAGCCATACGATATCTCTGTTGAATTTCAAAACCACCATACCCCGTGATCGCCAATAATTCAATCCACTTTATAGCGCACGCGCGGGGCAGAGGCGATCTCGCTCTGCGGTAGCTACAGCGCCATGACGCGTCGAAAAATGTCCGAACTATCTCAGAAAAGCGAGAGAGTCTGGTGAACTTTCAGGCTCGTGATAGCCACGAGGCAGGCAGTCGCGCGCATACTGCACACACATACACGCGCTCACGATACATACAACAGTGTTTTGCATCTGGCCCATAACCGGTCACGATACACGCTGTCTCTCTCCCTCCCTCGCTCGCGAGAAAGACTCGCGAAGTCTACGGAAAATTCGCAGCGCGGTGGTTCTCGCAGACGTGTCTCTCTCTCGCTCTCCGCACACACACACCCAGAAACGCAGCGCGTGCATACCTACACAGACACAATGATGTCGATGGTGACGTGTGGCACCGCACAGCCACCGCTGCTGCAGCGACGGCAGCAGGATGTGCATACACACACGCACGCGCGCCGCGCAGCCTCGCCGAGAAAGTCGGCTCTGTTTAACGATTCAACGATTGCTTATCGTTTCGTTATGCGAACAATCCGCTCGCTCGCTCGCTCGCGGGATTTCCTTTTTTAATTAATCGCGCGAACGCTGCATGGGATAGTGAAATTTTCTACGCGCACGAGGCCGCCGCCGCGCTGCAGATTTCTCCTCGAGATATTTGCGCGAGTATGTAGCAGAGTATCGACGCGCGCGCGCGCACGGATGTGTATGCATATGTAGCAGTCGAGTGACTATTTTTTCCGCGCGATATGTAGAGGGAAAGGGAGGGAGAAAGATAGAGAGATGGATCATAGACACCTTTGTGAGGGAAAATCATTGAGAGCTGTGCCACCGTCGTTGTAGTTGTTGTCGTCGATGTAGGTTGAGTGTTTCGCGGTGGAGAGAGCGAAGACGGTTTCGCGATTTTCGTTCGGTGTTTTTGATATTACGATGATGTAATTTTTGTATTCTTAGGGTTGGAAGTCGACTTCGAATTTGTATGTTAAGTTTTAAATTTATAGAATATTAAGTCGGTAAATATTAATTTTGGAATAAGGAAATGAACAAAATTAAAACAACAAACTGTAAGCTGGACATTGAAAAATCAGTGGTGCTGGCCGAAAAACAAACATTTTTCCATTTACAATATAATTATTGCGTTTTTAGTATTTCCCTACTCAATTATAGGTTATGAAAATCCTTATTATTGTGGCAAAGTTTAAGTTAACTTCAAGGCAATTATAAATTCCAAGTACGAGTAAACATAAGTATTGCGTTATTCAGAAAAACTATTGTGCAATACCGCAAACGAATTTTTTGCTGGAATCGTAAAATTTAACACAAAAGCTGACTGGTGTAAATTTTCACCACACAATTTTTTGGAAAATATTCACATTAGTCTTAAAACCTACACGGTACGTTTGGAAGAAATTGAAAAAAAAATCACTTAATTCTTGCTCATTACAATATATGTATACAACAGACGAACTATTTTTCTTATTTTGTATAATAAATCGAGAGGTAGATCTGATACGTATGAAATTAATAATATTTAAAATTTTATCGCAGAGAAAATTTTGATATATAGATACCAAAACATCACGCATATAATAATATTAATAATTTAGATTTTAATCGTATAGGTAAGTCGCCAATGTTTACAAGTGGATACCATTCATCAGGCAAAAGTCTCTGGATTAATTTAAACTCAAAAAATTCATCAATGCTTTTCAAAATTTGTCAGTAAATTTAATGAATAAAAGCTACAATGAGCTTTTAAGTGCTGTACGCAGCTTTTTATTTTTATATTATTTATAATCTAGTGGGCAAATTTTCAATGATTTGAGTAGTCACATCATTTTCATAACATTGTTGTTAGAATTTGCAAACAAATTTAAAATTTAAAGTTTCTCCTCAGTTTTAATGCAGGTATGTTATATGCATATTTTTAGAACGCTTGTTAAAGTCTCTATTGTAATAATTATGTACCACAAAAGAAGCGAAGCCTGCTGACATATCGCGACGATAATTTTATTTGACCAAATAATAATTAAATATTTAGCGGTATGCATATAATAGAATTTTATTATCATACTGTAATACGTATTATGTAATATATTTTTTAATAAATGAAAATAAATAGTTTGTTTATATCAATTTGATACACAATAAAACCCTTGATGCATTTATCATGAATATTGATTTTAAATTAAATGTTCAAAAAATAAACATGCCAGGAAAGCATCGTACAAGTTATTCAATACACATTGCGTCACGTATAATCACTAATAGATGCGAAATTCTAAGCAATAAATTCTACAATACAGTCTCCAGACAGTTCCAACATGATTTTCCACTGTATCACCCAAGTGTACCCCCGACTATTTTAATTTTGCACGGAAAAGGACTGATTTCGAAACAGCCAAACTAAGAAAAACCAAAGAGGCAGTTTTTTGCCCGCCGCAGGTTCTCTGTTAGAGCCTCATTATTGCACTGCAATTACGCGAGGGAATTTCGCTCGGCTTGCGCATTGCGACAAAATCGCACCGCAATCTCGTCACCCACTAAATACAACGACAGCTACGGCGTTTCGCCAATGATCTCTCCCCTCATATAAAAACACCCAATCAACGCGAAGGAATCTCTCTTACCTGGCTGTCGTGCAGTCCCTGTAGAGCACGTCGAAGTCCTTGCAGCTGAGGAGCTTGCAGCGATTGACGCCGGGCTGTATGGCGCCGAGGCCCCTCAGGATCCTGACCTGCTCGACGTTGCAGACGAGCGGCACGATGTCGAGCCTCTTCAACTTGGTGTAGACCGTGTGGAGGCCGCCCACGAGGTGCTTGAGAAAGAGCTCGAACGCCTGGGGCAGGCAGAGCATCGTGTCGCCGGCGATGATGAAGGCCGCGACCTTCTGGCCCCGGTAGTCCACCAGCTTGCACTCGTTGGCCGTGGGATCGCTCGTGCTTATCGGCGGCGGGCTGCTGTAGTTCCGGGGCGGCATGACCGCGTGGTGGGCCGCCATCAGCTCGAGCGGCGAGCCGTGGTGGCCGCCCAGCATGCCGCCCAGCTGGCCCAGCAGCCCGAGGCCCGGCGGCGGCAGGCCCGGCATCCTGTGGACCATGCCGGCCGGCGCCCCGCCGCCCCCGGCCCCCGAGAGCGGCGGCGGCGACAGGGGCACACCCTGGGGCGGCGAGCCGCGCGTCGGCGAGCCCGGCGTCGGCACGCCCCGGTGCTGGGCCACGGCGCCGTGCTCCCGCAGCTGGTCGCGCGGGTGGGGCTGCTGGTGGGCGCTGGGCAGCGAGTGCAGCTGCGACTGCGGCGGGCTGTTCGGGTGCCTGGGGCTGTTGGTCACCGGGCTGGCCCGGCTGCTGTGCTCCGAGGAGCTGTCCATCGCTCCGTGGTCCATGGGCGCCGCCACCGACAGATTCTGCGCGCGCCCTTGCTGGGCTGCTAGTTGCTGCTGCAGCGGCTGCTCGGTAGCAGGGCTGCCCCAAAGCTCGCGCTCGGAATGCTGCGCCCTGAGCCACGGGTAGAACTTTGCTAGGGGATGAATTTTCGCGCGGGGGTTCGCCGCGGGGCGCGCACGCGGGAGTTCGCGGTCTGGCTGCCGCGCCTGGGGGATACACACGCACCTGCGCGCGACGGCACTAGCGGCGCCCTTCGGTCATCTTTCGCTCCAGCCCCGTCGTCGGCCGAGAAGATCGACTTGACAGCGAATCGAATCCCGCGGATCAAATCATGGTTATATCGTCTTGTGCGCACTGCTTCGCCTGCTGTCAGGCTCTCTTGTCTACACAGTGTCACTGTGGGTTTGCCGCAAAGGCCTTGCACTGATAACACTTGTCATTCGTCACCGAAGCACACTGGTCGGTAATTATTATTACAATTATTATCACGTCCTCTCTCTCTCTCAAGTGTCGACGTCGTCGCGCCACTCGTCCATCACGCGCGCTCGCGCGACGACTCGCGCGCTAGGTTATGGCGGCTCTCCTGCTGCAGCACGTAAACGTTCCCGCGTAGTCACTCCGCGCAATACACTTCTCGAAACTTCGCGCTCGCCTCGCGAGCCTCCTCGAGGATCCACTGACAGTCCGACAGTTGCAGCAGCAGCCGCAGTAATATCACTTTGCACATGCGAGCCGAGTCAGCCAGTCTCGGACGACGTCCGCTACGACGTCGTCTGCGTCGGAGAAGTAGTAAAAGGCACAGGCTGAGAGACGACGTCGACGAACGTGTGTAGTATTATTACAACAATAAACGTTTATACTGCAGGCTCGTGTGAGAGAAACAAAGCGCGAACGCACGCACAGAAGCCAGGCGAAGAGACAGACACACCGACACAGGCTGGCTGCAGGCAGACGGCGGCGGAGGTTGCCTTGCGGGCTCGCGCGTGCGTCTGTGTACTATACAGCACTCGCGAACGCTGGAGAGACACACAGAGAGCGAGAGAGAGAGAGAAAGAGCGGCGCGCTCGATGCTCTCGGCCCCCGGAGTGCCGAGCGAGTCCCTGTGCGTGTATTTCCCTCTACCCAGTCACAGATGTAATAAATAAAAACACGAGCCGGCCTCCGCGCCGCCGCCGCCGCCGCACCGTCGCTGCTGCTGCCACCGCCGCCACCGCCGTAGCCGCCGTCGCTCTCTCTGTCTTTCTTTCTCTCTCTCTCTCTCTCTCACTCGCGTGCTGCGCGCGCGCCTCGCGCGGGGAAGGTCGCGGACGCGCGCATCCGTAGTGGGGGTAAGTGGTGGGAGGGGCTAGTCACTGCCATTGGCCGGGGTGGGCGCCACCGGTGACTGGCTATTGGCTGGATGGCCTGTGGGCGGGACAACCCACGCGGCGCCCGTGGAGCGGTCGACCAATCCGAGAGCCGAGCCGCCGCTCGGGCAGGCGCGCAATAGGAGGAGGGAGGCCCTGGCGCGCGCGCGCGGCTCTTCTTTTTCGCGAAACGCGCGCGCGAGAAGGAGAGAGAGAAAGAGCCGGCGAGAGGGAGCGAAAGAGAGGAAGGGAGTGATCTCTCTCTCTACGTCTGTCTCCTTCTCCTGGCGATATCCGCACGCGGAGGAGAAGGAGAGTGCTGTGAGCCGCGCTCGCCGACTGCCACCGCCGCTCTCGGCTCTGCTGCGGCGGCTGCTACTACTGCCGCCGCTCGCGCATCCTCTCTCCCTCTCGGGCCACTCGTTCGTTTTCGCGAGACGAGTGTGCAGCAGCCGTAGCGGGCGTCGCAGTAGGTATGTACGTACGTACTTACGTATCGTACGCGAGGAGAAAGAGAGAGGAGACGTGTGCACACACAGGTACACCTGCGAATACATACATACGCGCATTGGAGGAGAGAACGAGGGGGAGAGAAAAGCGCGATCCCTTGGTCGCCCTCTACCCCTACCTCTTCCTCTCTTTGTCTTTCTCGCAAGCTCTCTCGAATCTGTCTTTCCACCACCGCCACTGCCGCCGAGGAAGAATGTCTCCAGCATTGGAATCGATCACGCGAAAGACCGAGAAGAAGAGGAGGAGGAGGAGGTACGCGAAGAGGCGAAGGAGGAGGACAAACGTCTCCACCATATTCGCCATCAGCATTACGCGCTCGCGCGCGCACTTATTTCTTCTGCAGGTATATACCTGATGCTCCATCTCGCTCTTGCTCGCTCGCCTCCTGTCTGTCTTGCGCACTTTCTGGATATGATTTTCATTCTATCTCTCTCTGTCGGTCCCCGGCATCCGCCTGCTGACTCTCGCTCCATCTCTCTCCGCACTCAGTTTGCTCCGTTCTTGCGCAGAGTTTCCAGAGCCGCCTTTTCCCTCCACCTCTGCATCGACGTCACCTCCGCCTTCTGCTCGAGTACGTACTCTCTCTCGTTCTCCCCATCCCATCGTCTCTGTCTCTCTACCTACCTCTCCTTGCGCATTCTCTTTCTCACTTTGCGTATACGCGTATACACTCCATCCTCGTCTGCTGCGCACAACAACTGCTACAGCAGCACCAGCAGCGGCAACGCGTTATACAGAGGGAAAACGAAAAAGAGAGATAGCTAGGTGTATATATAGAGGGAGAGGGAGAAGAGAGAGCGAGAGACGTTTAATATCTTTGTGCGGCTCCCAAGGCGCGTCTCTTGCACAGGATGCTGCTCATGCTGCCGCTGCTTCTGCCTCGGATGGTGTGTATACGCGCGCGCGCGCGCGGCCTGATGATTCCTTCTGCAGTTTCAGCTTCTATGTATACTCGTTGTGCTGGAATGAGGAGTCTCTATGCGTATGCGTAGCGGAAATGAAAGTGGAAATTGCTGGAGGACACGGGGGTTGGCTTGTCGATGGAAAATTCATTTTGCGTAATTGTAGGATGCTTCGACGTTCGTTAATCCCGTATAAGACTTGTCATTTTAAATTAATATTTTTCGTGTTTACCCGCGAAAAGAAACTAGAACAAATTAGAGAAAGTTTTCCTAATACAAATTATCCTATCGTTATTTACGCGATGCTTAAAAAAGTGGCCACCTTTGATTCTAAAAATTGTTAAGCCATTATTATGATTTCAGCAAGAATGGATAAGTCCTAAAGTTGCAAGAATTATCCTAAAATTTTGACTATAGGAAAATGTTACTCTTAACAATTTTAAGTATAATGAACTCCAATGTCTTAAATTTCTGTAGCGATTTATCAACCCATTAATTAGAAAGCAAATTGAAGAAAATAAAAATTTTGTTCACATTTGAATAGTTCACATTACATTTTGCATAAAAATGTATGGGTCGTATTATACTCCCACGGCACAATGACCAACTTTGGCTAATAGTTATACCCGGCTTTTATGGCCACAAGGATGAATTAATCTCGCCGCCATCGAACAGGCTGCGCGGGGGTAAACGCTGAAAAACTCTAAAAAAGATCGATATAATGAATCAGTATGTAGGGAGACCATATGTCGCCTCGGGCTAGCACACGGGCGCGGGAGATACGTAATGAACGGAATGAAAGGAGCAGGTACGAGAGGAGTTCCGGTTGACGATCGGCGGAACGAATTGTCAATAGAGAAACTTTTTTCATCGTCTCATCATCATTACAGCTCAGAGCGAATTGAGCTGTTGTCGTTCAACCAGTCGTAGAGCATTGTAGTTTTTGGAGTTGGGAAAGTATATTTACTGTGGATAGATACACTTAAATGATCTTTTCTTTCTTCGGCAGTTTTATACAACGCCAGGTAAGCTATAACTCGTGGCATTGGTCTTTACGAAATCCGTCCGAGGCGCTAATGATTAGGAAATAAAGAAAAGCAAAACAGAATAATGAAATACAATTGATAAAATCGTTTCTATATAAATGTATAAGAAGCTCTTATTATGAAGGATTTCATTTTTTTTCTTCAATATATCGACGGCTGAAAAGAATAACCTTCTAAATCGACGTCGGCTTCGAAAATCCACTAACTCAGGCGCCTTTTTTGTCTTCAATTTCGTAGAGCAGCAGCTCTGCAGGATTTTAAAATACGATTTCTACATAATAGACGCAATTAGAAATTCAGAAAAAAATCAGAATCGATTATTTAACATTGCCTTTATTTTGTGTCTGCGTATGATAAAAATTTATCATACGCAGATTTCATTTTTAAATGAAATCAAACTTAATTTTATAGTTTATTTAATTATTTCTCATAGGTGTTGATAACACTAACGATAAGGATATTTCCAAACGGATTGTTTAAATGAAACAGATAAACTATATATAAAATTAAATCCGATAATTATAAAATACTATTGAGTATATTGTAAGCAAAGGAAACTGGATCAGTACAAATCAATAGATGATCCAAATTATGCAATTATTTACTCAGTGGTAAAAGATATCCATAAGCCTTGATAAAGCTAAGAGCAAAAGATTTATACATTATAGTAAAAAACATATAAAATGTACCAAGAAAAGATTGGATTACAGAAAACTAGGGCTTCATCAATACCTAATATTATTCTTGGTATCGTCTTGTCTTGTCTCGAAATTCAAGACAATATCGAGACAATATGTTGTCTACGGAAAGCAAGACAAGACCAAGACTCTATGTTTCAAGAATATTTGTCTTGCCAAGACCTTCGTGACAAGATCTTGTAATATTTTTGGTCTTGGTTTGCTAATAGAAACGTCATTTTATGAGTTGAGCGCGCGCGTTCAAAGAGCGAGCGCACGAGTAGGTGGGTGATGCGAGGTCCAAACATACAACGGAGATGTAAAAGAGTTACGTAGAACTGCAACACGATTATTTAAATAAGTTTTAAACCCAAGTAGCAGGGAACGCCAGTTTAGGGAATTACGCAGACCTGCAACAATAATCAAGACAATTATTTAAACAATTTTTAAACCCAAGTAGGCGGGAGATATGAGCTCCACGCATGTAAGGGAGTCATGTAGACATGAAAAAATAAACCAATCGATTATTTGAATAATTTTTAAACCCAAGTAGGCGGGGATATGAGGTTCACGCATATAAGGGCGTTATGTAGACATAAAAAAATAATAAAAACGATTATTTAAATAATTTTTCAACCCAAGTAGCGGGGGGATGCGAGGTGCACGCATATTAGAGAATTACGTAGACGGGCAACAATGAACAAGACAATTATTTAAACAATTTTTAAACCCATGTAGGCGAGGGATATGAGGTCCACGCATATTAGAGTCACGTAGACATTAATTAATAAGCAAGACTATTATTTAAATAATTTTTAATCTCAAGTAGGCGGGGGACGCGAATTCCACGCATATAAGGGAGTCGAGTTATAAAGGTGAAGAATTTTTGAAATAAAAGTCTTGCTTAGATCGCACGTCTACGTGACTGATTTAAATAACGAAAAATGATTTAAATAATCGTTTGGCTTATTTTTTCATGTCTACATGACTCCCTTATATGCGTGGAGCTCATATCCCCCGCCTACTTGGGTTTAAAAATTGTTTAAATAATTATCTTGGTTATTGTTGCAGGTCTGCGTAATTTCCTTATATGCGTGGACCTCATATCCCCCGCCTACATAAGTTTTACATGGATTTAATATTTATAGGGTCTTGTGTATACAAGAAATATAATTATGTAAAATTTCCATATTTTAACTTATTTACAATAATAATTTTCACGTTTAACAATTTGTTAAAAAATTATAATATATAACATTTTTCTCGGCAAGACCAAGATTTTCTTGGCAAGGCCAAGACTGATACCAAGACGAAACAATAATTTTTGTTTAGAGATATTGGCAAGACAAAGACAATACTGTTGCTTGACGATATTTTTCAATACCAAGACAATATTTTCAAAAAATCTAGTATTGTCTTGGTATCGTGTAGCCCTACAAAAAACGTATTAACGTAATGAATTTTTAAAAATAATTTTGAAAATATTTAAAAAAATTTGTTAAACTATTAACAAAAGAAGATTAAGGTGCAATTTCCTTTACCCATAGTAGAAATTCATCTACTATATGAAATGGCCAAGAAGATAGAAAATAGCTAGTAAATCTGGCTAATTAAACTCTATGATGAAACGCTTTTTTGACAATTATTTGTCTATTTCTTAGATTGACGTAACAACAAAATATTCGTATTTGATTTACTTACTAATTTTATCGTAGAGGAAAGAGCATTAAAGTGCATTGGATGGCTTACCAAAATATAAATAAATAACATTAACTAAAAAATTATTTCTTGAATTCATTCTATGAATAATTCAGCAAAACTTTTATTTCTCCATCTGATTCTGTCTCTCACAGTTCTTGTCATAACAGCATGCCTTCTACTAGCCATTTCCAGACTAAAAAAAATGATCAGTTTTAATACCTTGAAAATACTGAAGAACAAGCTTGTGCTAATTGTTTTCGAAAAACTCATTCTATTTTTCAATCTATTAAATCGCCGAATAATAGGAGAAAAGGCTTATGCTCACCGGATGCTAGAAAATTGGACAAGGGAAATTCCCATTTTATAGCAAGTTTCTAATACGTCGTCAGTTATTAGTTATAAAATGTTTTGGATTTCCACCAGGGTAAACGTACCCATTATCGCGTCTATTAATTGTGCAGAAATCGTATTTTAAAATCCTGCAGAGCTGCCACCACAAAATAGAAAACAAAAAATAACGCGCCTGAGTTAGTGGGTTTTTGAAACCATCGTTGAGTTGGGTGTTTTCGAAGAAAACACCGAGTTAGGGGGTTTTCGTAGTAAACACTGAGTTAGGGGGCTATTCCTCTCAGCCGTCGATATGAAAGATAATTTTAACGAAACTACAGTAGTATTTTTTGTTGTAAATTGTTTGTATCTTGCCGTTAAAGTATAATTGATACTAAATTGTTGATACCTGAAATAAATATTATCTACATAATGAAAAAATAATTCAGATTATTACAAAGAAGGTTAATTTCCGTTAGCTAGTAATTTTCTAAATGTATTTATAACGTTCATTCAGTAAAGTTATTTGATAACGTTTTTAAAACTTATTTTAAAACGTAAAATGGTTAAAAATTTTTTGGTAAATATTACTAAAATTCCGCAGAAGATATTTGTTATCAGATGTACATGTATATATACTATAACTACCTGCACACGATGGGATTACAATCGGTGATAAAAATTGATGGCCATGAATTAAGGTACACAGAGACAAAAATTTTGTAAACTTTACTTTTGTTTATAAGAAAATTTACTGTTTTCACAGTAACACTGGAATACACTCGTCATATGGAATTTTTACTTTTAAAATAGTAATTTTTATAACTGTAGGGTGTCTCAGAGCTACTGTGGAAAATAGTGAATTTTCTTATAAAACTAGGGGGGCCGCGCCCCCTGCGCACCTCGCTTCGCTCGACACGGCAACCTCCCGCTGTCTATGCAAAAATTTCGTTTTTACATATCAGGCCCGACCGCTATACCCAGGAGAACGTGATATCTTCAACATATTACTAGCGAAATCCAAACGTGCTGCGCGCGTACTATTTTGTTTTTTCTAGGTTATGAATATATAATTTTTCATTATGATTTCATTTTAATTGGTTTAAATGATAGGATAATCAAATCATTTTTTAAAGCATGACAAAATTAATCTTTTTATTCTAATTTAATTTACTTATTTAGTTTTAAATAGTTAAGAATAAAAATTCAATTTCAAAAATTCAAATGTAGCGGAAGTAGAGAATTTTCGCGCCTATTCCTTACAGACCAATCAAAATCACTCTTTAAGTGCTTCACAACATCCGGCCATCGTTTTTTTTAAGAGAGGATTTTATAACACCGAGCTTCCAAAAACCACTTTTGTCTTCAATATTTATAAAAGAAATCAAATCCTGCTGAGTAAATAAGCAAAAATCGACTATTTTATTAATGTATTTAGTCGTTTTAAATCGTTTTTAACGTGTAACTTGTGAGGAATTAATTCTATACAAAATGTCCTATAGAAAGTTTTCTTTTAATGGGATCTATAACTTTTGCATTTAAAGTTTTTATGTAAATCGATATCTCTATACGAATAAAATGCAAAAAGCGTTTTTTTTTGACAAATTTGGCTGTTTTTGGCATATAACTTTGAAGAATGCTATTATAAAGAAAAATTTACAATACAAAAAATATGTATTTCAATTATATCTACCACTTTTGTTCACAACATTTTCGTGTGAAATCAGATATGCGCAAGTTATACTCAAAAAACGATTTTTTATGATTTTTAATTGTGCTGCCATTTTTACATTTTAGAATTGATTTGTCTTTACATAAAACTAAATCCTTCTTATAATATGACAAGTGATCTCTGTAAACCTGAGCTCGATCATTTAAAATCTCGTTGAGTTATCAGTAGAACTTGATTACATACACTTCCATCCATCCATGATCCATCGTTAAAAGTGCTCTAACGGGGTTCTTAACGACCCAAAAGATATTTTGGCGCTATAAAATGTTGGTTTTTGAGGTGATACATTTTTTACGATGGTGAAAATATAAGGCTCTCCCGAGTAGCGATTGTGCCTAAAAAAAAGTTTGCAAAAAAATTCTCCGTCTACGAAATAAATTTTAATAATAAATGTACAGAAAATAAATATAATAATGAAAAAATTATGTAAAGTTTTCTTGATTCTTTAAGGTATGGTGTACTTCAAAATCAAATGGAATATTCCTCTGATTTCTACTGTAACAGGATGGCTGCTGGGGAAAAATCCCGAAAAGCCACAGGCCAGCGATGCCCTAGAACACGGTGCCGCGGGTGTCAAACTAAAATGACTTGCCCGGGGATCTGCTTCTGTAATCCTGAAAACAAGGCGAAGATCGCACACGAACTTCGCTTTCCAACTAAATGGATCGCTGAGTAAAATACGCGCGCTCAAAGAGTAAAGCGCGCGGCCGCTAAGTTCAGCTATGAAAACGACCGGCGGAGTCGTTTTCCCGCGGAGGCGGCGGTATCCGGGAGAAGGTTAGGTTAAGGTCGATAAATGAAGAATAGCCTCAATTACTTCACAGAACAATAACAAGGTCTATTCTTAAATTATTACAACATAAACGCGTCGCGTTGCGCGCCGACAAGAAGACGTGATCCGCTGACGGCGCGGGCGGATCAATGTATTTATTCTCGCTGGGCCGGTGAACGCAACACCGGCCGCTCGTCGCAGCGAGCCGAAAATACAAATAAAACGCTGCGCGGAAAATACTCGAAGAGTCTTACCGGGAGGGGAGTGCACTCCCCTCGTCGTTCGCTCACGAATCCGCTCCTGCGACAGGCCTTATCCTCCGGTCGACTTCGGAGTGTTCAGACCGAGTCCTAAAATCCAGCGTTGATCTACAGACGCTTCGGACCCCAGGAGTGGCTCGGATTGTTCACGTGCGCTGCTCTTCGTGGTCGGTACGTGGACTGGCGCTGCGCTGTACCGGTGAGGACGCACGATACCGTTTTCTTCACGGACGATCAAAATTACTCGCGTACGCGCGGTTTGACAGCTCGAGAGAATCTGATTCAAAAATGAATCCTGCGCTACTTTGCAACGGTCAAAGTCGCGCCTGCCCCGCGCGTAGCTAACGCAAATACATCGTCCGAGCGATGTCAACACACGCTCGCGATACACGAATTCGCGGGAACGAGAGCCTAACGGGTTCGATAGAATACGGAGGACCGAGATACTTATCTTCTCCGTATTTTATCTTGGAACCTCGTTATACTACAAAAAAAATGTAGCATACATTTTTCTTAGCTACTATAATGAATGTACAATTCTGGAGTTCTGATGATAAATTTTCTAGTAATTTTTGTTACGGTTCATATGAGCTCAATTTGAATTCAATACATATTTAAAAAGATTAATTATATAGAGTAGAATGTAAATACTGTTTGAAGAAGGGACACTCTTTCGATCAATAGGAAATAAGCTCTATACCTATAAGTACAGTAAAAATGAACTCTAAGGCAAAAAATGAAAAAATACACGTCAGACGATGATTAAAACATTGGAAAATTTAGTTGACAAAATTATATATTAACTATTGATTGAGAGTCAGTGCTCGCTACAACACATAGGTGTCTTCTTTTTCCATTTATTCAATTGTAAATAAGTGTATATACACATACACTGAGAGAAAAAGGTTTGTAAAAAATACTGTCTGATAAAGCTGTCAGACTGTAGAAACCCAAAAAATTACTGTACTTTATAATAAATTTTGCTAAAAATATAGTAAAATTTACTGTAAAGTACAGTAATTTTTTAGGTTTTTACAGTCTGTGCCAGCTTTATCAGACAGTATAGTAATTTTTATAAACCTTTTTCTCTTAGTTTAGGTTGAACAATATTTAGGCACCAACATAAGTTATATTAGTAATGTAAATAGTAAATGCAGGGGTAGTCTAGACAGTGAATCAACATTAATGCATTACTCGACTATATAGACCGCTTTATAATCTCACATTGAACTATAATTGTTATGACTGCTGTGACGAAATATCACAGTATCAGTCAATCTGCTACAAAGTAACAAAAATTATTATTTCAAAAAGTGAAATTTTCTACAAAAAACATAAAAATTATTATTTGAAAAGTAAAATTTGATACGAAAATAATAAAAATTAATAATTAAAAGAGTAAAAATCCCACGTGACGAGTGTTTTCCAGCGCTACTAAGTATCAAAATAATAAGCTATCTTATAAAAAAAAAGTAAAATTTACAAATAAATTTATCTCCCTGTAGAAATTTAATCAATTCGAATGGCAGAAAACAGACGCCTTTCAGATAAATCCTTCTGCTTGCTAATCTTTCGAAAAGAATCACCGGCCAACGAAACCCTTATCGGTCCAGAACCTAAAACGCGGCAACCGAACCCGGCTCCCCCGCGCACACACACAACTATACCAATTGCCAGCGAAAAAGACGATAGCAAGCATGCATGCGGCCGCCGGCGGGGGACATTATAACCGTGCGCGCGCGCGCGCAGGAGGTCGGCGGTCCCTCGGCCGATTATCTTGTCATAGACGTTTCGTATAGACGGGCGAAGGAGTGAGAGGGGTGAGGGGAGGGGACGAAGGATCGGAGGAGCGCACATATACTATACCCGGGCACGCACGCGGGCGAAAGCGAGACTGAAAAAGGGGACTCGCCTGCTCGAGCTCTATGGTCAACCCCTCATCTGCGTGTGCCCTCATCGGCCCCGTGACCTAGATTTTCGCGTGAAAGAGCCGGGAGAAGACTATATAGTATAGATACAGGCACGCGCATGTGTGCGTGCGGTGGTGCCGAGGCCAGCAGCTGATCCCTTGACCTCGTGCAATTTAGGCGCTCGCTTTTTTTCGGCGCCAACGTGCGCGTATATGGCGGAGGGAAAAAACGAGCGGGGAAAATTACGTCGAGAGGGGCCTCTCGCTGCCTCTCTTGCCGTAAATTTTAGGGGTCGATGTTCGCTTTATGCGTCGGCGGAGGTGGCGCGTGCGCGCGAGTCTCGTTGAGGCAGAGGAAAATTCGTTGTAGTCTATGTGTATACGCGTGGTGTGGGCAAACGGAAGAGCGGAGAAAAATTTTTATGGGATTAGTATGTAGTGGGGGTGGAGGGAATTTGGATTGCTGGGCATTTTTTATGTTTTTCAGTGATTGAGAAGTTTCATTATAAGATATGATAATGATTGCCTTTTTATTAGTAATCAAATGATGTTTAAAGCACGTAAAATTTTAAAAATTATCGATATGTTCACATAAAATAATTTATTTTTAACACCAAACTAATATTTAACAATAATTTAATCTAACTTAGGTTAATTCGGCCACACATTTCTTCGTTCCCACTTTATAGGAAACTTAAATTAGACATATTAGTAACTGAAAATTTTCAAACCTTTGTCACTTGTTTACAAGAGTATTAATCTGAAAAATGGCCGTATTAACACACGCTAATTATGACAGTATTTAGCCCTAACACATAACAAAGCATGGTGAAGTCGCTTTTTTTATATATTCTGGCTTCATCTGAAGTCAATATCACTTCTATAGAGAGTCCTTTTTTGTTGGTTCCCAGAAGATATAATTATATTTTGATCTCTATTAGTTTTTTCTAAACATACTTGCAGAAACATACAAAAAAAATTCACTTATGGGGTAATCAAATTACCGAGAATTATCGCAATTTAAAAATCTTGTATTTTACAGAAATTTTGTTGCTTATTAGATTTTTGACGGCTATGCACTGCACTACAACATCTAGTACTGCGGACGGGCTTATTCTTCGTACACTGGTACCTTTCAACAGCCCATTTTCCCTTTCTGGTATTTCCCCACATTTAGACGCGCACAGCAATGAAAACTAACTATAAAATCGCTGCCCATATGATGGCAATACAAGACAAATTAGCGGCCCCCGTCGATATGCGCTCGCATGCAGGTCAACTTCGCCTGCCAATTTTACAGCTCTTCGAACCCAATGGTTTCCACAGCCTAATCCTTAGTTTTTCCTTTTATCGCTTTATTCATAATTATAATACTATAGGGTTGTATTGTCCCGAAGTACTGAGACAAATAGATCGCAAAGAAGGAGAGTTGCCAATCGGACATATGGTCGCAGCAATTTCCCTCCCGTACGTCCACTGCTATACTGTGCCATGTTTTCAATGAACAACCAAACCAAAAAAATTTGTTAACGCCTTCTCTTAATTCCCGCGACTCACCTACGATTGCCGCAGATTATTGTGAAAAGTTTATTACTTACATTAGGACTATTATCTATTTTTTATACATTGATTATTTTGCATTACATATATACATATTGTGACAGCTGTTACTTCTATACATTTAGCTTACATTGACTCGATTTGATTACTGTGTACATCGATCACTTATTATATTTAACATTTTTCTGATCATATTTTGAGTTATTCTTTAACATATGCTTAAATAACGTATAACAAGAATAAATATTTTAGAAATTATATTTTTCAAAATATCCACTATAAATTCATGTTCTCACAAATTATAAACTATTTTACATTTTTTACATTTACAAACACAAATCACCGTTAATATATGGCAATTATATTTTCATTGACCAATTTGATTGTTAAATATAAAAGACTATAAAAGACAGGGCTTGATACATTTTTATTAGATACTACGATATGAAAAACGAAGAACGTAGCCGCATGCCACAATATTAACAAGTACGAAGCGATCAGTTTTGAAAGCCTTTCGTACATATAAAACGTGAAAGTGAATTTTTCGATCGAACTTTTGCCTCGCGTCGTACATTTTGGCTTATACATCCGTCAATCTATCGCTCAAATAGTCTTTTTTACTGCAGAAGCGATTTTCTTGTCTGCGAAAATCTCTAGGAGACTTTTTACTCGAAAGTTCAATCACGCGCAACACTTTATTTCTACGTCATGTCTCGTGTGGCTAATAGTTTTTTGAATATATGCACATGCCCACAAAAAATGTATTACCACAAGAAGACTTTATATCTTTTCATTGTTTACATATACTGAATATTTATAAACTTGTATATTTTCAATTTTATATTCAGTATTAAAACTAAATATAGATTAATTATATACCTCGTAGCTATACAACCTGTTCTGAAAATGTATGCGTCTGTAAACATCATCGTGTAGAGCGCAAAATTCTAAGAAAAAAGTTCCTTTACCATTTTTTCATATGACTAGTACTTTTTTAGTAACTGATGTGTTTAAATTGTCTGTTTTTAATAGGAATTGTATATCTATAGATATCATCTTATAAACATAGGTATACATTTTCTATTAAAAACAAACAATTTAAACACATCAGTTACTAAAAAAGTACTATAGTCATATGAAAAAATGGTAAAGGAACTTTTTTCTTAGAATTTTGCGCTCTACAGGATTATGTTTACAGATGCATACATTTTCAGAACAAGTTGTATATACATGTATTTTAACTGTGAATAAACAGTTTAGAAGGGAAACCGAAATTAAATAAACGTTCAAAAAGGTTTTAATTATTTCTATGCTATAGATTTAGAAAGAGCTTATTAAAAATTACCTTAGCGTTGATCAACTAAAAGTAGATATACACACCAATCAGATTTGATTTCTTGTATCTTTTCGAAAAAAGGAGTTAGTTGTACAACTTGATGAAGTCATAAAAATTTTTTTTTTTGCAACAATAGTTTTCCAAAAATGAAATAACAAGAAGATTATTACTCAAAACAGCCTAGTAAACCTACATAAATTTCAACTAAAAGCGAAAGAAATCAGCTAAATTTTTTTTTTCATCAAATTTTATTTCTAGGACCAATTTCAAAAAGATTAAAAAATAATGGCGATATCGACAATAATAAAAACACATTAATAAACGTATTTTAATCGAATAACGACATCCAGAAAATATAGTCGCCAGCGCACAATGGGCCGATAAATAAACCATCCCTTAATTGCTCTCGCGCGTATAGCCTCAATGGAAAAATTACGATTCAAAAGTGCAAAAATTACCGAGGCCGTTCATCAAACCGCAACGCGCGCGCGCTGCGAAAATGGAGCGATCCCGGCCTCCACACATTGTACATACGCACACACACACACATAGCGTGTCGGGCGTCATTTTCGTAGACGGAAAAAAACAAGGTCCGAAAATATAACAAGCCCGGCCGGTCGGCTGGCTCGCCGTCGCGTATAAATTTTTGCCGCGGCGCGGTTTTTCATCGCGCGCTTGCGCTTCACGCGCGCGCACCTAATTACCGATACGCCACGTGTTATTATAAATAGCCAATCGTTATATACTCGGGGGGCGCGGCGCGCAGCTCGGCAGCGGCCGCATTCGCCATGTCCATAATGGCGTGTTATCGGATAAATAAAACAGATAGCCGACAGTGGGGTGCGGACTCGATTACGCGTGTTGACACCCCTCGCGCTCCAGCCTGTATGTGTATGTGTGTGTGTGTGTGCGTGTGGATCTCGGCTCGTTATTATTGTCGTTGTCGCCGCTGCTGGCTGCCGTGTGCAATATTTGCGCGTGTATTACCGCACGCTCGCGAACATATATATGCCCGCATGCAGAACGAGAGAAGCGCTAGGTTGCGCGTATGCTATATATATATAGTATATACGTACGGTGATGATGATGATAGTAATGCCGGGTTGCAGTAGCCGCACTGTTTATCTGAGCGCGCGCGGCTTTGTCTTTGGATTTTTACCTTCGGTCTTGCGGTGCGTTACACTGAGAGAAGAATATTGTTATAGTTAACATATTTATCTATTTGATTAGAATTGCAATATTGTAACTGTTACAATATCGTATATTTGAATAGGGAAGATTTTGACGGTCAAACCCAATACAGTAACTGTTACAATATCAATGTTTACCAGTAACATATGGTATATTAACTGTTACAATAATGCCTATATTTGGTCATATTTAAACATACGCATGTTAACAGTTACAATGCCATGTTAACATAAACAAATCCTTCTCTCAGTGATAGATTTTGCAATAAAAAAATCTTGTATGCGTGTAGGCTTAATAGAAAGCGATGACTGGTCTAAACACAGTCGCGGTTTATATTAATTAAAGTGGATTACTGTTTGGGTCAGATTTTTCATTTTTTGCAAAACCAAAAAAAAATCAAACATTCTGCACTTATTAATAAATAGTTGCAATGCAAACTATTCATATATGAGTTTATATATTCTTGAACTTTTTTTCATAACCATCGAAATATTTGTGAATATTTGCATTATCGTATTACAATTTTTTTATATAAAATTTCAATGCATATAATTATATTCGTTAATAAATCATAAAATCAGTGTCTGTTACTACTGATAATCTGTAACCACCGAAATTCTTATGAAATTTTCATTCTTGAAATAATAACGCATCAATAATAATTATTCGAAAATATAGTCATCGTAGATTAGATTATCGCACCCTTAACTCTACATAATAATTAATACTTATATAAAAATTCTATCCGTTATCCTCGCAACATCTTTCGCCCCAACGCGCAGCCTTGTCCCCGTATATACAACGATTCATAAAAAATCCCTCGTTTTCAATTCCTCACTCGAACCCAACCCCCTTATCACTTTATTATCCGTTTTAATATATCCAATACAACAAGCGAACCTTACGGCAAATATAAACAAGCGCGGTATCCTTACCTCTCTCTCTCTCTCTCTCTCTCTCTCTCTCTCTCTCTCTCTCTCATCTCTCTTCGCTTTTTCCCCGACAACGCGCGCGCGCGCGTGCAGTGTCATTGTACACGTAGGCGCACATGCATCGGCAGCGGGAATCGCATTCGCATAACACGCGCGAGAGAAAAACTACCTACAGCGCTCGCCCTTTGATCGCTCATCTATGAAGATTTCAAAGTGTCGACGCGTCGCTCGCTCTCTCACTCTCTCTCTCTTTCTCGCCCCGTTCCTTTAGGATCGCGTTTCTTTTTATGCGCACTGCCGGAGTCGGCCTTTGCAAGGCCTCTCACATGCGTGCGGATACGTATGTACAAGCATGCATGTGCATGTGTAATACCTAGTGCGCCGCACGATAATCGTCAAAGGTGCGCGCACGCTGCGCTTGTTGCCGCGGAGATGCTGTTTGCTGCTGCTATGCGCCACGGTGCAGACTGTGCGCATTGGAATTATCGCGTTACGGGTTTTTCTCGCTTTCTCTCTCTCTCTCTCTCTCTTGCTGGGCTATTTTTGTAGTTTTATTTTTAAAGGGAGACGAGAGCGTCGGGTGATAAGAGAGTTTATCTTGAGTTGTAATAAAATTGTACACTTATATAGGATATAAATTAGGTCACTTACCTATATATACATGGAAGTCTTAAATTTTCTTTCGATATATTTTTAAGAAGATTGTAATATCAAAATAATTAATTCACATTCATTGTACATTTGTTATTCTTTAAATATTATTTTCAGTAAGGATTCTATACTGTATTTCAATTCGTTCCGTAGTATATTTTGTTTTAAGGTAACTCGAGATAATTTGTGGCCACCTTAATTAGCGGAATGTCATTTCTATGTTTCTGTAAACATGTTTAGAAAAAAACTGTTGGAGAGACATCAAAATATAATACATCTTTTACTAAGAGAAAAATTAAGAACGCTCTAGAAATGATATTAACTTCATTCGAAGCCAAAATGTACAAAGAGCCTTTTGATTATGCTTCGTCATGTGTAGAATTATGGTTCGTCATGTATTAATTTAATCCAAAAAGATTTTCTTTTTTGCAAAATGGACAACAACGTATAAACATATATTAAAATATAATTTATCTTCTACTACAAAAAAATTCCTTACACTCCAAAACTGTAACTGTATATAGTTAGCCAGTGTTTTAATCCGAGAAGCATATCTATACGCTTAGCGTGTGTTCGTATTAATTCTTTCATTAACTAACAAAAAGAGTGCACACCCTCCGGGAAACGGGTTTCAGCGGACATTTGAGAGTTGATTCCATCTCATAGGCCCTTTTTCTTGAGATATCGACAATTTAATCTCAAATATCCTCTATTTCGTTGAAAAATTATGTCTTTTCTATATTGAATGTCACATTGCAAGTATTTATGATACGAAAACGAACAAAAAAGATTATAAAAGTGGACAGTAAAAGCTAAAATTTAAGCTTTGATTCGTTTAAAAATATGGATTTTTTAAGAAACTATAAGCCATCAAAGATAGAGTAAGAAAGTTGTTAAAAATACGATCCATGATATCAATTAATATGAAGATAAATTTTTAACCATTTTCTTAAACTATCTTTGATTGCTTATAATTTTCTGAAAAATTAATATTTCTAAACGAATCAGAGCTTTTACTGTCTATTTTTATAATCGTTTTTGCTCGTTTCCGTATCATAAATACTTGCAATGTGACAGTCAATAGAAGAGACATCATTTTCTAACAAAATAGCTCAAGAAAAAAGGCCTATGAGATGAATTAGGCACTGAGCTTCATTTCTAGATACAAGAAATCGACTCTCAAATGCTTGCTGAAATCCATTTTCCGGGGCTATGCACTCTCCTTGTAAGTAAAATAATTCGAAAAATTTTTTAAATAATTTAAGAAAGTCATATTTTTCACACTTTTTAGCTATTTATATGTCTATAAATCAAGCTTTCCAATAAAGTGGAGCCTAAGAAATGATTGTGCGGCCGCGAATCAGATGTATGACTGAATTACTTCGTGTTACCTTATTTGAATTCTCTATGATATTATGATTTTACTATATGAATTATATTATAATTTATATACTTTTTACCTTTATATATATATTACATTTAAACTATTTTATTCTTTTTTGTAATTTAGATGACTATTGGATTTTAAATTGTTTATCAATTATTGTTCTTTTTTATTTCATTGTAAAAGTACGTACTATAATAATATAATGGAATCAATTGAATAGATATACTGTGAAAAATAAACAACTATAAGTAAGTAACTATATATACACTTTAAGACGCATACCCATACACATTTCAAGTGGGTTTATAACAAAAATTGAGATATAATATAATTTACGATATCCATAAATTCTGAGTAAATTAATGTTTTGAATAATGCAATTACGTTAGTTTACTAAAAAAAAGCGTAGTTAAACGTATAATACATTTCTTTCCTACTCAAATATTTTTACGATTCCAACTAGGATAATTACTATATATTAATGTTTTTATTACCAACAGTTTGTTACGTGTATTATCTTCTAGATTTTCTCGTAGACAAAATAACATTAAAAAATCACTGCTGTATTTAATTTATCTATCGATACAAGCCAGCAGCAACTCGCCTTTCTCTCGACTCAAAAAATCTCATTGAAACGTTTATGCTAATCTAAAAATAAAAATGTTAACGTCATAATAAATCAAGCCGAAATTGCCCACTTTCTGACGGCAGTCGCATTCAAAGTTTCTCCCATCGCTCGGCGCAGCGCAAAAAGTGCACTCTAATCACAAGAAAGCGTTTTTCTTTGAACTGTTCGAACACAGTGAAGTGAAAAATCGTTCGCGTTGGTTTCGTCGGCGCGAAAAATGCCACTAGACACGTAGTACATAAGCAGTTGATGTTTCTGAAAAAAATGTGTTTCCTAAGAATAAATCAATTCTATTTTCTTATTTTAAATTTTAATCTCATTAAGTGTGATGGATTTTTATTTACGCAAAAATATAATAAATGTTTGCAAAAAATGTTTACGGGATCATATTTTCAGCTAATATTGTTAAGTCTACACAGAGAAAAGAAAATCTTTACATTAAAGGAACGTCATTAACTATAAACGAACAGACGTTTGGATACGGACAAACGAATATTCTTTAACAGCTAAATAATATTTCCCAATAGTTAAGAAACCATGTCTTTGAAATTGTAGAAAATTTGAACAAATGACCTGCGTCTTAAGGAAAATTACTTAATTATTAAGAAATATTGTTAACTACTAAGAAATATACACTTTGGCACAAATAACATCAGGATTTTATAGTTAGAAAAGTAATGTAAAGATTTTCTTTTCTCCGTGTACTCGATGATATACGAATGTATTTCAATAATATATAATACACACTAATATGGAATGTATTTCAATAATATATAATACACACTAATATGAAATGTCAAACAATAATCCTGATAGAAAATAAACGATATTTTATAGTTAATGTGTTAATCAAGTGAAAGCATTTTTAATAAAAATGAATATTTAAAGATAACACAATGTAACAAAAGTATTGCTAGTTAAAACTTAAAATATCCATGTTGTCAAATGTAAAAATTCACTTTAAATTGGTATACATATAATTGTTAAATAAAAGCAGAATATTGTAGTTCTTATATCCATAAAGTTAGCTAAAAAATAGATAATTTATGGTTAACATTTCTACCTGAGAATGACTAAAAATAAAATAATTATAATGTTTTTAATATATAACGATATGCATATTAATTTTCTTAAATTCATATCGAATCATACATTTCGTTATAACACATCATATTATAGATGAATATAAAAAAAACAGTTGTTAAATTTTATAATTCTTTAAGCCACAAAGCTTTAACATATACCAAAACTTAATATCGACAAAAAGAGACATCTTACTTTAGCGTCATTACCCTATCTCCCAGTCCATCGGCTCCATTAGTCGCAATCACATGCATAGGCAAATCGCAGTCGCCGGGCGCACAAGCAAGCAAAAAATCCTCCCGATAGATTCATCATGATTAGAAAATCCATATCCTCGATTACGCGACGAGTCTGTCCAACTTTTTCTCCCCCTCCCCTTATATATATATTCGGCATCCGCGCGCACGCTAGAGAGAGAAAAGAAGAAAAAATGACAGAACGGTATAACAATGAGGGATGAGAGAAAAAAGAACGGAGCTGGATACTCTCTATGCAAATATTCGCGTTAAAGAGAGAGTAAGAGAGAGAGAGATAGAGAGAGAGAGAGGGAGATGAAAGAGCGGACTGAAAAAAGCGAACGGGGGAGAGGGAGAAAGGATTACGGGTGCGTCAGCGGCGATGACGGAACGGCCGGTAATCGTCGGTAGCGCGCGGTTACTCGCTCGCGCTCTAATATTTCGAATAGTTCGCATTTACAATGGGCTTTATTGGTGGGAAAACTGAGGGTGATTTTCAGCGGGCTAAAGCGCGCGCGCGCGAGCGAGCGGCACATCCATCACGCGATGTCAACGTGATTGTCTTCCGCCGGCTGCGGCGGCGCAGCGCCGCGACGCGCGGCCGCGAAAGTATTGGCCCGTCGCTGAATTTCGCGCGTTTGTTCACTTTTTCGCTCTTTCGCCTCGTTATCGACTGCAGTCTTCATCTTCTTCGAAAAACGTAAAATCGCACGTCAACGCGGAAATCAAGAGGCGTCAAGGTAAAATCGACGGTTAATATAGGGGCACAGAAGCCCGCGGCCGGGACAACAGATCCGCAACCGCGCGGCGATGGAGTCGACGACGCTGGAAAATTTATCCGCGCCCGCCATTGTGTCGTATTTAAATGAGCTTTCTAATGTATTTAGGCCTGAGCGACGGCGGCGGCGCGTGCGCGTCGTTAAAGACGCATTTCGCCGCCCTGTATTATGCGCGCGCGCGCGACGTGCGTGGTGCGAGTGATATAGGCTAATTTAAGATTCGCACGCGCGTGGCAAGGCGTAAGGCAATCGAACAGCGATTTTGAGCGCGGACCCTTCCAGTCCCTATGATGAGCTGAGTCGGCGGGTCTGTTGTGTATTTTCAGAGGGATGTAAATGACCCTGATGGATTCGTAGGCGAGATTTTCGTTTTGACATTAGGGATGGTTGGGTTATGTTTGGTAACATTTTATAAATGATCGAATTTTTAATATTTTTTACTGTAAAAATATTATGCATAGAGATTACTTTAATTTTGGTGTTGGAGGATAAAAAGATTCGAAAGTCTCCGATTCGATATATAGTTATGATAGATAATTTTGACAAGAATGCAAAGTGTACAAAATATATAATATTTTAAGTTTTGGCGACGTTTATTTTTGTAAATTTTTTTTTAACTTCCCTGGTGGAAATCCAAAACATTTTTTAACTATTAACTGGCCATTTATATTAGAAACTTGCTATAAAATGGGAATTTCCCTTGTCCAGTTTCTAGCTCCCGGTGAAACGCTTTTTTCCCTATTATTCGAACATTTAACAGATTGAAAAATAGAATGAGTTTTGCGAAGACAAACACAAGCTTGTTCTTGAGTATTTTAAAGGTATTAAAACGGATCAGTTTTTTTAGTCCGGAAATGGCTAGTAGAAGGTCTGTTGTTATGACAAGGAGTGAGAGAGACAGAATCTAATGGCAATAAATACATTCTACGTAATATCTTCAAAAGGACTACTGTAAATGGTTTTTCTGTCTGCTCATATTGTTTATATTTTAGTAAGCTATCAGTTACAGCTGAATACCGTCCAATTTAACGTCAATTCTTTAAGTAAACTTAAAACGAAAATTTGGAGGTTATGTCCAATCTATTAAATGTGCGAATAATGGGAGGAAAAGCGTTTCACCGGAGCCTATTAACTAGCCATTTTTTCTACCTATTTATTGAGATTTTTGGCCATTTCAAATAGTCAAATTTCCACCAGGGTTATACCTATACTTAAATATATTTTTTTAATTTATCGAAAATCAATCATCTAATCAGTACACTTTATATTTTAATGAATAATTTTAGGAGCCCGTATATAGCTTTCATTTAAAGACAAACTAGACCATACAAAATATATTTATAGAGGTTCTAATAAAAGTATTTCGTTAAAAATATATATATTTTTACTACATAAAACCTGCATAAAAGTACAACTTATGAACACACGTGAATTTATTTAACAAAACCGACTTTAAACAACTTATAATAAAGCTTTTAGTAATTATTTTACATGGCTAAATCAATTCCATACTCATTCCGCGTGGCATAATTAATACAAAGTCGTTCGCGCAAGAGAATTATTACACCCTATATAGGTTACACCACACACACGACCTTCCTTTTTCCCCGCCGCAATTAAAATGCATAAAAATCCTCTCGCTCTTCCCCTCCTCGCCACCGAATCCTTTTTTTATTCACATTCTGCGCTTGCATTTCCACCTTAAAAAAAATTACCCGCAGCCGTACACGGAGCCGCGTGCCGTAAAAAAGTATCGATCACTCGTAATAATAAACGCGCGCTTCCTTCTGTACTAACATAAAATAATGAGCGCGTCGCGGCTAAAAACAAACGGCACGGCGCGCGACAGCTATATACGAAGAAAATCAATGGCAAAAGGAAAGCGTCGAAGAATTTCCGCCGCTGCACATACATCGTGCACGTGTCGTACATGCGCTATACCTAGTAGCTCGTACTGCACATAAGCATATAATGAAAATGTTTGCACTGATCTCGATCCGCGTTGTATGCGCGCGCGCGTGCGGTAATTTAGAACTTTCTCTCCCCCTCCCTCTCTCTCTGTCGCGCACGCATCACGAGGGAATGATGGATCGGCCCTTTGTATATATCAGAAGCGGCGATGATACCTCCGTCCGCAGATGCGCCGCGTCGCGAGCCAGCCCTTTTCGCGATTATCGATTAAGCGCGCGTGCGAGTCTCTTTATTTCTTATTTTTTCTTCGCGCGCGCATCGGCCCGTCGCCCTTTATTTTTACAATCGCGCCGGCAGCGCATTTTTCGGGACGGGAGACAGCTGCAGCAGCAAGTGTGACGATTGCGGAGGTAAGGGAGTAACACACGTGTTTATATATATATATATATAGATATAACTTCGTCGTGGATGTGGTCGGCAAAGAAGGGGGTATATAAATAAATTACGAGCTTGTGTCGCAATTTATTTTAAACGAGTTCCTCGAGTCATTTTAGAATGACAGGTTTATTTGAGAGAAGTTTGAAAAAAAGTTTTGGTTGGTTATAGTTTGGGAAAACTTATGCAATGAAATCAGTCCGAAACTTTAATGCTTATCGATATTTGAAAAAGGTTGGAAAATATCTGGAAAATGTTTAAGTTGGGGTTTTCTCATAGTATAATTTTTTTGCAAACTTCAATACACTTTTCCTATACGTTTTCTAAACGACAATTTTTAACGGGGATTTTATTTATATGTAATAATATTTATGGAATATGTTTCCACCAATCTCAGACTTTAATGATACACGTAAAGTTGATAACTATAAAGCTAGTTCTATTCTTATAGAGTGTTCAAAATTACGAATGTTAGAAATACATAATATTGCTGGTATGACATCTATTAATCGATTTAATTAGTTACTTCAGATAGTTTTGTTTTCTTGTACCTTTGGCCATCCATAGTTCATAAATCTACAATCAACATCTAATAATGAATAATTAACATTCTTTTGTGAAAATGGAATATTTCTATGTACGTTAATACAATATATTCTACATCACATACATCTTAGTTTAAATAAGTGTTACATATATTTTTAGTTTATAGAACTGACAACAATACCTAGTTTGAATAAAGTTTGCTTATAAGTCATTATAATTGTAACCATTTTCGTGCTTAAAATTTCTGAAAATTAAGAATCTTATCAACTGATTATACCCCATCTTACGCATCTGATAATCAACTGCTATCTAAATTTAATTCTTTTAAAACAGCATCAGTAAATTTGTTCAATAATATTTCCAACTAAGAGTCTGATATAAATACATTCAATAACCGCAGACATGCACACAATGAAATCCCAAAGCCAGACAGCAGGTGTCCACTCTTCAGATAAATCCACGGCTTTTACTGCTATCTAATCAATATCATTAAATAGCGAATACTTTTAACAATCGATAGAAATGGCCGGCCAATGGCCAATCGGTGTCATATCAAGTCTGTAAAGTTAAAGATAAAAATGTACCAGAGTTAACGGAAAACTCGTCATTCGATGTAAGATTTTTTCATAGATATAACTGCGTAATTGAAACTAATCTCCCGGATCAAATAAAAGTGTTGAAATAAGTAAATTTGATAGGGTAGTGTATTAGAGAAGTTTACTTAGCAGCGAAAACAAGTTTTAATGGCGTTGTACAAAGTAAAAATATAAAAAAAAAATAAAAGGATATTAATTAAGTATTTAGGTCAACTGACAACACAAAATTAAAAATAGAAGGTTTATAGTTTATCAAATTAAAAAACCTTTGAGTAATATTTATTAGGTGAACTGATTACAGCAATTAACTGGTAGAAACTTGAACCAAAAATCGATTCATCCATCGCTTTGCAAATACATAATCGATAAAATAAATTTCTTCGTCAAGAACTTTATATCTTAAATTATACAATAAAAAATTCTTTTTTCTATTTCATATTAAATCATATACACCTTCTCTACTATATTATGATAAACTTCCATATCATTAAACATAACATTTAATTACATAAAATTCAATGCACTTGCAAATGCATCCAATGCTAATTATTCACGAAATTGAAATTTACTCAAGAGAGGTTCTTGGAATCGTAACAAAACTGCCCCTCTAGTAGGTTACTCTCGCAAGCAAGAAAGGCAATTTGCCCGAAAATACCGTTAATAAACTTCGAACCAGATTCCCCCCATACCCCTCTAGATACTCGTAAAAGCGCATTCGATTTTTCAATAACTCGCCTATATTTTTATGCTTCGTTAAACGAAAGAAACGCAAAAGCGTGGCACATCTCTATATACCCCCTACTCGAGCGTAGCGAAATATAAGAAGAGTAGCTGGCTGCTGGAAAAAAATCGATACACGCAGTAAAGTTCGACTTTTCCGGATAATATCTCTCTCTCTCTTGCCCGCGCGCGCGTAAACCCCGGGAAGAAAAACGCGGGGAAAAGACGCGTGCGCTATGTCCCCGCACGGGGCGCGAAAAGAGGAGAGGGAATACATACACACACACACAGTAGCTATCGCGCACGGGCTCGTTCGACTTTATAAATAATAAATTCGCCGGTGGGAAAATGGGCGAGGATGGCTACGGTAATAAAGAGCGCGGGCGAGCGGGCGAAGTGACGTCCTGTGTCGCGCGGAGTCGTAAAACCGAGCTTCGCTCTCTCGAGCGCGCGGACTCTTATTAAAGCGGCCGAGAGAGCGCTGCATATTGACGGTTATCGATCACCCGGCGAACCTTTTTACGAGGCCGCCGTCGTTGCTGCCGCGAGTATAGCGGAAGAATGGGGACCTTAACGAAACTTTTTTCCAATCTGCCTCGCGAGCTGCGGATTCGAGCGCTGTAATTATTTCGTTACCTCGCGGCCCCCCCGGCTTCTTTTCCTCTCCTTTTTTTTCGCGCAACGCTAGATGAGAGTATGTGTATAGAGCGACGTTTTCACCACGCGGCTTTTGCACGAGGGATTTTCTCAGCAATTTGCATAAATTGCTTTTGATTATTCCCCGGTGAGCGTGGACGCGCGCGCGCGACTCTTCAATGCGAGCGCGGGCGAAGTTCACGCGCGCCAGGTAGGATAGGTATTGAGGAAGTGCGAAGCTTGGTTGAGAATGAAAATTAATTTTCACGTGAGAAGCTGGAGAAGAATGTAATTGAACAGGTTGCCAAATAACAGAATATTGCTCAATTATTATTGCGATAAATATCTCGTTCTAATTTGATTTCACTTTAGTTAGTCAAAATCTTAATCTTAAATATAAAGGAATTTCAGAATATGGATATTGTAAGTGTAAAAGACGATAAAAAGGTACGCATCACACTTTTCTTTTATTACCGGGTAGATAGTTTTCTTCTATACCGTAATAAAATTGAATGTATTAAACATATTGAACAATTGCTCAGGAAGAAGAAAACTGCAATAACTGTTATTTTATGCTGTACATTGAGAAAAAAATTTCTTGGAATCAAAGAAAATTTCTTTGCGGGCAATCCATGAAATATTTCTTTAAATCAAGACAATATTTCTTTCAATGAAAGTAATATTTCTTTCAATTGAAATTGATTCTTCAATTGAAAGAATGTTACTTTTATTGAAAGAAATATTGTCTTGATTCAAAGAAATATTTCATGGATTGCCCGCAAAGAAATTTTCTTTGATTCCAAGAAATTTTTTTCTCAGTGTACGTGACATAAAAAGTGTATTAGTTTTATCTTCTATATATATAAATGCGATTCGAAAATATTTTATACCATTTATATTTAAAAGATAATAATTATTTACTACCTATAAAATGAGCACTTATACTTTACAATGGAAAAAAGACATAGAAACGTTAAATGAAAGTCGGGTTTTAATTAAATTAATATTATATTTTTATCTTCTTAATTAACACTGTTGCTGTCTTAACTTTTTAACCGTTATTTTATGTTTCTACCAATAGCATTTTTTTTAATTGTTTTAATCTTCTAAATGATAATATAAATCTACCGCAGAGTCCTGTAAAAAGATAAAAAGTATATTGAAATTGCATATTCTTAATCTGCGTATTATTCTTTTAAATAGAAAAATAGATAAGAAAAATTTTCCCTGATGCATTTTGTTCATTAATTACATCAATAAATATTTTTTGAGGTATAAGTATTTCTATATTACACAAAATCATGTACGATTTATGTAAAAGTAGTACTTACTCACTAACAGAGTATTCTATGTTGAGGTCACAGATTTTACTGTAATTTTATAATATACTTTTATGAGTGTCACAATATCGAGTAACTTGCAACAAGATTTTTAAGAAAATAATGCAAACAGTACTCTTTTAAATGTACATCATTCAGAAAAAGTGTTATAAATAATAATGCTGAATAAAAAAATTGCCATTTCTTCCGAAATTATGATATTCTATAGTTAAGCAGCGAATCGATAAAATTCGAAACTTGACTGCGTACATTTTTAGTTTTGTTACTTAACTTCGAGGAGATTATAGATTTCTGTATATTTGATTCTTGAAGAAAATATATATTTTTTATATATTAATGTATGTGGGTAAGGAATCCCCTCTGGATCATAAGTATCATAACTCTGAGATGATCGAATATTATTTAATTCTAATAAAATTAATAAAACTTTTTTATTCTAATTTTTTTAGAACTCTTTTGTGGTTGATTTTCAATATTTTCTTATAGTAAAACTAAAAATATCTATAAATCGAGTTTTTCAGATCCTCAATAGCTTCTATTATTGCAGCTTTTTCCATATTTTACTTTTGAAATATATATATCCTAAAGTATCAACAAATGAGCGATTATCATTTTTTGTCATTTTTTTTGCAATTTTCAAATGCTCGTAACTTTGCATAGGATCGTCCGATTTGAACTATTCTCATCTTAAATGGGTGCTCTTTTCTTCTACTTTAATTCTTTTCTTGTGGGAAAGTTTGCCTCTTTAAGAGCTTAATATTGGCTAATCATCAGTGACTACTTTTTGTCCACTTTTTTTTAAGGTTAAAGTGACTTCGGCGCAGTTTTGTCATAAAATGAAGAACAAAAAAAATGAAAACGCTCTTTTTACAATTTTGCTTCGTGTGAATATCACTCCTATATAGGATGACCTCAATTTTTTCTTCGTAGAAAATATACTATATTTTGACGTTGCTCCAACAGTTTTTTCTAAACATGCTTGCAGAAGCATACAACAAATTTTCCGCTTAAGGTTGTCAAATCACCTCGAATTATACTTTATAGATATTATAGAATTAAGAAGATCTCAAAATTCTTATTCAAAATATTTCTGTTTAATCTAAAACAACGTTTTTGTATTGTATAAAAGCTATAATGCAGATATGAAGCATTCTTGATGGCATTTATTAGAGTGAACATTTTTTTTTTACATTGAAGTTCACTTCATCAAAACTGTCCCGAGTTTTAGAAAGCATTTTTCAATTTTAATTTTTATTTAAAAATTTAAAATAGATATCACTATAATGATCTTAAAAGTTTATACATTACATCAACCAGCATAACCAGTCATAAATTAAACTTATAATACCACCCGTGTTCGAAAGCTGTTACTGATAAAAACAAACACATCAGAACAATACAACTATTTAATTGTCAAAAACTAATGCAAATGCAAGTGAAGAAATGGATTAGAGGTATTAGAGCTAATATATTTTAAAACATTATACTTTGAATAAATAATCTAACTGTTGTTAAAGAATGGGTTGGAGCATCTACTATTTTGCCTAAGATATAATATTTCTTGGAATTTTAGATTTTAAGATAGTTTGTAAGTGTTATTATATTATTTTAGAGTATTACAGGAAACGACTCACGCTAACAATATCGGATTTTACTCAACCATTAACAGATTAAGACGATCCTGGGGCCTTATCGAGTGTTCGGTACAAGGCGAAATTTTCGAGGTGTTGAGAAATTTGATTGGCTATTGAAAAATTTCCAGCTCGCTGATTGGCCAGAAATGAAAACAACACTTAAATTTTGTTTATCTCGATAAAAGGAATACTCTTCCGCAAACGATCATTAACCTTGTTAATATCGCCTCTTTTAAGCGTGCTGTATGAGCATTATCAATGCAATTCTGATTGTAAGGACTTTTAATTACTGTGCCACCCAAAGAATTTTTGTAATTTGTAATTTTTGTTATTTTTGTACTTTTTGTAATTATCTATATCGTGTAAAGGGCAATTTTTCCCGTTCAACTGAATAAATAAATAAATAAATAAATATACGCCGGACCTATGTACAGATATCTATGACTATTTCTATAGGATGTTTGTTGCTTCAGACTAATAAACTATGTCTTGAAGTTAACAATAACATGTATTACTACTGCATTACTTTGGTAAATAAATAAATCTTAAATCTTAAATAAATCTAGATATTGTAAGATGGTGCTTCAATAAATACGGTAAATTGATCTTAAATCATTTGTAGAATTGCCATTTAGGGAAATGCAGCCTGTCCATAAATTGCACAAAGTATATATGAGAAAATTTATAATTTGTCCACGCTTAGAGGGTTCAAAACATTAAAAAAAAAAAAAAAAAATTGAAGGCACACCTTCGTGACAATTTTTTTCTCATTCTATAGGTCATAAAATATACGAAAAAACTCGTGAACATTAGAAATCGGTCTTGTGACACCGTTTTAGAAAGAAATCTATTTTTTTATGGAAATTTAATATGGGAAAAATGGACGAGAAGTAGTCACTGATGATGAGCCAATCGTAAATGTGCCAACAAAAATCGCGATTTTTCCCAAATCCACGTAATTCAATCATTTTTGATCATTTTTCGCGATTTTGAAATGCACATAATTTTGCGCAGAACCGACTGATTTTAACGATCTTTAGCTTAAATTAAAGCTCTTGTCTTCTACTTTAATCGCTTTTTTGTGGAATATTTGTTGGCACATTTAAAAGCTTACTATTGGCTCATCATCAGTAACTACTTTTCGTCCATTTTTCCCATATTAAATTTCCGTAAGAAAAATGGGTTTTTTTCTAAAACGGTGTCACAAGACCGTTTTCTAATGTTCACGAGTTTTTTCGTATATTTTATGACCTATAGAATGAGAAAAAACTTGTCGCGAAGGTGTGCCTTCAAATTTACTTTTCGACATCCCCTGGCCGAAAGTGCCACATTCCCGCTCAGCTCAAAAACGGGAATGTTGTGTTTTCGGCCCGGGTATGGCGAAAAATAGTATACGCACCACGGGAGTAAAATTGGACAGTCCACAGCTTGGGCCGAAGGCTCGGGTGGCAATTTACACGAGCTGTGGACTGTCCAAGTTTTTTCTTCCCTAGGTGCGTAATATACTATTTTTATTTTTTGAACCCTAAGTGTGGATAAATTATAAATGTTCTCATATATAGACGAAGGTATGCGCTGAGAATCCAATTCTTCTGTTCTATATACTTTTAATAGGAGAAAATTAGTATTTATGTGGTATAGTATTTATGAACTTTTTTTGAATTTATCCAATAGGTCTATACTGCATTATAAATAGTTGATCTAAATGTATTTGTTTTACAAAAAAAAAGCGGAATTTTCAAAGTATCTCTTATTGATAAAGTAAAACGTACTGTAAGTAAATTTACTGTATCATAAAATGATTTACCTGACACCTTACCTTCTGTCGAACACTTATCAGTTATTACCTGTTGATACGCCAGAATCTATACTTCCATCGTATATTATTAGCAGTCGATAAGAACAGCTCCTGCGTTACCGCACATTTTTGAAAGGAAAAAAAAATTTCAAAGTTCAAACGCCCGATATAAACAACACATCGCACATGTTATCGATAAATCGAACTACGTATATAATATAAGCAATCCGCTGCTGACGACGCAGTCGCCTTATCAATTTCAGCTGATCGCGAGCCTCCTCGCGTGCGGCGCAGAATATCTGGCGCACGCGTGCGGGGGCTCGCCCACAACTACCGTATTACAAGCGTAAACAGGGAATAGTAACATGCTGAGTGTGTGTATTTAATTAGTATATAGTAGCCATCTTTTACGTGGCAGTGAAAGTACATGATCCAGCAGCAGCAGCACAAGCAAGGGCTCGCTCTACTCGCGCTCGCTCGCTCGTTCGCGGGGACGGATCAGCTGATATTCTTGCTCTCGTGCGTGCGCTCTCTTTCCCTCACTCCACGGGAGAGAGCCAGTCCAAAACAGCGCACATGCAGCACTAGAGTAGCACATTGCGCTGATAAGTAAGTATATACACATCAACGAACAACATTCTGCACGCCAGCGAGGGAGAGGCTCGGGGTAAGAGAAAATCGCCTTCGTCGTCGCATTTCCATTCGTCGGCACGCGTGCACCGGCATTGTCGCGTGCTGCACGTCGATGACGATCGTCCCGGGTCAGTCCTGAGGTACAAGCAACCACAACGAAGACGACGACGAGTACTACGGCCGGAACGATCGAGGTGAGAAAGAGTAAGAAAGAGACGGAGAGGGAGAGAATAGCAGCACGTATTGTCAATAGCACGCGCGCGCAGATAACATGAGCACAGTGTGCGCGTCCCACCAGCATATAGTCGTATGCTTGTTTTGTACGCGCGCTAAGCACACTTTGCATTGCTAATGGACCATGTAACTTTCGAATGACTATTGTAATTTTCTACTTGGCCCAGAGATTGCTGCTGCTTCGTATGCTTGGGATAGAGTGCGACAATGGGTAACGCAGGCAGCAATCAGCCTGTCAGCCATCAACATGCCGGAGGTGGACATCACCGGGATCATCACAGACACCACAGTAAGGATAGAGCACCACCGTCCCCAGGAAATAAGGACGAGGCAGCCTTTGTGTTTGACAAGAAGCCTAACCAGAAACTTGTCTTTCAGTCCTCCCAAGAAGAGGAGGAGCCATATTATACAAAGGTAGCCATTCATTCGCTGACTGCTGGCCATTAGTATTTACTTGAAAAGCAATTTACTTTCAATGCATCTATCTTTAGATTCCTTGACTACGTGTTGCAATAATACTAGAAATATCTTGCACTATGCTGCGTGCATTATTTTGAATTTTAATTAAACAACTCAGAGTTAAAAGTAAAAACTTGATTGTCCAAAGTCAAATCTTTTGAATTTTTGATAAATTTCTTTTGTTTTGAAAAAATCTTGTATGCGACAAATTTTCACCAATTTAGAAGTTACTTATCAACAGTAATTAGATTAAAGATATTGTCACATTGCTTTACTCAACAGGTAATGAAAATAGACTTTGCTGGAATACTGTTTGATAACATGAAATGCTTAATTAAATTAAATAATCCTCTTTAATGGCAAGCTGAATAAGTGTTAGTAATCCTTTTTAAACAACCCTTAACATGTCATTGCTTATGATACTAATACAATTTTTTATGTGTGTGTGCTGTGAAAATAATATAAAATAGAAGAAACAAAAAAATAAAGAAAAAGATGAGGGTGATGATGATGATGATGATGATAAAAAAAAGGGAGCACGTGGCTACGGTGGTGCAAGACCTCGGTCCAATACAGTCTCTGAAGGAACAACATCAAAAAAAGCAAAAGTTTTACCAACTGTGTTCAAGTGGGAAGGTGGTGGAAAAAATGTATATATAAGTGGTACCTTTAATGACTGGAAGACATTACCAATGGTGAAAAGTCATGGAGATTTCGTTACAATCATAGATTTGCCAGAAGGCGAGCACCAGTACAAATTTTATGTTGATGGAGAATGGAGGCATGACCCTGGCCTTGTAAGTAGTTCTTCCATTCTATTTAATAAATTTTAATAATATTTACAAATATCTCTTGATTCATAAGATAAAAAAGTAATAAAATATTTATTATAAATTTTAGAAAATTGTTGATAATGGAATGGGATCTAAGAATAATTGTGTATCAGTAAAAAAATCAGACTTTGAAGTCTTCCAAGCACTTGCGAAAGACAGCGAAGGCATTATCAGTAGTGCCCAAACAGAATATGGCCAAGAAGTACCAGCATACAAACCTTGGGAGAAAATTCCTGGGCCTCCAATTTTACCGCCGCACTTACTTCAAGTTATTCTCAATAAAGACACACCTTTATCGGTAAGAGTAATAACAAATTAAATTCTTTCTATACTAATAAAAATTTTAGGTTGTAGATTAAAACGAAACAAAGTTATTTTAGACTTATTTTTTGCATTTATTGTAACTACATTTGTGATAATTATATATAAAAATAAATGATACAACATTCAACAAATTTTTATAAAAAATATTTACTAGTGCATAAAAATAATTTTTAGATTGAAACCCTGATACATATATATGTATTTTACGATGTTCAGCTTGTCAATATATTACTTGTTCAGAATCATTCACAATAATTAAAAATAAAATTATAAAATATTAGTAAATAATTCATAACTACTTTTTTCTTTTTCTTTAAAATAATAGAAATGTTATTTTCAATTTTCAGTGTGAACCGACGCTTCTGCCCGAACCTAATCATGTCATGTTGAATCATCTCTATGCATTAAGTATTAAGGATAGTGTTATGGTGCTCTCGGCAACTCATCGCTACCGCAAAAAATACGTGACAACGCTGCTGTACAAGCCAATATAATTCTAACGAATTTAACGCATTCATTCCCACCCTCGCAACAAACTGCTTAGCTAATAAAGAATGATAGGGGTAAATAACGGAGAAAATGGAATAGAGAATCTACCCTAAGAAATTTTTTAGATGTACTTTAAATGGAGTGACAAGAGATGCAAAGGGTCCGATTTGTGGTTCGTGGATCGTTTATTATACCTCAAATTGTAACATATATAATTATTTATTAAAATAATAGTATCGAATTAAATGAAAAAAATTGTTTTTACTAGAGACTAGAATATAAAAAATTTATATAGTATACAATTTAGCAGTTTTTTCTTTCTCTCTCTCTCTTTCTCTCTTTTTCTCACTCTCAAAAAGTCCTTTAAATATAATTGTCGGTTATTTCCTTAGTGAAAGCATAAGGAGGCTCAGATCTCGTTCTTAAGAAATACGATCCCCTTGATGACCTTTCGACGTGCTCCCCCAGCAGAGCACTTTCCGCCTCATCACAGTCACCTTGAAGATACTTATCCCAGTTCTCGCATTGCTGTGCTCTCAAACCTACCTTTGAATTAATGCTCTCCGAATAATATTGATATGACCTGCCGTGACTGCAGGCCTCTGAAAAAAGTAATTTCATTTGTAATTTTGTATCTTTTACTTTGATATAAATTTAGTTGTAGTTAAATTAAATAAACTATGTTCGTAGTTTAAAATTCTATTAGAACATTTGTTCTACACAATATTAAAAGTTATTACGATGTCGCTACTGGCACGTTTATTAGATTCATAACAAAATTGAGGGGGTATCGAGAGTATATAAAAATACAATCTATCTATTATAGGTATATCGTATTTTTAAAAACATACATTTGATTCTTTAATAATCTTAAAAGAATCATTTTAATTTACGAAAAATGTTTGGTAGAAACAGACAAATATGGTAAGGCACACTTTATAAAAATCTATCTATTTTTTCGTATGCAAGTTACTATTTTCAAATTTAGTTCAAAATATTTAGAAAAATTTCACAACGTCCCTAATTCGTTTACATTTCCACGCGACACTCTTTCAACATCTTCTTCCTATATTTTCGTAAACATTCTTCCAAATGCTTTCCGTACCAATCAGTTCGGGCACGCAGCAGCAGCCAGGCTGTACGGCGACGCCTGCATTGGGGTAGAAGTCGACGTGGCCAAGGGGCTGCATGAAGCCCAGCACTCCGCCGCATGAGTGTATGATGTCGACGAAGTCCGCGTCGGTCGGGTCCAGTCTGCCCTTATCCACCGTCAATAAATGGAAGCCCGGTAGCGCCGGGTCCAGTCCTGTCACACGGCCGAGCTTGCCGGACTTCACCTGCTCGCCAGTGTTACCCGCCACATGGGCCCCCAGGGAGTGACCTTTGAAAATTGTTGTTAGTATGGGGCTCTTTTATTTTTTAGAAAAAATTACGGCTGTTATAAAGAAGAAAGGCATTTTGCTTGAAGTAATTGACTCACGCTGGAGTAACATTTCAGATTAAGTGTAAACAGGCAACGTTGAGCCTAAATTAAAAATGCTTAAATAATACTCTGAATAAAATTCAAATTAAAAAATTCAAATATAGCGGAAGTAGCAGATCTTCGCGCCTATGTCTTGCAGACCGATCAAAATCGATCTTTAAATGCTTCACAACATCCGGCCATCGTTTTTTTAAGAGTGGAAAATAAACACCACACAAACCAGTCATTCCTGTCCAATTAAAGTAAAAAATTAATTAATTCATTTGAATGTTTTTTGGAATCGCACTGCATTTCGAAATAACTTGTTTACGCTCAAGTGCTTTTTCATTTGAACAAAAAATGAAATTGAAATTCCGTGCTTCGTTAATGTGTATCTGTCATCTTTTGGTTGCGTAATCTTATATATTCGAATGAATTTAAAAGTACGAAAATAAGTTAGTAAAATGTATAATGCGTCAGTATAAGAAGATGACGGAGATACTTTTTGGCACAAAATATAACGACACAGTGTATTAAAAATTATAACGTTATTTATAAGAATTAAAAATACTCTAGTTGAATTTCAAATATAAAATAATGTTGAAAATTCCAGTTCCTTTGAGTTATTCTAAAAGAAGCTAAAGTTTTGAGTAAAAAAAAAGAAACAGATAAAAAATTTCAAATAAGCAATGGAAAACTTTTTTCTCTAATCTCAATACCCGGCCTTTAATTGCCTCGAAAAATAACGAGCGCCGCTGAAAAGGAATCGCTAAAATAATCGTGCTCGCGCACAGTTCAACACATTGCCTTCGTTGATAAAAAAAAAACAAGCCGAATAAACGAAGCGCGTTAACAAGGTGCGGACAGCGTGTGCGCGTAAACATGTCAATCCGTCCATGTAATCGATCGGGGTTAATTCGTAGTTAATTTCGGCCGCACACTAACCGATAAAATGAATGTTATCGGTGGCCAGACCAGTCTCGCGCACGAGGAAATCGATAAACTCGGCCGCCTTGGCGCCAACTTTGCCGGTGTTGCGCATCGGGCCGAGGTAGAACGTACTCGCGGCCATTGGCTCCCAATTCACTAGGAACACGTTGAAATCGCCGTGTTCCAGAAACTCTGTAACATCGATGTATTTATCGAATATAATACACCTTATAGTTTTTGATAAAATACTTTTTTTAATAAGTGGAAGAAAATCCGTTATCTTGAAATTCTTACAAAAAATTATTAGAAATTTCTTATGCACACTATGATTGTCAGATTATTTTATCGTTCGATAAAATTTGATAGATTGTAATGTAATTTTAGTAAGATAACTTGAGTTATCGGCAATAGTTCAAATAATTCTGTTAGTATACTCAAGTAAGCATAAAATCTGTGAAAATTTTTATTTTTTTTAGAAAGTCGTTTTGATACTTTTACATTTCTTTCTGAAAATTTTAAACAATAGATAAGATAATTTCACTAGTAATAACATTACGAAAAAATGGAAAAATAAATCAATAATTAATCTTATTTGAAGAAAGTCAAATCTAATTTTAACACGCATGAATGATTGAAAAAAATGTCAGTAATGTAACTACACATCTTAAAAATTTACGTTACATTAAAATGAAGTATTTTAGTATTAAAAATTTTATATAGTAAAAAATCATTAAAAATCTTAATCCTTTCCACATTGGGAAGAATTTTTAAAAATTTTTTAAATTTTGAACCCACGAAAATAATAGTTTCGTTTAGTACAAGATATTTTCTTTTTTTAATATTTGCTTTTCAAAATTTACCTTTTTTCATATAAGTTACACTCGCACTGAATGCACTTGATTTCCAACCGTGAGTAATAAATTTTGTTGGTCTTGAAGGAGAAAAATCCGAACTCTGCACCGACGCTGAATCATTAACATGTAACTGCGTTCCTTGTTCTGGATTAGCTCTATTAAGAAAAATTTAAGAAGTTCATGTCTTATTCAACGTTCTTCATTCCCGTCCTTTTGCTATTATGTGTTATTACACTTAAATCGGTAGTTAAATAGTCGTTAAATGAAATCATATCATGTTTATGGTAAAAAAATTTCAGTTATGTATTTAGTACAACGTAAATCATTTTATGAAAATGAATTGTACTTATGGGATCATGCATTTTACCTCTTAGATATAAAGTGACATCATTATATCTCAATTTGGTGCAAGAACTTTGCCATAAATAATAATATTATTACTTATATAATCGTCATTAATTAAAAATTGAGAACTTTGCAAAACATTAAATAAATCGTTACATAAAATGAAATTATTTGATAATGTAAGCCAAAATAGAACAAACTTTTTTAACTATTTTTATTTATAGTTGATCGTAATCCTGTCTATTTATAACTCGATTTATAGTGGATAAGAAAGTTCTCCTAACATTATTTCGAATTTCTTTAGGGATCTCTGAAACGTAATTATGAAAAAAATTGGGTCTCTAAATTTATAATAGATAATATTATTCATGTAAATGCTTTTTATTACACAATTTATTATTTTAGAATAAGTAATGTACATATACTTTTAGAACTAAAATTAATTCTTTTTATTTTAGATATTAATCTTTATAAAAAAATTTAATTATGCAAGTTTATAATACCTCCAGTCGAATGCTCACATTACAAAAAAAGTTTTTCCGGGTTATTTTACTCACTCACAGACACCCACATCAATGAAAATCATCTGGAAATACATGACTAAATCCGACTTTACATTCCAACTAGAAAATTACTACCCAGACACAATGTACGCTACAGTCTGAGCTCGTTATCGGCGTACCGTGTGAAGAGAATGAAAGAGATTGGCTCGTCGAGGACACCGCGGCTCTCGGCCGGGTCCTCGCCCTTGAGTACGGCCACCTGGGGCTGGCCCTTGCCATCCGGCATGAAGATCCAATCCACGCCATAACCGTCGTACTTCTGCTTCAGACCGCTGTCCCAGGCTGCAATCGGCCGCACGACCCACGAGATACATAGTAGCCGTAAGATTAGATCGATGAGCGTGCCGATCATACTGACGCGATTTCCTGTTTGACGCTCCGCGTGAAAATTCCGTTGGAAAGCTATTGAGGGTAAGTTAGTCGTGAGCTCCAGGCACTTTTTCTTAAGTTTTGGTAAATTGTGCAATGTTTGGAGGTTGAATGTGACGAAAATTTTTACTTAAGACATTTATATTAAGACTTTACATTAAGTTCGAAAGAAAAGTTATATTCAAATGCAATAATCTTTATACTAATGAAAGCCGGCTTTTTACATTATCAATGAACAAAATTAGAATTTTATTATTCTTTACAATTTAAAGATTTATACCGATCACTGTAACAACATAACTCTATTCCTGGATAAGAAACGATAAATAGATAAGGAAGATCTATTATTTCTGATTATATTTCAAATGGAATTTCCAGAACACACCCGAGAGCTCGATGCGACGAGAACTACTGCAACTACAGCAACCCTTAGCCGGTGACTGCATTATCAGTAGCCATCGGGCCCCTTATATGCAAGCTTGCTGTGTCGAGCACTTGGATGACCCAGTTCGTCCCTCCGGGGGCTTTATCGTAAAGGTTGTCGCTATCGTGCGGCGCAAAACGCAAAAGCACTGTCAAGCGCGCGCGCCTCAAAGGTAATTATACATGCGCGATGACACACGGCCGTAACACGAGTTCGCGCACGTAATTAACTGGCCGTTTCCTCTCGCCTCGTCGCAATTAGATAAAGTTAAATTGTTCCGGTGTCGATAGAAGGAAGAATCGTGCCGCTGTTATTCCCTTCTCGCTCTAACAGGTAAAATCGCCCTAATTTCCATTCTTCGAGTAACTCGTGTATACGAGCCAAGCAGATTAATGCTTTAATGGTGTTACTCGCTCAACTTACACTTTATATCACATTTGACTCAGCCCATTGTCAGTGTTCTTGGGCAGTAACTGCATTGCAGTTACCCTTCATTGATATGTTAGAATCAGAAATATCGTGGAGTATGAGTGTAATAGTTGATGGTCTCGTGCTGAAATAAATATGAGATGTATAAATACATACAATAAATTTAGGAAATATTTATATATGTACATAAAAAATCGATTGTGCGAGATTTACATTTATTGAAAGTATTTAATCCGATTTCTCCATCACCATGTAATCCATATAAAGATACATTAGGAAAAACTTTTTTGAAGGCTGAAACTTCTGCACCTTTGTTAAGCAGACGTTCACAACAAGCAAACATGAGACCAACAGAATGCTTCTTTAAATTTAAACTTTTTTTGAAGCCTTGTAGTTTTTCTTCTATTTTTTCCTCAGAACGATACCTACTAGTTATAACAATTGACCAACTTTGTAATGATGGACTAGACAAAGTAATAGCCATGAAGCATACATAGTTAGCATGTCTACTTGATGTATCTTCTGCTTCAGATTTGTCAAATGATATAGATTCACCACATAATTTCATGCCTACAGTAATTCCACCCCAAAGAGAAATACTTCCAGGCTTATATCTGAAAAAAAAACTCTTAATTTAAAGGCTATTTTTTTCATTAATATGAATTTAAAATTTTCTTTTCAAATAGTTTAATTAAATTAATCACGTAAAATCGTTGTGTTACCTTTTTTCCAAAACTTTTGTTAATGACTTTGTAAAATCATATCCTCGATGATTTGTTAACATTATAATACATTTAGATTCTTCTTCATTTGAAGGTAATATTTGTTGCGCTAGTTCTTTATATTCATTCTTAGTATAACTTACATCACCATTGCAGAGACTAAATATTTTAGAATTTAAATTAGCTGTTTTAGGCAGAAAAATTCCAGCTCCTATGCCAGCCATATATACACTATCATATTCATTTTTGACAATATCATAGCCCCCAACTACAACTGATTTACAAAGTGATGGAAGATTGTCACACCAACAATCTTAAACAAATTAATACATAGTCATTTTCAACATAATTAAAATAATTAAGCCATCAATCAATCCATACAAAAGCAAATATAATATTTATAATCTTAATGCTTACTTTGTGGCAGCCAATTTTCACTTTCTCCTTTGATTTTTAGAAATATTAAACCTAAACTTGGTGTTATATTTAAGTCTTTGCCTGGATATTTTGTGATTATAGGAACTTTTTCAAATTTTTCAAAGTAATCAATTACCAAGCAGAGTGGATCAAAATTTGGAGTGCGCCTAGTGGCTGCTTCTTCGCTTGCAGCTTCATTCCAAGACCTGCAATGTGTTTTTTTTTCAATGAAACTCAGCTCAAAGCAAGAAATATATACAAAAGTGATACTTTCCTGCATACTTGTGCAGCTTGACAAAGGTCATAAGAACATAAATACTGAAAAATCATTCTTAATACATCATAGGTTAAGAGAGTTGACAGTAGTAATTCTTCCTTTTTCTTAAGTTCTTCACTAATGGTACTAGGGTCTAAGTTTATCTTTTTTTCGACGGGTTCCATTTTTCATTAAGAATTAATTATAATTTTCTCAAGAATTACGTGTCTATAATTGTACGTAAACAAGTTAACAACTTACAACCTAGCTTTCACTGTTGGTGTCTCTCAAAGAACATAATAGTCATATACCGACTCCATTGTTGTTCTACTTTATCGACAAGAAATGCGGCAGCAGGCAGAAAATTCAAAATTGCGGGCTTTCATTTATATGCAGCCAATAACTCTTATTTTTATCGTAAGTAGATAAAAGAACTAAAATAAGTAGGTACCAAAAGTACTTAAACATTTTCACATGTATAGTTCAGAATTATTAAATTTATAATTTATTTTTATTTATAATTAAATTTATAATATATAATATTATATATTATATTTGAGGAAAAAATCATATTGTTGGAGTAAATAACTTTCTTAACAATTCCTTACTATACAGGAAGTCATACTTTCTTTAATAAAAATAGTGCATGCAATAATAATAAACCAAAAACTAAATGAAAAATTTTGTTAGCTCTTGTATACCTTAGAAAACTATGACACATAAGGTATTGTACTTTCTACATCTAAAAAAACTTAAATTGAAAACACGTTTTCTCGTGTAAAAAATAAAATAAAATCTGAAATTATCTTAGAATTAAATTTTAAATTATTGAGAGCAAAAATAAGCGAACTTTTTTTTAATTTTACATTTTATTTTAATCTTTTGAAAATATAACTTGTAAATAAATATTCAATTTGCGGAAGATTTTTATAAGATATTCTATATTACTTTATATTATTAAAATATGCATCTTTCACAGAAGAATATCTATAGAATTTTTTCAATTGATTATTCGATCAAATTACTGATGAAAAAAAATAGTAATTAAAATTCCAAACTATATGAGTAAAATATCATACTGATTCCCGAAATGAAGTTTTCTTATTTATTATACTCGTACAAACCTTTTAGTGAAGACAGCATTGACCATATCGGATAGGTTTTTTTTCTTTTTCATATAGAATATTGTTTCTTATATTAACTCAAAAATTTTCGTATTATTTATTTAATCATTTACAATTAACGAAACGTATGTATATATACATATATATATATTTCATAACTAAAACATACATATATACGTATATAAATAATAGGTACGTAAAATATGTTTACAAATATATCGTTGAATATTGAAACGCGATTGAATATTTCTTATAACTAGCGCGTTTCGCAAGGGTGTTTTAAAATGTAATATCGCTCATCCTTCGCAATGCATTTTTCACTATCGCACATTATGTCAACAAAAACCAAATAATGTTTTTTCCTCTCGATCGAATTATGACAAATTATTTTAACGCATTCTAGGACGCTCAAACAATGATAAATCTATGATATATAATAATCAATAAATATAACAATCGAAAATATCAAATGCACTGGTAAATATATGTATGATCGTACATCGGGGATTTCAGAAATAGCTCATCCCCATTGCAAGGAGACTTAATAAAACGAATACATATATAAATATCGTAAAAAACCATAACAAGCTCCCCGATCTAATTTCTTACGGATAATACATCTTTGGATGATAAACAAAACCAATCCCGCTCGGTTTCTTCATTTTCGTAATCGCTTCGCAGTGCCGACTGTGAGAATACTTGGGTAAGGAAACGCACCGGGTTCCAACAAAGAAATACAAAAATGAGACATAGTCCCAATGAAAGAACTTCTTGTATAGTATAATGCAGAAATACGCAACTGTATCTTTAATTTGTTAAGTAATAGATAATTGTAGATCTTTGTCTGATCTATTCTTTATGGTTATATTTTTCCTTTTATTGAGTTTGTAAGTACACAATCCTTTTACTGGAAAAATAACCGTTTCGAGAATAAATCATGAAAATTTCCGAAGAAATCCCTTCATTAGGATGTATATTCATGAATTATTATTATTTATTTTTTATTTTTCGAACGCGCGAAAATGGTTTACGTTCGCATTACCTAATTGTATAAGTGTTCTTTGCATCCACGCTTGAATGGAAAACACTTTTCCGAAATTTCGCTTATACACTTTTGTTCTTATGGTTTCGACGATACAATCATGTATCAATATTGTCGAATATGTTTTTTCTTCCTTCCAGCTATATGCTGGAACAGTTATATACTGTTGGAATTTTAGACGACTGTTCAACAGAAAATACATAATAGCACGCATCTGACTAGAATTTACTTTTTGTTTTCATTTCACACGTTTACGCACATGCGTGTTAATTAAACTATATACTTTCAAGAGGATAAAAATAAAGTATAATATTTACAAGTCCAGCAGTCTTAGCAACTCAAAAGAAATCTACAGTTTAAAAAGAGGGTTAGTCTCGTATGGCAAGGAGTCGCGAATTTTACCTAAGTCCCGCAACAAAATATTTTATGTTGCGCTTTTGGTGTTTTACAAATTATCGCTTTTAAAAATGACATTCTTTCCTTTTACTGTTTCTATCTGATATCCGTCTATTCCTCTGAAACCTCAAAGGTAACCATACAGCTTTTTAAGTTCTCCTCTATTTCAAAATTTATAAAAAAAAATTAAAAAAGAAATTTTGTGCCAGTTCATATCAGTAAAATAAATAAATAGCTCAAATCAGATCTTTGTATTCCGCGATCCACCGATGATACATCAGTGATATCGTGACTAAAATATAAAACTACAGAATAAGATCAATTTCCAAATATTTCTAAATTTATTACAAAAAATATTACGTCACGGGGATCTCAAAGTCTTATCTACTTTTTATTCGCAATATAGAGCTTGAAAAACTATTGGATTCTGGCATCAATGCTTTCTTTTTCAAATACTATAGAAGCACCTACATGTACGTCGCTAATCACTGATTACATCGTAAATCTACGCGATTCGTTATAAAAGGACACGTCTCTTTTTAATATAAATAGTTGACTTTTCTACATATTGGTATATAAATACTTGTTCATTTTATATTTTTTGGAACTTTCGTGTTCAAAGTGGTTTACTAATTAAAATTTCCGCACACACCTTACAGCACATCCTGTTAGTCGAATAGAATATATTTTTCTAATTATAATAATCTGCTTATAACATCCACAGCAGAATTTTACGTGTTACTTGTATACATATTCTTTAAGGAAGTGGTAAGCTTTAAAATATTAAAGCTATCTTTTAAATGGTTCTCAGAACTTACTAAGGAAATTGAATTTCAGCTGTAGTAGAATCGCTGCCCGATTGACGTTAACTTTAAAATGTATTCAGAGTTTTATCGCAAAATATTTCTTAGCTCTTGAAATATACGTTATATTGGAAAACGTCTCTGAAATATCAAGCATTGAGCTTTATAATATATAAAGCTCTATACGTATAAGTTTGAATTTCATTGAATGTTCAATTTGGCTGTTAAAGACCTTTGGAAGACAATCCTTGACAAGGTTGTGTTGCAAATTTCTGCGCGTTTACAGGAAAATCGCAAAGTGATATGGGAATACGCTCTACTTTGGAATATCTCTTTAGAGGCATAATTTCTTTTTATACGCTTAAAATAGTCTAATCTCGAATCATTGACACTTGAATACATTGCTCTCAGAGCGTAATATAATATCCTTCGAACTAGCAGAGATTCGATTCTGGTATCTCAGAGACATTTTCTGCATCTCGATAGCATCGCATTAGCACTGCAGCTTATATCTCTCGCGTCATCATCATCATCATCATAATTATTACGGTACGACGGTCTTTCGAAGGATCACAGGCGTCAGCGTAAGGACGCGCAAAATTGTCTGTCTGTCTCTCTCTTTCTTTCTCTCTGGCTCTCTTTCACACCCGCACTTCGTCAACAATCAAACTTTCTCAATCAACTTTATCTCTCTCTCTCGCGAATAAAACTAGGAGGATCATCTGCGTTACGTCGCGACTCGCGCGCTATTTACAAGTTTCCCCGGCGAGCGCGCGCGGGCGCCCGGCAGGAGGTATTTCTCGGTTTTCCTTTGTATCCTAATCATCGTCTGTCTCAGCAATCCCCGGCCGAAGAGGGACAGGCAGCTACTACCGCCGCCCCCATCCCCCTTCGCGCGCATTCAATTGTCACTGTCGGCGTAGTCGTCGCTATCACAGCTATCGTAATGCGAGTTGCTGCTGGGCCGCTGCTGCTGCTTCGCGGTACCGTCGTCCAGGTAGCCAGTGGAGCCGGCACGCTCGGGCTGGACTGGCGACCCGTCCACGGACTCGCCTATCAACACGTCTAGATTTGGGGAGTAGACGTCGTCTGCGACGGAATCGTAGAGCCTGCGAATCAATCGAGAGGATGTTAGATATATTGTTTTGTTGCGTTCTTACGTTACTTCAGACGTGGGTTTTACTCATAAAAAAGCGGCTGTGATTTTTTTTTTGCTCGGAGAATTAAGCGTATATTGCACATGTGATAATTGGGTAAAAAAGTATTGGATACGTGATTAGAAATTATTCTATAGATAAGTATTGAAATACTAAGACATTCTTTGTAAAGATCAATGCGTTCTAAATTGTATTTTTTATACGACAATATTAAAAAAAAAAAATAACATCTTTTAATTTTAATTAAACTAAAAATCGTACTAACAAATTAATGTTCTTTGTATATTATTATTATGAACAAGAATGTAAAGAACATAAACTTGTATTAGAATAATAAGTTTTCTATTACAAATATGATTTTATTGCATAATAATTTTTCTACAACAGATTAAAAATACTAATTTCTTTTTTTAATAAATTAAAATTACGGTAGTTATTTATATAAAACACATCAAGAGATCTGCATTTTTTCAAATTTACTATAAGTCAACAAATCAAATCAAACAAATATTTACTTAAACATGCAAAAAATTTTAGGAGTAAATCAAATAAAATTAAAAACAGTATATTGAATAGTATTAGATTAAAATTTAAAAACAAAACTTAAAACTTTTATCAAGTAAAAGCGGTCAAAATAATCTACGTACAGAATTATATTAAAACACAAACAATACGTTATCAGTTTTTATAAAATTTTTTTTAGCTGAGTACCATGCGTTCAACAACTATTGCAAAAAATTTCTAAAACGTTTAGTAAAAGAATATTTCTTATACATCAAACTGTTCTCATGCAGTACTCAGAATTACTTACTGAGCTGTAGATGATGGTTACATTTCATCATCACACAGCCTGTAACAAACGCATATTTTAATATCATGAAATCATCGATATGAAGATTACAATTGGTGATACGATGATGAATGAAAATGAAAACGTATTTAATCTGCATTTAATTCATGTTCTTGTTTTGATGAAATGACTAAATGCGTCTCTGATTTGTGAAACTGTTTTTAAGCAACTTATAACAATAACAATAATGAGAACCATTTTTGGAGCGTTTTTATATTTAGTTTCAATGATGTATATGAAGCGTTTGTAAGCTGAATTTAGAATAATTTAGGAAATAATAACTTAAAATCAATGAAAATGCTGTGCTGATTTATGTAACCTTGTGGATCATGCTTATAATGCTAAAAAATAAATTGAATTAAATAAAATGAAGCAAAATGAAGATGCCCATGAATTGTATGATAAGTAGGGGGGCGTAGGGGAACATACAAAACTAATTCTAGGTATATTTAGAGACTTTCAAACTACTGAAATAGAATGGAATTTGATGGGAGGAAGTATAACGACGAATTTACGAAGAAAGGGAATGAAATCGACGAAACAAATGAAAAAATTTCAATCTTATTACACAATTAGTTGTGAGAATGAAAAATTTATTTTTTAAATATTTTTCATTTTATATGGAAATAAATTTTCGTCTGTATACTCAAGTTTTTCATTTTTCTTTATGCTCACATCAGTTTTATAGGTTCCCTATTAACATTTTATCCGGGTCGCACGGGCATCCTCCTTTGTAGCATTAAACTCATAACAGTGCTATGAACGAAACCAAAAGTTTTCAAATATAATGTCTATAATTGCAAATCAATTACTAAAAACTCTAAAATGCATTGCATAACCAAAAAAAAGTTTGTTTATGATAAGCGTGTTTGATGTGTCTTGCATATGAGAATTTAAAGCGCATAAAAATCGAGATACTCACGATTGATCGTTTTGGTCATTGCCGCTCTCCTCGGCTACTAAGAGTTCGTACTCTTCAGCAGCAAAGCGATCCCAGTCCGAAAGCTGTGAGAAATGTAACATATTATGATTGTCCATAATGTTGATATGAGTGAACATGATTTTTTTCGTGTATAAGCAGAATCGATGGCCTATAAGCAAATTCTGAAGCAGTGACTTATTTTTGCATCTTTTTTGAAAATTGAAATGAAAATTTTTCAGGGACCCATGAGGAAATCCGCACAGAAAATGAAAACAACATTATCCTTAATTGATGTATACATGAATAGTTTATGCAGTGAGTCCCAATATTTTAGGAAGGATACTAACCAATTCAATACTTATAGTTTATTATTTCTTCTAATACTTTAAAGACCAAACATTGTACTTATATAAATTTAATGAAGCTTATATGACTTACTTCATGTCCATCTGCGTCGTGATCCCTAGCAGAGGCAAACGGATCTCTCTGTTCATGGTCCAAGTATTTCTCAAGATTGAAGAAGGTGTCGAAAAATATTGAAGTCATTTTACAATTTTTCAAATCACTTAAGGATATTTGGCCAGGAATTTTAGGTTTAATCATGTCCAACATCTACAATGATTAGAAAGTATATAAGAATGAATAAGAAAAACGAAAATATAATACGTGAGAACCACTGTTTTATTGCAACTAGTATGAACGTTCTTACCTGACAAAGACAATCTTCGAATGGGAGCGTTTCGATACCAATTGCCACCATTCGATGTAGCTGCTCCTCATAGAAATACTCCAACTCGTACATGGACAAGTATCCGTCTCCGTCCATATCCATACATCTGCAAAACGTTCCGTCGTTAATAAAACGAAATGCCATCCTCTTCATCAACAAAATAGACGTATTTTCGATAACCTACCTGAACCAGTACTCTATGGCCGTGGGGTGATTCTTGTCCTCCTCGCTGAGTAAGAACCAGACGAACTCCGTGTAGCTCATCTTGTCCTCGGGATGTTGCACGCCGTTGGCACTCTTCACGCCTCTCGTCACCGCCCCGCTGAAGATGCGCTCGATCATGCGCGTCGACAGAGCTAAAAGCACAAGAGAAGACCTCGTTTGAGATTGGTCGCCTCTGGGTATTAGATTGACGTGGACAATGTGTCGCGCGAATTTCGTAACGGTATTTTTAGGGACAATGAGGAAGCTGAACATTTGAAATGCTGATTGATGAAAGGAGTGTGTAGGAGTTTGCATAAATAGTTTCGCAAAAGAGAGTTGAGAAGAATCAATCCCGTGACAGTGAAATTTAAATTTCGTGGGAGATGGAATGCTTCTAGCATACGCGGGTAAACTTTCTAGCATAGATATATTTTTAATCGATGGATCCACTCATGAAAAAATTTTTCTCCGTAGTTTTCACCGTAGATTAAAATATTACCGTATTATTGACCGACAGTTTGGCAGGTAGCGCAGTCGCTACCTCGGCCGATCACTGAGGTTAAGCAGCTTTGGGCGCGATCATTTCTTGGATGGGTGAACGCGTTTTTTTCTGCGACTTCCTCGTGTGATCGGTTAGGTGTTAAATTACCGTCTGACAAATTGAGCGGGAGGTGTGGATAAAATACAGTTTCGGGGTCTCTAAGCCTACGGAATGTTGTGACCTTAGACGTCCAAACTGAATTATTCCAATACACCGACCATCCCGGGGCGGGTTTTCCTAATTAGAATTTATCTCACATGGTTTGCCTATAGGTTTTCCCCGCCCCACAGGCATAACCTTGGGCGAATGTGGGGTGGCTAAGGTAGGAAAGAAAGGTTTATAGTAAGGTCCATACTTCACAGGAAAATATATAGGTTCTGTGTAAAAAAAATAGGCAATTGAAAAATAAAGGTGTGGAAGGATACGTGCTAGGCCAATAGGCTGCGTGGAAACCATCAATTTTTTTTTTATTACCGTATTATTGAAAATCGTCTATTTTATTCTATATTCTTTGATATTTGTAGTCCTTTTTTTTTATAAAAAGGCTAGGAAATAAGTAGAAAGATCGAGAAAAACGTCATCTTTCGCTTTGACGCACTTTTATAATTACATACGTGATTCAAATAAAGGCAATTGCGCTATTTTCTGATTTGCTTTGTAAGAAAACATTATTCATGTATTCAAAATACGTTTGAGAAATATATCCAAGGCCGTGACAAATTCACTTTCGCGTTACAAAAATGGTGCATCGGATTGGACTCACGTGTCGCAGAGAGGAATATCCCTAAGGAATGAGCAAACGAACGAAAGGAAGATAGCACGCGCGCTCTGAATGCTCACCGTGATCGTTGTGTCTCGTGAGATCCATCTTGTCGATGAAGAGATCGTGGTCTCGGTCGAGCTCCCAGAACTTGCAGTAAATCACGTAGAAGTGCTCGTAGCTGAAGTAAGCGGTCACCTGATTGATGTCCTCCTCGTGCTCCAAAATGCTGATTACCGAGAGCAAATTGCTCCGCCTGAGCTCCGACACGGATATCTTGCCGCTCCAGCTGCGGTTCACGCAGTAGAATATCCTGGCGATTACCTACAAGCACGTGCGCAAGTACAATGTTAAATAGCTCGCTTTTTTCTCTCTCACTGCGGGTCACTGCAGTCGGCTTAAGTCGTTTTTATCGGATAGTTTGCGCGCGCGCAGGCTAATTATTCCGCGAGGCTGGAATTTATCGCTAACGAGGATTCAATTTCGCTTGCAGGTCGAGGAAGTCTCGAGCAGGTTAATTTCGAGAGTTTGTAATTAAATTGTACTTTGAGTATGAAATTGCTTGTTATTAATATTTTGTAGAATTGCAATTCTTTTCGACAATCTACTGCTGTATTTTGTACAGTAATTTATTATATACATTTTTATGAACACTTTAAATGATATAAAATAAAATAAAGTTTTTATAAATAACAATCTTGATGTTATTAAATTTTTGCTTGATGTGAATTTAATTATGCTACTTTACGCAAATGGATATTGAAGTGCGCCCTTTCCGCTGGTTGGAGGCGTGTGTAATTAAATTATTCGTTACGCGTTGAATTACACACTTTCAAATATGTTTTTTCTAAAGTTATATTGAAGTATCTAGTGTTGGCATGATTACATACTGCAAAGTGAAATTTCAGCGTAGCAGTGATTACCATGTCTAAATTTGAATAAATTAATTCTGTTTTTCCACCAACGTAAAATATTTCAGGGATGTTCAAAATATTCAAATTATGTCATTCTATCAAAGTCTCCTGCTACTTCATAAACTGCGTAAAGTAATATTTCATATTATATTAATCATTTTATCTCATATTTCTTTTACTCATTGTAATATTCTACTTATTGTGTCACCAACTGTAATAATAGTGAGAAAAAAAGACTGTAAACTTTAAAAACGACAATTAATCTTTAAACCACGTAAAAGCAATTCAATTAATTAATTTCAATGAAATCTCATAAACTAGATGCGCTTTCCAAATGCCTCAAAGCTCCTATTATATGCCCGCAGCGCCCTGAACCTCCTGAAATTAGAAACAATGACCGGGCAACTTCGAGGACGAGCATTAATTTTCCCCGCTCGCCCACAAAACAAAAGGCAATTGCGAGTCGAAAATTTCCCTCGGCTAGCGAATCAAAGTTTTATCCTCATTCCGTCCTCCGCGAAGGCAACCATTCGCGCAGCCAGCGGGTGAGCGGGCGCGTGTCCCTTATAAGTTGACGCTATTGATTTTCCAAAAGGCGTCGTCCTCCCGCTCTATGCTGGCTGCTGGCGTCGGCAGCGTCGGATATGTGCATGGCACACCTACCGTGTGAACGTAGCGCGAGTGGAACTCGGTCGCCTCCTTCAGGAATGTCAGGCCGGGATGCGTCTCTACCACGTCCTGCACCAGGGGTATCAGGTCCTCCGGGAGGATATTCTGCCGCAAGCCACGGGTCACGATGCGCACGAACTTGCTCGACGCGTCGTGGTGCGCGTTCGACAGTCTGCAAAAAGCGTACGAAAGGCTGCATTAGGGTCGGTGTAATCAAGGATTTAGGATTTTTGGGTGGATTAAGCTCGTAGAAAGACGGGATATGTTTTTTTTTCTATAAAACCCGGAAAAGTTTCTTTTTGTTTGTTTCATGTTAATTGCATTTTTCGTTCTACGAAAGTAACGGTTGAATAATAAGCTGATGGTTTAATTTTAATAAAATTAAATTTTCAGTTGAGGATTCATTTTAATTGTGTTTGCCTGTCAACGCGAAATCGATACATTTCATTAGCTTGCTACTGCATCGAAAATTGGAAATTCTGAAAAATTAAATCTAATTTATTACAATATATAAAGTAATTTAAAACAAATAAACTTTGAAAGCAGAAATTTTGTTTTGTAAAAAACCAGAATTCAATTAATTTATTTAACAAGATACTTTTGTTTGCCATTAATTAAACGATTTTACGCACTTGTGATTTTTATTGGGTACTGCAGAATGTATTGCAGTTTCTAATTGAATAATTTATATGCAAGAAAAGAAGTTAATTGCAAAATAAAATCATTGTAACAGAAACAATTATCAGGTTTATCATGGAAAAAATATATTTCTATATTCAGAAAATGAAAAGGCTTACTCTTTCCAGAAGTCAAGGAACTCGCTCATTTCGATGATTCCGTTTGTATCACCCCCTGAGGCTAGGAAAAGTGGGATCTTCCAGTACAACGGTAAATCACAGGCCTAAAAAAGAAAGTGTTTGATAGATTAAGAGGTGTACATAAACTTTACCGTAAAACATGTGTTTTCACACCAGAATGGTAAAATGTTAGAAGTGACGATAAAATTGATTTAAAAAATAGAAAGGTAAATATAATATCACGAATAGAAATTTTATACAAGTGAAGAGAGTATGGTATATAAAAACATATTTATTGCAGCAATAATTATACTGGTAACAAAATAAGTTTTAACTATGTCAAGAACTTAATATTTTTAAACTAATATTCGCTTATTACTTTTAGATAAATTTGAATAAGTATGAGAAGATAATTTTTATCAGTAAGTACTTGAAATAATGAAGATAATTACCACATTCATTATACAGTATAGGAAAAGTAAACACAAAGTAATTAAGTTCTGAAACCTTCAAATAAAATTGAGTTTTTATATATATATATATATATATATATATATATATATATATATATATATATATATATATATATATATATATATATATATATATATATATATATATATATATATATATATATATATATATATATATATATATATATATATATATATATATATATATATATATATATATATATATATATTCAAATATCCAAAAAAGCCCATGTTTATTTATTTCAAAAGTCAAATTCTATTAAATTATTTTTTTTTTAATTTTGAACCACACTCATTCCACTTATTATTTAATATACAAAACTATTATTTAAATTCTTTAAAAAACAAAGTAAATACAAGTAAAAGCTTAAATGCTCTGTTAGTGTCATCTCATTTTATCCATTCAACCGACTACAAACTCTAGAATTCTTTCAATTCGAAAAAAAATCTCCCCCTCTCAGCAAATGGATTGAAAAACCACCTCCGTAATTAAATTCTCCAGGCCGATCGAATCCGAGCGCGCGACTGCATAGATATCTACAGGTATACACACGCGAAAGAAGAAAACGAGATGACAGCGCTGCTCTTTCGCCTCCCAAGGCAGCGAGGGCGTGCTTGCTCGGATGCCCGACATACCTTAGTAATAGTATGGAATTGCGAGCGAGAAGCTCGATGACCTGGAAGACTGTGGAAAGCTGCGGTGATCCGGGAGATCGTAGCCTCAACCTGCGACAGGGGTGTCGGCTTCCCGCCTGGGAAGTAGAACCTAGAAGGGGAGGGGCAGAAAAAAACGGCATAATCAGACAATTGGGCCATCGATTAGACGATTTGCGCAATCGAAGAGATGATTTTTTTGTTTTTTTTTTTTTTGCTCGAACGCGGTTAATGGGTAATTGTGTAAGTGTATGCTTGTGTGAAGATAAAGTGGTGAGCGCTATAGACGTGAATTCGCGAATGTATTATATATAGATTATATATAGGAGTATATGAGTAGAGAATGTGAAGTTGAATAGGCGTGTATTATAGAGAAAATTGGTTTTACCTTGGTATGTGAACATTTCTGTTGGCTTTGACGTGTCTTTGAAGTGTGGTGTGAGGTGGTAGACTCTTTGGCTGTACTTTGTCGCGCGTGTAAGACTGCAAAAAATTATGATTATAAGTCAGTTTACATGACACATAAATGAGATGATGAGCCTTATGAATATAAATAATTAGTAAGTATAATAAAGTACTCGCAACGATCTTTCGATGTTTTCTAAGTATTTAATACTATATAAAAATTATATCTTACGAATTCCAAGAATATAAAGAATATGAAGGTACTTTTAAAGCATTTTCCATTCTGCATTTTTTATTTATACTTGCGTTAAAACCTTTCTCAATAGCGTGATATTCCAAGCAAGGAAATACTCACACATATAAAGTACTAAAAAATAAACCTTGATTTTGTAATAACAAAGTCTTTGTTGGGAAATTACTTTACGTCACACAGACACTGCGTCTATTGCGTTTATAACTCAATATTTTTTATTTTCTGTGTTGTAAAAGAGTATATATCCTATAGTCTACATATATATAGTTCATCGAAATTACGAAGGCATAAAAAATAAATTTTTATAGAGCAACGTTTGTTAAACCAGTGTAACATCAAAAGAAGAATCGAAACAAAATCATTGCAACAGCTTATCTAATTTACTTAACAAAATTTAAAACTTATATAGGAGCGCTAGAACTACAACAATGGCATACATTTTACCGTAATCGTTTGAACAAATTTTTGTATACAGTTACACCACCTAAATCATCCACCAAATCACTATCATTAGGAGAAAATTTATACAATCAAGTACGCACGCGCTACAAAAGCGACACACTTTTACTGCAGTGCGCGCACGCGTGCATTTTTCAGTTTATTTAGGAAGTCTTTGAAACTTTTTTCACATGTACCTGACATCATTATCTATATGATATCCTCACAAAAAAGAGCCTAGCTTCACCGTTATCGAGATATTAATTGTCAAATTTGAGCATTTTAACACGGTGTCTTATGGGACGCACACGCGCGAAAGATCGATTCAGTCTATAACTTCAAAGATACATTTAGCGTTTGTCTGAAATAGTATATTACGATACGTGTGACTTAAGTGGCCCATTATTGTACGGCGTGAGGTTAGCGCCCGAGCACAGCGAGGGCGCTAAACGCCGTGTAATAATGAGCCACTTAAGTCACGAGTATCGTATACTATTTTATAGCTCGTGTGACATAAATCCGCCATGATATTCTTATTTTATTTATTTGTGCTTATTTATAATGATAGTTGGAACTTGGAAGTGGGGTGGGAGAAGTGAGGGGCAGGGGGCGGGGGGTTCGGGGGAGCGCAGCCCCCCGCCCTGAAAAAAATTAATAAAACGTTATTTAAATAATAGAATACCTGATATAGAATATGGTTATTATTGAATCTAGAATATTGAATATATACATAAAAAAATCATAAAACTAGATTCTTGGTAATTTGATTTGTATCTTTAACAATAAGTTGAAGTTTATGAAAGTGAAAGATTTGTATACTTTATATCATTAAAGAGAAAGACTTTTAAAACTAAAATCCATTATTGAATATTTAAAAAGCGCTCGGTCTGCTATCCCATAGCAGATGAAACTAACCTACAATATAGACAAGCCTTATTATCATCATTTTTATTTATTCTTTGTGTTTTGTCAACTATTAACGAAGTTTTACTTCTTTTCCTGTTCATTCTTATATGTAAAATCGTATTTTTGAATAGTTTTGGTAGATAATTGGCGTTAATTACGTGCCTGTGACTTAAGTCAATTCATTATTTCACAGTGTAATAATGGGCTATTTAAGTCACAACTGGCCGTGACTTAAGTGCGGATTTAGGTCACACAGTGCTATAAAACTAATATGTTATTAAGATCAATAATTAGAATATCATATTACAAGTTCAGAGATCCTAGCTTCACCGTTTTTAAGATATTGTAGTTGAAAGTATGGAATTTTAGGTGTACGGCCGCGCGTGCAGACGACGCTGGAGCGGTGGGGGAACACACAGACGAGCGCCGCTCTGTGTGCACGCTCACAGACGGAACGAAGCTATGTGTATGTGTCAGTTCCGTATAATAAACACGCGCTCTGACTACAAGAGTGGGGGCCCCATGCGAGCAAGCCTGTGCGCGCGGTGCGGGGTGACATTGATTCTTGATACGTTCCTGGTTGGATGAACCCCCTTAAAGCGAACGCGACATAATAGCGAAAATTATTGCGGACGTCTTCTCGCAAGGCGTATCGACGACTAGCCTATTTAGTACGCAAAAATTAAATCTTGTGCAACGTTCGAGAGAGAGAGAGAGAGAGAGAGAGAGAGAGAGAGAGAGAGAGAGAGAGAGAGAGAGAGATACGCGTATAGCCATAATGCATTATCTCCCCTGCGACGACAATAAAGTTCGCGCGCTTCTCCATCTGTGCTTAGTACTTACCGGCGTCCTACAAATTGCATCCTTAACAAACGTACGCGACCGTTAAAAAGACATTTGCTATGACCGATCGGCTTAATTTGTACATTCCCGTATATAATGCGGATGTACTGCATGAACTAAGCTTTGTTTTAAGTGATACTTTGGGTTTTATTGGAGCTGGATTCGAGCGTTGGTTATTTTTACAGCATTTAGCGAAGTTGTTTAAAAAGTAAAAAAAAAGATATTATTTTGGTGTGAAAAAGAAAACAGTATTTTAATAATCGTTACTCAACCAATGCCAATGGTAATCGAGAAACTTTTTATGAAGAATGAAATACAATTCACAAAAGATCAACGGATGTCTATTTTTATACATTATGAGACATAATGATTGGCATTGTAAAAAAATTCAATGCGACTGTAAAAGCACTTGATTCGCCTCGAACCGTTGTGAAAAAAGCACCGGAATTCTAATTTAACGACTCGCAAACTACTCGCACAGGCACAATTTGATATCAAGGACACAGCATCCTGTTATGAACGCGCGTAACACGTAGCACAAGAAGGACTCGAATAAGAGCTAGTTTCCGTTTACAGGTTGCTTGATGGATTTGATGCTCAGTTTGCACATGTGTTATTACAATTCGTCCGCTGCAAGTAAGAATAAAAATTAATTTAAGAAGGTTAAAAGTTGAGTAACAGAGCTGAGCACGCGGATGACAACGTTTTTAAGGATTTCGTTGTATTTTACCTCACAACAGATTGTGAATAAAATTTACATTTATTTTTTAAATATATTTCGTGAATGATATTTTCCTATTTGGTATATAAGTCAATTTTAAAAGAATTGTTAAAATTTACACCCAGATCGAGTTTAGTTTTTAATTCAAACCACTAATTAAACCCATAATTTTTTCAATATCTCAATGCCATTCTGGGCTTCACTTTTATAATTCTTTTGAAAGAGCATCAAGTATTCTAGAAAAATTACGAATTTCTGGAAAGAACTAAAATTACTTAACGCATGGCTATGAAATTTAATACTGTTAGTATCAACATTTTTTCGATTACTGCTAATATAAAATTTTCTAGGAATCAGTGTATCCGTTGTTTTTTTCCTCACAGAATTAAAATTATGCAAAAAACACAAAGTAATTTTGTCAAAACTTTATATACATATACAAACAGAAACGGAACAAAAAGTACAAACACTAAATTATGCATTAGTTTCTAACTGCCGTAGCATACGCATACGCACTTGACCTGCATGGGAAAAAATTAGCATAATTCCTTTACCGTTCACGCAGCTTGTATATACACAAAGCCCGAAACAAATACTTAAATACCCAAACACCTCGAAAACCCCGAGCGATTTGCATGTACAACCTGAAGCGTAACGCAACAACAAACGAGGTAGAAAAAAAAAGCACGCGCAGATATATACCTATATGTACACTTGCATAGCGCAACAAAAGACGAGAAGAGAGACGCGCGGCCGAATTTCGAAGCGACTTTTAGAGGCAAAGGTGTCGCGCGAGCGACGCAGTCTACTCTCGTGCACTCGGTTACGTCACTCGCGTGAGTGATTCCCGAGACGACGTGACTTGACGCTCGCAGCGAGCGAGCAACCGAGCGAGTGAAAAAAAAGGAGAGAGAAGATATGATGCGCGTTGCGCAAAGGAGAAGGAAATAGAGTCGATCGGGCGCCCGGTATTGACCGCTCCTTCAATGGCGCTTTGCACAAGACTAATGATCGCGCGCGCGCACGCGGACGGTCGTCTGGTTGAGTGGTTTTGTTCTGTTCGGTTGCTAGGTATGAAGGAGACTATAGGAGAACTATACTTAGTTGCGTTTTGTGTCCCTTGCTGTGTCAAATGTATAGGAGTGTGAAAAATGATAGATTGTTGCGGGGGTTGGGAGCACTTACTGAAATAGGTGTTAACGATTAGGAGATGGGATACGTTAATTTTTGTTTTTATATAACATTAGTTAGAAATTATAATGTATACCTTGACTTTTATTATTCTTCTGTGTAAAAACATTGTAATAAAAATACTGGTTTACGTAATTTTTCACATTACTCTGAATGACAATTTAAATTTTTAAATACACTTTTATCTTGATTAACTAAGTTGGCGAATAAATAAAAATAATTTATAGTATAAGATTTTTTTTTATTGACGGCTCTAAACCTCAAAATAGAGATTTAATTGTCCAACATTATAAAATTTTATTTAGGATGTGACTCCTCTAAAAATACACTCATGCAGTTATGATGTTTTTATTTCGAGAGCCGATGGGCGATAAAGGAAAAAATCACCTCGCGGGCATAGGTATGGTATTGATTAGACACAAGACCGTGCTATACAGCTCTCGCGCGGTATCTTGGGCTGTGTCATCTTTAGATACGTATCAAATGTAATTGGATTTGTTATATTTATAGTACGAGTATGAGTGTGTCGTGCGTGTTTGAAGAATGAATGTCAATGATTAACATTGGTACAACTTGAGAAGGTCGGGAGCCGCTCTGCTGCATCTTCTTGTATATACTTTTATTAATATATTACTATATCGATTTAACATCTAGTATTTTTAGAATTTGCATGTATAGATGACAGTTGTGTACACAGTCTCTGTATGAAAGTATTGATGTGACTTTATGAAAGAAAAGTGCATCGACAAGAATCTCGTCGTTGTGAAATGGCTATATATTACTTTGAAAAAAAGTGATAATTAACGCATACCTTTGCGGCATTAGGAGTATAAATTAATTACATCTATATACGAATTTCTGAAGCATCGTAAAAAACGTGTCGACTAAATAGCTTCCTCCATCACGTATCCAAGTGAAGAAAGCCATAATTCACCGTTCTTCCGTCCGTATAACGATAATGACGCCGTGAGGTAGGATTTATCAAGCTTCGTTATCTCTCTCACTCTCACACTCCTTCCTCTCTCGGCTGCTCTCCCGACAAAAGGAAGACGTGAAAATAAATTTCATGCCCAGTGAGATTCGTCGTCGCCGCCGCGCGCGTCGTCCGAAATCGGTATACGACTATACTCGGCTCTCTTATAGTGCTATCGTTTTCCTCAAAAAGAAACCCGTTAGGTACCAGCGCCGCTCATTCTGTGTGCATGTACACCTGAGCCGCCAATTCCCCACTGCCGACGACACGCCGTAGATTTTAATCATCGCGAGAGCCTAAGCCGCCGCCGCCGGAGGGGAAAGGGGGACAATTACCCGCAGCGCGCGCACGGAAAAAGTTATTGGTGGGAGAAGTACCGTATAGTCTTTTCTCTCGTGTGCTGTGAGGAGCATTCTCAAAAAGCTGGGACTCTGTGGACGATTCTTTTTATGTCTTTTCTTTCTCTAGCTGGGCTTTATGGCGTTTTTGAAAATCTGAAACTTTTTCATCTAGAAGTTTTTCCTTTCAAATGTTACGTGCTAGGCTATTTAGAAAATGATGTCGTAATAATAAAAGCTTATACTAGCTGTAAGGTATTTTTATCAGGGTGTATTTTTGTCGGATCGTAAAAATTATTTTCGTTGTATGCCCTGAACTCTGTAGTCGTAGTATGTAAATAAGAATTGTTTATAACAATAGGGATATAGTGATTATTCGAAAAGCTAATATTTTTATCTTATAGGGAAAAGTTAACTACGTAATACTTGAGCTTTGATCGAGGTAAATAAACAAATTATATTACTGACTACTTTAAAACACATTAAAATTAATTTTAAACTACTTATATACTCGATCATAAGAATCTTAAAACATTCTCCGGAACTCATTTATACATTTCCGCATTTGAACACTCACATTAATATAAGTTTCCTTATACTTATAAATTGTAACGTTGCATAACATTGATACTTTCCGGATTGGATACCCGCCAAATATTCTAATGAATAGAGATAGCCTTTTTCCTCATTTTTTACATGTATCTAATAAATTTTTTACGTAAGTAGGCAGAATGAATTCGACTTGATAATATCTTCAATTGCACTTTTATTAAAAACTTAAAAAACTTTATTAAATTTCATTTAATTTAATCTTTCTATGTTCATTAAAATATTATAATAGAATAGCAAAAAGTACATTCCTTATTTATTTATTTTTTTTTTCCGTGCTTGATAGAATTTAATTTGCATGGTACCTCGTTGAATTCATAGATAAGCATATTTTATTTTTTCGAGACTGCTCCAATATCCTATAACCCTTATTAAGATGCCGGTATATATATAGTAATACTTGCATATGATTATTCGATATATTCTTTTTATAAAATTGATTTCTGAAACCTCGCGTGCTTACGTCAGTAGTTAAATATCTTTATACGGTCTCTTTTTCAATACTTGCATATCACATCTAATTTGTTCATATCAAAGTCCTTTAGTAATTCACTTACAGCACATATAGTCAATAAACCTCTTTTCCCCTATATACACCAAAAAAAAAAATCAATTTCAACCGTTCCCTATATACGAACGAAAACATGACAAACCCGTCAGAGTTCAGGCTACTGCACATATACACACACTCTTTCGTCGAGAAAACAGACGGGCGCACGCTCGCTGGGACGAGAATACATTATAAGAAAAGAAGCGTGTCGCTCGGCGCGCCGAGAATGAGTCAGTCCTCATCGCCAAATACAAGCGCACGCGGTTCGAGGCGAGGGGGTCCGTTTAAGTACCGGCGAGCCACGATTGATTTACTACAGCGTGCGAGAGCGCGCGAAGGAAGAAAACGAGACGAGATAAACAAACTGGAAAAATGAACGAGTATATGTGTACGGACGGGTAAGCTCTGTTCCCCGGGGTGCGCGCGCGCACGCGTGCTGTAATATACCGGTCCCCGGGATACACTACATAGTCTGCGTGTAATTGAGATCTCCGGCGTGGTAGATGCGGCGGTTCGTTTTGTATTGCCGTGGTGATTGAAAGGAAGGTGCTTTGAATGTCGACTCCGAGGATTAAGGTAGTTTGTCGCGTGCGTGCTGCGGAGCTTTGTTGAAAAAGTGAAAGCTTTTGCGGCGATAAAGGTTTGTTGGTAGGGAGTTTACTACATAGAGATAGAATTGTAGTAGCGTCAGATACGCTGACTTTGCATCTTGAATCAATTGACTGACGAGCCACGTTTGCAAAAAAAAAAGTAATATTGCAGTTATGAATTGTTCCACTTATTGATTTATTTGAAATTTCTTAATAATAAGAAACGTACAAAAGTGAAAATTTCATTACTCTATTCAGACTAAATGTTTCTCCTGCGACAATACCGATAAGGAAAATCTAATCAGGATTGTAATTTAGGAGCGAGGCATTCAAAAAGCGATAAGCCCCCGTTAGCCGCACTGATAGAAGTATTCATTTATAGTAAACGAATATATTCCTTTGAAATCTAAAAACATGGTGTATTTAAATTGAAGGCAAATTTCGTTACTATTACATAATATTCATAACCAGTACGTTCGTATGTGTTTTGTATGAAATCCATCAATTACTTTAGTCTAAATGCAGATTTCCTAATAGTTAATGAATCTGGCTTTGCGCATACTTCCGCAAGATTTGGAAGGTTTGGCTGTGTCGGCAATGCAGAACGCGGCGTAGACTACTGAGTCCCTGAAAACATATGGGCGGCCTACTCCGTTCTGTCCTCATGCGTGCAGTGAGGCCGTCGATTCTCCGCGGCGAACGGCATCGAAAAACGAGGTGACAAGCAGCGAGAAGGAAAAGGGCGGGCTGTCCATGTGTTTTCAGTTGTCGAGCACGCATGCGTTTGCATGCACGAACTTACATATAGACGGCACGCTGCTGTGCGGCGTACTTACCGCCGTCTTCTGCAAGCGAGCGCCATGCGCCACCATCTTCTATGTTGTTCTCGCCGGCCGCGGACCCGCGGTTATTATGTGCGTGTATAATGTGGATGGGTGTCTGTGTGTGTTTACAGCGATCTCTCCTCGCATCTCTAACCGCTGTTCCGAAGGTTATGTGTGCAGTGACGGATACACTACTCACTATAACTATTAATACACCACGTTATTATATATTAATCCACGTGGATTAATAGTTAAGGAATATTCATGTGTTAAAATTTCAAAGCTCGGTGGCTTAACAGTTAAGTCACGGGGCTTACAGTAAATAAATACTTCTATCAGTGCGTAAGTGCGTTAATCAAGAGGAAGATTATCCAATTATTGTCCTCAAAGATAAATGAATTATCACCTCGCGAAGGTCCGCTCTTGAACTACAATGACTTCTCAATTCTGACAGATGCTACATAATGAGACAATATATCAAATCTGACACTGCAATACGAAAAAAGTTGCTTTCTTTCTGTATTGAAAAAAAAAAAACTGTAAATTATTATGTCCAATCCTTTACAACTAATCACATCACAACACCGCTATATACTTTCATCAGTGTATAATTTATTCCTTTGAATAATCCTTTTAACAAAAAACCCCAGACCAAAGACAACTTTTACGTTCAAACGACGAGAAAATTCAATTCGCTCGCGCCTCTTTTCCCCCCGACACTGTGTAAAAAAAATCCTTCGACTCTCCCTCTACTCTTTTACGATAGCAGTCGCCATATACCGCGCGTATATCGATTTTCAGACGCGCATTCCGGAACGCGCCCCGACAACGGCGTGCCTCCGCTTTTCTTTGCCGCCCATGCTCCGCTCTCGCTCTCTCAAGAGAAGGAGAGAGTGCATCCACCGCCGGGAACGAGGGGGAGGAACTCGCGAAGGGAAAATCCTCTGAGCGCGGAGATATATACGTGTAAACTCGGAGTTGGAAAGGGATAGAAATGGGTTGTCGCTGCAGAGTTGGGAGAAGAGGTTGTTTCGAGTTTTGAGGGAGTTGGTGAGGACGTAACTTTACTATTTCGGTATAACAATAGTTATTTGCAGAAAGAATATGGAAGAAGAGGTATTATTTATATAAATTTTTTTAATAAAAAATTCTTCATGAAATATTTCCTGCCTTCAGCATCCAATGCTTTTTATTTCAGTTCGTTAAAAATATATTATGAATATCCAGGTTATAGCGATATAACGATGATTAGGCATTTTACTATAGAGTTTTGCAATATTGCCGTTATTAAAATAGTTTCAAGAACAAAACAAATTTAATATAGCCGTTTAAGCGCAAAATCAATAAATACAAAAAAAAAATGCTCTTCTGAAGTTAACTCTTGTGATAACTATTGCAAACCATCACACTGAAATTATATAAATAACATCTGTCTTTATACGTATACAACATAGTTATATGTATATTTCCCACGTGTTCTTCGCATGCCTTTGATAGATCTATTTCTCTGCGGCCTTGAACCTTTTTCTATGCAAGCATTGTGCCCTATACGAAAAATGTCTACCTGCGCCTTTTTTGCGGGGTATGCGCAGTGGGCGGTGGCATTTCATTCGCGCTCGAAGAAACGACTGTTCGTTACATGCAAGCGCTACCCTTATTCTAATCGAAACAAAAAACTTTCGTTGACGCGAACTTCTGAGGAATTCTCAGGGACCGTCTACCGAGGGGCTTAAAACTATGCGAGTCAGAAAATGGTTCCCATAGTATATAAGAGATCCACGTATCGTTATACACCACAAATTGTATATTGAAAACAATATATGCGATAATTCATAGAAAGCTACTCTCATAATCACACTCGATCCTTCTCATTTTCCACCTCGGCAAACATTACGTTTTATACTTTCAACGCACCGGCAACTCCTCCAAACGAAGAAAAAAAAAACCCAAATCACGCCGCGCGTGCGCTTTCACAAAAAAATCTCCCAATCAAGCCTCTCTCTCTTCTCTCGTTCGCCGATCAATCGCGGTAATCGAACCCCCGCGTGCGCGGCAACACAGCAACTCGCTACGTCGTTATTTAGAAAGACAAGCGCTCGCTCTCCTACGTACCTATATACTTACATACTCATCAGGTATACATATAATAATAACACACGGCGCGCGCTCTCACCTTGCCGTTACGCGTCAATGCAGCGCGTAAACGCGCGCTCGCGCGCATTACAACGAGCGGCGGCGAGCTCGCTCGTGCATGATGTGCACACAGAAAATGCCCCGCGCGCTCGCCTCGCGCGAAGGTCGGGAAAATATGCGTGCGAGAGAGAGGATGATGGGAGATGAGCGGCGCGCCTAGCGGTAAAGATGGATTGCCAATCGGACGCTCGTAAAAAAAGGCGAAGAAATGCCGCCGTGCAGTGCCGCCGCGAGAAGAAGTATTATATACACGGACGAGAGTTGAAGGGAAGAGAGGAGTATTTGCCGTGCGGCTGTTGGTATAAGTATGTGTAGGTATAATCTTTTTGGGCACGTCTATATGGATGTGTATGTATTCATGCTGACGTGGATGATGCGTCGAGAGACGACGAGCTTTGTCGCTGCGTGCGTGCAACTCAATGGTTTAGGTTTGGTGTGCAGGTGTATCGAGAAGAACATACTGATGAAGATTTATTATTTGTAATTTATGATTCGAAAGAACTATTTAAAATTTTATAAAATGAAATCTGCTTGGTTGGAAATGTCGACAAGCGTCGTATTTAGTATGAGACTAGTGTCAACATGGTAAAACATGCATTCTGGAATATATATAATGTATGAGCAGCAACGTGATTTGCTTTTGTATTTTCTTCACGATTGCACTGGTTTCAATAAAAATGGGGCTGTATATTATTTGCGAAACGGACTTGCACGTAAGTACGAAATATATGGGATGGGGTACTGGATACGACCTAAAAAAGCTACATACGACCAATATATAAGCACGAAGTACGATGGAATTTTTCGTGTCTACGTGTGAATTGTAGATTATGCATGTCGAGGCGCAGGTTTACGACTTTGTGGACTGGGAGATAAAGTTGTAGAATGTATACTATTCAGGACAAGTTTAAATAGTAACTTTTCAAGTGGAGTTAGTCAATTTTGAGTGTAAACGACATCAAGATGTTGACTTTAACACCTTATTTACTCGGTATTCACAGAACGAGCTTGCATAAATGATTAAAGTAGGATTTATGAAATATATCGTTGACATTGTTTTCGTTAAAAATGATGTTACTTTCTTTCAAAAGGAAGTTTATCTAATAGGCCGAATGCAAAGTAAAATAATATCTTGAAGTGTTCACATTTTTATATAATAATAATATATTCTACGATAAAGTATCTAGTCCAGCTTCATCATGATGATGCATTTTAAATATTTTTGTGGATGCAATGTCGTGACTCTAGCATTTTTATACACAAAACGATGATTGTGCAAATACGGATATATTAAATATTACCTTCGAATCAATACAGATAAACTCACTGGGAATTCTAAATATGAAACTTTACAAACAATTCTCATAAAAGTAAGAATTCTCATTCTAACAAGTACGCTTTCCACGTTTAAGAGGAGTTTTAATACTAAATGAGAAAATTTTTCATTATTTTATTTTTAATAAACAATTTTCTTTATACTTTCTCTTGATTTCGCACATCATTTATTGGAAAATATTCACACTACTTGTTATTTATGGCCTGAATTTGTTTACGCGTTGATAGAATATGTATTCCGAAGCTTTCATTAATAATGCTGCATTAAAGCGTGTGGGAAATTTTCACACTCACGCTATTTTTAGCCATATCGTATATTATTGGAAGAAGCAAAGCCTTGTTGTAATAATTAAAAACAATTTTATTTTGCTTTTTCCATCAATGAATGCTTTCGCTAAATCAAGAACCAAAATACTTTTCGCTCCACATTAGTACACCTATCCATCGTGATAAACCTGCAAACTCCGACGTTACAGACTCTCGCCGCAAAATTCGTGCCATTCTGCTGAAACGCCGCTGCCGCAGCGAGCGAACAACAGGCCTCAGGGGCCGCGATACCATTCCGAACTTCAATTTTCAAACGCGTAAAACTCGCACGGCTACTATATATATATATCACCTACACATATAACGTATCGTAACAACGCCGCTGCAGTTGCGCTCGAAAACAATGCGCTTTTGCGCGGGCGTGGAAAGTTGGATTGAGCGAGAGGGGAAAAAAAATTGCCTCGACGTTTCACTTCCTCGAGAATCCGCACCCAACTTTTTCCCACGGCGAGAAAGAGCGAGAGAGGGAGAGGGAGCGAAAAGCGCGAATCGCGCCGTGGTGACGACGACTCATGGTGCGATGTTCTAATTGGAGGGAATTAGAAGGCGAGAAGTAGTAGCAGGCGGTAGCTCGGCTGCTGTTTGTGCTGTACGTACAGTAACGAGAAAGAGAGAAAGAGAGAGAGAGACAGATAATCAGTCTTACATTGTTGGGACTGAGAGATAGTCGAGACAAAGGTGCGAGTGTGTTCATGCGATATATGTTTGAAAAGCGCGGATCTGCAATTGTGTAAAGTAGAGTAATATATGTGTAGCACCGTCATTTTGAATTATTATTTTGCTTTTATCTGATTTATTCTTTCTGATATATGCTACAGTATTAATAAAATATGTGTTACGTTGAGCTTGTATGTACACTGAGTCGAGGTGCAATATGCACTTGGAGTTCTATGTGTATTCAACAAAGACAAATTCGTGTACATGGCAAATTTAATAACGCGCGGGAGATCTAAGTACACACAATTTTCGAGGGCGCAGCGCGCTCGCAGAACGCCGGGTTTCACTCGATTACAAAGCCAATAATTGTAATTCGCGCCCGAGTGGTGCACTCCTGCGGAACATTCTCTTGAAACTTTAACAAACTTGATTACGCATCCGAGCTCGAAATGCCTACAAGAAAGCCACGCCGCCGTCGCCACCTGCGACTTTCGGGCAATTTATTTTCAGCGGGATCGAAAGTGTATTTCGATGAAATTCGTTTATTGACTTTTGCTTTATTTTGAAATCTGATTTCTAAGATGTAACCGGTTTTAATTAAATATACAGCTTAACGTGGGAATGAAATCTTTGGTTCATTAATTACGTTGATGTTACGACTGATTTCACCAAAATTATATAAATTTCAAAATCTGTGAATGCAAGATCTGATAAAACATAGCATGGAAATTTCAGAGTATTATTTAATTACTTAAACAGCCTATAGAATTTAATTAAAAACAATAATTTTAATGTTTATATAAGCTTAAGAGTTTTTAAATTTTTAATGTAAATATCCGAATATTTTTATTTTTAAAACCTCGCATCGCTATATAATCATCAGAAATGTGAAAAATCAAGCGTGACAGTCACCGAAACCCACGCACTCCAAAGAAACTTAACAAAAAGATAAACCCTCCTAAAAAAGACAAAAGGTCGCGAACATATTATATATCGCTTTCCTCTCTTTCTCTCTCTCCTTCGCGTTCACGCGCTAGCGGCTCCCTCAAAAAACGACAACATCCAGCGGCGCAAGAGAGCGGCGCCGCAAGAAGCGAATAAAAAAAAACCGTCCGCGCGCGACCATGGACCCTTTCTCGCCTGAATTAGGCCAATATACACGCTGATGCGCACGCGCGCCTTGAAAACCGTCAAGGCTGGGCTCGACTTTCACGTCTTTCGACCTCCGTCGCGGCGCGAAGTGTGTGTGTGTAAGTATATCTGCGCACCACCCCCGTCGCGCATTAGCAACTGACCTTTATGGCACTTCCTTATTTGGTCTTTTTTCCGAGTTTACGACAGACAGGTGTAGGCGGGCCGAGGTATTTGAGTTGTATAAAAGTTTTTTGGAGGTTGCTCTTTTGATGACGCTGCGGATTCTTGGTTTTTCGAGATTGGTGTGGGTGGGTTTGATTAAAGAATTACATTTTCATTTTATGCGTAATTGTTTGTTTATAATTGAGAATAAGTGATCGGCAGTATTTTTCTTCATTAAATTTTCATTATAAATTGCAAAAAATTCGTCAAAAAATGAAGATTAAGAGTATCCTATCTCATTGTAAATATATTTTGTTGTTTTTCTTTGCGCGAAAATAATTAATATGATAAATATTTTTATCGACTCCCCAAGATCTGCTGAAACATGAAAATATTTACTCTACTCTACTGCTACGTATGCGTATACTTGTACAATATCATTAAATTCAAGATTTTATCGTTCCGAGCAATTTCAAACAGGTTAAGGTGTAATTTTATGTATACTTTAATGTGATGCAATAAGCATTTTTTTTAAGGAGCCAAAAAACTTAATTCACGGGTAATGAAGCTTTTCGGCAAATATATAGGAACAGATATACACAGGCATACATAATCAACTAACGAGCGCGTGTCGCCGTTCGTAAATCAAATGTCAAGGTTGAGACACAATCGCCATTTATATTCCATCATTTGGACACATGCGCGCTCCAAACTCTGCGCGCGCAAACACGATATCTTCCTATGAGAGAAAGATATCGTGTCTGCCAATTAGCATGAGCGACATCTCTTTACGATTTCGCGAGAGTTCCCGAGGCCGATGAGATGCTAAGATTACAAGATTCAAACTTTTTTGTGACTTTTAATTAAACAAAAAGTCGGGGTACAGTTAAATTTCGCGCGCACGTATATATATACACATACTTGCGGCGGAATTCTATGAATATTTTAAAATTTATTCTCCCGCTACTTGAACATTTTTTATCCGAAGCTCGCTACGCTGCCGTACATGGCTTTGTGGAAGGCCGTTACGCTTATATCTTAGTCACGACTTTGAATATTTGTTTCTATAAGAGGCAGATAAAATACTGCTACCCTGAGAAAATTGCACGGGCATAAAATGTTTAATAAACGATTTTGGCAAAGTTGTAAAGAATCGAAAAGTTAGTTTTGCTGAGCCGCGAAAATACTGTCCACACGACTGTTAATATATTTTATTGTACAGCATAATGGAAGAAATTTTTTTTACGCTTATAGATTTCGACACATCAATTCGAGGGGCTATTCATATAAAAACCTAGGGTACAGGTGATTACGGATTTCAGATGATTTCATTCCATAGTTTCAGTGATTGCAAAGTTGAATTATTTAAAACAAAGCTTTGTAATCTTTTTAAGGATAATAATGATTTCAAATAATTCAAATGATTTCCAATGATTCCGAAATCAAGATGAAATCAATCATGAATTTTAAACTCCCAGTTGAGGGTTCAAATCTCATGCCTTTTTTCTTTTTTTTTTTTTAATAAAAACGATTATATATGCAATTCAATAATTCATTTATGGCCATACTATACGATATATTTTTCTTATTTTGAAGGGTTAAAATGTAGAAAAGAGAAATTTAGTTAAATAAATACTTTATTTGCTTAAAAATAATTAAATCTAATACAATTCCATTATCAACGAATTCGGGTTGCGAAATCGTACATATATAATTTTTTATATTTATAAAACCATGCCGATCCATAGGTACCATATTAAAGATATTTTTCTGATTCTCTGGTTCGTACCAATGACATAACACACCTATTTCCTTATTATTATTAGAAATCCTGGCATAGTTGCTTGAATATTCTAAACTTTTATTCGTAGGGCCACTTAAATACCCGAAGCTAAGAACGTGCCCTAAATAGCATTTCTTACAGTCTAGTCTTTGGAAAAGGCACCAATCGCCTACAGCAATTTCGTCGCATTTCTTTTTAAATACTATTTGGTTAGTACTGTTATTTTTACATTTATTTTTATTAGATTTATTTAACTCGCAGTCTCGTACTCTCTGTAATCTATCGCTACTGAGATTAAAATCGTTTTGGCTTAATAACCAACAGATCGAAGATTTTCTAACGATTGACTCCTTATTCATTTTATCTCTTACAAGTACGAATTCGCTAGTAGGACTAAGTTCTGTTTTATTTTTTTCATAATTTTTCAATTCCAAACTACCAGTCACATTAGATAAAATGTTCAAATCTTTAACTAAATCATTAGTTTCATTTTGATCACGCGTATCATCAATATTTGGCGAAATATCACGCGAATTCATTGAGGATTCATCTGGGGAGGTTAAGAGATCATTATCAATGTCAGTATCGTCTATATCTTCAGCAACATTTATATCATTCGACTCAATTAAAATATTTTCACACGATGTTATGTCAATTTCAATTCCAACAGAAGTAATTTCCGAAAACGATGCGTTTTTTGCTTTATCGAGTATTTTTATAATATCATTGCAATCAGGTAGTGGAGAATTAGATAAACATTTTTTTCTATCGGTATTGCTAGATTCAAATCGAGGAAAACGGAATACTTTGGTAGAGTCTTCAAAACTACTACTTGAAATGTCACTTTGCAACTGTATTCTTTGGATACGATGAATTGTTTCTAAGAGACTAGAATTAACGACAGTCGAGTAAGTAGTACTCATCGATCTTAATCTCCGAAAAAAACTTTCGCAAGCTTGACTAGAATACAGCCACGGTAGAAATAAATGTTCGGATTCTTCTCTTTTTAACTTTAAAATGACATTTATCAGTCCATGTGCATTTATTTTCATGCAAACATATGCATTTAAAGTAATAAAATTATTGGTTAATGAATAATTACATTTTTTTAACCAAGCTCGCCAAAGTCTTAACACGAAAATACAAAACCATGCTTTGTATATGCGTAATAACGGTTCAAGATTTTTACTCAGAAAAGCATCTGTAAATAAATTTATAATTTTTAAGTAAAGTACCGTTCCTTTACTTCCAGGAATTTTTTGGATAAGTAAATGAATGATTTTATTGTCGCTGATTTTTTCAACGGACGCGTAGTTCATTTTGTCCTTTAAAGATAAATTTTTTAAATTAAGACAATGTTTGTCTTTTGATACTGTGTCTATGATTGTCTGTAAATGATTTGCCGATGCTAAATAATTACCAAAAGGTAAAACAATAGATGTTTTGAGAAAACGCGTTCTTAATTTAGCCCCCACATGTATAATATCTTGTATAACTATAAAATTGTCGGACTTGCAATCAGCACAAAAATATCGTATATGTATATTTTTGTCATCTACCCGAGTTTGCAATTTTGCATGTAAACGCATTGATTTTAAAAGTCGCGTATCTCCATCGGAAGAAATACCTAGTACACTTATTCTTTCAGATTTTAAACAATTTAATATGTATGTCCAACGTTTAGTCACATCTATATGCGTAAATTTGTTATCAGTACCAAACAGACATAGACAAAATGGAGGTCCTCTTTCAACTAAAGGTTGCGCAATGATAACATAAATTAATTTAGCTATAGTACCATTCTTGAAACTTTCTTCCATTTTGTTTACTGAGGTCGCACTATAGATGTTAGCAATAGGCATTCCATTCGAATCAAACGGGAGAACAAACCCAATAAGTTGGTTTGTTTCCTTGTCGTATTGAACACGACCAGTTATGCGAGTAGCATCTTCACTAAGCCATACAATTAACGGCAAATTTCGAGATATTAAAAATTCCTTGAGCTCTTTTGCTCTACTACATTGTCCTTCTCTAATAAAATAATTATATTGATTGATAGTGCGACTTACAGTTGTTAAAGATGGAAGTGGCAAATTGGCATACAATGTTTCGTATAACATCCTACCTCCTATAGTATATAGGTAAGTCGCAAAAAGTTTTAATGCATTATCATATCTATTACCACTTCTTTTCCTATTAGAATTCACGATTGCGCTTTCGTGTAATTTTTTAAAAAACGGTTTAAAATTATCATTGTTATCTATGTTTATTTGCTCGTTAAAGTTATGCTCCAAAAAATATTTTAATTTTTCTCTTAAGTCTTTATTATCGTTAATTTGTTTTTACAATTCGTCAAGAATAGGAAAATAAGCGGTAATACGGGGTTGATTTGAAACGACAGATGAGTACATTTTTTTCATACGACGTTCAGTCTTGACAAAATTTTTTGAAATAGGTCAAACATTTTTCAAATTGCTACTCACGGAAGGGTTCGTTCGATTATAATCCTTCCGCTTTAGTATTCCCCCTGATTATCTTGAATAATGTCTAATGATGATTGCATTAATGTGGAAGTAATAGTTAAACTTGGAGTATCATCATTAAATGACGATTGCAATGTGGGTGTTGAAATTAAACTTGAGGTGTTATCATGATTTCCAGGATCGCTTAACACATTTTGTGAAATTTCTTTTAAAGGTGAACTCGAAGAATATGCGTCTCCTGTAGAACTGGTAACATCGAGAGAGTTAGAAGTCGTATAATCGACAGTATCGTTATTTATTAAAGATGATACTTCTGTTTCAATATCCGAAAGAGACTTCTCGAAAAGGTCATTTGTTGTAGTTGTTTTTGCAACATTTTCATCATTTACATACGAGTATTTCATCAATTTTGATTTCGCAGAATTAGACTGATCTTTCTTGCGACTAACATTTTCATGTTTCAGTAAATGCCTTTTAAAATTTGAAATTACCCATCTTGAGCCTTTAGTGTCGACATCGCCACATTTTTTTAATGTTGATATAAGATTTTGGCAAACCTTCACTTTCATAAATTTCAGCTACAGAAATCGTAACTTCAACTTTGTCAAGCACATTTTTTTCTCTTTAGTATCAGCTTCCATTAAAATAGATTTTTCAACTACAGTTTTTACGGCTTTAAGTAGGTTTTTACGTTCTTCGATGATATCTAAATTTGGTTTGATATTTGTTAATAACTTCTCTTTGGAATTTGTTGTCGATGTTGATTGTTCATTTATTTTAGTTTTTTCTGACCCCGTTTTCAAATTCCATAATTCGTCTCCTGCACTTTGAGCAAATAGAAATAATTTTCGAATCACAAATTTGTCACCCATCGCAAAAGAAAATGTTTCTGGCTTCTTATAATACGGTCCATAATAATCTTTAAGATTTTCATCCTCATCTAAAATATCTTTCATTTCTTCTCGAACATAAATTTCTAGTTCCTTTAAAGCTTCGTCGGTCACACATTTAAATGCTGTGTGCTTATCAAGATTTGCCATTTTTAAAATATTTTTCACATAAATGGGCACTATTACATTTTCCTTAGCTTCTAAAATATTCCAAAAATTGATAGAAGTTGAATTCATTCTTTCAGTTTTCGATTCGGTTTTTGAAGTGCCTTCAATTTTCTTAATATGTTACAAAATACCTAAACAATAAAAAATGTAGATATTTTTAGATAATTTAATAGAAATAAACATGGTTTACAAATACACAATCTTATGGAAAATATTCTTTTATAAATGAAAGTTCGTATATAATAAATGCCCAATTACGTATAATAATTGAAATTTCTAGCTTTGATGTTATTTTTTAATAAACAGTTACAAAAATCTAGTTGTCTGTTTAGTATTTCATATCTTTTTAATTACACAAAAAGACCGGGGCATTATATGCAGCGCACTGAAAGGACGCGCACACCCGCGCTGAATAGCATTCACATGCGAGTACGCGCACAGATACGTTTGTGCACATCGTATATATGTATTATATATAGATATAAGGTGTACAAAAATACATATCCGCGCGCTAAGCCGTGTAGACGGGCCCTTAGCGAAGGTACACTGACAAAAAATAAGTTAAGATATCGGTCGTATAGAAATTACCATAACCTACGAGCGTAAAAGTCACATAACTCTAGTTTCTGTCCTCGTTTCTGTCTGTCTCTTCTCGAAACTAACTTTATGTATTTTTTTAATACTCCGTATGCAAAGCTCGATTTCGCGCGGAGTTAAATAAAAAAGCGTGCAATAAGAATGAAACTTCATATAAAAGATACGGTTCCATACGTGAGTGAGATGATGATTCTAACCTCGTGTGCAAGCTCGTGTGACCATTTCACTCTTGCTTCGCTCGGGCGCAAACGTCCATACGTCACTTCTTTACACTAGTGTCGAAATGTATTATTTTTAGAATACATAAGCAATAACTATATCTATATTCATCCAAAAATATATGTCGATGTACTTACGTATTGCAAAATTGATCTAGGTTAGTTTATGTATGTACGTTTTTCAAAAAACTTCCGCACTGCTTGAGAAGCTGCGAATAAATGACGAGCTCTCGAAGTAATGCGTGTGCTAAGGGTGCCGGCTTCGACACGTCCAAACCTCTGTAATGCTGTTTATACAATGTACCGAATTTTTTTGGCGTATCCGCCAAAATCACTAGAGCATGTTGGTAACATTCACGGTGACACCCTTCCTAAAAAGTAACCGCAAAGTATCTAGCATACCAGAACACACCTATACTGATGATCAAAACAAACGAGTTTCTGCTTTCTCCAAGCAAAGTACTTAAACTTAAATTTTCTCTAAAAAAGTGACTGCAAAATGGAGCATTATAATGTAATTATTGAACTATTGGAGTTAAACATTAATTATATTCGATTACGACAACAATTAAAAAATCGAAGAAAGAAATTTAGAAGGTTGCAGCAGTTCCATTCACTTTGACATTGTTTTTGCAGTCATAGTTTTGCAATAACATGCTATCTTCTTGAGCCTTCTTTGAAATAATAAATGATTTTAAAAAGAACAATCTTTGATATAAGCTGTTTTCTAAATATGTCAAAGTTTCTTTCTTTTCTACTTTTTTAGTCGCTGTAATAAAACTATCACAAAGGTATTGCCATTTGTCACGGATTTGTTGAACTATAACAATAAAAAATATATAATATCCATTTAATAAAAAAAATAGAAGTAAATATATGTTTTTATTATAAATACCTGAATAATTCACATTTCCTTCATATTCCAAAGCTCTCTGGATGTCATTATATACTTTGTTTTTTTCAATTTCACTACATTCTTGATTATTATACATAAAAGTATTCGCTGAGTAAAATCTGACTATGATTTTTTCTGACGGAGTCATTATAAAAAAATTAATTCAGCTATACAGAAAATCTAGATAAGTAGTTTGTTTTGATCTTTAGTATATAGAGGTTAGGAGGGTATATAGGTGTTGGTAGATAGTAAGAGGTATAGGTGTGTTCTCGTATGCTAGATACTTTGCGGTTACCTTTTTGGAAGGTTGTCTCCGTGAATGTTACCAATACGCTCTAGTGATTTTGGCGGATACGCCAAAAAAATTCGGTATATTGTATAAACAGCATAAACAAACGACATACAAAAGACTTTCACGCGCCGCGAGATGCCACAACTCGTGTTGTATGCACCGACGGATGCGCAATATTTGTTTTGGTTTCGATTTAAGGATTTCGATTGATTTCAGTGATTTCAATGATTTCAAATGATTTCATATAAATTAATATATGATTGCGCATGTATTCAATCAAACTTTTTGCAAAAGAAATTTTAGATGATTTCATTAATTTCGGGTGATTTCACTGATTTCACTGTGATTTCATGATTTCAAACTGATTACGAATGGTAGGGTTAGCTGATTTCTCAGACTGAATAGCCCCTCGCATCAATTGATCATCTTATTTCTATGCAAAACATTCCGAAGTATGTCGGCACGATATATAGGCTTTCGATATAGAAGAATGTAAACGATGCATTTTTGCGAATAATTAGCGTTGCAAAAAGAGAAAGGGTATCACGTGGAAAAGCCGTTTCCTAAAGCTAATTACGAAAGAAATTACATATAGCACAATGGTAACGTAACCACCGCAAAACAAGAGCCAATCATTCGTATAACGAGTTATTGTTCGTTAATTACTACTTATCGCAAGTACAATCGTTAATTTTACCCCTAATTTGGACGTAAAATCTATTTCCGTCAAATTGCCCCTCAACAAAACAAACTTCGAACAATTGCCAAGTTTCAACATGTAGTGGATTAGTATTTAATTGGCGTCTTAAATTCCTCATATCATAATCGTAAATCAAGTATGGAGGTTATTAATTACTGTAACGATAATATAGAGTAATTGGAATAATTAATGGTGATAAAATTTATTGGTTAAGAATAACAATCTCATATTTCTTTTTTAAGACTCTAGAATTCCTGTTCATACAATGTTTTCTTTAATAAAATAGAGCGAAAATGTAACAAGAAACGAATTCCCTAAGTAATTTAAAAAAAAATTCTATTGAAACTTGTTATTTTATAGATTGGATCCATCAGCAACCTGCACTGAACAAATTGTTTTCTGCACTCCGTTTGAAAATCCCCCTGAGACTCTATTGAGCAACGCTTATGGGTCGATCACGAGAAAAATACTATTGAATACCAGAGGAATTTTCGGATCAAAAGAAGTAATAATCTCTAGATACTTCACGAAAGGATGAGCTTTTATAGATTCTGAAATTGTTATTTTTATGTTTTTACTTATTTTACAAATAACATTTAACATATTTTGATCCGTATACTCAAAGTTGAAACATCGTTTCTAAGATCTCAATTTTATATTAACATTTTTATCCCAAATATTACAATTTCTATTAACAATTCCTAAAAAATTTCTTTTCCATTTCTTTCGAATCACTATAAGCTTTCCACAACATTTCTTACCTCACCACTACAAGAACCAATTCATCGAATTTCATCACCCGAATAGTATTTCACCTTGGAATCGAAACTCCAACACAAAAAAAAAACAGTCGTCGGACGAGCCATTAGAATCCATTAGATATCCGCGCGCATATCCGAATCGAAAAGAGGAACTCGAGTCGACTGCATCGCCGCTCACCGCGCGATTTCATTCACAGACAATCGCGTTCATTTTCTCATTGCGACAACGCGGCCGCGTATTATCTTTATACGCTTATACACCGCGTTCTCGGTAGAAAACACACAGAGCCGCCGACACCGAGCGCCCGCGTGAACGACAATAACCGGAGGACCAAGCCTTGTTCGGCATTGTTCGCGAGCGGCACGCCTTGCGCAACCGTACATATACGCCGAGGATAGCCGAGCTGTGCACGCTCTCGCATTGTCGAGAGTTCGACGCGTGCGCACACACGTACACGTACGCGGTAGTATAGCGGATGTACGCGGCTGATCGACGTTAAACTTAACGCGTGTGTATATATATATATCTATAGATATAAATGCGCACGTTGCCGCGATAGACGTACTTACGTACGTATACTTATGGAAAAAGAAATTTATATCGAACGCTGCTGCACATTATGTGCAGTGCGTTTTCGGTCGTGTTGGAGGCCACCCAAGAGGCGCCAATTAACCGAAACCGGAAGGGAGCGAAAGAGAGAGAGAGAGAGAGAGCGAGTCTAGGATGGAGGAAGTGCAGAAAGCCCCGAGAGTTCGCGCGCCAAGAGCAAGAGAGAAAGAGAGAGTAGCAGCGGCGGCGTCGGCAGCCTGCGCTTATAAGTATCCCGGCGATCGACTTACCGAGCGCAGCCGTAATGGGGTGTATAATGCATGTCGTAAATATTAGCCTAATAGGGCGCGGTGTGCATATACGCGCATGTGTGCGCGCACGTGCACATACGCATGTATATCTATACGCACGGCGTATAATTTCTTTTATACTCGAGGTAATTAAGACTGGTGTGTTTTTTACGGCGGAACTCGTCCGGCTCGTCGCGGCGCGGAGAGAACTCGTGATTAATTTCGGGAAAATGACTTAATTGACTTTTATTGACTCAGGTGCGGGTCGTAGCGCGTGGGACCAGTTTACATTTAATAGACGCCGCATATCAAGTTACTGTTTGCTTTCAGATTATCTCGAAATGCAAAGTAGGGATTATCTATAAAATTAAATTTAATCAAATAGAGTAATTTGAATAAAAAGTGTGCGATCCTCGTGAAAATTTTCTTCCATAACCGCATCGAAACACGTTTATATATCCATGCAATATATGATTATGTCCGTCGAAAGTAAAAGTACACGAAAACGAGAACCCCTCGTAAGTCTAATTACACATCCACTTAAACGGTAGCCCGCTACTATATATATCCATGATTATTAATTACCTCATTAACTAATTCAAAGTAAACACGAAGCCCCCCCTCGTTAGACCCTTGTATCACCATACACCGAAGTGTATACAAAGTCGAGAGCGAAACGCTGCGCTACTCCCTCGTTATTATTATACTAAATAGTCGCGGGGCAATTATAAGGGGGCGCTGAGAGACTCCTCGTCGTCGTTGTCGCGGGTTCAACGGTCGGCGCGAAAAGAGAAAGTATCGACTCCTGCGCAAGGTCGCCCGATCGCGCGCAGCAGCTGATCGCGAGCGAGCGAGCGCGAGTCCTTGGCAGAGGATTTCGGTGCGGTGACGCTGCTCCTTTTGCGGTGTATGTAACGAGCTCGTAAACGTGCAGTATACTGACGTGACGTAACGGGGCTGATTTATATAGGTGGAGAGAGGCTGTCGGTTGGAGGAGTATAGCAACCGAGCATGAGCGAGGTTTGTTGGTTTTGGAGTTGAAGTGATTGAAGGGTTGCTGTAAGTGGGCCGAGGAGGGGGTGTGTGTTTGGTAACGCGGCGTTTAATGGGTTGCGATATTAAACGGAGCCTTACATTTCGGGGAAATACAAATCGAGCAGTGGGAAACGAAATGACTAGATGGATATACATAGATTTGTAACGAGCCTGGATAAACAGCGTTTAACGCAACGATTAAAAAAAAAGCCAACGATTGCGCAACTCCTGAGAACCTTTTCGTCTATAGCCATTAACAAACGCACTATTTTCGGAATAATTTGCCGCACAACGAATTCCTTTAAAACGGTGAGAGTCGTTATCGCACGCGCTTGTACACGCCGACGACTAACCTACATCGCGTTTGTTTTTTTTATCCTCCACCAGCCATGTACGGATTACATCGTGCGCGCGAAATTGGCCATTCTTCTGAAATCGCGCAGAGCCGATTTCAGCTGTAATTCGAAAACGCGCCGGCAATAAATACCACCTGACCGACAAGGCTTTTACAATTGCGCGCGCTTTTTCCAAGTATCGTTGGCATTAAAAAAGTTTATCACCGTTTTTACGGCCAGCTTTTTATAAGGTAAATCGTACACCACGCGCGAAAATGAAATCGGTTGTTTATTGGTATGTAATTGAAAGCATTTACAGAGTATCATGCCTTATTGACGAAACTCTTAAATCAATTTTATGATTAATTGACGTTATTCGTTCTTGTTGCTAGGAAAAATATATGAGCGATAAATTGAAACCTATAGTTCAAGACAGCATCACAATTGTCCAATATAGACAACTACCCATCATCTCGTAGCTTTTCTTATACGTCATGCGATACTTTAATCGGTAATCTATTGATTCGTCGAACCACTTACTTGATAACATCAAAAGAGTCGCTGCGAGTAAAAATATGAAACAAGACCAGAAGTCTTTGACACTCACCTGCGCCTTGTTGTTGGCCTCCTGTCCGGCGCGCCACGAGTTGCTAGCCGAGCGTCCGGGACCGCGTTTATCAAGCATCAGCTCGCTCGGGCACTTCTCGAAGATGAGGACTCGCTCGGCGACGGAGCCGCGCGTCAGGAACGGTCGCACCGGATTGTTCCCAGTGTTCGTAGCCGCTGCGGCTCTAATGTGCTGCTTCTGCTGAGTCGTCAGCTCGGGATGGGGTACCTGCTCAACAGGCCTCGGTCTCGGCGAGTTCAGCCGCAGACCCCAGCGCGACGCTATGAAGTCCTTCTCGTCCTTTCCCGCCTCTTTCTCCTTGTCTTTATCTCCATCCTTGTCCTTGGATCTGTCCTTCGGGTCTTTCTCGCGGTTCTTGCTGATCTCGTTCTCGAATTTGGAGCGCGTGGTCGAGACGATGGGCTCGCTCGCGTTGAACGCCGCACTCGTCTGGATCTTCGTCTCGTCGAGGCGTTGCTGCGTCGTCGGATTCTGCTGGGCTGCTCTGTAGCGAACCTTGGCATAGTCGACTACGGACATGGACGAGAGGTCGTCCTTGCTGAGGCTCTTGACCTCGTTGCTCGGCGAGTTGATGATCTGCGCCGTGACGTTGTTCACCATAACCGTCGAGTTGAGCTGGCTCGGCGAGATCAGGATCGGCTTGACCGGCTCAACCTTTGGCTTCGTGTCGCGCACCACCGCCGGCTTCTGCTTTGGCAAGATCCGCTCCAACGGCTCGTCGCTTATCACCACGCCCGTCTTCAGCGCGTTGATCAGCCTCTCCTCCTCGCGCGCCACCTCGTCCAGGTAGTTTGTGTCGATCACGGGCTTCGTCGGGGTTTTAGCTGGAGCATCGTTCGTCGTTGGGCTCTTAAGACTCACAGCCGCGGGCTTTCGCGAGTCATTGACGATCTTGTTCTTCAGCGGCCATGTCGTCAGGCCGGAATTGCCGTCGGCCGGGCTCGTCGGCTGCTGCGTCGGCGACGTCACCTGCGCGGACGTCAGCAAGGTGCTGCTCGGGCGCGCCTTCTGCTGGGCGGCGATCTTCGACGGCGTCACGTCGGCCGGGTAGGTCGTCTCGATCGTCTCGAGGAAGATCTCGCTGTGATGCGAGCCCGGTGGTGACTTGGCCACCTGGGGCTTGACGATCGACGAGGGCCGGTTGAAGTTGGTCGCCTTCAGCTGCGTCGGCGTCTTCGGCGACTGCACCTGCTGCGTCTGCGCGTTCTGCTCGAACTTTTGCAGCGCGAACTGGATGGACGAGGGCAGCGTCTTCGAGGGCGAGCGCTGCCTCGACGCCGCGATCCTCGCCTTGTCCTCCACCACGAAGTTGTTGACGAGCTTCTCGAGGTTATTATTCTCCTGCGCCAGTATGTCGACTGGACTAGTGGGTATCTTGTTGCCGGGGAAGTTGTTCGTCGTCGGGGACGATGACTTGTTGCTTGCTGCTGTGGGCGTTAGCACGGTGCCGAACGTGTCGGCCGCTTGGGCGTTACTGTGGCAGTTGAGTATCTCCGTGGGCGCCAGACCCCGGCTCTTCCAGGTCTGATAGATCGCCTCGGCGTGGTCGCTGATCTGCTTGGCTATGGCGGCAATGTCCTCGTCGCCGGACGTCGGGCTCTGCGTCGTCGGACTAGCGTCAGCTGACGACGGAAACTTGCGTCGCAGCTCGTGCTTAGCCGTCGCGGCCATGCTGCTGCCCCGGGCTCGCAGCACCTGCCAGTCCTCCTCCTGCTGGCGCAGCTCCGGACACAGATCGAACAGGTAGCTCAGGGCCTTGGAGCTCAGCTCTTTCGTATTGTCGAGTTTGGAGAGTGTGGCCGGAAGATCCGTGATGCTGCTGCGGCTGCGAATTTGGCTGCTGGTGATACTGCTGCTGCTGCTGCTGACGAGGAGGAGGCTACGTGACGACTGGAGCGACGACGGTACTGTTTCGGGGGCGCTGGGCATAGCTTTCAGGCCAGAAACTGGAGCCTCGGCCGTGGCGCCAGAAGCGATCGGCGACGACGATCGGCTGGAGTTTGCGATGGATGGCTATTGCTGTTGATCGATGCTGCGTTGGTCACTGCTCGATGACTGGAATGCGTGAATGTCATCGTTGGGAGGACGAACACTGCTGTTCTCGCTCTGAGAGTAGGTGTACAGGATGGACTGATATGTATGTGTTTCCTTATTGAGTGGATTGGTGTCATATAATAGACTGGATGTATCCTAATGGTTAGTATTTGTTGCTGGATGCCGAGAGATTTTTTGGTCGTTGACGCGGTTTCTTATAAGCACTTGTATCGAACGCTTTGTACCAGGATTCATGTATTTTTAAAGCACACGTTTATAGAAGCACTTGGTAATATATTGAAGATTAAAAACTTTATTTTTGTCACTGTTTTATCACTAGCGATGAGTACGTTGCAGTTCAGGAATATTCGTTTCCAGGTCTGAAACAAAAATGAAAATATCACGTTAAACATTATTTAAATAATAGTTTGCATATCATAGTGAAATTCATATTTATGTATGTGCATTGGAAGATACATATTGTAACGACGCAAATCAAACGATTTATAATGAATAGTTTCGTTGCGCGCTTCGGGTACACATATATCGACGCATCTTTCATTATGCGCTATATTAATCCAAGACTCGCGGCGCGAATAAATTAAAGCGTAATTCATGCGGCTATACATTATCGCAGCAGCCACGTATAGACTAGAGCGACGTCCAATTTAGATTGTCAATGACTATTAATGGCCCTATTGAATATGTTCCAACGATCAGCAAGTAGGTTGAATTATTTCAAAAAGAGGGACGTTAACCTCAACGATCGCCTTGGATCGGCTCGCGAGCCGTTCGAGAGACCCTGCCAAGTACTTATTTACGTGCATGTATACGCGCGCGCGTGTGAGCCTCATATGTACCTACTCACGCTCTGGGCTCTTATCTACGCCTTCAATTGCCTTCGAATTATCATTCGCGGCTCGCGCGCTGTTTTCGCTCAACTGCCCTAATGACTATTTCCTCCGCGGGTGAGAAACTAAGCGGTCCGCGCTCTTATTCGCATTCCCGCTAATCGAATCGAAATGAAAACGGCCGCGCACGCCATTGATTGATATAATACATTGTACGAGCCGGGAGAAAAAAGGAAAAGTAATATTCTATAACGGAGGAAATTGTCACGGTCTGGTTGTTCCTGCTGCTGCTGCTGATGTTCGTACAGGATGTAGTGAGGAAATAGCGAAGTTACGAAAATAAAATTGCTTTGTTATTTTTAGTACGTATGTGTTACGAGTGAGCTATCGCAACTTTTAATAATAAAAAGTGATTTTAATAATAATAGGGGATGTGAGAAATCGAAAATAAACTTTCAATTTCAAGTGGATTTTTCGGAGGACCCTGCCAGAAAGGTGCGCAGTGGAAAGTATGACGCTTAAGCAATGCCAGTCACGTTACAAATGACGAACGTCATACTCGTACACGGCATCGGCGTAAGAAATTTGCCAGCCAGCGCGAAGTGAATTATTATCATAAATAATATTCCGAGTCACATTGCTTTCTATGCTAATACGCAGCGCTTCGAAAACTCTTGTTATATTTTAACAATAACTTTTCCGCTCTTGGCAAGAGTAAAATTTTATTATTTAAATCTAGTTTTATATAATTTTTCTCCAAAAACTCGCTTCAATAAAATCCTCGTAAAAAGAAAACATAGTTACTAAGCGACTGCGCGCTTACACACACAAAACTCCTGGAAAACCTCGGCGCAATGTAACCCAATTATGCGAGCCTCCGCCTCAGTCGGCGCTGCTGCGATAAACCGACGTGAGACTCATTTTGCACGCGAAAGAACGAGAATGAATAGTTAAACGTGCGTGAGAAAGGGAGTGAGAGAGAGAAGCATGAAAGGAGCTCGCACAGAGCCTTTGAAAACTCGCGCGCACTATAATGCGAGCTTACTTTCACCCCGGTGGTGACGCGACCTGTGCGCAGCGCACGTGCGTGAAGCAGAGAGAAATAAAAGTGACGAGAGGCAAAAAAGAGTTCCGCGAGGTTATCGCGAGCAAAAGAGAGTGAAGCGTCGTTCTCGTAACAAAAGGAACGATAAGATTTTTGCGTTTTCTCGCGCTGCAGTACAATTTGTAAAGGTACGGATAAACTTTAAGAATATATAGAGAGGAGTGGTTTTAGAGAAAAGAACCTTCTAAAATTTAACAGAGAAATTTTTTTCAATTTTTGTAATTATCATTCAGATCACGATCGGACGTTTCTTCGGATTAAACGTTTATTAACACTTTGTCTCTCTCTATTAACTCCGGAATTGAGGAAGATGCCGCGCGCGCCCGTGGTGCCATGCAGCTGCTTTGAAAATTACACAACGCTGACGTCATGAGAACGTGCGCGTGCGCGCGCGCGGAACGGAGTGATCTCACAATGGGGCTATAATATTTAATAACTTTAACAAAGTTTGCTATACTCCTTCGGAAAATGGGCTCGCAGTTACAATCAACATTATAATATCTTGAAACGTGTTTCATCTTATTCTTCCAACTTCTCAGAGTTTTTGTGTAACATAATTTCAATTAAAGTAGTTTCAAATGCAAGTTGGTGGAGTGTGCACGGAGGAGAAATTAATGTGAATTTCTGAAAAGAATAGAAATGTTTTCAAGAGTCAAAAACTTTTAATCATGTCGCTGTATTCTGGCATCTTTGTCCTTGAATAGCACCGGCGCGAAATGAAAAAACTTTGTCACAGCGCGACATCCATTTTGCTTGTTTCAATCAGCGAAGACAAATAAAAAAAAAGTACTTCCAGCTTCAACAGGTCCCAGCCTCAATTCGAGAACGTGCCAAAAATCTGAAAAAGCCTAAACCCAAAAAACATCGCAAACGCGGACGGCCTTTGCCGCGAAATCTCCCGAACCCGGCGCGAGAAAAAGCCCCAGCGAACGAGAGAGAAGGGGACATTAGAAGCAGCAGCGCGGGCTCCCCTTTTTCAACGTTTCCTAGATTGAAATTCTCCGCCCGCGTCAGCGTTGTCGTTTTTCCTCTCTTTCTCCTTCTCTCTCTTTTTCTCCCTCTTTGTCCGTCTTGACGTGCGGCTCGAGAACCTCCGCCACCGCCGCGCGCATGCATACGTACTTATACGCGGCGCGCACTTATGCGCGTGAGCGGGCCATTTACATTTATGGCGAACCCGCGCGTGCGCGCCTCCTCAGTCTCTCGATTCGCAATGTTGTGTCGCTGAGTAAGTGTATGTGTGTGAGCATGGAGTAAGAGTAAGAGACTAGCCGGATCTTGTGCTGGAGTCGAATTTGTGGAAAACTGAGTATTATGAATTTGAGAAAACATTTTTTTTCCTGCATAATGTGTTTTGGCTTTGTTTGGAATTAAAATTAGACTGACGCGATTTATGGTAGAATTTTAGCAAACTTTTATGATTTTAATTTTGTTGGTTTAGAGTTTGAATTGCAAATTAATTTTATACTTATATTAAATCGTTAACAACAGATTTCAAATTTAATTTAAATCTGAACAAATTTCAAACTGGTTAACTTAAAGTTTAAATCAGATGCGGAAGGTTTAACTGAATTAAATAATAAATTATCTGTGTTTCATGCATGATTAGATATCAATATTCATTTTATTTTCTATATTCATTATGCAGATAATATCCTTTTAACATTTAATAACGTCAAAACATGTTACAAAAGAGAATAAAATAAACTTTTCTTAAAAATTAGTTTTATATTGCTTCTATCGAAAAGGTTTAAATTTAAGTATCAGTTACTTTTGTCTTTATTATTCCAACAAATCTAAAAACAACATGATATTTAAAAAATGTTCTAACAGCTTTATAGTAAGATTACAATAGAATTCTATCCTTTTATAAAAACATTTCAAATAACAAGTAAAACATAAGTATTCATTTTTTTCATAACTTGATTTACACTCTATTCTACATAACTTATTAAAAGTTGTGGGTGGGTCTAGTGTTTTATGAAAATTTGATTTCACTAAGAACGATAAAACAGAAATAGTATAAAGTATGGGCATAAGTAAATAGTTCGCAAGCAAATATAATTAATTAAAACTTTCTAAAGATACATGGTCATTTCATGTTCTGAAACATACCCTGCACAATTTTTCATATTACTTCCCTGGTAGAAAATTAACCATAAGTTGGCCAGAATATGGCTAAGCCATATGCTGGTTAAGCATATTCTGGCCAACTTATGGTTAATTTTCTACCAGGGTTTATTCGTTCTACTATACAATAACTAACGCCAGTCCCGATGAAAGCTTCAACACTTTTTATCTGAACGTAAAAACGCATGTGCCTTCGGAAATTCCAAATATATATCACATTATAACGATATCTATAACACGCTTCCGCCATGCAGCGATACGAAAACCAATGACAAACAAAAAAAAGTTATAGTCTCGCGTATTGAATTCCGCGCGGATTCTAGAAATTTCACCAAGCTCATTCTCTCTTCCGGCCGTCTTACGAAAATTTCGTCACCTCCCCACTTTTATACTGCGAAAAGCCTGTAAATTATCAACACCCACGCGCTGCGACGTCTTCGATCTCGCCGGTTTTATAAATAATCTTCCAAAGCGCCGCTCGCCAAAAAGCCATCGCCGTGCTCAACTCATGCACCCGATACCCGCCGCACACGCACTAGGTATTATCGCGAAGGTGAACGCGAAAAGTGACAAACGCCATTCCGAACGGTGCGCGCCGCGACTGCGCTCTCCGGAATTTCGTTTATGTAATATCAAAGAGGGAGAGTGCAGCAGTCGTCGAGACAGATCGCTCGTTCGCCGCGCGCCGCGCGCGCGGTGAATCAAAAGCGGCGCGCGTGCGCGCGACTCGTCGGTGCTATTGGCTTCTAAATTTAGATCGCCGCGTGAGTGCGAGTGAGCCAGAGAGAGATAGAAGGAGAGCGGGTCCCACATATATATACTTGTTTTGTTAACGGAGTGTTGAGTTTTCGGAGATAAGGCCTTTGACTTTGATTCGCCGGCGAGGAGGGCGAGTAAGAGAGATAAAGGTTAGATGATGTTTCGTCGAGAGGAGAAAGAGATTTTATCGGAGCATGTACCGTCGATGTGTCAAAGTTGCGATCGACATTTCTTGTCGGAGGCGTGCGCTACCCCGTTGAAAAGGTTAGATAAAAACTAATAAAAATAGTCACATTCGGGTGCAGAAACCGCATAGGATATTAGGTTTCTGCACCCTTTTTATCTGGCTCTATCGGATCTTTTCAACCGGGTAGTGTGTAGGTATAAGATATGATATATTTTTCGCAAAAGTTGCTTGCTTTTGTATGCAAATGAAGATTTTTATATAAAGTAGCAGTAGCTAGCTGTGTGAAATGCCAGCTGCTCGGTTCTAAGAAAATTATCGATAATTACTAGTATGGTATCGAGAGATTATGGAATTAATTTTCTCTGACGTAAAACCGCAAGAAAAATTACACATAATTATCGTATTTGCCTACTGTTGGGCTTTTGTAACTCTGGCATTTGCGTTGTAAAAATGCAACTACCAAGAAATTCTTGCCTTTTCTAAATATTTTCATTAGACTGTAATTAATTGGTGAAAACTTTTGAAGTTTTGGAATGTACTGAACAACAAGAACGATATTGAGTGCAGTAGAAATAAACAAGTGCACTTAACATTTTCATTACATGCAGTAGTTTACAATTTCCTATTTTAATAGCCTATGTGTTTATCCCTTATATAAATTGAGCATTCGAGATAATCTATTTTGCCCTCGAACGATCTCGAAATCTCGAATAATCGAATCCGTCTCGAATCTCTAAAGGAGAGAAACAAAAGAAGAAACAGTGGCGCGCGTAGCGCGCTGATTAACGCTAGTGAATGTTCAAATGCAAAGTTACGTGGGACCGGCTTTTAAACCAAGTCGTACATTTCACTATTACTTAAATAGGAAATTAACGTAGTCCATTAACGTTCTTTAAATCAGTATTGGTCTGTAAATTTCTCCATTACGTCAGAGAGCTACAAAAATATCAATTTGTATGCGAAATTATCTAACGATGGTAAGTAGTAGTCCACTGCGCGGATTGAATAAACTAATCTAATTATCCTCGATACAATTTGTAAGAATTGAATATCACAATGTATTCGCTAATTGTTTAGCACAAACAAATTTGCCTATTAATAATTTCAATTAGAGCCATCATCCGACTTGTCGATGATGTCAACTGCCGCATCGGAAGTTTTCAATTGATACACAAAGTGTAATAAATTCTACCCCTTTACACACTCTGATATTCTGCATAATTTTCAACAAACGCTGATTGCATCCGTTTGTTTTAGCAACAGAACAACATTCGCCACACCTATAATTCTTTCGTGAAAGGCTAGCATAGCATATCAATTCCATATATAGCCATCAAAATAACAACACACCAAAATTCGCAAATTCGAACGATATACACAGTCTTTACCGCACAGTAACCCCGAAACACAGCGACCAGAACTAGTAACAACAACAGCAGCAGCAGCAACACATGCCTCGTAACCGCAAGTGAAAAAGGAGCCGAGCAAGTCTGTCGCTTTACCTATTCCGCTCGTTTTTCTCGCCGCTCACCGTTTCGAAAAGTCTGCGCAGCCAGCAGCAGCACTCGCAGTAGCTTGCGCGTTCTCCATATCCTAAAATAAACACACCACCGAGTTCACTTTCCTCGCGCGGAACGTGCGCGTGCGCTCGCGCACTCCTCGCGCAGGCGAATTCTAAACACTTCGACTCGCTCTCTCGCGACAACCGAAGAAAAAGTTGCGTTACGCACGCGAATAACGTAAGAATAACACTGCGATAATATAAAAAGCCGTAGTATAGCTAAAGAGAGGTAGATTTGCATAGAAATAGACCGAGGCGTGGCGGCGGCGTTCGCGCGTCGCAATACGCACGGTGCGGGCGAACGGAGCCGACTGACTATTATGAGCGAGCTCTGCCTCTGCGCGAGCTCGGCCTCTCTCTCTCTCGCGCCGAGAGCGCCTCGCCGCCGCGAGCCTCCGTTGCGCACCGAGTTACGAGAGTGAGAGAGAGAGGATAGGAGAGCGATGGCCAAGCGCGAGAGAGAGGAGGGATAGGTGTAGTGTATATAGGTACAATAGAGGCCGGCGCGAGTGTGTGTAGCATACAGTGGTGTGTATATAGCGACGAGTGTAGGAGTGAGAGAGAAGCGCTGTGGGATATAGTGGTGAGAAGGGCTTCGGCGGTGGTCAGTGCGCGCTTTGTTGTCGGCTATATGCGCGCGGGGTTTGGGAATGTTTACGTCGGCGGCGAAAGGCTGCGCTATAACTGCGGGCTATGGTTAAATGCTTGATGCGAGGGAGGTGGGGCTTGATGAGCTTTCAGGAAGCTGATGATGATCCATGGAGATTTGTTCCTGGATTAGTGAATTTTTGGTTGTTTCATTTTATTTCATGAAAAGAGTAACAAATCTACTGTGACAGGGTGAAAACGTTCATGGTACAAATTTTAAGTTTCATTGTGATGTTGTTTTGGCACACGCTCAACATCTGCGAATAAAAGAATGCCTCGTGTTGTAAAAATTGCTACAAATATATATATATAAAGTAGAAATTTTCTTGGTTGATAATCCACTACTTTTTTTTTTAGATTTTGAAAGTGTCTGAAACTTACAATGGACATTGTAACTTTTAGTATATAGGATATTTTTTACCGCGTAGAATAAAGACATAATACTTTTTGTTGTATTATTCACTTTTATATTTTAAAATATAGATGCTGTCAGTACATTAAATTGTTGTTATTAATTGATTGCATCTAAGCATAAAGAATTTTGTATAAGAATTCTCTAATATACTTCAATTACATAGAGAAAATAAAATGCAGAGTCATTATAGAGTCTTCTATTAGAAAGAGTGATGAAAAATAGTTTCCGGAAAGGGGAACGGATCATTACGGCTCATCAGGGGCTCTCCGCCCATTTGAAAATTCTTTCCACTTTTGAAAACTGAACAATTCTGAAATTGCCGGAGACTGAAATAAGAAATAAATCAAGCCATTTTCCTTTCGAATAGTTTTTTCGAAGTTACTTGGACCGCGGCAAAAAATTCAGTAACAAATAGTCCGAGCTCTAGTTACTATAAAAAGATTTGCTGAAATTTTGTTCCACGCACCTAGGGGAGCAAAAAGTGGAGCGGCGGTAACGACGAGAAGATATATATATACAAGTATAGTAGTCCGTTACCCTCGCAGCCATCCCTTTGCCTATATGTTTTTTTACGGCTGAGCCTTACGGTAATTGTATCCGGCGGAAGAGCTCGGGCTTGGGCCTTTTCCCAACACACATTTTTATTACCTCTCCTTCTTGATCTTGTTTTCGAAAGGGTCGAATTCGTCAAGAATTATGATTATTTGGAAAAATTGAGGATAAAAAAGGTAGTTTTCTAAATTTTGAAAAGATTTTCGCAAAAGATTGAAAAAATTGATTGCCTGTGGTTTATTGACACAACGTTATTATGTCGCGAAATTGATATCGATTGCACGAACTTCATTAAATTCTTAATCCTCTATTTTAAAAAACAATCAGGTATTCTGATTTATTTGCTCTTTAATTATAACTTCTTTCGATGTTATACTTCCGCAGAGTTATTTATCTACATTTAACATAAGACTGGCTAATTAAAAGTACAAACTCGTTAAAATCATGTAATAAAATGTACTTCCATAAATATTTCATTATTTATATTATACCAAAAGAGAGAAAAATAATTTTAATTGACGACTTTATTTCCTCTGTATTTTTAATAAATTCGTACTGAAAATAAAATATGTTACATCATTTATCAATTAACTCAATTATTAAGCGATTTTGGAAATTTGAAGACAAAATAACTGGGTCGCAATAAATCGGTACAGGGGCACAGAGTAATGTCTTCTCTGACCTTAATTAATCTGCAATTTTATGAACTCCCTGTCGGCAAAACTCTTTTGATTTACGCCCGATATTCAGTGCATTCCGAACCATTTGTTACGCAATCTCACCGAAAAAAAAAAAACCCGACAATCTTAAGTACCCATAAAACGGGTAAAAAATGCATGCACTCGTTCATAAATCATTTCACTCCAAATTGAATTGATCTATCACCGCGCCAATATTCGATATTCCACCTGTTAAATAAAAATAATCCTTTGCATCTTCCCCTTCGCATATATGTAAATACACAGCACGCGCATTGGAAATATATTGCTTACATAAATCCGACGCAACGCTCCGGACGCGCCTCTCACCTCGAAAAAACACGGATTTTTCAATTTCATGTGCACTCGCGTCGATTGCCAGAGACAGACACCTCTTACACACACTACACCTCTGTACTCAGTACTATACCCATACATACAAGTGCTCGCGCAGGATAATATAGCACCAGCCGCGCGAAACGACTTTTCAAAGTTTATGGCCGCGGTGGTGGAATTCATATGTGCCGATCTCGCGAGCCTCCTATCGTCGTCGAGCGAAAAGGCGCTTGAACTTTAACCCGATCGGCGAAAAAGGGGCGCGAAAGGTGAATTGCCGTGGGAAAGAAGTCTCCATGTGTGTGTGTGTGTCTCCTCGACTCCGTATGGCGCGCGGATAAGCGTAGGAGAAGGGATAGACGTATATACTTTCGCACTGATGTGTATCGAGAGTTTTTTTTTCGGGCCGCGCGCGTTATATACCGGGCTTTGCTCGTAAACTCCGCGCGAATAGGCTTTGTACGTTTTCTGGGAACTTGAGATTTGATCTGATTTCTCGGCCAGGCTGCGCGCTCGCGTTCTGCTGTACGGGCTTTGTCGCGCGTTTCGCTCGGCTATCGAATTTAGAAAAGTATCTCAGCGCTGCTATGTATAGAGAGTAGAGTGCAGTGTGTCTCGTTGGAAAACCGATCGGATTCGATAGGGTTGAATACTTTCGGAATTGGCGAGTTCGACAGAACAAATTTGAATATTTAGCGCGGTGGGTTGTGCTTTGAAACGTTGTTATTCGAGTTATATGTTTTGGTATTTATCGTGTTGAAAAATTTGTATACCAAAATTGTGAATTAATTTTTGCACCTACCCTGGTAGAAATGTTAACCAGAAGCTAGCTATTTTTCAGTTAACTTTATGGCTAAAAATGAACATTACTTGTATTTCATAATTACCTACCAATCCGAAATAAATTATGGCATTTACATTTCATAAAATATGTATTTTAAGTAATATAGTAAAACTTTTAGATGAATTATATTATTTTTGCATTATGATTTTTGATAAAAATGCTTCCATATAATTAACACGTTAAGTATAAAATATGGTTAATTTCTACCAGGGTATATTCTATAGTATATTATGTAATATAAAGGTATGTTTAAAATATTTTTGTACTTGGCGTACATCTATAACGTTTTGACTTTGATCTAAAACCTTCTAATGAATAGATTTCGTGTAAAAAGCAAATGAAACATGTGCGAATCGCACGTTATTTACAAAGTACACCTATCACTTATACTTTTTTACAGGATACATTAACAGTAATTTATGGACATGACTACTCTCATACATATATATTTTGCATTCGATAGGCTATATTTCTATGCAAGACTTATATGCCACGTTAACGTTATTTACACCATCAATAATCCACTGCTAAACATTAAAAATCGATTCTTTATAAGATATAGTCTTACCAACGAGAGTCAATAAATTGAAAGGTTATATACCTACACGTACATATACAATGTTAAAACAACATCGGTCTTGTAAATTCTTTTCACCTCGCAATTAATTTCGAATATACAATTACCAAAAAAGCCTAATGTTTAATGTTTTGGATGATTCACGCGATCGCACAACCTTCGTCGGGCCACGTGCGTCCAACTTACATACGAAAACTACTATATATATTCTCCGTCATCAAAAAAACACACGCACCCATGCGCCAGAATACAACCACATAACGCAATTCCTAATCTCCATGCGGCGCCGACGCCGAACCCGCGACGACAACTCTCGCTGCGATGTGGGCGAAGAAAAATCATCGCGATCGTCCCGAATACACGCGCGTTGAGCAAGCCCAGCTAGCACATACACACCCACGCGGAGTTTAGCAGGAATTGGTGAATTACGCATACGTTACGCTCTTCTTCACGTGTATATACGTATAGAGATTCGCGCGCGAGCAAGCGAGCGAGCGAGCACGGCGGTGACGCTAACCTCCGGACGATTTAATCCGCGTGTCGAGGTCGCGCGTAGCGTACATATATATACCTGTGTATGTGTATGGATGTTAGCGAGCGCGCTCGCACACAGGTCGTGTGTAATCAAGGGCTTGAGATTCTGCAAATAGGACGGAGGACGGGTCGGATTTTTTTTATTTTTTTTTTCATTAGCGCGTACCGGCACGTACTAGCGCGTGGCTTATTCAATTGTGGGGAAAGGAGGGTAGAGAGAGAAATTGAATTGTTTTTCGGTGAACTGGAAAAATGCGCCAATGTGTACAGAGGTATTTTTGTTGTATACAACAGAACAGTTGTTTATTAGTTTATGTTTGGACTGCGAGGCTGAAAGTTATATGATTAATTAAATTTTATAAATGGAGTGCAGTATAATAGGTTTTTTTATTTTTTCTTTTGCGCGTAGACGATTCAAGAAGAAAATTGGACCAACAATATATAAAATGAACGCGTATATTTTTATTATAATTAAAATTTTTTTACAAATTTGAAGATTCAACGATATGTATGATGTATATTTTAGCTGCAAAGAAATTCCATTTAAAAAAAAATCCAATCAAAGTTCAAAATTTGCATGAAATTTTACTATCAGTATTCCTACACAGAAGAACGACTACAATACCGTAAAATAAACGTATACAAAAAGTGCCTATATATCCAACACAATCACGGTTACAGCGCGCAGAAAAATATAAATCGAAAAAGTTATATTAGCTCTCGCCCTCACCGGCACCTTCATATATACAGACAAAAAAAGTTAACGAGCAAATTGTAGCGCTATTCAAAGCGCTACTCTGCTGGCGATCGCTCGCCGGCGGCGCGTGCACATATAAGAGAGAGAAATGATCGATGTTTACCACTGACCCGATTAAAGCGCTCCTCTCTCTCTCTTTCGCGCGCGCGCACAAAAGCGCGTGGAAAAAAAAGACCTCGCACGTATCGCTGACAACTTATAATACCCATCATGCGATGCGCTACACACATCCACACACATGCAGAGTGTGAGGCGAGAGGCTTTCTATACTAGCGAGGGCCATTGTACTCTCCTCTCACATAACACGCGCGACCATCGGTGCGCGCTTTGCACGCCGCTCACGCGCAAATTTTCGACGACGACGCCTCCGCGTCGTACTTACATATATACCTGTACACGCAGAAAGAAAAGCGACCAGCGCGCGCAAAAAGGAGCGTATACTTACAAAGGCGAACAAAAAAATGGGAGGACGTCGCGCGCGGGGCACGCTACAGTTTTTAATGCGCCCGCGGCGAAGACAAAGGGAGCCTGGGAATCGGCACTTACGAATTCCGCCTTTGAGCGCATACGTAGGTACGTACATACGTATGTACGTTTGGGCAATTTCGCTCTCCTAATGGACTTTTTTTGTAGGCCGTTGTATTCAGATGAGCGCGCATGCGAGCGTCTATTTTTAGGCGAGAGGCGTGTATGTGTTGTAGGAAGGCGTCGAGGATTCGCCTTTTCTCCGCGATTACGATCACTTTGTGCTCGGCACTGTATATATGCGAGGAATTACAATGCGCGGGGCAGTGAGTGCTTTAGTAATTATGTAAGCATAAATCATCGTTGTAGTTCGTATTTATATGTATGTAGTTGTGATTGTGATTGATGATGGATTACGCGAGTAATTTTCTGCCGAGTATTAATTTATTCGGGAGCTTGGTACATGTCTGAAACAAGTGTAATGATCCGTTAAGTGAAAAAATTTCTAATCAAATCTGGCAAGATTCTGGGCAAAAACGTTTGGAATCCGTCGGGTTAGCTGCAGATATTCCAGACATTATCTACTTTGATTAAAATGTGTAAGATGACGTTTGGGATTTTCCTAAGCTTAGTAATGTATTGTCTTATAGTACACGTGCTTGAGATTAACAATAAACAATAAATAACATTCTAAAATTTAATAATTTGAACATTTCATTTTAATATAAAATAAAAAAAAAATGAATTTAACCACATTTAAAAAAACGTGAAATTTTAAGCACAGCTTTTCTGAAATAACATGAGTTACATAGGTACGTCGTAAAGGAAAACACAATCCATCCAATTGATTGATATCATTCAAGCAGACATACCAGCAGCAATCACAAAGACCACTCTATTTATACTCCACATATATATACTCTTTTTAATATACACTTCCGCCACTCTCGTTCCCCTGGACAAAGAAGAAAAACAAAAGCGTCCCGCGCGGACTTCTTCACCACACATCGCGTCTTTCTTAGCTTTGTAATATACCGGCAACAACCTCGCGCTATCGCGTTTTTCATAATTCGCGGCCACGACAAAGACACGCGAAATCTACACATAATCATGTACATACACACCACCCCTCGTAAGTATACAAAGGCGAATGCGCGCCAGCTAGATAAAGCCGAAAAAAAAAAAAAACACGAGCGAGAGCAGGAAAAGCTGGGGCGGCGTCTTATCAACCGCACGCTGCGCTCGCATTGTTTCATATACACCCGTGCGCTGGCAATCATCCACCCCGCGCGTTCCTTATTCCGCGCGCTCTAACAATAGACAACCGGCCCCGTACGTGCCTTCGCGCGGAGTAGGAGAGCTGCCCCATTTTTTGGCGCGCTCGTCCGCGTTAGGAAGAAAAAGATGCGAGCAATTTTCTCGCGCCTGGCGCAGTGTGTGTTTCTTTTTGCATGCATGTATACATGGCTGAGAGGTCGGCCGTCGAAAGGGTGCCATTTCATTAACCCCGCGGACGGGCCGCGAGTTTCTTGCTCCGCATAAGGGTGTGCTCGAGAGGGCGTGATTTTGGCGAGGTTTGCGAGTTAAGATAATAATGAGATAGGTGGAGTAATTTAGTATGGCTTTGGATGAGGTGATTATGCTTCGCGATAAAATGCTATTTGCTGGTTGTTTAGTACTTTATGGAATGATGAAACGACGTTGAAGATGACGTTTTTATGAATATAGATGGCCCGAGTGGATAGGATTGCAAAAATGTAAAAGAAATTGTGTTGGAAGTTAGCACTAGGTTTAAGGCATCTTTTGATATTAACTAAATGTTCTGATAATACAAGAATCAATTCAAGAATTTATAATATTTTTGAGTAATTTTTTAAAGATTTATAATTTGGATGATGTTAAAATAGTATTTTGATTTGATGGAATATTCTCATACCCATTTTTCAAAATTCAGATTAAGAAAAAATTATATCACACATATAATCTCACGCTTTTAATGTGACAATATTTCTCTCTTATAAGTTCGATTTTTAATGAGCGTATTGCGTAATACGTAAAAGAATTTTGATTTCACCGCTTTTAAAAATCCAGTTTAATGTGAAATATAATATCTAATCGCGTTACGTCTGGACATTTGCATTGATAATTTATTTCAAGAATAATCAATATGTATCGGCAATGATGGAAAAGTTGGATTCTCCAAACACCATAAACTTTAGAAGTGTTCCCCGACAACTTTCCATCCGAAAGCAAACTTTTCGTCTCGATCAGAGAGGAGTTCGCTTATTAATGTAAATTGGTTTTCGAGACTAAGCGAACTTCTGCGCGCAAGGGAATGATATACGCTCACTTGAAATAATTCAACGGCGCCGCTCTTGAAATCAAATCAGCGGCACTTAAGGAGAATTTTTAATTTCCAAATTTAATTTAATTGGCTTTAAGAATTATTACGAAGGGGAATCCCGCTTATCAATGCTGAGCAATGAGTCGAAATAATTTTGGTGAGGCAATGCGTTATATCATGTTATAATGACTATATAATCAATTCAATCTTATTTATATATCTATTATATTTACAATTAGTGTCAAGATTAAGTTATATTACTTTGCGGGAAATGTTTTATATTATCTCTGTTATCTGATAAAAAAAAACATGAAATAAAGAAAGTAGAATTCCCTCATCTTTACGCAAAATTATTATACATTTAATTTATATATTATATAAATATATTATAAAACGAAATATTACATTCTTATTTCTGAAAATATAGCCAATTTACCTTTACGAGATAGTATGTGTAAAAGTTAGAGTATATAAATATTAAATATTACTGTAGTGGTGCACTGAATTGCCAAGAATTTCCAGATTTATTTAACCAAAATTGTGTTTATGATGTTAAAAAAATACGTTAAATTTTACAGTATCATATGATTTTCAGTTAATATAATTTTGTACTTTTTACGTTTTGGTGTAACCGATTGTAGCATATTTCTGAATATTTTAAACATACGTTGCGCTTACATACATTCAAAGGGCTTCTCAACAACAACAAGACATTGTATCTAATTTTTATCAAAACTACACCAAAACCTCCAAACTATATTCATAGAAATAATGTTCGTTCCCAGAAAGCCCCATGCACTTGATGAGCTTCATCAGTACAACGAACCACAAGATTAGCTTCATTCATTCCCAAAAGTCACTCCCTCTCTCTCTCTCTCTCTCTCTCTCTCTCTCTCTCTCTCTCTCTCTCTCTCTCTCTCTCTCTCTCCCAAACCTCGAAAAAGACACCGCACCTGAGGCTTTCACACTGCTACCTCGACCCTCAGCGAACGCTTGGCGTGCTTCTCTCTGCCTGTGTGCAACGAATCTCCGCGCGGCGAGGCGACCGCAGGGTATCGAATCCCGATAGCAAAACGGCAACCGCGCCGCTTTATAATCCCCGTAACGCGATTATCTCTCCGAGGCCTGCTGTGACGCGCAGCTTATATATTATATATATACGCGCGCGAAAAAGAGGAAAACACGGTGTAAGTAAGTGCGGCCGCGTGTATTATGCCCGCAGCCTTCCGCGCGCATACTTTTTTTCGCTCTATTTTACGCCGCGAGGCGCGCACGCTCGTGTATATATATATATATATATATATGTGCATCGAGAAGAGACCGGAGCGGACTTTCTTTGAAATCGGATATATATCCTGGCGCGCGCGCGTCTGTCGGGTTACGTAAAAATATATGAGGAGAAAGAGGTGATTCCTATGCGGATCGGGTCGGGGCTAATGTTGCGCCGATTATCAGACACGACGCGATGAAAGTGTTGGTGATGTAATTTGAATTTGTCCTTTGATACGTTAGATTGATAGCTTTCTTATTGGTGAGGAGATGTTTTCTTGCTCGAGTAGAAAGTTGATGAGTTACAGAATACGGAAATGTATATGTATCTTGTGTCCGGTAGTATTTTATGTCTGAATTTTGTTACCATAGGAAAGTTATATATAATATGAAACAGTATATTTTTAACAAGTTTTGGTGCAATTTAAGAATGATATTGAAATTCCAAAAGAATATATGTATACAGCATTCTTTGAAGCTTATTTGCTTTTTTTTATTTATTTTTATTTATTAAAACAGAGCATTTATTTATTTAAGTAAAAGTTTTAATTTTTTTTTTTAATACTGAGATACTATTGATTAGTATTCAGTTCTTATAATACTTATAAATTATTATAAAAATAACGGCGACAAACAAACTTAAAGTAAAATTCGATGATTACCTTCGGTTACAACACACGTGAATCTGTAATAATTGTCGGGGCTTCAAATTACCGCAGCCAAAGAGTATTCCAAGAAATAATTGCTCTTGAATAGCTTACCTGCAACAAACAAGAAAATTGTAATTAGATAAGTACATAATAACACGTCTAATTTTAATGTTTCGTTTTGTTTCGTAAAATTACATAACACACAACCATATACTTTTAAATAAACTTTATTCCCCAAACATATCCCCTAACTCATTTCATCACCAAGAAACCAGGAAATCACCAATGTTTTGGTAACCACCATTTTTTTACGTAAAAGAAACGCTGTCAAAATATCATATACCACACACGCTCGCGATATATGGAGCGTATATGACTGCGGAAAGATAACGCGATGCCGGGAGAGGCGAATTGGAAACACGTGTACAACGCGGCGTCGGCGTTTCTTCTGCTTACTCCGCGACTCCTATCTCCTGTCATCGGGAGTATAAATTCGTCTCGCCACGTGCGTCTTATGGAAAATTAAAAACCTCGGGCGAGCACGAGGTGATGCTCGTAGTGCGGATTAAAAAGCGCGCGATGGATGTGATGTGACGTGATTTCCGGTATTCGTCTTTTCTTCCATCACGAGGCATTTACTCGCGAGGAAAAAAAATTATGTAAGCAGAGGCGAGTGTGTTTTCTCTTTTCAGGCAGTTTTCGTTATTCGAGTGTACCTAGTTACTTTTTGCGTGCGTAACAAACGTTTATCTGAGGACTGTGACGTAGGTTGAGATAACATAGTATGGCTTCTATTTCGGTTCCTCAACTATAAAAAAAAAAAAAAAAAACTATAAAAACTATATATATAAAAGTATCAAACTTAGAATAGATTACACCATTTTTCGCGTACACGTTATGAGAAATTTCTCTTAATGACTCTACACACACAAACATTCCGCAAAAGTTATTTCCCTCGGAACTTTGCCGTGCGAAAAGTTTTGCGCTACACACCAAAACATGCGTGACCACACGCGAAAACGCTCGCCCACCACGACGTTATAATAAACACGCGCGCAGGCGCACACGCGAAATCTATATATCTAAGAAACGAGCCCACAACGAGCCGCTGGAGGCGTCGATATATCTCGCGCACGTGTATATATACCGAGATAATCACCGGTCGGTCGAAAGTTTTCTCGCGCGTCATGTGTCAGGCCTCGAGAACCGCTGCCGCCGTCAGTGCACTACACACACGTGAGCTAATATTAGCACGCGGTGGTAGCAGAGAGCGGCAGCTTTAGAATGTAAGACGAAAACGGCGGAAGGAAGGGAGCAGAGAGAGGAGGCGTGAAAAAAGGTTGTGAAAAAACGGGGTGAATAGACGGAAGAGCGACGAGGTACGAAAGGTTCATCCTCTTTTGTCGCGAGATTATACCGCTTTTGTAAGGTCAATGACGAGAGTGAGGTGTTTTGCACACACGTTTTTGCGAGTGATGAAATTAGCGCGGTTTACCTCAAAAGTCGGCTCTGATTGTATATTCGCGAGAAATATTCGTCGTTTGCCTTGCGAGAAACTTTTTTGTTAATTTTATAATTGCTCCGGTCATCATTGGACTTTTTATCGAAATTTACCCACAGCTGTGAATTTAAGCAGAATAAAATGAAACGTGCGCAGAGTTTTACCCAAGTTATAACGTTCATTTCCTGCAGAAGAGTGGTTAAATCTAATTACACCATCGCGATTAAATTATATAGTGTTTACAACACATTTTGTCTTTTTTTTTTACTTCCATCTAATATACGTGTTATGATATATTATTAAAAGTTCAGTTTTTATTTTATTTTGTACAGAATGTTCCCATCCGAGGTATTATTTTATATGTTTATATACAAGGCTATCTATCAAGTGTATAAAAACATAAAAATTTCTGATTTCTTAACACAAACTATATTTAAAAAAAAGGTGAAAACTTATTCCTAAAACTGTATGCCACGCCATTGGAAATCCGTAAAAAAGCCGTTAAGAACGCTGGACAAACACTGGATTGTGCACACGTATACACAACACTACTAATACAGCTCTAAAACAGTTCCGTGCACACGGGCAAAGAAAAAAGTTTGCAAAATTTCACGGGTGAATACGCTTGAGAAATGACGCCTCGGGGGTCTGTCTTTTTTAGAACGTTATAATTGGATGGGGATTTTATGAACTCGCGTGTGTGTGCTTCGGCAAAATGTTTCCGCTCCACATTCCGCACCTGAGCCAAACTCAAGCACTTCACCTTTGTCAGAGCCATTCTTGATATGTACAAAGCTGAAAAGCTCCTTTTTGTCAGATAAGATAGTGGATCTTTTTGTCGAAAAAAAAAAAAACGTTTTCTGTCGCGTGGCGTCACTTGGAAGGAAAGGATATTGTCATCATGAATATATGTGACATGTTTAAATCACTAAATTAGGCAAACTTTTTAGGATCAACGAAAAAATTTATTTACCGTATTATGAAAATAATAATAGAGGATGATTAGATACAGTGTCCCCCAATAATATTTACGTATAATATATTTAAAAATAGTACTATTACAGCTAACTAGAGTATCAAAAATGTCTTATTAATCAATAATAGAACATATATATAACACATGCAAAATAATAAATAGATTGTCAAATCAACTCTCTTGTCCTTTTATACACAAATATTGACCGTCGTCTCAATCAAAGGCCTGCGACGTGCAGAATCTCAAACCAACATCTCATACAATAAATAAAGCACTCAATGGCACGCCCTCAGTATATCACGAGAATTCTAAAATGGCACTAAAGACGTATCACTCCCCCGACAAGAATAGACTCGGGCAAAAAACACCGAAGGAGGAGGAGGAGGAGCAAGCGCGAGGTGCCGGAAGTGTATAATACCGGTACGAGCGCGCGTTATCCTCGCCCGCGAGGTAAACGCGCCTTCGCGTAAATATCCGAGTTTTTGCCTTTGACGACGCGCGGCACACACGCTCTTGAAGTCTATTTTCGTGGGCGCACGCGCGTAACGCGAGGTGTTCACTTATTAATGGGTCAAAGGCGGCGATCGGTAGTGCGTTTTGCGCGGGTGCGCGAGCCAGCCGTTCGATTTCGAGCCGATCGGAAGTATATGCGGACTTGAGAATTTAATAATAGATGACGTAGAGAAGTGTATATCTAGAGAACGTGTCGCCCGCGCGCGCGTCTTATTTGTAGGTCCCGGGGCTAAATATATAAAGGAGGCATTCATAACAAAATGCTTTCTTTCGCCTTCCTGTTGCATGCCCATCATGATGTACAATGTATCTAATCCGCGCACCGCGTGTCATTATTTGTGATATTGTTGATGCGAAAATAAATACGCTTGATGCTGATGGATGATTGAAAATAAAGGCCGATTGTGGTTATATATACGCGAGAGATTATTAATTTTAACTCAACGCTGAATATATACAACGTTTTTAAACTATAATATGTAACAAAGTACTTGTAGTGAAAGGTGAAAGCTTTCTTTCTCTCCAAAATGTAACGCTCCGAGTTATTAAAAAAACTTCCGCCGCTCGACACACGACTTGGATAGGTATACAGTGGATATACGTGCGCCGTTTTCGTATTAAGCGGACATCCTCCGCGGCCGCGAGCGAAAGTGGTTTTATAAACTCTCAAGCCTAATGCAACGTCGCGGGACACGAGAAATTTCAAAGTGCGGTCGTCCGGAGAACCGCAGGATTCCAAGTATATAAAACCGCTAAAAGGGGCAAAAAAGAGAGCACGACCGATCTACATGCGGCCGGTAATTATGCGGAACATTGTTTTATTCGAGCGCAGAATGATTGATGGCGGTTTAGCGGAAAGCCAAGTAGCGGTGATTGGAATTATAATCTGGCATAGCGATGGAAGTAGTTTTTTTGTTATTTTTTTTTTTTTTTTGCAAAATTGGCGGTTATTTTTTGCATAGCGAACGGTAATTGGCGCTTGGATTGTGATTTCTGGACTATATAATTTCGAGCGTTTCAAATTGTTATTGATTTTTTACTATCCGCTATTAAAATGTACTTAGTGTGATTATAATGTTTTGAGAGAAATCTTTTCTAAATGATAATGTAGGATAGAAATTTTAGAAACGTCAATTTTGCGATATCCAATTTAAGTGCAAAATACAATGCATTTAAAATGCTTTTTTTTTATACATTACGGTGCACGAATTCCTTTCGAGTATACGATTGATACATACCAACAAGTCTTCTTGTTATCTTTTAAAGTTTTAAAAAGTCTTTTATGCTAAAGTGCTTTAAAAGCTTTTTAAATTCCTGGTATGAATTTCACCTTCGACGTCCTATTGGAAACTCAGTAACCAGGCGTGTAATATAACTCTGCAAAGGATCTCTATTCTCATTATTGAAAATACCTTAAGGATTTGAATTTCTCCATTAAAGGAAGACGCGCAGATATTCTTTTCTTCAAACGAAAATGAAATCTTCTTTATCAGTTTCATTGTACAAATCGTATAATTGCCTTTGCGTAGAATAAATAATTGTTTCTTTCAATCTATTTTTATCAATTTAACAATAAAATTTACATTAAATACATTTTACTTAAAATAATATATATATATGAAATTCCTCAAAATCTCCGCCTACTTCCATATCTCTTGAGAAACTAAAGACACTTCCGAGTGTTTTTTCCCCCAGCACCGAAACCCTAAACCCCCTCGAATGCTCATCCACCTCGACCACACAACTAAGACGCGATGCCCGCATGATGCCCGACGTATATCCGATCAGCTCTAGTAGTCCAGAGTAAGTCGATCCTCTTTCTCCCTACAGTGCACATTCTCCCTCGTTGCATTGTCCTGATGAAAATAGCCCATGCAAATATGTTTTCGCCGAGGAGATAACGTCAAATTGAAGCAGAACACGTGCGCATATAACTAATTAACAGCTCGAGAGGGCGAACGAGTTCTTTAAGAAGATGACGAAGGAGGTATGCGCCATAATATAGTACGCGTATCGAGTGGCTGATTTTTAGTGGTTGGAGACCGGCGTGGAATGCATCGGCTATTGAATTTGGCAGGCGCGCTCGGCAATGTAAACATATTTGCGGTCTAAATAGGGTGCGACAGTCATTTGAAATAATGAGTGCGGCTTGCCATTGATTACTTGTTTTAGTATTTTTAGGGGTCGTTAATTTTGTTTGGTTTATTCGTTAATTTCATTTCGAAATATTTCAAAATAGAATCAAGTTATTTTGACACTTCTATTTCTTACTAATAATTTGTCTTACTATATACCTTATTGTATTTCTAACAGTTTGACGTCAGGTTTCATTGATTTATTCGTGACGATGTTTATATTTACTGAAGAAAAGCGATCTTTTCGAGGCTAAAGGACCTTCCAGCGAGAGTTTACTTTGTTTCTTGCGTTGCATAGAAAAAGCGTAATTAAGCGACCCGTTTTTTGTAACACAAGAAAACCATTAGGGAGTGGGAAAACAGGCTTTGTGGTTTTAGGTGACCTCGCACAATCCTATAAATCTTCGTTAATGTTCGAAATGTAAGTGCGTAAATGTAGTACTTGAAAAATTGAAAAATAACTTTATCATCAATTACACGAAACCTTAAAGTATTGTTCATGATTGTTGTTCTGTATACGTTTTTTCAAACCATCGTAAATGAAAATATGGAAAAATAAAAAGTTTCTTGCTTTATAAACCTTTATCTTTTACTGCTACCATATATTCACTTATCAATAACAACAATAAGAATTCCTTTAAGTATGAGATAAACGTTTATTTTTTCTATCAAATAAGTCAAGTCAAATTAATACAATAATAATAAAAAAATTTGCGGTTTCAAGTATAAAAATAATATGATTTTGTATTTTCAGTATATACATTATAAACGTCCTCTCCCAATTTAAACATAGACTTCCAAGACTCCTCACTCCGCTGAAAAAATAATACAAAGTCAAACTCGTTTCGACCAGAAAACCAGAAATAAATAAAACACTATACTTTCCTCCTCAACTCCCATGCTTTCGCCTATACACACACCGATGCGCGCACACTACGTGGAAGCGCGACCGTAAAACGCGCCGCGCGCGTGATGCGATCCGCGCGAGGGATTTGTCTCGGGCGCACAAGAGCGAAAGGAATTTTCGTCTAAATTCGTGAGCCGACATCATCGCCGGCCGAAAGTGCACACCGTACGGCCCGACGATATCGAGAGTCGCGAGTAACCTACATTCCACGCTGCCTTCCGTCGCTCGCAATTATTTCGCGATCGCGGGCACACGTGTGTGTGCAGATGTTGTAGACTCGGGCGAAGGAGAGAGAGTGATTATTGGTTAATTAAAAAGTCTTAGATTGTTTTGTTAGAGTGCCTTTTGTAATTAAAATGAATAATGATAATATGATTTTAGATTGTTGTTGTATTTTGGGGGAGTATAAACTTTTTATAGTTGATCTAAATAAAAGTGTCATTGAAACAAGACTAAGAGATATTAGCTTGTAGAATGGCATAGAAGTAGATTGAAGTTCAAAATAGTCAGACACATTGTACAGGTCTATAAGCATAAGTGATTTGAAATATTAAAATTAAATAAATGATGCTCAGTAAATAACATTTTTTTTATATTTTTCTTGTACAAAAGCCAGAAATTAATTCGAATACGTTTTTATTAATGACACTTTATTATTTGAAACAATTGGCGTTTATCTACTTTATTATTCCTTCATTTTAAAAAAAAGTATGTATTTTTTGTATGCACCAATCATAAAATAATAACACTTTAAAAGAATCGACTGTGAAAATATAACCATAGCTTCACAATGATTCTGCAAAAACACCTACGCTTTCGCAATATGTCAGAACGAAGCTTCGATTCAGCTGGCGTATATCATACCAAAAGAGCCAAAAAACAAACTCTCAATCAATCACAATATTATTTTCTATCGTTGCCCGTTACGACTGCACGACCACGCGTTTTCATAACGGGAGCAAAAAGTGCCTCGTTGAAAATCAAAACAAAGTATAAGTCTGCTTCCATACGCAAGGTACATGGCTCTTTCTGTCTTTCTCTCTCATTCTCTCCAGCAGTCTCTTGTCTGGGCAACAGGCGGGATTTATGACGCCGACGTTTTCAGAGACACGCCACTTTCCGAGCCAATGACACTTCGAATTTGGTGCGCGCACACAACGCGTGTACGTTTTAATTCTTTGCCTCGAGGCGACTGGGAATCCCCAATTCTGCCCACGTTTCGAAGCGACGGCGCGTGCGGATCGAGGTAAATGTCGAGAAATCGAAACAATAATGAAGTGCAATGTTGGGAATGGAGACACTTTTTTCGTGTCGATCGAGATAGGAGAGCGATCCAAAAAATGGAGCGCCTTAATTAAGTTTGTTCAGTTTGTGTATTTTTTTTCATAATAAAATAATAACAATAGTAAATTTAATTAGGTGATACTTGAAAAAAAACTGGATGACAAGAAGCGAGGAAGTTGGAAGTCAGGATATATTCTTTAAATTGTACGGCAAAAAATGTATTACATATTCATGTGAACTACAAAGCCAGTGTATATGAAAAATAAATTAACATATTAAAACATGGATTGACAATTTTTTCATGTTTAAGTTGTACATTGTCTGTTTGACACTAAAATGGTTAACTGTTTTAGAAATAATACAGCATGAGTCACTGTAACAACCACACACTTTTTGTTCGCGAGGATTTCCAAATATGCAAATTGCCGATTGTTAGATTAAGAATTGCATGTAAATTTAGCCCACAATTTCAGGAACATTTTTCAAAATGTATTTATTAGCAAGTTTAAAGCAGCAATATATGTAAAAATAGCTATTAAAACATAATTTATATTTATAATGAACTATAAATTATTTAACTGAAAGTTGATAATGATGTTGTGCATAAATCTTTCGAAGATATTACTTTACTTTTACAAGAAAACCATAAAAAATTATTTTTCACGATAGTCGTGAAGTTCGTGAGAACAAAGTATGTTCCATATAGTTATTAATTATTTTCACAACAATGTATAATAACAACGACGTGTTTTTACATTTATTTTAATGCAACAAAACATACTTAAAACACAGCCTAAATCCCTAAAAATAAAACATCACAGTAACATTGCCGTCCACGTATATCAAACCATCATTTCTCGGTCGTCGCTCCGGCCATAGCGATGACTGCGACCGTCCGCGTCTACATCACCGACGACGACACACACGTCCCACGGTCAGGTGCGAACGACTCGCCGTTTTCTCACCTGATCTAACGCACAATCACACGGCTTACAACGTTGCGCAGTCACGACGCCCACGCCGAGATGCTTTATATTATATGTTGAGAAATACGCGCACGCGAGTAATCCCGACGTCAAATGCATAGGAATATTTCATTAATCGCGCGAACTTCGAACTATGGAATTCCGGTGGAGGTGCATGCGAGGGAGGGGAAATGGTGTACTGGCATTTTGACGTATTGGATTTCACGGGGAGATGAGGGGGATATGGATGATTGACGTGTGTGCGGCGTGTAATGAGGGGGTATTATTACGAGGAGATATATAGCAGGTATTGTTGCTGTGCATTACGTAGGTGCAAAGTTTGTTCTGAATAGAAATATTGATATATGTTTCTATATTTGTTTCACTTACTTATTTGATGCCTATATGGAATATGTTTTTAATTTTATGAAATTATTTATGTTTTATGTTGCGTATTAGTAATTAGAATTTCCGCAGTATATAATAGATATACCTAAATATTTTTTATAATAAATAAACTTTTCTAAAGAAGAGCAAATTAAAAAGAATGACATGCAATAAACGTTGTTAGCCTTTTACCGTTTATTTATAATTATGAACCGACGTTATCAGAAGAAAGTTTTATACAAGGCAGGAAGAATGTAAACACAACATCATTAATTGCACTGATAAATTATATAACATACATGTGTGTGTACATTTATGAGTCAAAACAACCATTTTATAGCAAATCACACTCTATCGATCATTTATACAAACCATACTTTTAAAAATATCAAAACTTTTAATGCACGAATGCCAAAATCCCTCTCAACAATTCCACAACACAACTCGATGATTACAAAGCGTCGAAAACATCACTGTACATATTATTCCCTGCTACGTATATTTCCCTCGATGCCCCTACACAGCACGCGAGACAATTCGCGCGTATATTTAAATAAGCAACGCTAGCAATTCGGCCCGCACATACGCGCACCCAGCCAACATCCTCCTCCTCTTCTCGCGCTGACCCTAATAACCTCGTTAGTCGTCTGGGCGATCAATTAATTATCGTCTAATTGGTGTTAAAAGCGGGCGCGCGAACGCCGGGTGTTATCGCGAGAAAGTGCGCGGCTATCCCTGCATGCAAAATAAAATTATCGCGAGCCGCGCGAGGATGTGGTTTAGGCTTAGTATTAACTCTAAGTCTTGCTTGGGTGTGTAGAATATCTTGCGGCAAGTTTGCCAAGTTACCGTGAGTTTAGAAAATGGTAGGTTTTGTGGGAAAAGTCAGCTGCGAAGAAGTAATTTAAGAAATTTTTTAAAATTATTTTTGTATGCTATGTATACGACAAGAAAAATGCATTTGTATCGTTATTATTTTCAGGGTCAACGGCATTAAAACGGTTACTACGCCATTATGAATAAATATAACGACCTTTTTTTTTAAATATAGACCATCATTGTGGCCGTTAAAATTTTTAACACGTGCCTAAAATTTTACCGTCCTCGTAAAAGACAGTAACGATATCTGTATATTTAAAATCGTATGAGCGTATACGAGAATAAATGCAATATATAATATTACACTACATTATTATATTAAATCTGCAACATAAAATGAAACACACGATATTTTACATCAATATTACAATGTATAAAAGTGTCCACTCGGAAACCGATAAACGCATTTTTAAAGCCCCCACGTATATACACGCGAATATCGCGCGAGATATTCGCGAAAACCTGCATTTCCCATGCGTCAACCGTACATCAGCAGCTTCACGCACATCCCACGCGTATACGCGCATCGTCGCGCATTACATTATATATACACGCGTCTAACGCACATATAAGTCGGCATACGCGCGCCCACGGCCAAAGCTCGCGCACGCAGGCTCGTTATGTATCCAATATCGCAAGCTCCCCCGCGAGTGCTGCTGCTGCCGTGAGAGCTGTAGTAGTAGTATAGTAGTGGGGGAAAGCAGATGCGCGCGCTCCTTTGATATATTTCCCAATATTGCGCGGTCGCTATGCTGTATATGGGATTCCTTGATTTGTGTGATCTTGGGTTATAAGGTTGGAGCGTCATGTGTGGCTTTGGTGGAAAGTATAATGGGAGTTGTATAGTGAGTGGTATAATTGTAGGGAGAAAAATTGGGGTTATCTGTTGATGTGTAATTGTACAGGGCACTTCTGTAATGAATAGTCAGTATTGTACTAATTTTATGTTTTCTGCGTGGTGGACTGGGACTATCTGTAATTGCTTGGCAATCAAATTTTTAACGAAAAACATCGATAAACCTCTTTTTCCTCATATTACAGAAAATTAAAATTATAATGATGTCTATATGAAAATCAAAGAAACTTCACCCACATGTATAACATGTGTCTATTTTTAAATATAACATTCCTTTTGATATACAAAAATTAATTTGATTTGACATTTTAATTTTGAACGTCGTCAAAGTGCACAATATTTTGAATATTATATTTTTCTACCCACGTTCTGTTCTGGAAAACTTTTTGTGCAAACGTATAGACTTCATTGTACTTGAAATATATTTCGAATTTGCTTTAAAAAGCTCTTCACATTATATTCTGCCTTCTACCAACCCTGCCCGCAACCCCATAACCCGCAAGACCTGAAAGCCCGCATCATCGACCGTCGCTCCTCACATAAACTCCTCACCGTCGGTCTCCCTCGTCGTCATCTTCGTCGCGACGACTCTCACTCTCTCGGCCTCCTTCGCCGTTCGTCGTTCGCACTCGGCCGGGTCTAATAATACCGCGGGCGGCCATATTCGGCAATGAGGAGGCTGTACAGGCATACACGCGCTCTCCGGCATAGCTTCCACCGTGCACGTTTGCTATATAGCCCCCCTCCCTCCATATAATACGCGCACTCTTTGGAGCGCCCTGGCGCGACACCGCATCGCGCTTCCGCGTTCCTTGCGCCATACTGATGGATCGCCTCGCGCGACTGATGACGCGCTGAAAAGCCGATCGGTAGCGCTGTATATATGTATATACACACACGTGCAGAGATGTGCGAGGCGTGCATATGCGATGGTATACGAGCTGTGCGGATGGTGAATGCACAAGTGTATAATGCATGTGGTCGGAAGTTTTCGAACGGGTAGTATAAGTATACAGAGGCTTGGGGTAATGTGTGCGATTATGGGGTTCTGTGGTTGGTATAGAAGGGGTTTATTATTTTCATAAGAAAATTAATGTTTAAGGAAGGACACACAAGTGGTAAGCCAAGCTCTTGCCAGATTTAGTTGTATATATACTTGAAAAATGTTACGCTATTAATAAACATGAATTTTTTTTTATCTGAGCTTGTCCATTCGATTTTTCTCATCAACCGTTCATCAATTTTGTGTTAATTCATCTTTAAGTAACTAATGCCAGCATTGAATATGAAACAAACCTCAAGTTGTCATGGTTGATCAACAGTTATGCTTTTCAGTCAAAAGACAACGACTAATTTATTAAAATATACAAACGCCATGCCTATGTACATAATATAGGTATATACGAACGGAGGCTCTATACATATTATGCAGAAGCTAAAAATAATGTGTGCTTGACAGACACGCGGCGCTACTGATAAATAAACACGTTAAACATTACAAATGCGACATCACGCAGTGCATATCTCGCCTGTATGAGCTTTGAGAGCGAGAGAGAAATAGGTAATTTAGAAAAATGATTCGGCGCTGCAGCTGCAGAGAATCTCGCGGCGGAAAGGAGGTCAAAGACATGAGGTAATATTATGTAGCACACGCTGCATTCATGCATTTCAATATGTATATTTATGTACATTTTAACGTCCGGATAGTGTCACTGCTCAATCTCAACGCCGTTCATTTTACAACTTTGGCGACATAAAAATCTTTCAATAATCATTTTGCCTCGCTATTTCTTTTTCTTTTTTCAATTTAGAACGCGCCTCGGATCTTGATGCGAGGCTTACACATGTGTCTTCTCGGAAGACGAACGCGCGCGTGGGTGTAGGCGTGCGCGAACGTTTCATCGTCACGATTCGGCAGCCACTTTAAGACGGCTCAATCATATTGCGTGAAAATTTATTTGACTACCGTGAGAATAGTGTGCTTTTGGGGCGTTTGTAAATTGGCAAACGCGTTGTTGCACGACGTGTCAGCGTATTGGTCTGGTTCATACTTCGGGTAAACAAATTTCTCATCATTTATTTGTAACATTATGAGTGATACTGAAGAAAATCTTTCTAGATCGTTCTGTAAGGTATATATACATTATGTTCTAGTTTTTATAGGTTCCCCATCACTTAATTTCATATAATTATGTTTTGAAAGCCAGTTATCAAAGTACTTATATAATTAACGTGACCCTGATATTATGCGCGATTATAGCTCCGATACAACAATAATTCACAATTATTATTAAAAGATCCAACGTCATCGTTTACTCTCCGATACATACAAACGGCACATATCTGCTGTGTACCATATCATAAAACTTTTTCCATCTAGTATCTCGTATCAACAAACTTTCTATGAATCACCCAATAAAATGTATCAAATAAGACGACGCCCACGCACAAAACACCCTACGTAAACAAATTGCGCGGTCTGATAAAAGCAAGCCGAGAAAGCCTATTGTTTACCACATCAAAAGCCCGAGACCGTCGTCGCCCCCGCGCGAAAATAAATCCTTATCATCCCCCATCGAAATCACAATACTTGGGCGAACCTGGCGATGCGACCTAGAACTTGAGAGCTTAGGGCGCGGGAGAGTTTCTTTCAGCAGACTAATGGCGGCCATTTCTTTGAAAATCCGCCAGCGAATGACCGACATATACCTGTAGATTATACATATAAACGTTATATATTTTCGGAACCGTGCGAATGCATTTTAAAGCCCACCTACGTCGACGACAGCAGCGACGATATTTTTCGCCAGAGCGGTTTTTCGCGAGCGCATTGCAGCAGGATTCCTTTTTAATGGGGCTGCTGACGCGAGCGTGGGAGCGCCGACGATGAATGCCTAAAAAGTTCGGAGCTCCGGAAAAAGAGAGAGATAGAGAAGTGGGTTTTATAAAATGATGCGATTCGCTGCTTTCTGAAACGTCCTTTTAAGAGTGGGTTGAACGCGAATACGGTCTTTTTATATCGTTAGTTTGATATTTTATTTTGAAATGCTATAACTGTCGCGTTCACCGTGAATGTGCTCGTAAACGTGTAAAATTTAAAACGTATTGTTTAGAAATATAAAATGTAAAATATATAACTCGACTATTTCAAATAAATAATGTTGAAAGAAAGTGAAAGAAATTTTCATCAAGCTACTTGCAAAAAAGATACGCGTAAGTAGATCTGTGCCAAGTTTATTCAGCCATACGCCTGAATAAACTTGATGTAAATTAAGACTCATGAGAGAAACAATTTTAGCTTTCTTTCTATTTTTAAAAAGTAATTTTCTTTTAAATTGCCAATTCACGCTAAAGACATATAACGGTTATTTAGAAAAGCTGTCGTACTTTTGAACGAAAACGGTTTATTCTACTTCATTTTTACGTTCAATAATTACGCCAGCGTACATAATTTATTTACAACTCCTATAAATTGTCATAAATCAATATTTTGAGTAGGAATTTAACACTATACTCAAACCATTCTCCTTCACAACTTCACAACTATACACGTGTACTTCTCCCCTGTCGTAAAAATAAGCTCGTAAAGTCTCACGCTGTTACCATTAAAAATATCGGATTTTCACATTATATTCTCAATCTAAAAATTACATTTCTCTCGCAAGCCACGCGTACACCCGACATCAATCATTGGCCGCAGTATACCTCCTCTTTGTGAAAGATTTCAACATTCCGTCAAGTGTGAAATTTTTTTGATCCATAAATAACGTGGCTGCATTAGAAGGTCCTATTATTTTATATCTTCGAAAACCACCTGTATATAATACTCGCTATAGTCGTTAATTATTGGTATATTTACAGTTAAACTATGATTCAACATCACACAGCTCTCAGTCAACGCATAAATCATTCCAAAAAATTCAATTCAGCTGCAAAAAAGGCGGCATGAATATAAATCCATAGAAAAAGTCTCGCGGCTCCATCATACGACATTTCAAATACACACAGCCGCGCGGACACTCACACTCTCGCCTCGATTACCATAATCCCGATCGTTACGAGCTCAGTCGACCTTAAGGCCCTTCCTTACACCATATTCTCTCCTCACGGATTATTATACCATCAATACACACATACAAACACACACAGACGTTGAAAATCCGCACTGGAAAAAAGGTCCATCCATGACTGACCCGCACTGTACGTGTGTGCGCGAACACCGAGCTCACTCGGCGCACCCACATTTTGATTTCTAGGTCGAGGGTGTGGTGTGTGTGCGCGTGCTCGCGTGTCTGTGTATGTGTACATCACATGTACATGCATATACATACACGTCCGCGCGGTATTTCGCTCCTCTGACGCAAATTGGCCAATCGCAGGCGCACGAGAATTTTGGCCGACGAGCGCGCACGAAGCGCCATGAATTTTCACAGAGAGAGGATGAAAATACGACGCGCACGCGCGAGATTCGATTCGGCCACGCGCGGCGCCGGGTTATAATACGCACCGAGCGATTTATTGCTCTTCTTTGACATGATTCTGCAGCGGCGTGTATCATGCGTGAGCTACAGCGGGTTGTGGGTGGCGCGGGAAAATATAGAAGTGGGGCGAGTGTGAATTGAGGGAATTTGATGGTTTTGGTTTTTACGCTGTTTGAAATAGGATGTGTATTCAGGTTTGGGTGGCGGGTAGGTATCAACACGTTGTTTCATGTTTTAGGGGCTTAGAAGGGTATGCAGAGGCGAATTTATTTTGAGAGAGGTTCGATTTGATGTCAAAGTATCGAGTTAAAAGCAAGAGTTTATTAGTAAGCTAAGAGAAGATAATATACGATAAACCTATTTGGAGTAGATAAATTAATTAGTTAAGTGGCCTAAAGATGTTGATTTTCTCGTATTAATATTATGAATTTATAAAAGGTTTAAAAGATTTTATGATCTAGTGTAGTAAACTTGTTAAAATTATATTAATTTTCGTAGATCAGTTATCAATCTAACGATGAACAGTAACGGTAATATAACTGTGAAGAAGTTGTAAAAAATGTTTCTTCAATTTATAAAAATATTCCCAAGATCCTCGTAAATTTATTAGACAACTTTGTCTTTGTTGGAATCAAGGTGGACGTAGGTAAACAAACTATTTCCAAGCAACAAGTTACTACAATTTCAAGATGAACAGTCACTGTCACAAGCTTTTGATAAATGTTAGCTAGACATGAAAACACATTGAGCATATATAGATACTTTGTCAAGTATTTGTTACTTTTCCTCAAAAGTAACACCCATTCCAATGACCCATACTTCTTGATTAATATAATTATAGTAAAACTATTTCATTTGTAAACAAAATTTAATTGTTTGTAAATTATTTAATTTTTGTGGAAGGTCTCTAAAAAAGTTTTGTGCTTGCAGCACTTAACTTTTTCTCAGCTTGCATTATACTCTTAAGAAAAAGTGTGACAAATATATATTTGCTTTTTCTGTACACGGAGAGAAATTTTGTAGTGAAAATTACAAATATTCGAGGCAAAATTACCAGTTTCTATGGTAATGGATGGACAGACTGACAATTTCAAACTTTTTACCAAAGTGTCTTGGTAAAATTTTTTTTTAGTTAATTTAAATTAAAAAATTAACTTTTTTATCTATATTAATGGATATATAGTATTTTAATATAGAAATAGAAACAGAAACAAGGATGAAAAAACATTAAACTGAAAAAAAATTTTTACGGAAGCGGGATTCGATCCGACGATCTTTGGGTTGAGAGTCCGACGTTCTACCGACTGCGCCACGAAAGCTGTTACCAACAGTCATTTGAATCGCCGTTATTACTTACTGAAAATATGTGTATTGTTTTCATTTTAACGTCGCGCACGCCTCTAGTATCAATCTTCTGAAACACAATAATGCGCAGTGCGCATGCGCGAATACACAAATATCAGGTTATTTGGCAAAATTTATCAGTTTTCTTAGTAAAAATTCTTAGGTTACCCTGTAAAAATGACTAGATCTCAATTTTTACCAGTGTGTCTGGTAATTTTTATTCCGATAATTTGGTATTTTTTTTAAGTGGTTATGGTAGTTTTTCCTGGGAAACTTATAAATTGTATTAGAAACCTGGGAATATCACGGCTTTTGACAGTCTATCCATGCACTACCAAGGCACCTTGGTAATTTTTACTCTAAAATTTCTCTCCGTGTATGTGTATCTGGAAAACCCCAAAATTGTACCAATATGTATTTTTCTACTTCTCACTTTTTTTTATTACTTTTTTTACGTCTCAAACAACATCCACAAGACATTTCATGACGACTATAATCACCGGAATCTCCTACTGCACCGCAGCGCGCGACTCGCGAAGAATTGCACGCAAACGGAATTAATTAACCTAAAATGCCTCCGGCGGGCGGGCGCGCGATGCATCGTCTATTAATAGATAAGTCCTCTACCGTGTACGCTGCCGCTGCGGCAGGCAGAAATGTGCATCAACGATTCTTTTTTTTTTCGCCGCGGTAATATGGGCGTGCTTCGCGGCGCACACTTTTGATGCAGCGCGACTGCATGGCATATCGGCATGATATCAAAGCCCGCCCCGATATATGTGGGTTAGGTCGCGCGTTTTAATAGGGCCGCGTGCGCTGCATTTATTAGAGCGATGAGTTCGAAAGAATAATGAAAATTGAGCGCAGGCAGGCAGGTAGGTAAGTTTATCTCGCGCGCGTGTGCACGCTACACCGGAGAGTATTTAATCGTGATTTACGAGGAGTGTAGGTATGTTTATTTAGATAAATGTGGGCGCCGCCGAGGTTTTGATTTTGCAGATTTATGGAGGAGCCGCGTTTTATATAATTTTAAACTTTTAACATATGTGGGCTTGGAAAAAAATTTCAGAGGTGTAAGGGGGATTGAAAATTGACTTAGGCGATAAAGTTTATTGCAAAGTTAAACTGTGATATCGCTGGAGATATCTAAGAGATAAAACAGTGAAGAGAATCTCGCGAATGTGAATAATCAGTCATCGTGTGTACATTATTATCTATGGCTATTACATCTAATCTGGGTAAACATATTTACAAAAATATAGGTAAATATCAATAGAAATCAATTCATGTCTAACTGTTATTTTTCTAGTTTCGGAAAACTATATCTCACTGATAAAACTAGTAATTTAAAATTTATCCGTCTGCGAAAAAATGGTATAACTGTTATTTTCCCACTAATTTAATCTTTATACGTGCCACTCCATTTTTCTCGCCACTCAAATAAATATATCTATTTTAGCAATGAATCATAAACAACAGAACCTTATCGTATTCAAAACGGCACATTTTCGAACGACTGCAATCTTGCAAGCTACCCCGTTGCAACGTCGTAAAGAAACCCCATCAGGACACATTGCACGTATACATCTTTTACAACTCTATAACTCGAAAATTCGATTTTCAGGCAAGCCGCGCACGCACACACAGATATACCTACAGTCGCGATGTTTATCACCGGACGATTGTTGGTCAAAGGAAAACGAGCTGACGCGCGCGCTATAGCGGGTATATAAAGAGGCCGCAGGCTCCGCGCAGAGACGACGACGGCGCTTTGTGCGCACGCAAGAGACGAGCTTGCAGAGTCGGAAGCGATCGATGCCGGCGTCTCGGCGGTGCAGCGTTTTACGGCGAGCTGAGGAGGCCGGCGCGTCGCCGTCGTCGTAGTAATACGCGCGCGTCGAGCATCAAAACGTCATTCAGCATTTACGGCGAGACGCTAGGTTTTGGATGAAAGGAGAGAGATGGGTACAGACGATTGCGGTAAATTCCCGCTGATGTTTTACATTTTCTGGATGATATTTTAGAGCGGGATAAATGGAGGATGCAAATTTTGCAAAAGTATAAATTAAGATGTTTGGTTCTAAAATAAGAAAGGTAGTTGCCCGATTGAGGACACGCATTATTGTTATTTTGCCTAAAAAATAGCGGAATAGTTCTACATGTAGTTAAAAATAGAAAACACCTACATGGTAGAAGAATAAAAGTGCATTTACCAGGATAATCTCATTTTCATTATAGCGCGAAAACTTATTTAAAACATAATGAAGGAAAATTAAAAATAGATATTCTTAAGTTCATCGTCTTGCTGAACTCATTTTGAGTCTAGTCCGTTCATTACAATATCGCGTGATAAGCGGCTTTTTAACCTTTAGTTTCAAGAAAAATATAATTTTTTTTACATTCTAAAAGAAAGTGGACATTTCAAAAATATATTTTTGCAAGAATTAACAATTTTCGATTGAATTTTCAAATTAGCATTTATCTTCTCAAGTGTGCAATTCATATAATCATGATAACGTGTATACTTTTTTCTCCAACGTATCGTCGACCTTTTAGTCGTCAAATGAGATGTGCAAAACACGTACACTATACGGCATTTTCTTGCTGCATTTGCAAAAAATTACTAAAAAAAAAAAAAAAATAATGATGCCACGCGATCTCTGCCTTATTTCCCCACTTGCTCCTATTTCATTCACTTCCTCAAAAGATTCATTAACTGAACGACACTCGACTGTAAAGTAGGTGACTTGACCTAAAAATAGTCGAGATTCTGTCGGTAAGTACTAGAAAACTTCGCCTCGGCTCGCACGACACTCTCCTCGCGCTTTCCAAAATTAGTGCTTATTCAGGAAAAAAAGGCGCAAAAGAGCGCGAAGCACCAACCGCGCGCCTAACTTTCAATACGTCCCGCAAGTTATCTTCATTTGACGCGTCTATAAGTACTAAGTAGTTGTGGACGTGGCTATGTATTTTAGTCTCGACGCGTCTATATTTATTTTGGTATTTTAATGGAATTCCGAAGTTTGACAAATGATGATTGATTTCGGCGATCTTATATAAAATAACTGCTTTATTGGCATGGTGTTAAAAATTTGTTAGTTATATGTTATAGATATTGTTGTTTGTGAAAAACAAATAAAAATTTAAAAAAAAGTTACTAACAAAAGTATTATCTTTTATGAAAATAATAATACAATTGAAGATGTGTTAAGGTAGCTCCTCACCCCGAAACAATATATGTAAATGGAGGATAGTTTATGCGTTACAAAAAACAAATATTTTTTTAGCAAAATTGTAGTTACATGTGTAGATGTTATCGGTGTGAAAAAGTATCAACTAAATACGGGAATCATTTCTATGTTTTTCATCCAATTTTCCTTAAACAAATCCTTAAACAATTTTCATATGTAGTTAAGTACCGAGAGAAAATTTCGGACACATTTTACGCATGCGGCGTGAAGTACTATAGTTAATACAAATTAGTCTGTAAGGTAATAAACTATTGTAAATAGTTTTGGAGTCATCGAATATTTCCGAAATTTCCTCTCGGTAACTCGATATGAAATTGTTTAAGGAATCGAATAAGCCCTTATACATTACAATTGGATGAAAAACAAAAGATTCCCGTATTTATTCGATACTTTTTTTTCAAACCGATAATATTTAAACTTGCAAATAGAATTTTTACTAAAAAATAATTTTTTTTAAACATAAACATCTCCCATTTACATATATCGTCGCGCGGTACGAAGAAAAGCCAACTTGGAAGTTACAGGCGAAGAAAAACCAAAAACGCGACTAAGACGAAGAAAAGCCAGTTTGGGTTCTCCTAGACGAAGAAAAGCCAGTTTGCGCCGTTCCTGCGGAGGAAAAATCCCCCAACTGACTGCATCTAATCAATTACTAGTAATCTTTTATCTTGACCGACTATCTTTTTATCTTTTTAAAAAGATTTTTAATCTTTTTGGTTATCTTTTTATCATTATCTTATCTTATTATCTGAAAGTTATCTATAAGATAACAACTAAATGTTACTTTCGTTTGAGAAGTCAAACTGGCTTTTCTTCGTCTGGGAAGGCGCAAACTGGCTTTTCTTCGTCTGGGAGGACCCAAACTGGCTTTCTTCGTCTTAGACGCGTTTTTGGCTTTTCTTCGCCTGTAACTTCCAAGTTGGCGTTTCTTCGTACCGCGCGACGATATGCCAAACGAGCTTTAGCGAGCGAGGATTTATAGCTAGTATAAAATGACCATTGATAAATTAAATTAGCTAATGTTCAAGATGATTAGGTAACAATTGCTTGCACCAGCCATCGCCGTCAACTCCCAATTCCGTCGCCATTGGTTTTTAAAAAAAGAAAATTTAGGTAATTTAAAGACCTAATAAAAATTTATTATGTTAAGTAATACTGTAACATATTAAAAAAAAAAAAAAGAAAAATTCAAAATTGATTTTGGTTATAAAACAAAAAAATTCGATAAAATCGAAAAATAGGTTATGTCCTTCAAAATATCCTCCGAAACGAAGAGAATAAGCTTTGTTCGAAGAAAATCGATCCAATAGTTCAAAGTTATCACCCGTACACACACAAACACACGCGCACACACACACACACACACACTGCGTGTGTGCGTGCAAATATACAACAATGCTAATAATTAATAATAAATTCTCTTTATGAGCAGCTAATGGCCAATTCTACCAATTGACCAATTCTACCAATTATTCTTCAATTTGACGAGCGGAAAATTCTTCCGTACAAGTTAAACTTCGACAACACGTTTCTTACCCTGAAGAGGGACATAATAAATGTCCGAAACATTTTGGAAAAAAATTGTTTTATTTAAACAACCTTGGTAGAATTGGCCATTAGCTGCTCATAAAGAAACATTATTCATAACTACGATCAGCTTCAAGAATTAAATTAATAATAAATATAGATTAATAAATAAATAATAAATAAATAATGAATATAATAATAAATATAATAATAAATATAAATAAATAATAAGTAATAAATATGAATAATATATATAGATTAGATGTTAGTGAGTGACATTCTAAAAGTTTTTGTTTTCTTTTAATTTTTGTAAAAGTTCTGTGATATGATATAACTATATATCTTTTTAAAACAATATATTATTATCATAAGAGTTATACGACATAAAAAGGTTTAAGTGATGTGAGTATTTTAGTTTTAAATAATAAAAAAATAGTTTTATGCTTATCTGCTTTCTTTACTATTAAGGTAGTAGTCTGATAACTTGCACGTTTTTGAGACTATTTTCGGGAATTTTTTTTAGGGGAAAATAAAATTCAATCGATTTGATTTTTGTGTATGTTATTATTAGTATCTAAAAGTGTACAAAATTTTTTTTTTTTTTAAATTTTTTTATACTGTTTTTTTACACTGCAGTGAGCGGCTAAAAAAAAGCTATTAACTATTTGGACTCAAACAACCTACTACTCGATTTTAAACTCTCCAACAACTGGAAAAAAATTCATTTTTAAAAGCTCTTTTGCAAACTCTCCAACCGCATGCACTTGCGGCTAAAAACCAAGAACCGCGCAGCACGCACAAAACAGCTCGCGTCTAATTAGAAGAACCCGCGCGCATGCCCAAAGTATATTCACCATAGTGTCCACTTCTGCAGCTCAAGACACACATAAAAGCTCTCGCAGCGCACGCTCAAATGAGACTAGACTAGCAAGAAGAAAAAAGACGAGAGCCAAGAGAGAAAAGAAAAAGGAATCTGCGAGTTCTGTGAGGCTCAGGTGAGGCGCGTCGTGGAGCCCTTCCAACTGTCACGTCGATAGCGCGTGTAATCCGAGCGCGCTCGTCGTGTCTGGTGCGGAAAAAATGCGCGCACGTACGTGGAAAAACGCTGGCGATACTCCTCATTCGTACGTATATCCGCGTGCGAGCGCGCGCGTTGACTCGGAGAAAATCTTATCAAGAGGGGAGGGAGTTACGTAATCGGATGTCGGATGCGTGTGTGTGTGTGTGTGTGTGTGTGTGTGTGTGTGTGTGTGTGTGTGTGTGTGTATGTGTGTGTGTGTGTGTGTGCGCGTGCGTGTGTGTGTGTGTGTGTGAGCTGTGGCTTTTGCTATGGGCCAAGTGGAGTGTGTGATGTGTGTAAATGGAGGTGATTTTTTATGGTCTCCACCTGGTATTTTAAAAAATGTTTATCTCTTCTTGGAATTATATAAGGTTGTATTTTTAAACAGAAGGATTCTATAATGACAGACACCTTTTTCGTATTTTTTTGTTAAAATTAAGATATTAGCTGAAAATTTGTTCAATAACTTTAAATGTTTAACTGATGCGCGTTATACATACTTTATTCAAATAAAATCATTTGAGAAACATTAAATTCGATAAGTAACTTGTTATTTGGAAATTAGCGACATACTGAATTATTTATTTACATATTGTTTACGTATTATTTGCTTTTTATCTGCGCCACTATAAATGTTCAATAAAACACGAGGTGCTGATAAAATTGAAATACTTGTTGTATACCAGTTCCTGAGAAGATATATGGCATATTTCCTGACAAAATAAATGTGCTTTGAATTTACGATGTAGGCAGGCATTAAAATTTTCAGAAATTTTATGGTATTAAAAATTTTAAATACTCGAGAATCGAAACAAATACAAAATAGTTAATAGTAAATACGTAATAACGCAAATGTTTAATTTGTGGATTAATTTATATATAACTTTGTTGTAGAAGAAAAGGTATATATCATATACGCAATCGACAATCATTGCCTATTTACCATGTATACGTAACAAACATTCATCCACCAATAATGTACGCTGTTCAAATAACATGAACCAACATTCATCAAATTTAGCTCACAAAGTTTGCTTTACATGCACATACGTAGGTATATAGATTACACAACGAAATAAATTCAAACTTCAGCATTTGAGTTTCAATCTACACGCTAGGAGAATCCTCTCGTGAAAATTATCATTTATAATTAACAGACACGTGGCACTTCACAATATTTCAACAGTTAGTGGCGATTATATCAAAGTTTTACCGCATTGCCGTGAAAATTTCCTGTTAAATAAAAACATAACGGCAACTTTATCTATAAAAATTTAAATTTTACTTTAGATTACAAATAAATATTACTATACAGCTTAGATCCACTATCTACCTCAAAAACATAGTTCGGTTTGAATGAAAGCTATATTTACACTAACCCAAGCAATATTTTTTATAACACATCGGCATAGAAATACCTCACGTGGAAAGGACGCGTTAGCGAAGCAATACAAGTATCTCATCATGACACAAATACTACCCACCGAGCGCATTTTTTTATCGCGAGCGTTTACACAAACGACTGAAGACACAACTTTCTGCCTCATTCAATCGCACTCGACACGTGTTTGCGCGAGAGATCGCGATTGTTACGATTTGCTTCGTTCTTTTTTTTTATACGTAATCCGATATAAGTACAATACGATCGCGTCATCTCTATCTCCTATCTGCACTGCGGTACCTTCCGATGTAATTTCGAGATAGCATCTTCGCGAGCAGTAACGTGTAATTAGATACACGTGTACGTGCGGCATCTAAAAACAAGAACCCACACAGCGTCGATCCACCTTGTGTACATGTACTTATTAATATATTATGCTCTAATGAAATGTCTTTTGTGCGGGCAGTTTTTGCTGTGTGACTTCATTTTGTTCCTTGTAGTTCCGTCGTCATTTCAGGTATTGACGACGCAAATAATGTAAATGAATATACGAAGGCGACGACGAGCGGCTATTAAGTTGAATATTTACACTTTTATAGGTAGCGGCGTCAGTCGCTGCGGTTATTTTTAGGCTATCGGCTGAATTTATTGTCTTGTTTTAGTTTAGTCTCTTTTCAAGCCTTCGTTAATTATATATGAATATGTACGACCGTTTTTCTTCCGCGCATTGGAGTTCTGTTTTTTTTTTTTTCTTCACGTTAGAACAAATGTAGTTTCGATAATTTGCATATATTTAAAACTAATGAACTAATTATCTTTTAAGGATAGATAATTGAATACCATTAAAAGCCATTTGTCGTAATGAACGGTGCCGCGGCTACCCGCTATCTTCGTTTATATAACGCGCTCGCATCAACAATTTTCGCTTCAGCCTTTCGCGCAACCTACATATTTCATTCACCCACACGGCCGCGTACTCGAAAAGTCTTCTTCCAGACCGCGCACCCGATAGAGAAAAAAAAACAGTTACGCGCGTTATTTTCGCATCTTTACCAAACAATAGCCGCTGCATACACCCATTACATCTCCCGCGCAATTACATCACGTATTATATTATACTCCGCGCGCAAACAGTTCTCAGCTCTTTGGCCGACAAGCGGAAGCCGCACCGCACCGTTAAAAGACCTTCGCTCTCTCCTTTATATTTCCTTCTCAAAAATAACGAGCTGATCGCGTAAGAATTATCGGTAGTCGCACAAAGACCGCGGCGCTGTATATAGGAATTCCAGCTGGAGCCGAGTCGAAAAATCTCGCGCAGGACTAGTTCCGAGAGGAAGGCCGCCGGCGCGCGTTATATACGTGCGCATATACAGCGGCAGCAACAGCGTAGTGTCTATATATCGAACTCTAGAATTACCGCAAAAACAGGTTCTGCGGGAGCGAGAGAGCGCGTTCCTAGAGCAAAATTATCTTCGGCCGCGCGCTCGATCGTATATAGGTACGCAGAGTAGCAGCAGCAGCAGCAAGAAGAGAAGAGAAGCGAAAGAGAGAGAAGTTTGCGAGTGTAACTCTGCGGAGATCGTTTGATCGGTGCGCCTATGGCGGTTCTGGAAAGGAATGTCGATGGGCGTGTTATTGTTGTATTGCGGTTTGTTTATTTAATGGTCAAAGGATGATGTTAGAAATTGCAAAAGTGCAGAGGCACGTTTTTGGAGTTAGGAGACGAACTTGGCTTATTTGAGAGGTGCACAGCAAAGCCGCAAGAAGAATAGAGGTGAACGTGTTGTCAATGATTTTATGAATGTATTATAAGTTACAACGTATTGCTTTTAGCTGAAAAAGGATTACGGATTGTTAGTTTTGGAAAGCTGAAATATCAATATTATATTATACCCCGGTTGCTAATAAAAGCAGTCGTTTGCATCATACGTATAAGTAATTATAATTGAATAAATTTAGAATCACAGGATGGCAAAAAAAAAAAAATTAATTTACATAGAATGAGAATCACTCGCGGATTAGTGTAATATCATTGTTCTCTATTGCTTTTTTAAACTCTTCAGTCGCAGTATCAATATTTGCCATCTTTTTTTAGTAGTGTTTAATATGAACCGCTCATATAATGATATCTTAAAGGACCTATGGTTATTGCTTTCTGAAGGTCAAGACGTATAGAAATTCAACGACGTGGCTCTTACATAATGACATTTTGAGAGATATTAGAGACATTATTCGCCTCACATACTTTGCTTCGTGAATTATAATGCCTTAAATCATGCGAGCGCAGTAAACGGAAAGAAATAAAACTGACTGGGTGGTAGCGAAACAAAAGGGCACTTTTTATGAAACTACAGGAAGTCTAAACCGGTTACATTCATTAATACTTGTTTTCGGAGAAACGTGATACTATAAGAATTACAGATTTTGTTGTAAATTTTATCAATCTTACTGAGAAAAAAAATAGTTGTTATGATCGGACACAAGCTGCATTTCACGTGCAGTCACTTTAGAGGGCAAGACTACACAAGTGAAAGTGAATATGTCGCTTCGAGAAAATATGATCAGTGCGCAAATATCGACGGAGAAACATATCTAGCTGCGCGGGAAGTTGATACAATTGATGAGACGTATCAGTCACCCACATTTCTCTCGCTTTATTTAATGAAGCAGATAGAGCGAAAGAGGCTAGATTCCGATATCGGCCTCCATCTGTTATTGTATTTCGCAAAACAAGCGAGTCGAACTGTTTCGAATTCTCATGTCGTTTGGCATTTCTTATCTGCCAATCTTGGAATAGAAATTTGAAATTCATACTGTGTAAAAACAATCTTCCCTTGCTGAAATCTTTACGCGCGATATAGCGAAACCCTGGAAACGATGAGCCTCGAAGACTCGCCAAAACCACGAAAAGCGTCGGAATCGCGCATATTGTCACTTTCCGAGTTTATTTGTGAAGCTCGGAAAATAAAGCTTACTCAATATTTGGCTCGCTTTCGCGAAACTGGCGCCTCGTGCGAAAGACAGTCGATGATTGTAAAAGCGGTCAGATTGTTTATAGAATCAGGAAAGTGTAATAATAACAATCTATGTAAAAAAAATACATCTATAATAAAGTTTAAAACCAGTTATATTTTCTATATTAACATTGTCATATACAAAACTGATTTGTAAAATGTAATAAATATCGAACGATATTTATCTCACTCGTTTGGATTACGCTTTTGTTCTAGAAAAAATGACAAATCACCAAACAACCGTCCACCCAAATGCTCCTCTTATTTTCTCATCTCGCCCGAAATCGCATCACACGAGACCAACGCTGCCCACGCCCGAAAACCTTTATAGTCTCAGAATCAATCTTAATGCCCGCATCACGAGGTTCGTCAATCATATAATATACGCTGGCCGAAAATACTTCTATAAGTTAGCAAGAAATATATGACTAACATAAAGGGAACCGCGTGCGGAGGATCAGTCAAGTCGGTGCGTCCACGCCAGCGCGCGTCGCCTTATTTAACGAAAGCGTCAATTTCGCTTTAGCAAACAAACACACATACACATGCTCAGGCGCAGAAAAAGCGATGCTACAGATATATACCTACAGTCCGCTGGGAAGAATGAAAACCAAAGACGACAGCGCGAGCGGAGCTGAAGTGGAAAATGACGTCTCGTGTGTGTGACGAGGATCGTTCGCGAGGGCGTGCGTGTGACTGTGATTCGGTCACCTCGTGCGCGGCTGTATATGGCAGGATCTCACGGCATGTTTACTATTGTGTAAGCTACCTACATTATTGAAAATTAAGTCGTTGAGGGTTATTGAGTCGCTTTTTTCTTTAGTTAAAACTTATGTATACAGATTCAGTCGTAAAAGAAAAAGTGCAGTAAAAAAGAAGTCTAAAAAATGTATGCAGAAATGAATGAGAATACGATAGTTATTGCTTCTATGTGATTTTCTTCTACTTTTATATACCATTAATTAAGTATAAGCGTAATATGAAATCATATACCCCAAAAATCACCGGGGAATGAATAATTTATAGTGCAATAAACAAAAATACCACACAAACAGACCCTGAAGTTCTTCATATTTCAGGTAACGAATTCCCCCTGTTCACGTACCTAAAATGACCACCCCTAAATAACCAACTAAACAAACAGAATCCCATTAACCACACAATAATACCCGCACCAGCCTTTGCCGGTTGTCGAACGTCTGATCTATCGCGATGACACGCGAGAATATCGGGCTATAGAAAACGAGCAGCTCCCCTTGTTCGACCTCGGCACCGCCAACTCGTTCAAGGTCGTTCTCTTTCTCTCTCTAATACTCGAACATACCTATATATATAATACACAAACAACGCGCGTCGCTCCTCTATCGCACCACACCCTTGCGCGCGTGCGATGACGCGCCGGAATCTGAACAAGGCGTGTGCGCCCGAGCGATCGATACATTACTGTATATGTATGTATATATACATGCGGCAGTATATAGCAGCTTCTCTTCGTCATGTGATGCTGCTGCGGGTCAAAGATTCGCGTCGTGTGAGCTTTGACGCTGCGTGTCAGTTCGAGGAATTTTCGGTGTGTAGGTGCGCGTGATTGAGAACGAGAGAGGATGTTTATTCATGCGCGAGTCGTTTTTTTTGATGATGCCATGAATAAATTACTTATGCAGGATCAGTTTTTGGCTAGCGATTTGACGTTTGTTCCAATTTATATATAAGAATTAATGAAGAGTGATCAAAGGAAGCTGTGTAGAAATTTTATTTTTCGTTTTAAAATTCCATTTATTTCGTATGCTGAGAAAAAAATTTAATTTATCTAATAAAATGATTTCATTAAAGTGAAAGTGAATATTGGTTGAAAAAATAATTGAATTTAACTGATTCCTAATTATTTCATTTATATAAGTATTATATTATAAGTTAAACAAGAATATTTTATTAGATCTAGTAAACATTTTTTCTCAGTACCTATACATGAGTGCACAATTTTAATAAACATGAAAGATAAATTATGAAAGATTTATTATTCATTTTTTTTTTTATTAAAATATTATGTCAAAATCCTGTAAAATTTTTATATTTTGTTTAAAAATCAATTGTTAGATAGCTAAAGTAACTAAATTAGTCAGTTTTATATTGTTTTGATATGTAGTTTTTATAACAACACTACAATTCTCTATGAGCTTTCAATATACTTATTGATTGATGCCTCTGCTATAATAAACCTGCATATATATTATATATACCTTCTATGTAATTTGATTGCTGATAATTATCAAATGCATTGCATTATGCAGTTACTACGCAGAAATGTTATTATTAATTAGTATTACGTACACGTTATACATACATGACTGATCAGAATACGAAAGGTTATTTTTACATTTTATTTTGATTTTCCAGGTAAATCATTTAATAATACTTATAAATTTAAAATAATACTTATAAAACTAAAAATTATTTTAGAACATATCAAAGATCGTTCACACAATTCTTTTTACAACACCCGAATTAATTAGGCAAATTCTTATCAGTTACACAAATCACTTCTCCAATCCGTATGTTGATGCCCTATATATATATATCTTCACGTTACTCGCAAACAAGTCATCCGCTTTGTCGCGAAACCGTCGCCGAAGTGTTCTCCGATTTCAATAGAATTTGTAAAATTCAATTAGTACCGAATTTCCAATGCACGAGCTACACTGCAGTGACTCTGTCGTGCAAAATTCACAACGCCGACCCACGTCATAGTTCGCTCCTTAGAAATTCGCTTCCTCTTCGCCTCAGCTTCTACTACTACCGAACCGTGAAACTCAAAGTCGCATATTATATGATATCAACTCAAGATTGATTGCTTTTCCTGTTCAAGGCGATGTTTCGTATTTGTTTATTTAAACGGTTTGATTATTTCACCGAAGGTGCGCGCTTTTTGTAAAACTATTGGAAAACGGTGTAGTTTGGGAAAAAAAAGTTTTCGAAAAATAGTTTTTTTCTAAGGCGAAACTGAATAGTTCCACGATATTTTTTAGCGTTTTCTTTGAAATTGTGTTTTACATTTTTTTAGTACTATCTGTTGTTTGAAAAGCATTATCTATTATTAGTTTTTATGAATATGTATTCTCAAGATAGAATCGTATACCATTATACTTGAAAATATTTTAATTTTTAAAAATCCAGAATCAATTACCCCTATTAGAACCGAAACTTTAAAAACGTTTTTAAAACGTTCTTTGAAACACTTTATAACGTTTTTCAAAAAACGTTTTAAAACGTGGATAATGTCCGCTTTTTAAAGAATTTGCACGTTTTTAAAACGTTTTAAGGATGTCTAAAAAATGTCTTTAAAACATTTTAAAACTTTTCAAACGTTTTAAAGCGTTTGTAGAATGTTGGTATAATCTACAAGGTATGTTTGAAATAAATTTTTTCGTTTTTAAAACGTTTTAAAAATGTGCTAAAATTTTTCGAAATGCATTTCGTAATACAACTATGATTGATAGGTGGCGCACGACAATACATGGGTAAAAATGTTTGGTTCAGGTTATAAGTCAAAGTCACGGCAGTGCCGGCCTTAGGGGGCGGCGAGGTGGGGCGGCGCCCTAGGGCGTCGGGCTGGTAGGGGCGCTCCAAAATCCAAATAGCTGGAGGAAAACTCCAAAGCTCCATAACCAAATAGCCGGAGGATGCGAGTTCCACGTAGAAAAAGAATACACGCAGGCGGACGGAAGAAAGCAAGTTGATTATTTAAACAACTCCAAAACCCAAATAACCGGGGGATGCTAGTTCCAAGTCGAAGAGGAATGCACGCAGACGGACGGGTGAAAGCAAGTTGATTATTTAATCAACTCCAAAATCCAAATAGCCTGGAGATGCGAGTTCCACGTAGAAGAGGAATGCAGGGAGGCGGGGGGGGGGGCAGGTTCAATATTTAATCAACTTCAAAACCCAAATGGCCGGTGGATGCGAGTTCCACGTACAAGACGAATACACGCTGACGGGAGGGAGAAAGCAAGTTGATTATTTAATCAACTCCAAAACCCAAATAGCCTGGAGATGCGAGTTCCGCGTAAAAGAGGAATGCACGGAGGCGGGGGGGGGGGGGGGTCAATATTTAATCAACTACAAACCCTAAATAGCCGGGCAATGGAAGTTCCACGTTGAGGAGTAAGGCACGCAGATGCGCGGAATGAAGCGGGTTGAGTATTAAGTAAACTCCAAAACCCAAATAGCCGGGGGATGCGAGTTCCACATAGAAGAGGAATCCACGCAGGTGGGCGGGAGAAAGCAAGTTGAATATTTAATCAACTACAGACCCCAAATAGTTGAGGAACCGAGTTACACGTAGAAGAGGAAGGTATGCCGACACCCGTTTATTTTGGTTTTTTATTTTTTCAATAATTAACTCGCTTCTTCAGCTCGTTCCTTCCACTTCTACGCGGAACTCGCATCCTCCGGCTATTTAGATTTCGGAGTTTATTTAATTATTAACTTTTTACAACATTTTGTGCATTACTTATATCTACAATAAAAAATTCCATCCAAATCTTTTATTACTACTTAAGTTATTTAAAATAATTTTGATTAACTTTTGTCATTATATGATAATAGACATTTTCATAATTAAATTTTTGTTTATACAGTATAAACTTTTTGAAATAATTTGAAGTTCAAAAATTTTTAATTTTGTTATATCAAAAGATTTATAAATTCTATCTTTTGAATTCCTTAAAGGGACGCCATGAAAAAATTTACCCAGGGGCACTGTAAAAGCTAAGGCCAGCACTGAGTCAGGGAATAAGGGAGGGTGGGTGGGGGCGGCGGTGATCGAAGTTTGATGCTCTCATTTTAAATTTCTCTTTTTTTATTAACAATGTCTTTATAAACGTTTCAAAAACGTTTTAAAAACGTTTATCATTTTGTATGGACTACTTTCTTTATAATAGTTCAAAAACGTTTTTAAAATGTTTTTTAAACGTAATTGCAAAGGTCGAGGATCAGTTTGGAAAGTTTGGACAACGTCATAAAAACGTTTTTGACACGTTTTCTAAAACTAAGAACTATAGAATTAGCTAAATCAAATAAACGTTTTAAAATGATTTAAAGACATTTTTTAGAAGTTCTTAAAACGTTTCAAAAACGTGCAAATGCTTCAAAAAGCGGGCATTATCCACGTTTTGAAAACGCTTTTAAAACGTTTTTCAAACACGTTACAAAGTGCTTCAAACCACGTTTTAAAAACGTTTTTTAAATGTTATGTTTTGTTAGGGACTTTACTATATCAGAAGTCCAAAGTTTAGACGATTCACTTTAAAATTGAAGTCAACTATAGACGCTTTTCATTTCGACATATGGTAATGCAGATTGTTCTTAATTTCGAAATTCTAAATTACGAAAATCATATTTTCGAATCTAACAATTCACCTACGGTCCAAAACATCGAATTTCATCAATACGATTTCAAAGCAAATATAACTTGTTTCTAATGATTTATTTCGAAATATCTTTATTGTATCCCTATTAAAATTCTATTAATGAAATTCGATGTTTTGGACAGTAGGTTAATTGTTGCATTCGAAAATATGATTTTTGTAATTCAAAATTTCGAAATTAAGAACAATCTACAGTACCATATGTTGGCTGTCATAGTCTGTAAAGGGGTAACCCGATACAGGTAAATCCTCAACCTCCACGTCCACGTCCGTGACAGCTGGAAACGTCAATGCTTCCAACAGCAACGCTACAACAGAAACGGCTGACGGAGGCTCTGGGTCACGGGTTACACCCTTCCCGTGCGGGGCACGGAGCCTAAAAAGGGAACCTCCGAGCTTCATTAAGCGAGAAGGGAAAAAGAGTCAAGAATAGTGGTACCTGACTCTGCTACAGCTACTCATCATAAAGAAATAAACACACAACACCTCTAACACGCAGTACACTGACACACGAACACGCACGACACTTGCACAGCAGAACCTTTGGACGACGGGCCACGGGCTTCGCTGTGCTGGCTTGCGGTCCCGCAACCCCGGCCCGCAGAGGGTACACCGGATAAAACCAGTCCGGCCGCCATCGGATAGTGGCCGGAGCGCTCCTGGGCCGCCGGTAGTGAGGGGCCCGAACCCCGCATTAACCAGCAGGGAGGCTGCCCTGCATAACGGTGTATAATCCCTCTCCCGTATCAGTGCCGGGTGGTTCCCGGGCGGGACGCTGCTGCGGGGTGTGGGGGGCTCCGACGAGGCCACTGCGGCCTACCGGGGTGGCGGAACTTCCCGGGAGTACGCCGGCGGATGCCCCTGATCCTAGGCCGAAGGTACTCTGACCAACACAACACAACCCACACGAAGTTAGTTTTCAGGAGAGTATAACAAACAAAATGCAAGACAAAAGTACAGAAAACGCAGTTAGAGCGCAAACTGCATCGGGTGTCCCGCCCAACACCGAGTCCCTAACACCAGGCAACACTCAGGAGATCAGACATAGAACAGCCAGCACGTCGAGCTTTTATAGCGTCATCAGCAACGCTAGCACTTCTGGCACGTCGCCTGACGACGTCACAGGGCCCTCCAACTTCGAGAACGAGGTAGACAAAACCGTAAGCAGCATGCTGGCGGAGATCAAAATAATGGAGAGAGCAACGGAGAAGCAGAAGAACATCTCCAAAGATGTTAAAGAGGGGCTGAAGACGCTCAGGGCTCTGCTCCGGCGGTACTCCAAACCGCATGCGAAGAAGCCAAGAGAACGGCCCGTACAATCAGGCTTCTCAAACGGCGTAGAGGTGCAGGGGACAGTCCAGAATCACAGCCTGAGACCCAAAAAACCAAGAAGAAGACTGCCAGCAACATCCAACGCCCCCAAATCCAGGTATCAGACGACAGAGGGGATCTGGTTGAAACCCAAGTAGGTACAGATGAAAATCCCCAAGAAGGCTGGAAAACTATGGAAAACAAAAAGAAGAAAAAGAAGAAAAAAGCAATGGAGGGCCCCAGACCGCCACTACGTCCAAACTGCAAGGTCTCTAAACAACGGGGCGGCGTAGTGCTAATCGTGCCCAAAGACGGCAAGACCTTCGCGGACGTGATGCAGACGCTACGTATGGTTGACACCTCTGATAACAACCTCCAAATCAGAGGAGTCACAAAGACGAAGGGCGGCGCCGCACTAGTACGCACCAAAGGAGATGGAAGCACTCACGGAAACCTGAGTGGACGTCTCCTGGAGATGCTAGGCGAACAGGGGACAATCAAGGACATGACCCGAAAGGTGACCCTGGAGATACTGGACCTGGACTGCCTTACAGATACTGACGAAGTACGAATCGCACTAGACGGAGTACTGAACCCGGGCGCGGATAGACGATGGCTATCTGCGAGCTCGGAGAGAGCTCGAGACGCGCTACTCGAGACGGGACGTATAAAGATAGGGTTTGTCAGCTGCCGAGTGAGGACCCGACTGATGGTGCCGAGATGCTACAAGTCTCTCGGCTACGGCCATTACCGTAAAGGACCGGACAGACGCGACTGCTATTGGAAGTGTGGAAAAAATGGACACAGGGCTAGGGCCTGCACGGGTGCTCCCCTCTGTTTCCTGTGCCCATCACAGGAAGGCGGAGGGGCAGCGCACGTTCCGGGCACGGCGCTCTGCACCGCATTCAAAACAGCGCTGACGGAGGCAAGAGCGAGACAGATGACCGTTCGTACTTCACAAGACGACGACAGTGCTCCAAGGCAACTTGAACGGCAGTAGCCTGGCTCATGCCTTACGACCCCAGCTTGCCGAGGAGATGAACGCAGACGTTATAATGATTAGCGAGCCGTACAGAGACAGAGACAGCCCGACTTGGCTCGTTAATACCTCCCGTTCTGCGGCGCTGTGGCACAAGCCAAGGGAGGGGCGAGGACTACGTCTGGGCTCGGGTGTCTGATGTGACGTATGTCAGCGTGTACCTCACTCCGAACTGTAGCGCCGCGGAGTTCGAACGAAAGGTGGCGGCCCTCGAGGACGCGCTTAGGGACATCCCCGACCCCGTTATCTTCGCGGGGGACGTTAACGCCAGGGCCATTGAGTGGGGCATGACGACGACGAACAAATGTGGACGGCTGCTGTTGGAAATGGCCGCGAGGCTAGACCTAACAGTAGCAAACGTGGGACAGGCGACGACGTACAGGAGACCCGGCTATGGCGCATCCATCCCAGACGTGACCTTTGTGACGACTGGACTTCTCCGAAGTGTCGAGGGGTGGCGGGTGTTGGAGGGCTACACGGCCAGTGACCACCAGTACATCATCTTCGGAGTGACCTACAAAGCACAGAACAGAACAGGGATGGAACATGAAAAAACTAGACGTTGACAAACTGACGGCACAGCTGGACAGGGAACCGGACCCGACAACGGCGATCCCTCGCGGCATCGGTGGTAGGGAAAAGGCTGAAAAGCTAACAGAGGAAACGTCGGGGCTCTTGAGACGGCTCTGTGACGCCTCTATGCCAAGAAAACGGACGAGACGTGACAAAGAACCGGTGTACTGGTGGACCGAAGATATCGCGCGCCTCCGATGCGAATGCCTACGGCTCCGACGGAGGGCCCAGTGCGCCCGCGACAGAGCGAACGCGATGGCCCACTCGGAGGAGTACCGGGTAGCGCGCAAAGAACTGAGGCGCGCTATCAATGACAGTAAAAAGGAAAGTTGGACCAAACTGATTAACGAGGTGGACTCAGACCCTTGGGGAGCGGGTTACAAGATCGTCACCCGCAACCTGGGAGGCAACAATCCACCGGTAGTCAGGGACGAAGAAACAATGGACAGAATCATTGACGGACTCTTCCCTACTCACTTTGAACAAAGGTGGGAGGGCGACGATACTGGCGACGACGAAGTGCAGGAGTTCACCCGGGGTGAGCTCAGCTTGGCTGTTGCGCAGCTCTCGGCGGGGAAGGCACCAGGTCTAGACGGCATCCCAGCGGAAATCCTCGGGATTGTTGCAAAACGATGCCCGGGGATACTCCTGAACCTATATAATACATGCCTGAGGGCGTGTTCAGCAAAGATTGGAAGACGGCGCGGCTGATCCTCATTGATAAAGGAAAGGGTGGGGACTCGAACTCACCGTTATCCTACAGACCGCTAAGCTTGCTTAATACACTTGGCAAGCTCTCCGAAATGCTCCTGAGACCGCGAATTCAACAGGCGGTTCGGGACGCTGACGGCCTGAACGACAGACAGTACGGTTTCAGACAAGGACGGTCGACGATAGGGGCGATCCAAAAAGTGATCGACTCCTTTGACAGAGCACAGACTAGACCCCATAAGAACAGGCCAATAGTACTCATGGCAACACTCGACGTACGAAACGCTTTCAACTCGGTGACGTGGACGGACATCGTGCGGGCATTCTCCGACGCTTTCCCGCTGCCCCCATACCTTCTCCGAATCCTCAAGGACTATCTACGAGACCGTTACATTACGTACGGGACGCAGCCTGGGGTCAAGAAAAGAAAAATGACGGCGGAAGTAGCGCAGGGCTCGATCCTTGGCCCCGATATTTGGAACGTAGGTTACGGTGAGGTGTTGGATCTTCCGATGCCGCCGGGGGTCTATCTGGTCGGCTACGCAGACGATCTGGTCATCGTCATCACGACCAAGGATACACGACTGGCTCAGATGAGGCTGACCCAAGCCACGAGACGGGTGGACGAATGGATGCAAAGTCGGGGACTACAGCTGGCCATGCAAAAGACGGAGTTACTATACCTAACTAGGAAACGGATAGACACGACGATACCCATGACGGTGGGGACGTCCGTTGTGCATCCTGGGCGGTCCGCCAAATATCTGGGGGTGACTCTGGATACGAGGATGACCTTCTGGCCGCACATACGTGGCGTCGCTGAGAGAGCGGCGTTAAAGACCGCCGCCCTCGCCCGCCTCATGGAAAATACGAAGGGACCGAGAACGAGCGTACGACGACTGCTTAGGACAGTAACCAACTCGATGCTCCTTTATGGGTCCGAGACATGGGCGGACGCGACGCGAATAGAGAAGTACCGCAAAAAGATCGCGGCGGTACAAAGACTGGTGAATGACCGTGGTGAAAGACTGACGAATCGCGTGCGCGTACCGCACCGTCTCAGAGGTGGCAGTACTAGTGATCGCAGGGGTTGTCCCATTAGACCTTCTCGCTCTCGAGCGGAAGAGGATCTACGAGTACAGCGAAGAAAGGGGAAGAGCGAGGGCCTCCATAGACGCCCGGATGACGACGCTGCATCCTGGCAAACGCGATGGACAGACAGCGACAAAGCCAAGTGGACGAGACGCCTCATAACGGACGTGCGACTCTGGCATAAGAGAGGAGCTGGGGAGGTGAACTTTTACCTGACCCAGTTCCTATCCGGACACGGATACTTCCGCCAGTATCTGCATCGTCCTGCAGGACTGCGGACATAATAGAGACGACGCGGAGCACACATTTTTCGTGTGCCCCCGCTGGATAGTCGCGAGACACAGACTACAGACGAAGACAGGTGACATCACACCGGATAACGTCGTGACACTGATGCTATCAAGCAAACAAAACTGGGACGACATAGCACGCTACGTGACTCACGTACTACAACGCAAAAAGACTGACGGTTGCCTTGAAAATTGATACAGAAAACGAAAAATAGACAAACCAGACAAGATATATAAGATTGCCGTAGGGCATAGAAACGCCGACCGGCCCGAAGTAATGGTATAACAGTTCTGGGCTGGATTCCGGTGAACGCCGCGGGAAAGGTTTTGGGTGTTTAGGGGGTAGAAATCCCTCACACCGCGGAGCCCGACGCTTCGTGATAGTCTTAGTGGGCCCCCCTCCATGTTGTAAGCAAGGACGGGGGCCTCGGAAGATTCACCTATTACCTCGGAAAAACAAAAAAAAAAAAAAAATGTCGAACTAAAAAATGTCTATAGTTGACTTCAATTTTAAAGTGAATCGTCTAAACTTTGGACCCGCCCCTATTAATCAAAATGGTTTAGTGATTTAGTAATCTAGATGTGAGAAGCTTTTACCATAAAAATATTTATTTCATATACATCCAATATAAAATAACAATTATTGATTTTGATATGTATTTCATCTATTATTCGATATTCTATTTTTGTATTTTTCTTATTACGTATAGTAAAACTACACTTCATGATCATTTCATAAACAATTTACATCAAACAATCATTTTTTTTAGCATCACGTTATATAATAGTTAGACGTATACATGTACCTATTTCAAATACCAACGAATCACTATCAATTTTTCTCCTCGAATTCCCCACTGGTTTCAAAGCGCGCGCACTCTTCGCACTTCTCGCTTTTTCCTCCTGAACTAAATATTTCATTTGCAATCGCAATTGCGAAAAAAAGGCGCACGAAACTCGTTTCGAATTACGCAATCCCCTTATGCTCGCGCGATAAAAGCAGGACGCGTCTCTCTCTCTCTTCCCCTTCCTCCGCCGACATCCTGGATTCGAGCGGAAAAAAGACATTGTTTAACGCGAGTCAATATATACACGTATACACACTATATGCACGATGTAAGTATGTGTATACATACACGAGAGCGATCAAGATGAGGTGAGATAACGCGCTCGGGCGCACGAAAAAAGCGTGAACGAGGACAGGCGACGCGTCGTCACATAGTCGCTCACTCTCTCACTATCTCTCTTTCTCTCCCTCTCTCTCTCTCTCTCTGCAAAGGGAAAGAAAGGAAAAGCCAAGAGAGCAACGAAGAAGGGGACACAGGTTTCGCGGAACGAATGCCAAAGCGAGCAAATTTAGACGGTCGTCGTCGCTGCCTCGTGTGTAGAGGAGTATACCGCTACTGGCGCACGCAGTATACTGACCCCTGCGACGACGCGAGGCTCTCTCGCTATTCGCCGCTCGCGTTTTTTCTTTTTTTTTCTGTACACGTTCCGTTTTGATTATTCGGAGCTCTCTTATCTGGAGAGATTTATTTTTGACTGGAGGCGCGACACGACTGATTTAGAGCGCGACGCTCTTGCTTGTGCGCGCGCATGCACTGCTGACCGAAAGAAATTCAATCTGTCGTCGCGCGCTGGGGTATTTCAAGCGGAGGGATATATATATATATACTGTTTTTGTTTTTGGGAGAAAGGAGGTGTACATACTACGGTTAATGGAGCTAGGAAAGGCGTGACGATTGCTCGGTACGTTGATTTTCGGGTAATGATTTCGTTATCTGTGACCTGAAAAAAATTCCAGATATATATGCAGTTCCAAATGTATAGGCAGTTTCGTCGGCTGTTTGGGCGGAAAAAGTATAAGAAGGCTTACAATAAGTTTGTCGTTGCATGTCAGTATGCATAAAGGAAAACGGTAATTTGATATGTAATATGTACAGATTATGGTATGATGAATATTAAATAAAACAAATAAAAGTGGTATCGTAAACTCGAATTGCAGAAAATTGTTCGTGCTAGATAATATGTGAGTATATATAGAACAAGACAATAGTTTAGTAAACCACATTGTTATTGGCAATTCGTATATATATATGTGTACAATGCACCTGAAATCGCTGCTTTTCGACGATACCTTGCTGATTTAATGCAGTTCGAATGACGTTTAATTCATCATCTATTGTAATATCCGATCCCCACAATGAGAGTGACCGGACAATCGAGGAATAGGATAGAGAGAGAGAGAGAGAGAGAGAGAGAGAGAGAGAGAGAACACGGTTCCCTACGTGATCTAACCCAGTATATCTATATTTACTGTAGTGTGTGTGTGTGTGTGTGTGTGTGTGTGTGTGTGTGTGTGTGTGTGTGTGTGTGTGTGTGTGTGTGTGTGTGTGTGTGTGTGTGTATATATATATGGAGGTTCATGGCTACCGGCGCTCGCGATTGGCCAGAAGCCTGCCATCACTGTGGTTCTGCGGGCCGAGTTTGGCGTACCCGATGTGTCCCTCCTATATATACGTATATATATAAGTGCTACAGAATTTGTTTTGACGTTGCGGAATCTGTGTAACGTATATGGATGCTCCACTTTTTACCCGCTCTCTATTTCAAAATATTTATAGATGCGCGTTTTACAAAATGTACGTGATCTATTTACTACTGCCACCACCTCGATACCACCTGCTGTATATTTATCAAACTATGCATAATCATTATAATATCGATTGTAAGTGTACCTATGATAATATAATAACGTTGTAAGGACTACGAACGTTGTTCGAGAGGTAAACAAAGACATCGATGACGCAAATGTGCGCAGCGGCAGCGGTGATGCGCGGGATATATAAATTGAAGCAAAAGTTTCATTAAAAACACGCGAGGCGACAAGAATACCAGGCACTTATTTTTGTCACTCGACACGGGCGCGAGGGTATACGGCGCTTTCAAAAGGATCACCCGAGGTTGCAAGTTATATGCGCTTGCGATGATTGACGCGGATGGGCACATCGATTTCGCCTTTGTTTCAACTCACTGGCTGGCATATTGCACTTCCTTGACTTTAAGCGCTATACACTAAGGGGTCAACCCTCCGGGACCGATAAACCATTTTTTCTCCTTTTTATAATTCACGAGGAGTCGCGCCGCAAGCAGCTCGGAACTCGACGCTGTAATTTTTCGTTACATCGAGCGTGAAAAATACATAGCTATACGCGCGTAACGAAGTATATAAGTTACACCGAGGGGAGAACAATTTTTAATTTAATAAATTTGCCGGCTTAACTATAGCGCGCCGCCCTTAACGATCAGTAATCGCCTATCTCGTTAGTTAGATTAACGCAAGCGCGTAAAGGGTTGTATAATCAATACCGGCGAAAGATGGGTGTTTATAATGCCGTTATCGCGGATAAAACCGCGACGGTGGATGTGTTTTTATTCCGCCACGAGGGAAACATCGCGCGCTACATAAGAGGAGTCCGTTTTACGGAGATATTGGATTTTAATCGCAAACGTATATAGCGGCGAGGTGAGTAAATACAAGAAACATGGGAAAACCAGGTTCGATTGATTATTTTGTCAAAACAACTTCTGATGCTATTGGGACTCATTTATTCGTGGAATTTCGTATCTAAATTGAGGCTATAAAATAAAGTATGCGACTTTTTTTTTTATATTTAATTCGATTGATTATGTATGATTGGAGTTGAAATGTATAATGAATCGAACTTTTAAAGTTGCCACGACTGCTAAAGGGTTGGATTACAAGGCAATATTTCAATGAATTGATAATATATAATTTACACTAATGCATGTTTGAGCCAATAAACGCAGCTTAACATTTTTATAGCGTATATAGGAATGACATTTTAAGCAATATATACAGAATATATAGCGCTATTTGTAAAAGTTTCCAACAGAAACATTTTACAAAGAACTCGAAAAGAACTCAAATATTAAAAAAAAAGAAGGAATTGAATAAAGATTGAACGAAATACAACATGTTAGAATTGATGAAAAAAACAATGAAAAAAGGCAAACGTTCACTGGCAAAAAGAGGAACGCAAGTCGAGGATCAGAGAGAAAGAGAATTGCAAGAGAGCGAACATCGCCAAATAAAAGTTGGCACGGTGACAGGGAGTACGACATATTATACCTGAACCCTCAAATATGTATTTTTGCATGAATGTGCATTTTCAGCTGAATGGAGAAAAAGTGGATTAGGCTAAAAGCTTAATTTCTTTATGAACAGAAATGGCTGCGCATATTCAAGATATTAAGCATAAGTTAAAGTTTTTTACTTTTTAACTCTTTATATTTATTTCAGTACTAAAGTTTCATCTTTATTACACGGAGAGAAATTTTAGAGTAAAAATTACCAAGGTGCCTTGGTAGCGCATGGACAGACTGTCAAAAGCCGTGTTATTCCCAGGTTTCTAATACAATTTATAAGTTTCCCAAGAAAAACTAACATAACCACTTAAAAAAAATACCAAATTATCTGAATAAAAATTACCAGAAACACTGGTAAAAATTGAGATCTAGTCATTTTTACAAGGTAACCTAAGAATTTTTACTAAGAAAACTGATAAATTTTACCAAATAACCTGGTATTTGTGTACTCGCGCATGCGCACTGCGCATTATTGTGTTTCAGAAGATTGATACTAGAGGCGTGCGCGACGTTAAAATGAAAACAATACACATATTTTCAGTAAGTAATAACGGCGATTCAAATGACTGTTGGTAACAGCTTCTGTGGCGCAGTCGGTAGAACGTCGGACTCTCAACCCAAAGATCGTCGGATCGAATCCCGCTTCCGTAAAAATTTTTTTCAGTTTAATGTTTTTTCATCATTGTTTCTGTTTCTATTTCTACATTAAAATACTATATATCCATCAATATGGATAAAAAAAGTTAATTTTTTAAATTTAAATTAACTAAAAAAAAATTTTACCAAGGCACTTTGGTAAAAACTTTGAAATTGTCAGTCTGTCCATCCATTACCATAGAAACTGGTAATTTTGTCTCGAATATTTGTAATTTTCACTACAAAATTTCTCTCCGTGTATAATTATCCCAATACACTTTTTCAACAAAGAGTTTATTCGTTACAATTGAGTTATAATAGCTAAAAAAAATTATTTAGTCTTAACATATTCATTTGCACTTTATACACACATTTTTAACAGCGATATATTTTTATTTATAGCTCGAACGTTCTAAAGACGACTGACCAAGGAAAACTTTTACGAGAAGAAAGAAACAGTTAAGCGACTGGTATTATTCATATGGGCGTGGGTGTCTTGTTTTCGAAGATAAATGAGATGGATGTATTAATATTCAATCAAACTCGAGCCTTTAAAAATCATCCTACATATCAAGATGATATGCCACTTTATTATGCTATGGACGTACAAATATGCCACACAATCAAAAACTTTTACGTAAAACTTTCCGTGAGATGGAAATATAATTAAAAAAAATTTAAATATAACAACCACTGATTTAATACAATCGCCATTTAACTATGAAAATTTACTATTATACATGTCAGTCAATTTTTAAGCAAATACCTATTATAGTTTCGTTCCAAATTTGATTACAACTAAAAAAAGTGTACTCTCAAATTAATTAAAACAGCGTATACCGTAATAAAAATATTTTTCTTCAAAATTTTTAAGTAGTACAAGTTCCAGTAAAGTTTATAAAAATCCCCTCAAAAGAAACATTCAAGTTCTCTTTATCAAGACCCGATCGAGCGGAAAAGTTCCCAAACTACAATTTCAAGCCTTTTTATTATCCCTCTCTACTCCCAATTTACATAACTCCAATCTAATACGGTCGCGTAACGCGTGCGTATAATGCATTATCGCACCGGCTTATTGCGCACAATGTGCTATTCGCCAAAACTATTTACAAGATAACGCATGCTCTCGGCAACGCACTCCGCGCGCTGCTCATGCAACAGCTATTATACGCACGCTGGGCGCGTTCACCCGAACAAGCAAATCGCACGGGCGAGATACAATATCGTGCGCCCGCATTCCTTAATAAATCAGCATCTCTCGCGGCGCGGCGGCAATTTTGCCGAAATAATTCTCCAACGAATATTTTAATCTGTCTCCACGCAGCTGATACATACACATTTACAGGGCGTGTTTACGTGCCGCGTAATCTGGCCCGCGCGCAGCTTCGGCCGGCTTCGCTCGTGTAATAATGGCTTGAGCTGCAGCGCAGCGCGGCTTCGGTTGCTGTCTGCATGTGTGTGTTACAGGCCGGAATTAAGCCCGGGAGTACCTACACAGACGAGCCAAGAATCCCGTGCCGCCCTTCCGGGTCTTCCCGTGTATGTGTCTGTGTGTGTGAGCGCGCTTCTTTTTTGCGCGTTTTTCAGCTGGATATAGCTTTCGCGCGCAGAGAGAGAGAGATCGAAATCTCGTAACGCATCGATCGATCGGAGTAGAGGTACTTACGGGTGCGAAAGGCGCTCTGACATCCGTAAGGGTTTTTATCAAGTAGGTAGCTGTGGTAATTAAGGGATTGGTGTGGAGTGCGGTGAAATTATATAGTGCAAGTCTGGTTGGAAGAAAATTTCAGCATCCGAGAAGTACAAGAGTTTTATATCAAACGAAACTACAAACTAAGTTATGAATATATTGCATCACTTACAAAATTAATATCATATTTTGCAATTGAAATCCTTTATTTTAAAATTGCAGAAGAATTATTATTAACGACCTTTAACTTTTGTCATATTTTTGTCAATCGAATCGGTAGTAATAGTCTGTTTTTATCGTGATTGTGCAGCAATATTCTTCCATATTTTTATTTTAAACGTAACTAAAAAACTTGGAAATTGAGAGAAAAATATATGACTTACAGTATATGTATAAAAGACGTACTAAGCACATTGTGTAATTATTATAAATGATGTTAAACCATCATTATCGTATATATCATTTATAAATGAGAAATTTTTCTTAGATACTTACTAATCTTAGTGGAGGCTCAAAATTCAACGTTATACCATCAGGTGCAAAATGTCTCAAGAAATTTAGTAAAATCGTGTTTCAAACGGAGACTTCTTTCACATTGGTGCAAAAATTAGAATTATTGGAGTTGTTAGAAAATCGTTAATTTTATGGAGGAAGGTTAACTCCGGCTGTAGAGGATGCAGAAGTTATGGACTTGCCGTTACTCAATATTTTAAGGTGAAGGTTTATTGGATGTAGGTACGAAAGAATATATACTGTGTGCTTATTTCATGTAAACGGCCCATTGGTAATTAGATGAGTATGGCTTGCAGTTTCAAACATTCTGTTTGCACGTTATTAGGAAGCTAGGTTATCGATCGACGTCTTTACCCATGCTTATTTTAGCTTGTTATACCAGAGGATCGTTAGAAAAGGTTCTCTATTTGTAATTAATTTAAACTCAAAAATTCTAGGTAAACTTTGTCGAAGTCTAGTGAAAATATCCCTCTTGATCCTCTAGAGCTTCTACTTGTCGTAAAAAGAAGTCTATAAGAAAAGACAAGTCTGTTTCAACTCGACTCAATATTTGTTCCCATCAGATTCTACTCATTTTGTCAGTCAAATATAAGGACCAGAGTTTTTCTCACTTTCCGTATCGATCTAATCACTCCAAATCAAACGCAACTTCGGCCACGAGTAGTTATCCGAGAATCCGAGCCAATTTCCAAACACGCGCAAAACACACTTAAATCCTCCAATTAAAGAAGCCCTGCCAGCCTGCCACAGCATGCACACAAGCTCGAAAAACTTTCGAGGGAGCAGTGCATCAACGTGCCGCGTCGAAACTTTACGAGTAATCCTCAAATGCACGTGGCCACTCACTGTTTGTACATATATGTGTGGATGTGTATTGTATAGCGACAGGTATACAAGCGCACTCTCTTTTCACTGGCATATAGGCAGGCGCACGCAGGCGAGGCTCCCTCAATTTTCCAATTGAACGGTATCCGCGGTGTCCCGGCAGTTGCGATAAGTCGCGATTTATCATCGCTCTCTATGGCATTGTTCATGGTGCGCATTGTCGACGGGAGCTAGGCTGTGTACCTATTCGTAGGTACGAAAGCGAAACCAGAGTGGACATATCGGAGCTTTTTTGTATTGTTCGCTGTATTTTTATTTTCTATTCATTTCAATAGAGTAACTGATTTGATTGTGTCAGTATTTAAATTACAAAATATTAATTGGAACGAAGGTTTTTTTTATGTGAAATATAGGCAATTTTTAGATGAATTTTATTTTGTAAAAAAAAAGTAAAATTGCAGTTGAATGGAAATAAAGTATGTATTCAGATTTTATTTCACCCACGATAACATTTGATACGCGCAAAAGGATTCCTATTTTTCATCTGCTATTGAAACAATAATTGAAATTTGAATAAATGAAATTCTGCTTTTAAACATGATGAAATATTTTTCTCGTAGGTGGGATATCAAATGCTCTTCTCGCGTTTCATTAGCAAAATACGTGTGCAAAAAGAAAAATAACTGTGATTCTTAAACAAAGTATTATAAACCTTTACATTGTTTGTGCAACTTTCTCTACTTTTGCTTATTTATTCAATTACAAGCATATATCCGCAGAAAATATCATAACCCTCGCAGTCACCACACGTGCAATAAGACGGCGTAAGTACTTATGTATCGAGGCGAACAAACGACTTTTTTGCTTGTAAGATTTCTGCTGGAAGGGCGTGACGTAATCGGATAATTGAATGAAACGATGTAAAGCCGCGGGCTTGTGCAAAATCGCCTCGTTAATGCGCGCGTCTCTTGGCTCGCGCGAAAAAAGAAAAATAATGAAACGAAATGAAAACAGAGATAAAAAGGGAAGAAGCGGTGGCGCAATCGGCGTCTCGTGAAAGCACTCAATCGGCCACGTGATATGAAATTTCGACGAGACCGTAAAGAAAGCTGCGAAAACGAGTGTACAGAAATAAAAGGGGACTTGTCAATGTTATCTGACGTTGTATTCTTATACATCGGAGTGCCGTAGTAATCCCGTAATTGGCTCCTAGGGTGCCGGATTTTTATTTATTTTAGCTTTTCAGATTGAGTTATCTTTATTATTTTCAATTATTATGATTACTATTATTAAATTATTCTAATTGTAGCACTTCAATATTTTATAAACAGTTCATATTCATGTATAAAGGTGGAAGTTAATTAAATGCTACAATTATTATTTTCATTTTTTATATTCTTCGAAATGTAACATTATGATCAATTTAAGAGCGTATTTTAATATAAAGTTAAAGATGAAATACAAATTGTAGCGATAAATTAATACAATGTCACCGGTGTCACAAGTGTATAAGATAAAAAATTAAATTTTAAAAGTATCTTTATCATTACAATTTTGTAATCGACATAAAATATTTATGATATCGACATATATTAAAATAAGAATTTATAAAATTACATATTGACAGTTAAATGTAAAATTAACTCAGTGAATGCCTTTTCCTCCTTTAAAACTTTTTAAGACTTTTCAATAGAATTAAAGGCAAAGTGTTTGTGAGTGTTCCAATTTCGCAACACGAATGAAAAAGCCGCATAAAAATAGAGATAAATGATATTCACAATCAAACTATTTCACACAAAAGGATGAATATTAACATTGCCCTGCGGAAATTAATAAAATAAACAATATAGAAGCTACTTATTTTATAGTATAATTATAAACGCCGATTGTGACTAAAGAAAATAATATATTTAGCAAAATTCGATAAAAAAATCAGGTGACAATTTATTTTTTTAATCCGTCAAACTTATAGGATTCTGATAAAAGTAGAAAAATATCGCAAAAGTCTGGAATACATAAAATATTCACGTCCGTCGCACTGCAAAAATAACATATCTCTTATTATAAATGATATATATTCCCGGCACTCTCGGCATTCTTGCGCAATCGGCCATTACAAAAAAGAAGCTTTACAGCCGCATCGTCGGATAAATTTAGAAAGAGCAAGTGCCTCTATTCGTGCTAAAATGTCTACTTATAACCCACTCGAATTACATCGCGAACATTGACTTCGATTTCTAATCGGGAATGCTATAACGAAAACTAAATACACTACTTTTTTTCTACAACCGTATTATACCCGACAAAAATCACCACTGTTTACTCAACAAATGCGCGTGCACACGGAAAATTGGAAATTTCCTCGAGCGATCGCTAAAAAAGCTCGTACACAACACACACATAGACATACACACACGCACACAGACTCACCAAGGAAACGAGAAAACTCTCGGGCTCCCGCGTGCGATAAGCCTCCCCCTCCGCGAAAGCCCATCAATCCCCTGAAAGCAGGCTCGCTGCGACGGCGAAAGCTCCCTCCTCTCTCTCCGCCGCGAAGCTCCCGGGAGGCTCCTCGCTCTCTCTCCTCTCTCGACCCAGGAAAAAGGCAATATCCTTCTCTTCCTTCTCACTCACAACCCGTATACTTATATATATATATAGTTCACACTCTCCCTCAGCGTCCGCGAAATACAAGCGTGTACATAAAAATCCACGCGACGACTAGCCGAGTGGTATTGTACTATATCCGCGGCGGCTGGCGCGAGCTTGCGCCGGAGACTGCGGACACTGGCGCTAGCTGCCTGCAGAGCGCAGGCAGAGGCGGCGAGGGAGAGCGACGACGAGGATGATGGTGGCAGCGGCGGCGGCGGTGGCGGCGGCTGGATTTTCCGCGCGCTGTGTGATGTTTTCCCCGCTCGTCGTATATACCTAGCGTGAGGCGCCGCAGCAGCAGCCGCGAGCTTGCGCTATTGGCCGAGCGATCGATCGGTGCGCGCACAGCGCTCCTGTCCGTTGAACCCTCCTACGTGCGTCTGTGTATATATCTACTCGTACTTTCTCTCTCTTCCTCTCTTCCTCTCTCGTTCTGTCTTTCGTTCATATAGAGAGGCAGCGAGCGGGAGGAGAAGGACGGGAGAATGCGTTATTCGCATGCGTAAGTGCGCGAGCGCTGACTTTTGTCTCTACGCGAATGCGGAGGTATCGTTGGGAAGGCTTTTTTGCGCTCGAAGGGGTGCAGTGCTCGTTCGTCTCATTGTCCTGGATGGGAGGTACGGAGGGAGAGAGCTTTACGAAAGCAGGGGAGAGAATGTACTTAGTTTTTGACGTGGGAGCAGCGCGATGATGTGACTGCCACGCACGCGGGCGGACGGGTCGACGCGGTGCGTTGGCGCGGGATTGTCGGAAGCTTTTGGAAATTCTATTATTCCGATGATGGAATTTATCAGCTTTCGAATTTAATGTCGAGTTTGATGTTCGTATAATGTAATACTTGTAGCATGGAGGATGAAAGATGGATGTGTTGAGAAGTTACGATTTTTAAGATTTTCCATGTACATCGCTTATAAATTTTTATATTATTGCGTTAATTTTTATTTTATCCTATTTTTCCGATAAACTTTATGATTAAATTTATAACTGTAGGTATTGCGTTTGTCTTGGCAGGATACGAAAGACATTATATGAATAACGCTATTTGAGTGATTTCAGCTGAAATGCTGTTGTGTTACGAGTGTAATAATGAAATTCGTAAAATTTTACATGATAAAAAAAGTTTAAAAATATAAAATATATTATATAATTATAAAACAAGAAAGAAATAGTAAAGTACATAACATATGGAGAGGCTTTTATTACAAATTTTAATTCTGGTATTTGCAATATCGAGATTTTCTTTTGAGACTCACACTTACTTTTATGAAAATCAATAAAGTATATATAGGAGATAAAATTAGATCAAATGGAAAAATTTTGCTCCCCTTGTCCTTGCAAGGATTAGCTTCAAAAGCTTTTCTCTGAAACCACTGCTTTTATCTTGTCGAAGCATAAGGGGTTTCTCTTATTCAGAAGTAATATTATTTTTAAGCTATACAGTAATGGAAATAAGAGAAGCAAAGATGTAGCATGGAAATAAAGCTATTAATGAACTTTTATATGTTATCATTCTTTTAATGTTTTTAACACTTCTTGTCTGTTTTTGAGCTGTAATATTGGATTTTCGTGTAAATGAGTATATATACATCGACAATAATTATACACGTATGAAATACTACGATTATTGTTACAATAAAAATTAATAGAAAATTCTTTTATTTAAATTTAATGAATTGTAAATATCGTGTAATTAAATTACTGTCAATCACAAAAAAGGCCTAATTCGCATATTGTAAATTGCATTTTCTTTCATTTTCATTTTTTTTTTTTTCAACAGCTCATGTGCAAAAATAAACGGTGGCGAGAATTTCTACTACGGAATACGAGGGAAGCTTTTGAAACTCAGAATAGACGGTGAAGTAGAAAATGAAATAATAAAGTTTGCAAGTCTCACTATACCGGTACTGCGCGTGCGCTTTACCAACGATTTAAATTCTAGTACCTATTTCAATCAACTATTCGCACACAGAACGAGGTACTTAGTCCTGCAGATATCTTTTTAATTGAAGTTTTATATAAGTCATTTATTTGTATGATTGATTAGTTCTTTATTATAATTTCTTATTTTAAAATTAACGGGAAAAATATGAAATTTAAGAAAACTCTTGATGACTTCAAAATAAATGTCTTTCTTATTCAATATGTATATAAAAACAAATAAATAAACGATTTTCTATCTCTTTAAAAGGCATAGATAATAATTAGATCTTTTGACAACTATTAAAATGTGGTTCGCTAATTATAGAAAATGACATATTTAGTAAAAATTTGCGTGAATTAAATCTTTGTAAAGACTAATAATGGCTATTATTACATATGATTTAAAATAGAGTTCATTCCGAATAAAGTTAAATAAGAATCAAAACTTGTCTATGAGTTGGAGGATGTGTTGTTGTTGAGCTTCTTTCCATTCAACATCACCTTCATCTCCCAAGTTTCCAGCATATTCTGCAAAATTAATATAATTGTAAAATAAAGTAAAACAACAATAATGGTTATTATATTATTTTAAATATTGCGAATTTCCTTATTCACCTCTAACTATATTTCTTATAGTTTTAAGTGATGCCCTTCTCTGCGTTAGAATCCTAGTGACTCTCTGTTTTACCGCTGGAGGACAACCAATGCATGCCTCAAGTAATATATAATCTACTAATTGCAATGTAAACAATCCCCCATTCAGTCTTTTCAATAATATTTCTTCTTCATCATCACCTTCCTTTAAAATAAAAATTTATAAATTTAAGATATATTCTACCCTGAGTTATAATAAAATCAAATGATTTTAACTTGAAATAATACCTTAGCATTTTTTTCAACTTCTTCTACCTTTTCAAGATATTTAAAGTGTAGTTCCATTAACCTATCAACTTTTTCATAGTCATTTTCTGTGAATTTGCTGAGTAACCTTTGTCTTTGCTGACCTTTACAGTTTCTTAACATACTTGCTATGATTGATACTACATGCTCTGAAAAAGATAAGACGTTTTAAATTTTTTAAAATATTTTATTTTAATTAAATATAATAATTGTGTTTACCTTCATGTTCCTCAGCAGTAACCATTTTCTTTCGGTTTTTAGTTGGTGTCTTCATAAATACAGGAAATATTGTTCTAAGACCTAGGATATCAACGAATTTGCTACAATTATCTTTACCATCTGGCCCATTCATTGCATAATCAAGAACCTGTTCAGTAATAAGGATTAGAAAACTTTATGCAAAAGAAAATATGTATCACAATTTAATTACAATCATTATTATGCATAATACCTTAAGGGAGCCATTTCGTGACATTTTTTTTTCTCTTAACATAAGATTCATGAGTTGAAGACCTTCTCCACGAAGAAATCTTTCTCGATTCACTGTTTCCATTAAACTGGAGCACAAAATGTCAAACAGGTTTTCCATTAATTCCTGTTCTTCTGCTGTTTGTGGATCATGTCTTTTATAGTACTATATTCATAATTAAAAGTCATCAATAAAGAAATTATTTGTATTGTTTAAAATTAATTTTGTTAAAAATAAAATATTTATTAACTTACAGCTAACTGTTGAAGAAGAACATCAATTCCATCAAGATCTCCTAAAAGAAGTCTATTCTCCTCTGAATTATGAAGAAGAATAGACAAAATTTCACTAGCGTATAGTTTGTTGGTATCAAAAGGAGCTTTTACTTTTATTCTTTTTAATAAATACGTTATTAAACCTTGTTTACCAGCTTCTACACACAGTTCTGGTCTTATTTCTAACAAATTTTCAAAGATAGCTGTAATCCAAATTGAAGAAAAGATGTGAAATAATGTTACAATGAATAGTGTTAATAGAATAAGTTATGTAAGATAATTAAATTTTACCCAATGTGTTGAAAACTCCCTCACTTTCTTCACTTACTGATTCATCAAGTCTTTCTAAGTTTTGAACAAGTAAGGCAAAGACTTGTTGTGCCAATAATGCATCTATCAAGGAATCAGCTTCTTCTGGTGCTTCATTATAAACATCTGATTCTGTAAGTTCTTGAAGTAAATCTACTATCCCAACTGCTATGTCTGTATTTTCATGTGCTAACAATTCTAGGAGTGATGGCACTACCCCTAATTCAACCATAAGAGGATACAGTTCAGGATTAGTTGCAACAGCATGTAATTCTTGTAAAACATCATGTAATTCTACTTCTGATTCCATGAATTTATCAGGCTGATCTGGAAACTTAACTCTCATTTCTTGATTTCGTAGTGCTCTTTTTTCAAAGAGTAAAATCATTCGTTTCAGATTCGTCTCATCCAAAGGTTCTACTTCGGCAGCTTCAGTCTCGACAAATTTTAATATATCTTCTTTTTGTTCCTTGGTTAATTGTGGTTCCACCACATCATTTTCCGGAGCTGGAAGTGCTGCACGAATTGGTGTTGGTGGTTCACTTGTTCTTACTGGAGTTCTTAATGGCGTTCTTAATGGAGTGGAATCAAGTTTTGTATTTTGTCTTTGACGAGGATGATAAGGTGTTCTCATAACCTTTTTAGACTTTTTTGATTCCCAATCATCCTCATCATCTTCTTCATCTGGAGCTGACCGCTTTGGAGTATTTGGAGGCTAAAGTGATATTTTTAATAAATACATACATTTAAAATAAAAATAAAATGTAATATTCGTTTATAAATTTATTTTAACTTCGGAAATGAAAATTTCAGTATTTTCGTAAACCTTACCTTGTAAGATAATAATTCTCCAATATCCATGTTTTACAAAAAAACTAATTGACTTTTAATTAAATATCATACAACATTCATTTTACATTTATCAACAATTTAAATCTTTGGAAGCTAGCTTGTACGTGTTCGACTTTATAGGTTAGATAACATTCTATTTATACATAAAGATCTTCAAGTAAGAGATCAATACCTAATACATTTTCCGCCATCTTGAGAAAAGTGATGAAAATTCTAGAAAAATTAATTTTGTTTCAATAAGATTTTTTACTTTTTAATTAAAAAAATAAATGAAAATAATATCATAATGACTAAAGAAAAATAATTTTATAAAAATATTTAATTTTTCTTTTTAAATTAAAATGTATAATAAAAGTAGTTCCAATTTATTATTATTTACATAACAATAATTTATATTATTGTATTCAAATAATAAGATGAATTACTTATCTACGTTTTGTTTGTGCAAAAATAAAATTTTAATCTCTTACAACGACAATTAAATTTATATATATTGAAGATTTCGAGAAATAGACTATATATATTGTTCACGAAAATACGAAATGCGTGCATGCAAGCAAGACTCGCATTCTCTCACAAAGCCGCTTCACTAGAGGTGAAAAGTGACGCGATCAGAAAAAAAAGGTCTTTTGACGGTCCAAGGACCGTCCGATGACCAGCTCTATTTGTGACCACTTCGTCACTTTTTTCGACGGGCACGTCAGCTGGCGCAGGAAAAATGAAATTTAATATATTAAATAAAAAATATATATAAACCATGAATAATTATTGATAATGATAATAAATTAATAATGGTATCATAAATTTATAATTTAATTAGTAAAATATTCTTATGAAAAAAGACGATATTTTGTGACAAATTGAAAAAAAGACCGTCTTTTTTCAGCTATATAGGTGGTGAGAGTAGATTTTTTAATTTTTTTATTGAATTTTTATTTAAATAAGAAAAAATATAAATCATCAATTTCTAAATAATTGCGATAATTAATTAATAATGGTATCATTACCATTTAGTAAAATATGAAAAAAGACGATATTTTGTGACAAATTGAAAAAAAGACCGTCTTTTTTCAGCTATATAGGTGGTGAGGGTAGAATTTTTAATTTTTTTTATTAGATTTTTTAATTTTTATTAAACTAAGAAAAAATATAAACTATCAATCTCTGAATGATTATTGATAAAGGTAATAAATTAATAATGGCATCATTACCTTTTAATTAGCATAATATTGTTATTATAAAAAAAAACGATCTTTTGTGACCAATTGAAAAAAAGACCGTCTTTTTACATTCAAAAATTAAGAAAAATTTTTGGACCGTCATTTTTGTCACAGGATCGTCTTTTTTTGCGTCAATTGACCAATTAAAAAAAGACTGGTCATTTTACACCTCTACGCTTCATGCATGCGTCGATTTTCTTGAAAGTGCGGCCCCGAAAATCGTACACGTCACAACTTTCGTTATGTTTCTTGCATTCGCATAGATTTTTCGAATATTTGTTTTTAACACATTTTGAAAAGAAAAATGGAAGCACTTTATCACCAAACGAATAAATTGGTACAGGAAACACAACATTTATTCAGCCAGCTGGAAAGAAAGCAGCCTAACCTTGATATTGAAACTGTTGAATATGAAATACAAACAAAAATTCAGAACATCAACAGGTATATAAATCTCGTTAATTATTGTTAATTTGACAATGTTAAGAATTTGAATTTATGTAGATTTTGATTGCACATAAATTTCTGAGAATCTAAAACTTGTCAGTAACTTCTATTAATTAATAATGATTGCATCATTCAGGTTTTGTTTGACTATTTGAAATGAAAGAAAATCTAAATTTTTTTAATATACTATTTTTCAGCAACTGTGATAGACTGGATATACTATGTTCAAAAGGGCCTATATCACAGCGTCAAAATGCAAAAATGAGAGTCGACCAATTGAAATATGACAGTCGGCATCTAGCAGCTGCACTAAACTCATGGAAACAAATGATTCTACGTAAACAACGAGAAGAATCAGAGAGGGAAGCACTGTTATCTAGAAAATTCACCACTAATGATCATGTAGACATTTTGATTGACCACAGTGTACAGCATAACAATAGTATGCGCAATGCAGTTCATGGTGTCGATGACATGATACAACATGGTAGTGGAATTCTAGAAAGTTTAAAATCTCAAAGGTACACACTTAAAGGAGCTCATAAACGTTTAGTAGATGTTGGTAATACTTTGGGATTATCTAATACTACAATGAGACTGATAGAACAACGAGTTCGTTCTGATGGATTCATTCTTGTTGGAGGCATGCTGTTTACATGTCTCATCATAACGCTAGTAATAATTTTTCTTTTATAAACATTCCTAAAACACATAAATTTGTACATAGCAATGAATGAGGAAAGACTAAATATTAAATAATTGAATTTAACACAGTGATTGTACTTTGAATTTATCCAAAGATATAAACTAAATGAATTGTATAATTGTAAAAAAAAATTAATTTATAAATATGTATAAAATTATACATAAACCATAAAAAAATTTTTAATTATAAATGATGCTGGTATTTTATTCTGTTACTTGAAATAGATTTTCAGTTTATCTAAATCGTTAAATTTTTCTTTTTAACAAAATTCAATATATTTTGGTGTTAATTCAGTTATTTATGGTAACTAATAGTTCGGAATAATGCTTTTGAGTTTTTATTTTGTGAGGCCTTATAATTTTTCATAAAAAATTAAAAGTTAGTTTATAAATAAAAATGTAAGATAATCATTATTAATTTATAATGATGAGTTTTCACCTTCAATTGTTTTAGGCAATTGTAACAATTAAAATCTAATTAAACGTTGCACATGCACTTTAATCCCTAATCTTATTCTATATAACGGTAAACACATTAGAAAGATGATTTGTCTTTTTTCAAAACCTTTTCTAAAATTAGATTCACACTGTACATCTTTGTTAGACTCCTTGTCAGCAACGCGTTCGATTGTGTTTACGCAATCAACTAGGCGCTTAGTTTTCATCGGTTATTACCGAATTTAAAATTTAAAATTTTAAAATTCAATTCATAAAAAATAATCAAATGCACTTTTTTATACTTTTTTTGTTTGATTTTCGGGAGGTACCATAGTCGTACCGTTACCGACCGAGAAATTCACACAGTTTCAAGCTGATTAAAAATACGTAAAATCACAAAAAAAACAAGAGAACACTTCGCTGCGGTTTTGAACGTTCTATCACCTAGTAAAAGTTTGAAGTCGAAATATTAAGTGGTTTTTGCAAAAACTGAACAAAACAAAATTCGGTTTCGTTCAAAGTTTTTGCAAAAACAACTTGATATTTCGACTCCAAACTTTTACTAGGTGATAGAACGTTCAAAACCGCAGCGAAGTGTTCTCTTGATTTTTTGTGATTCAACGTATTTTATTTTTAATCAGCTTGAAACTGTGTGAATTGCTCGGTCGGTAATGGTAGGACTATGGAACCCCGTTAATATGCTTTTATATGCATAGCACACAAATAGGTTCAAGCACACAAATCGAGACACTTGCTTTGATATAATTCTTTTATTTTTTAAATAGTAAAAAATACCACCAGTATAGTATGTAAATTTTTGTTGAATATTATCGGAATATGTATATAGCAAAAGAAATTCAGTTGTCATTCGTCATTTGAGATGTCAATAAATAAAAATTGTTTTATGAAATGTACGGAAATTTAGAAATTAGAGTAATAATATAGTATTATAGAGTTCGTCTACCTTCTATTCCATGCGCGTTTCCGTTATAATAGTTACGCCCATGAAAATTCTTGAAATCCAATTTTATATTTCAGTATTTTTATGCTTAACTACCTTTTTCAAATCAAAATCAAACGACAACACAGAGACTTCTTGTTAGAATATAATATTTACTTAACGGAATAATATAATTTGAATCTAGTGTATCATACGTATATTATATATTCAAATTACAGTTTGAATCGCAGGCCTCAAAATTCAATAAAATATTGAAAGTTTGATATTAAATAAATAATAAAACAAAAAGTTTATAATTAAAAAATGAGATATTGTTTAATATACTAACGAAATCCGCAATAACGGCAAAACTGTACGTGTATAAATATGTTATGTTTATGCGTACAATTTTCCGACGCATCATAAGACCGCCTTCTATATACATGAAATCTGTAACGATAATCCAACGTTCTCGACACAATAGTCTCTCCTCACAAGCTCATTTCCCAAGACGCGGCTTGGCTTCTATAAGGTATGCGCTCGGGAAAATCCTCTCGCGTCATCGCGTGGCTCTCCCGCCGCTTTCATCTCCCACGATTATCATCATCGTCATCATCATCGCGACGAGCAGGCTCGGCTGCTCTGCGCGTCCCCACCGACAATTAAGAACCCGTCCTGAACGCGTGCCATTTGCTATCTTATAGCTGGCTATAGCTAGGCTCGGGTCCGTGCTCGGGTCTAGCTCCAAATTTCGTGGGTAAAAAACAGAAAGACGGGCGAGTTTTGAATCTCATCCGCCGACTAGTATATAGGTGTATATGTATGCGTATGGTTGTGTGTGCGTGTATACGCGCAGCGAAGAATGGGTCAGTCCTTCAGCGGGCCGCGAGACGTGATCCCTCTCTCCCTCTCCCCGGCCAGTTTTTTGAGTGCCTTTGGTCATGGAGCACGTATATATACATATACATATACTCTGTATATTCGTATGGGTGTTTGTGTGTGTGGGTATGTGCGTATGTGTGTGTGTGTTTATACGAGAGCTCCTGAAAGAGAGTCTCTCTGCCGCGTCGTCCCCACCTCGGCGTGAATTCCCCGAAGAAAGGTGAGCGCGCGCTCGTGGCGTGGTAGTAGGGGCCCCGTATCCTGCCCGCGCGCTCCTCTCCTTCAGTTTACCTGGCGCGCTCGGCCGAGCTTGGAGCTCCTCGACTCTCTCGTCTCTCTCCCTCCGCGATCTATTCCCCCGAGGAAGAGAGATGCCATCGTATACCAGCAGTTACATACCAGCACCGACAGCGGAGCCAACGACAACGACAACGAACACGTCGAGCAACGGTAGAAAGTCCAGTAGCCCTGGATGGGTTTGAATTCAGTCCACGTTTCTGTTCAGCTATTCGTGACTAGATCCACACTCATCCAAGGATGTTGGACCGCGAGCAACGAGGATACCAGCAGCAACGCCGCTCCGCATTATATATCTACGTGCTCCGAAACGTAAAACGGAGAGTGCTCCGAAATGTACATCGTATTATATTGTATACACCTATAGCTGTATAAATTTCGCCGATTTGTATATATAAGAGCGCATCATCGTTTTTGTACATGCGATAGGACACATACTCGTGTATCCGAATCTCTGTAACGTACGGCGTAGGTAGCCTGCGAGCTGCTGCTGCCGCGCGCGCGCTTGCCGATCGCCGCGCGCGACTTCGTACACGTAAGCTTTGTTTATGCAACGGGCGAAAAAAGCGAGCGAGGAGGATAGTATAGAGAGGAAACGCACGCGCAGATTTGTAATAAGAGCGTAATGAAACGCAGAAGGAGACAGAGATTGAGATAGAAAAGAAGGGAGGCGAAAGTTTGGATGCCCGAGCCTAATGGCTCCGGGATTCCTTTGGGTTTCTTTGTGTCAGAACACCTGCCGCGTTCGCCTCCCCCCGTCTTTCTTTCTTTCTCTCTATCTCTGTCTCGCTCTCCCTTTCCCATGGCTGGTCGCGCGTTCGCCGCATCTCTCGCGCCCTTATAGCTTCTCTCCGTCGCTGCTGCCGCCGCTTTTGCTTCTTCTCTTCCTCGCCCCCTCCGCCTCTTCTCTCTTTCTTTCTCTTCTTCGCGTGGCGTCCTTTCTTGAACGTTCCTCGAGTAACGGTAAAAATCCCCATCCTCCAGCGCGTTCACGGGAGACGCGCGCGCAAGAGAGAGAAAGAGTAAACTCTTTTATAATATTGCGTGTATCCGAGAGCTGTTGGTGCGTCCGTGTGAACCACGGGTTTATATACTATTCTTTTTCTCCTCGTCATAAAAGTACGTTTTTGCTCCCATACAATTTTAAATTACCTACAATGTTTAAAGTAAACGCCTTCTATATTTATCTATATGTTGAATCATAATATTTATGTTTGTAGATGATATATGAAAACTTGATGTATAACTATTAACTGTTGATATGAAAAGGGCACACTGAAAACACTTTAATTTTGTAGACAATCAAATGTTAGAAGAATACACATATTTATCTGTTTACAATTTTTTTGTAATGTTTTTATTAATAAACTTTCTTTGCTTCATAATTGCATTGATTTAATAAAATAATTTTACAAGAAGAAGCCAAAATGAATCGAATCACTTGGTTTCAATATAACATAATATGATTACACTTTACACAAACAATGGAAATCGCGTGTAAAATATTTTATAAAATTTCGTGTTGTATATGTGCTGATGCGAAGCAATTTTACGTGCTTGATAATTCAGTCAACTGGTGACTGGTTTTTTATTTGCTTTTTCAATTCTTTTCAAAGCACAGAGGCAGTTGTAATAATATTTTGTAATTGTAGAGAGCACGACCGTTTTTATTTTTATACTGATATTTGTTCACAGTTACTCTGTAAATGCTCTTAGATTTACTTTCTCAATAAATTACAATCAAGATTATACTAAAAATTAAAAGTTAAAGTCTTGTTGATCAATATGCTTATTGCATATATTTATTGGAAACACATATCAATTTCTTAAATTTCCTTCATTCATTATTTTCTACCCATTATTTTAAGAAACGCTAAAACTGATTCCTGAAGGCTTACTAATAATTCATGAATCACCAACTTTATTGCTGTTAAAATGTTATAATTTGAAAATATTAGTTTTCAAATTCCAAATAGCAAATTTACGAAAAAAGATTAAATAAATTTTAAGTAACATAATTTTTCTTAACGTTAAAACAACAAATTTACTATGTAAAATAATCTTTTCTTCACGAAAAACATTCTTACATTTCTATTTGTGACAAGTACCTGTTTATCGCCTAAACCTAAATGACTATTATTTATACTATTGGTTTTATATAGTTTTGCATTATTTATGCTGAGTTTCTTATATATTCTCATTTACATTAGAAATGAACACCTATACATATACATCAATTTTCATATAAAGAAGACAATCTACAATATTCTTACATCTTATTAAAATTGATTTTATTTCCCGGTTATTGATAAAAATATTTTCGCGCCACGGCAATATATATATATTTCATTAATAAACCATCAACATTGATCCGACAATGCAAATATGCACATTATATTTATATATAATTTATATTTTTTTTTAATTGATCGAGAAATGCGTGAGGTAAATAGAATAACGATCACGAAAAGGCGAAGTATTTCATTACAGTTAAACGTGTCTATTTTTTGCAGTCATGTATACAAATAGCAAATAAATGGAAATTGAAACCAAATTGACACTTTAAAACAGTTGTTATTTCAGACAAGAGTAAAGTAAAAAAAAAAAATTATATTTATGAGACAAAAAAAAAAGACAAAATCTAAAATCTCTACATAATTATGTTAAAAACATAGTAACTCATAACTTATAAACATAGAAAAGTTTTACATTGGTTGATTGAAAACACAACTGGAACTTTTCCCGAATTTAAAATGACACACATACACCCATCCACCCACCCACCCACACTCACACACACACACACACACATAATATTGATTTAAACTTAATATAATTAAATTATATGATAATTAAAAGTAATTTTAAATTAAACTAATAATTCGATAAATTTCATTTATGTTTATCTAGTTTTATATACCTAAAAGTTTTATTCTTAAAATAATTAATTTTTTGATTATATCACTATGTAATAAGATAATAATAATGATAATAATAATATTAATAACATTAACATTAATTCAACAGACGTTTTATAATTAATGCACAGACTGAATTAATATTTTACAAAAATAGAACAAAATTAATCAACAAAGTGTTCAAAATTTTCTAATTACATCTACAAACTATTAAATTTTTAATTTAAAAATAAAACACGTTAACATCTATTTTCTAAGAGCTACTTTCATCCCAAATGTACCTATTATAGATTTCAATATCCCACATATTTGCTATTGTATTTCGTTTACTGTTCGAATGGACTCATTAAATAATGTGTTTTACGAATAATGACCAAGAGCGTCGTGGTATCAAGTATTCTGTGCCTGTTCCAAATTGAGCTGCGTGAGTTTACAAGCAATTGTTTCTCCTTGCGAGGCCAGTTCAGAATTTTTAAAAGCAGTCAAGGGATCACTGTTTGACGCCATATCCACTTCCTCGAGCACTTGCTTAATTTGTTGATGTAGCTCTGTAGCTGCGCGCTTGAGAGTCTGATGTTTGTCTTTCATTTCGATGACACAGCGCAAAAGTCCATCCCAAGGTGCGGCAACGTTATGCCCTAGGTATAATTCGCGCCAGAGTTCGATACTAACAGGCGCTACACTAGGCCATATTATTCCTGGATTCGGTTCGTACAAGGGGTTCATGTACTTTTCTAGAACATCCGGTTGATTTATGTACGACCATAGACTGCACGTTCGTTCCGCTACTTTTAGTCGTCTTCTTTCGGATTCAGAATCGCCTAAGAGATGAACGTTTTAAAAATTAGTATATATAAAATAAAATAATGCCCATTGTATTGCAAAATTTTTTGAAATTATAAATAAATTCTGAAAAAAAAAAAAAAAATTTACCTAAAAATGTTCCATAATTTGAAGAGTAAGCATGTTTGAAAATTTCAATTAACAATTCTGTTGTATATTCAAAACTCAATTGGAATTGAAAATGTAACTGATAAAGACAATCTAAGAATAAAAGAAATGTTGGAGCATCTGCTGGAGTTTGGCCATAAGTATGATATGCCCCATGGCGAGTTCTAGTGTAAAATGGATGACCAGCCTGTAACCATTCCCGTTCAATTAATGCCTGTAGGCCTCTAACTGTACGACAATCTGGACTTAAAATTGCCTGCACCAAACTAGTTACTACAAGAGTAGTATCTCGCCCACTACCACCTTAAAAAATTATGAATGTTTAAAAAACAGGCTTTATAAAGTTAATATCTATTCTAAAAATTTAATTACTGTTTGCATACCATGCACCAAAACGGCAGTTTGTTCTTGTTCAAGACATTGAGCAGTAACGCAAGCTGCATTCATTGCATCTTGAACAGCTGATAACCATTTGCTACTATCAACTCTAGATAGCCATTGAGAGGTAGAAGAAGTTACATCATTACATGCTTCCATAAGTTTTGTCAGACTTTCTGATAAATCTGAAGCACGTGGAATTGTTTTGTGTGATTTAAGCCATTTGGGGTAAGCAGAATCTATTTCAGTGCCACCTCCTTTTGTTCTTGCATTTTGTGCTTGCTGAAGACTTCGTGTATCAACAATCACTCTAAAATATTACAAAAATTTTATTAATTTACAGTTCATTTTCATTATAAGGAAACTTTTTTTTTTATTTTACCCTCTTTTTCCTGGTCTTAAATAAGAATTTAAAAGCATTTCATCTCCTTTACAACGTTTTCCTGTAGGAGCACACATTGGTTGACTACTTCTAATCAAAATTCCCTAAAATATGATTTTACAAATATATATAATGCAAAAGAAAATATAAAAATATAATTGAGAAATTGTTTACCCCTCCTTCATGTCTATAACATAATACAGGAAATCTCCCACTATCTCTAAAATTAGCAGAAGAAACAATTATTTCATCTTCTATGTGCTTAGGTACTATTACCTCTACAGAGTATGAACTGCAGACTTTATAGTCTTTATTTAAATTACTAATGCGCCACTCATCACCATGAGCTGCTAGTAATCTGGACCACTCGGAAAGTGGTTGAAATGCAGTCCATCCATCTTCAATTTGTACATTGGAGTTACTTAGTGATTGTGGTCTATAGAAAAAGGGATACTGAAATGTTTGATCTAAAAAAGAGAACAGTAAAACATATTAATTTATAATTTAAAGCATCTATTTAGAATTATTAGTATTTCTTTAAATGATATATCACCTAGATTAGATAACTTTTCTATGGTTTGTGCTACTTTAACTAAGTCACTTGTAGATCCAAAGTCTAATTGATAAATATGAAAGTCTTTACATTTTAGAACTATACTACCGCCAGGACATTGGTTGTTCGCTTTTTTTTCCATAATGTCTATATTGCGATACAGAAGCTAAAAAAATAAGATTGTGAATTAAAACATAAATAATTATGAATATTCTTATCACTGATTTCAATTACATATTAAATAAAACAATTGTAAGTATGTAAGATAAATGTTCAATAACTCTTTATCAATACCTCAAAAAACTAATATTAAAAAGGAGCATTTTTTAATAGTTCTACAGAAAATTTGTACATATCAAAATTAAATTTAAGGAAATTTATGAGAAGTGGATTCTGAGGTTTTGAGTAACCAAAACATGTGTTTATTTTTACAATAAATAAAGATGACAAATAAATTTCGGATTCTTTTTTTTATTATAAAATATAAATTAAATAAAAAAAAATATGAAAATAAAGTGCAATTACCCATAGTTCCTGTTGGTTGTTCTTCTGTCTGTCGGAGAGAATGAGGTGATGCCCACTGATGCACAATGTCCCCTCAATCTTGCAGTTTTTCGACTTCTCCTTCGTTTTGTCGGTGAGTACGACATTGTCTACCCGGGGTATCGAGATCAAGTCGACAAATTCCATTGTCCCGACAACCGACCAGCGATTGTCGTGAACCGTCAATAATTATTCCGAATATTGACAGCAGCTTGACAGATCCTCATAACCTCCAAAACGGATACTTCGATTATCCTAATGTGTGTGTATCGTGTATGGTGACATGATGGCGTGTCTGCACTATGTCTATGCCTGCAGTCTGCAATCTGCACGACCACTCGCGCGGTTCCGTGAGGCTGCGAGGCTATATACGACCAGGAGATAGGTATATATTGCGACCTGCGAGCGAAAACGAACGCGGCAAGTGTTGCGTGCTTTGAAAGCTCAACCACTTGCGCTTTGCGCTTGCGCACTGCGGGGGTGAAGCGTGACGCCCGGCTGTTGCACTTTGCGAAGTGTAAATCGTTATGGGTTAATGATTTTCTTCACCTATTATATGAAACGGCATATGACATTGCACCAGATGTTATTGCTCCATTCTGAAATGCGCACGTAAAATTGTCATACTTTATGAGTTTATTGTGGATTGGTATTAATAAAACATTGGATTTTACTGTGTAAGATGTACTTATACAAAATTAAATAAAAACATTGACATAAATCATTTTTAATATATTTATAAGTAAATTAAGTTTTTAAAGACTAAGTTATTAACTCATTTTTTGTATTTATAAAATTAAAAGTTAACATATCTTTTGCAATTAAATATAAAAAATATATTTTCAAATATTTTTAACATAAAATTAATAAATATATTATAATAAGGTATTTGAGCTGAAATTGAATACATTTTCCGCATTGTACGCATGCTCCGAGTACCGAGACGTCCGAGACTCTCTTTCGAACAATGGCAAAGTTGTTGTGATTATGGCCACGAGTGGGCGAAGGGGTTTGTTGTCCGTCGATTTTCTTCGGTGCATTCCAAAAGGCTACTGGTGCAGTTACTTCAAATTGAGAATTTTGTGGTGGCATCACAGTAATAGATACTAATAAGAAGTCGAGTTCCTATATTATTAACTCTGTAAAAAAGTATCGACCGTCATATTAAAATATTAGTACTAGATCGCCTTTCATCTGCAGTATATACAGGGAGTCCTCTTACACTTGCACAGCAAATGCGCAGGCGTGTTTTGTAGATTGCAAGGGTAAACCTTCGACTTGCGTTATTCTGTTATCTTAATCAATCAATATTATTTATAAAACAATGATTATCTCTTTTTAGAAAGACTATGGACTTGCAAAATCCGTGCACGAATCTAACCTAATTTGTATGCAAAAAGGAATGAAAAGTTTTGGGCAAAGAGCCTAACAACAAAATTGCATTATTATTGATAAATATTACATGCTTAGTAGATCTCAATTACGGAAAGGTAAAGATGCTTTTTATCATTTTCAACAAGTTGAATCATTTTATCACAATACAGTTTTTGTTTTTGTTTTCTATAAACCTAACCTAAAAGTTTGTGTTCATTTAATTACTTTCAAATACTTTTATCGTAAAAATGTAACAATTTTAGCATTAGATTTTTTAATAAAGATTCTTAAAATTAATAGAAATCATACAGCTTCTAGTTACAAAAAATCTATTCAAAAGGCAAAATATTAATATAGTATGTTCTGTGAAAAATTACAGATGATAACAGTTTCTCTTATCTATGTTTTTAGCAAATTTGGCTGATATTGAATATTAAAATTTCATACTCTTTTTATCATGATTAAAACGCAAGTTTAAATATTTAACCAAAATAAATTTATTGAGTTTTATTTAATTTTTTTGCATTCAATTATTTTTTTATAAAAGAAATAAAATGTTATTAGTGATTCTGTATAGTTTAAATTACCAATACTATAACCTGCTGTAACTACATGATTCAAATACAACAAACAAGATAGGTCAATTTATTATTAATACCCGAATGAAAAAAAGAAATGTGAGTAAATATAGAAAACCGTAAGAAGTTGTACAAAACTGTAAGAAACTGTGTAAAACTGTAGAAAACCATTGGTTTTAGGACTTTTTATGCGAACAATTTATACAGTTATATACCCTTTTATACATTTTTACACATTCTCATACATTTCAAAAATTTTATTTTTTTTTCCAGAATTAAAAAAATTAAAATTAAAATTAAATTAAATAAAAAAAACATACATACAAATATGTGTACAAATGTACAAACATGAATAATATGTACAAATTTTAATGAAATGTAAGAAAACACATAAAAATATACAAAACTGCTAAAAGTGTATAAAAGTGTATAACATTTCCTTACGTTTTCTTATATTTTCTTATATTTTCTTACCTTTCCTTACATTTTTTTACAATTTGTTTTTGCAGACTAATTTGGAAAAATTAGTTCGTAATAAAATTTGTATCAACTTGTAAATACAATTAAAGTAAAATCTTTAATCTTTATAAAATCTTATGAAGTAATTTACTTGTATTCATTAAATAGTTTAATAATAATTTAAAAAAATGATTTATTATAAAATTATGTATTTCATTTTTAATCTAAATGAAAACTATTTTCTGTTAACTAAAATAATAATATAATAATATTAAAATTAAAAAAAAAACTGAAAGCTACGGTTGCTCAACTGTAAAGCCTCGGACTTTCGACTCGGAATGCTTGTTTACCTAAACAGTACCGTGTTCGGATACCGGCCTCGACGATTGACTAAGGGAGAGTGTACGGATGCGATCTCATGGCGTTCCGAAAAATTAAACGGAACCATTTAAGCCCGTGCACTCACGGGCACTCTCGTACTTACGGGCTTAAATGGTTCCGTCTAATTTTTCGGAACGCCATGGGATCGCATCCTAACACCTCTGTGCCGAGTTTTCCGGAACTTCGGAATTTTCATGTGCTCACTGTAAGCTCTGGTGGTTCGGAACCCACCTAAAACGGTTGCGTTGGTCCCTGCCAAAAGTTAGTTTTTCACGTTAAAACTGCGACAAATAATTATATTAAGCAATTGATCAATTTTTAATTCTCGCGATCAATGTATTAATGCAATTGAAATATTATAAACTTTATAAAAAAAAATCAAATCAAAATTGTAAACTCGGCATTATTTTTAAAAAAATCGTCATTACGTTGAAATTAGTGCATTTTGACGATTTAAAAAAAATAGTGCTGAGTTTACAATTTTACTTTGATTTTTGATTCTTAAAGTTTATAATATTCCAATTGCATTAATACATTGATCGTGAGAACTAAGAATTGATCAATTGCTTGACATAATTATTTATCGCAGTTTTAACGTGAAAAACTAACTTTTGGCAGGGATCATACAGCCAATACAAAACCTTATCAGGTCCTCATTGCTGCGCGAGTTACTAAGGCTGTACCCATTGCATCCAAAGTGTTCACTACAGCGCAGCAACGCAGAACACTCACAAAGAGGACTTTTCAGATAGCTGCAAAATATAAAAAAAAATTAAATTAAAAAATATCTAGAACATGTTATGTTGTGTATGCACATAATCTTAAATAAATGTTTTAATTCTATCTTCCATCCGAAAGAAAAGACTAAAAATGTTCTTATAGTTTATTAAAAAAAAGAGAGTGAAAAAATACGTTAGCATTAACGAGAATTTATCTTTTTTCTAGAAAAAGATGAAAAGAAATCGAACGTCGTCTGTTGTGCACGACGACAGAAGTGCCTCGGCCGCGGCTACCGCCCACGTGATCTTACCGTCGGCATGGTTCAACAGCGATTTCGCGAGATGGAGGCACCAACCGTAAATGACAACAACTGTCCGAGCAACTTCGGAAGAGAGACCGCTGAGGGAGAGACGGAGCTATTAGAGTCCGGTTGTAGCTATACAGTATAGAAGCAAGGAAAAGAGGAAGGCTCATCGCACGCCAAGATAGACTCAAGCGAGCCTAAACTGAAGCCGGGAGAACGTCTCTCTCGAGAGCATTGGAAGAACGAGACGAAGAAATATTAAACGAGAACGTGGTCTCGTGAGTTGTCCTGGAGCGTCAACGATTGTTAGCAGGACAGTGTCCAGGACTGCTTATGCCTGGTGATGCTGTTGCAGCCTTGAGAGTCTGGCGAAAGGTAAAAATACTGTTGTTGACCCTCTGAGAAACTTTGTTTTCTGCATATGTACCTGAAGGTGTACTGTATGTTCTATAAATATTATATTTTATTGCAAAAGGGTTTTTCCAGTTTGATCAATGCTAGTAAGCACGGTTTACCTTCAATTATGCTATTCAGCAAGCCATATTGTTGCATGCCAATTATTTCTTCCTTAAAATATTTTTCATACTTAAAATGAAAACAATATTTGATTTAATTGGGTTATATCAGTAAAATTTTAAATTATAATTTTTTTTATTGCTCTTGTTCAAGCTGTATTTAATACTACAATAATTAACAGACAACCACAGATGTTTCTTGAAATATTGTATGTATTGCTGGTAATTGAGTAGATAAAAAATGTTTGCTCATTATTTATTAAACATAATCGACAATCAATATGTTTGGATTCAAAATTGGAGTACCTAAGCAAAAAAATTGCATAATAAATATTTTAACGTTAAAATTTTATCTTTAGATATTTATATTATATGATATCTTTTATCTTCTTGATATAAATGCAACTCTAAACTACTAGGTTACTTATTACAAAAAAACTTGATACTTATTATTTCAATAACATTTTATTATTCTTTTATTCCAACTTTTTATATAATGTATTCATGAAGCCATTAGTATAACAATTTATATTATCAATTTTCAGGCAGACCATGTAGCTCACATGTAGATAAGACATTGTCTTCTAAGCTGTATAAGATCTCAAGAATATTCTAAGAATGAAAAATAATACTAATACTTTTTATATAATACGAATAAAATTATATGAGAAATATGCATTTATATAGTTGTAATGAGCTTATTTTGTTCACATAACATTAATTAAACAAAATATCATATTTTTAAGTATTGCTGTAGCTATGAGTAATTACTTTCAATTTTTAATAATTGGTTCATTAAATGAAATAAGTTTAAAATATAAACTCCTGTTGAGATTATTTTGTTTATTTTATGAGAAACAATGTTAAATTGTATCAATGTAATACAATATACAGTTATATTAGTAGCCACAAACTGGGAGAAAGTATTGCCCTCTGTGTTGAAGTAGTCCAACTAGAGCCTCATTGCAGAGTTACACAAAAGCTGCTTTAGCACCTTTACAGCTAGCACCAACAAAAAAATTAACTTTTAATTAGCTGTAACTTATTTTTGTATATAATATAATAATCATGAAACCATATTTTGTAAGTGAAGTTACTTAAGCCTTTGCCATTTTTTGTGCGAATATTAGCATCAGGTTAATGTGTATACCATAGATACATTATACTATGTTACCAAGTGGCAATGAAATATCAATAAACGCAAATAATATTACATTATTATTTGTTTTATTTTGCAGACATTGTGATATTAACTTTTAAGAAATGGATTCAAATGAGAACACTGAGGATAAAACTATGGAAACATCTAGTGAGAAGGAGATGTCTGTCCAAGATAATAAAAGTGAAAAGCAACCAGATAAAGAAGATATAGAAGAAGAAAAAGAAGAAGGAAAAGAAAAAGAAGAAGAAAAAGAAGAAGAAAAAGAGGAAGTGACACGAGAAAACAACAAAAGTGAAAATGTTGACAGTACAAGTGTAGAAACAAATGATAATGAAAATGAGACTAAAGACTTGCAAAATACGGACAGTGCAAAAATCAATACTTTAAAAAATGATTCTAAATCGATAGAAATAGAAAAGGAGGAAGACAATGAAAAGTTATCTAAAGTTTCTAATATAGCAAATGAATCAGAAAGTTCAGAAATAGATACATCGATAACATCTACACCACTTAAGGACACTAAGGAAAGCAGGAGAAAACGTAAAAGCATGAAGTAAGTTTTTAAATTATTTGTTGAATTTGTTGTTTTGAAATTTTGAGATTAGGAATGTTGTAAATTTCAATTAAATACTGGTTATCATGTGTAGAGAAATAATTTTTTAAATATATCTGTTATAATCAAATATAAAATAAATATTATGTAAGAGTCTCAAAATTACTGTGAAATCATGATTTAATTGCCATATATTCTATGCATATGAGCATCTGCAAGATAAAAATATAATAATTTGCTTAAAGTTCAAAGTGTACTGATTACACTTACACATTTCTTTTCTTTTTTTAGTAGCAATGACATAATGAATTTAAAATTTTCAGAATACATGCATTATCTGTAAATAAAAAGTTAGACGGTTACAAATATCTTATAGCATTTCAATATCTTGTAGTATTGCAATGATCAATATCACGAAAAATTCCATTTGCCTCATATGTTTTGCGCATTTTCATAATACATAAAAAAAAAAAAAAAATGGCGCTGAATCTGGCGAAACCAGAGCCCGTTTTATCGCAGCGTAGTTTCGCAAAAGGTACATCGTCGGCCAAAGACTAATGAGAGCTAATGTGTTTTGCGCAGCACACCGCCAGCGAGGCTCTCGCCTGTCGAACAAAATGGCAGCAGCGCGAGCAAGCGCAAGAAGCTGGAGGCGCCGAACGACCGGTTCTGCTGGCGTTGCCACAAGGAGTCGGTTGATGCTCAGTGTAGTGCCTGCCCAAGGTCATGGCATCGGCGTTGCATGGGCGGTGCACCGCCACTTACTGCCACCGACAACTGGATATGCGGCGAGTGCGTGGGCATACTCCAAGCTGAGAACGCGGAGACGCGTTCGCCTGCGATGGCCCAGCTCTCCATCGATCAGCTCTGCATGATGCTCAGGCATATCATTGAAAGGATGAGAGATCAAACCGGGGTACGAAGATTGCTTTGTCTATGTCTTGACGTGGTTTCCCGATGTTTGGCTTAAAAATTGTAGTCATTTATATGTGGGAGAAAATTAGAGTTAAAAGAAGAAACAAATTATTTAGCATTAACTTATGTATAGTTTTAACTCAGATATTTTCGATATAAGCTAGGTTTATTGTCAGCTTTAAAGCTCAAGAATGTAATAAGTATTGATCCGTTTGTCACTATTCTTTTAAAATAAGATTCATTCTATATTTAGAAAATATTATGTAATTAAAATAGTTAAATAGTTTTATTTATCATTTTACAAAGTACTTATTTAGAGCAAAAAGTGATCTACAAGAATTGAGTACTTAAATAGAAACTATAATGGCTGTATTATGATGTCATAAACATCCATATTATACTTAAAAAAATAAATTTTTATATTTCATGGATAAATTAATTTTAAAATAATTATTTCTTCTTTTATTTTTCAGTCTGAACCGTTTTGGAAGGCAGTTGATTTAGAAGAAGTTCCTAATTATTTAGAGTATGTTATCAAACCAATGGATTTGAGTTTACTTGAATCTAATGTTCGTTCCAAAATGTATGGCAGTACAGATGCTTTTATGGCTGAAGCAAAATGGATACAACACAATTGTATAGTTTTCAACACATGTAAGTTTATTTATTTTAGTTAATCCTTTTTAATGAAACGACTTTACAATATAATATTTAACTCAATGCTATATTAATTATACATTTAAATATTCTACTAAAAAATTATAACAATATAATTATTAATTCATTGAATTATGTAAGTGAGTTAAATATATTAGAATTATCATCATTTTTTTATTGTATAATAAGTAAATAATAATTTTATGGTGTCTATTGCAACGTAGATTTATACAGTATAGAAAAATATATAATTTACCATGTCAAGGACGTTTCAATTGCTTTGCTGTTAAATAGTGTTATTTTCAGTCTTGTATATGAATAGAAGTTATGTAACATGTGATTGTGGTAACTATAGAATGAAAGTATAGTTTTAAAAAATACTATTACTATTTATATATTTCTAATAGATATCTACTTGATATTCAATTGACACTTTGAATATTTACTGAAAACATGAATTTCATTCAATTATGTTTAAAAAAATTAAATAAAGATTTAATCTATATAAATGAAACGGCATTATTAAGATTTTTTTATTTTGCTCATCAAATACATAAGTTGTCTTTCTTCTTATTTATAATAATCTAATAAAAATCAAACTCAAACATCAAACGCTACCGGAACTCATCATAGAACGTCAACCATCCACTCATCCACAATCACAATTTTAATTTTTGCAAACTTCAATGCATTTGATTTTTTCACCTAAAACCTACATAGGTGGTGGTGTTTATACAGATACGTCGAAGTTGACCAACACGGCAAAGCAAATGCTGAAAGTGGCGCGACAAGAGGTGTCGGAAATCGAGGCATGTCCAGACTGTTTCGCTCACGGGCGCAACCTACCGCGTCCTCTGCCCTCCTGGTTCATCGAGCCATGCCGCAGACCACATCCCATCGTCTGGGCGAAACTTAAGGGTTTTCCATTTTGGCCGGCCAAGGCAATGCCCCGTCTAAATACACAAGGCCTTGTGGACGTAAGATTTTTCGGAGAACATGACCGAGCCTGGGTGTCACCGAAGGATATTTATCTGTACTCGCACGAGCCACCAGCAGGGATGCCCAGGAAAAAAAAGCTGGAGATGGAGCAGTGCGTAAAGGAGGTCCAGGATCATTCCAAAAAATTAGAGAAAGTTTTTGGGGAATTCAGGTATATAAATGTACTAAGCTTAGCGAATAAAAAAAAAGTTACAATTTCGGTCAACTAATTAATATATTTTAATGTTTTACATCTATTATAGGTATGCACTACCGAAAGTTCCATATGACCCACACGATCCCATGCAAATCCAAATTATGCTGCCGAATTATGATCCGTCTAAAAATATGCGAATTGATACTGCAAAAGCGGAAGTAGCAACACCCGTAAATAATAAAACGTTGCCGCCCAAAACTGAGAAAAAGCAGCAGAATTTAAAGAATATTACTACTGTTGGAAGTACAAATGGTGCAATAGAAATCGAAAAATGTAATTTAATGCGGAAAAGAAAAACTGTAGAGCATTTAGATAAATCTGTAAATAAAGAAAGTCCCGAAATTGAATCGGTTGTCGTCGTTTCGAAAAGAAAAAGTATAAATAAAAGTCCTACGACTCCAGACAGTGGTAGTAGCATTAGCAATAACAAATTATCAAGAGAAAGTACCAGTACACCTGAAATTAAAATTGTAGAAGAAGTAACTAATGTATCTACAACTAGAAAAAACGTAGCATCTATAAGAAAAATAAAAGGTGATTATATAAAAAAAGTAAAGTTAATGAGGGATCTCAACAAAGAAGAGTATAAAACGATTAATTCTAATTTGAAAAACGTGAGTAGTAAATCAGCAGAGGTGTCAAAATCGCCCGTTTTAAATAGTTTACAAAACAATACCGAATCCGTCAAAATTATGACTATAAAGCCAAAGACAATTTACATTCAATCAAACGTAAAGAAATCGACAAATGCGAGTCCAATCGGCGGAAAAATAAGCGTTCAAACTCCTCAGTCAGAAAACAAAGTTATAAATAGAACATTAAACAAAACAATTATTAGCAAGGAGCTATCGAGATTTTCTGTCAATAATAAAGAGAGCCCGGTGAGCAATAAGCCAATGACAGCTATACCAGTGTCAACTAAAAACCACCATTCGAAGTTACTTTACCTTCCAATGAATTCTAGTACATCTGAAACAGCAAAGCAATTCAATGACAAAGAACCAAAATTAAGTTCTACTGTCACAGTCAAACAAGAACCGAAAGATGATTTACAGCCAAAGGTGAGAAACTAGATTAGAATAAAAAATACTTTTATAAATCTTTTTTTATAAATATAGAATGTTATTACAAATTAATTAAAATGTACAACAAATTATTTGATAAAATGAAAACATGTTTTCTTTTACTTTTACAGCAGCTGACAATAGCAAGGAAGCCTGGCAAGGCGCGCAAGTCTTTTCCGAATAAGCCCCCGTGCTTTCCCCAGATAAAGTCAGTCACATCATTGTCTCGCCCATTGTTCAAATCGTCTTCAAACGCAAGCGATGCCATGGTCTACATTCCTCCCCAGAGTAACGAATTGCGATCATCTGCAGCAGCGGCACCGGTAGGGACGACGGCAACAGTGACGACGACGACAGCTACTGCGACTACGACGACAGGCTCCACTTCGTCGATGTATGACTTGCCGCCGCCCGAAGCCGGACCGGTTACCGCGCAGATTCACCAGAAATCTATGGAGTTGGCGAACCGCGTGGCCAAGCTCATAACCGATACTATTAAAGAAGCGGCCGAGAGCAATGGCTTGACCGGCGGCGGCCTCATCAATCACCAAGAGGCTACGATACACTATCTTAAACTCAGAATGGAAAGAATGAAGTGGGATCACCAACAGCAAATTTCCGAACTCATACACAATAACGGTGAGTATTCGTATACCGTGTATGGTGGAAGGTGTTAAAGCTTGAGTGTTTTTGCTTCTGAAGAGAATTTGCTGTTTAACTTTTTTTTTTTCTTCTTAAAATATATAGTTGTATAAATATTAAAAGTTTTAATTATACTTTAGTTATGATATATTAATAATACAATGCTACCGTTTCAGATTTTACTTAAACGTCTACTTACACGGCTTATTCTTGCATACTTGTATAATATTTTTTAGTGTTCTCAAAAAGTCAGCTTTGTCTGATTGTACTTACAAGTTTTATCCCATTTCTTTCTCATAATGCTTCGGTGAGCTATATGCATTTGGAAGAAAATCTGAGCAACTTTCCATGCAACAAGAATAATGTAGAAATTATTAATTATAAGTTCTATATTTGACAATATAATCTAAGTCCATAATAATTTTGTTAGTTTACTCAATTATTATTAGGTACGACCGCCACTTGTCCTTATATTTTTACCAGAGCGAAAATTGTTACATTTCAAATACTAATAATTTATATAAAAATTGTTATCTACCCAAAATGAGTCCATTTTAAGCATTTTCCGAGATGTACGTATGTCTGTACGTCCGTATGTAATCAAGTTTCTCGATTATCTCAGTGAAATTTCGATGGATCCAAACGAATTTTGGGCCAGATATTCATCTAATTATAAGTATCGAATAGTCCTATATTGAGTCAAATCCGTTGGAAAATAAAAAAACGCCAAAACAAATAAAAGTTAAAAATAAACGATTTTTAAACTTAATTTATCGATAATTAATTTTCAGTATAAATCTAGAACGTGCTACTGCTAAAACTGAACAGTTTGGAGTCGAAATATCAAGTCATTTTTGCAAAAACTTTGAACAAAGCGAAATTTAATTTCGTTCAAAGTTTTTGAAAAAACGGCTTGATATTTCGACTCCAAACTTTGACTGGATGATAGAACGTTAAAAAACACAGAAGAGTGTTCTCTTGATTTTTTGTGATTCGACGTATTTTATTTTTAATCAGCTTGAAACTGTGTGAATTGCTCGGTCGGTAATAGTACGAGTAAGGCATCCCCTTAAACCCATAAAAACTATTTTTAACGTCAACATGTATCTAAAATGGCCGATTTTCGGATATAACTTAGCAGGATTTGATTTTATACAAAAATGTTAAATGCAAAAGTTATAAATAACATCAAAACAACACTTCTTTCCATTTAACATTTCCATGTACAATCAATTCCTGCACGGAGAGAAAACTTAAATAAATATAACCTTATTTTCATCCGTAAAGGTTATGTGCATGTAGCCAATCACCAATGCCGGACCCTTAGGCTGTTTTTGCCTGAGTCCTTCGTAAACGTAAAGATCACAGTCACATGTTTTTTTGAGGTTAGGAGGTGCAAACATCATTTGCACGCAAATAAATAAACTTTACATAGTTTATATACGATTTACATAAGTTAATTATAATTGTAATACATTTTTTTATTATAATTTAGTTAAACAAAGTCAATTATTAAGAATTGGTGAACGTGGAAAATAGTACATTTCGACACGGGTGCGGAAGGTGATTATTTAGCTCATGTGGCGTTTTTCGCACGAGCGAAGCGAGTGCGAAAAAGTCACACCACCTAAATAATCGACTCACGCACTAGTTTCGAATGGTATTTTATACCACGAGAGCCGAATAATCATATTAAAGTTATGATTTTGAGGTTAGAGTGGTATAAAAACGATTTTTAACGCTTAACTAAGGTAAAATACCCAATACTTGGACACAACAAAAAATCAAACCAGCACTTGGACAGCGGTAAAATATTACTTTTACAAATATTTATTTTTTATTTATTTATTTATTTAAGCCAGAGTAGTACATGTTGTATTACATGTTATTGCTTACTTCAGGACATAGTTACATGTCTGAAGCAGCAAACATCCTATAGAGGTAGACATAGCTACCTGTACATAGGTCCGGTGTAAATAGATATGATAACAATATTAATTCATTAACATTGTTTATGACATTAACTGTCTAGTGAATTTGAAATTGTATCAGTTTCGGTCTTATTAAATATATAATACGGAATATAATTTTTATGAGGTTAGGTTTTGAAAGAGTGCACATATAAATGTTGTCCAACTATGTGGTATTCCTCAATTTCTATATACCCGTTGTTGGACACATTTAAAAAAATTATTAAATCCTATTTTATTTCTATTTGGTCTATGGGAAATGAATATAGAGCACCTAATTACAAATTTCAATTCGAAAATGGGATCAAATCGGATTTAATAGATTTTTTTATCAGGGTTAATTATATTGTCCAACTACTGGTTCCAAGCGTTGTCCAAGTATCGGTATTAGTTTGACATATGCTGTCCAACTATAGGAGTTTTAAAGATATTTTTTAAACTGACTTTTTTAATGTAAAAAACATTTAAATATCTTTGTCTTTGCATAATTTAGTAAAATAACATCCCGAATTAGTAATTAGATTAAAAAGATTTGACAAATTCCGTTTATTGAATTTAGAAATACCGTTTATTCACGTTATGTTTCAAAATGTGTCCAAGTATTGGGTGTTTTACCTTACGCTGAAATAACCGATTTTCGCTTATTATTCAATAGTATTTTACTTTACACAGAAATATTAGATACAAAAGTTGTAGATAATAATTAAACAAAACTTTCATTATTATAATTATTATTATTTTTCCTTTAACATTTCCATATATAATCAATTCCTGGCGAGCTAGACATAATCGTTTTACCACAGTATATGTCACATCAAATCAAAATTTTGTCCAAAATGGTACTATTCGTCCCAAAAACATACCTGTATTACGCGGTGATAAACATTTTATCGTTTATCATTTAAGAGCAACCCACCTGTTCTCGAATTCACCCACGAACACAACGGAATCGGATAGAGCATAAAATTCTGAACAAAAAGTTCCTCTATAATTTGTTCATAGGAGCAATATTTACAGGTGTTGTTATTAACTAAAAATTAACATGTAACAGCCAATGAGCGTCGCCGGTGCGGCGCTTGGCGGGAAGTGGGCGGAGCTCATGTACCGGGTTGGAGGGGGAGGAGAGGACCGGCCGTTGGAGGGGGCATGCACGGCTATCCAAAGACACGTTCAGCAGGCCCAACTCTATCGCTCGCTTTCTCGCCGTATGTTGCACTTCCTCGCTACCTCTTTCATTCTTTACGTACTCACTCACTTTTTCGCTCGCTCTCTCGCTCTCTCGTGTTCTCTCTCGCTCTCGCTCTCTCTCTCTCGCTGTATATTGCTCTCACTCGCACTTCGCCACTCCCTCTTCCGTTTTTTACGTATACTGATAGAAAGAATCATTTCCGATAGTCGGTGACTTAACTGTTAATAAATAGGCATTTGATAAAAGTTAAAGTCACGTGCATTAACAGCTAAGGAATGAACCCGTTGCCACAAGTACTTTACAAAACGCCATTTCTTAACTGTTAAGAAACGTATGGAATGCGTGGTCTAGGTGTTCGGGGTGGCCAATAATGGAGTCTCGGTGGTGCGCTCCGCAGTTTTTGACCTCTAGGTATCAGACCGCATCCACTGCTTGATCTAGGTGTTCGGGGTAGCCAATAATGGAGTCTAGCTGGTGCGCACCATAGTTTTCACCGTTCACCACGATTTCGATGTGTTCCAACATCTAGAGGCAAAAAACTGGAGAGCAGAACCTAGATATCGTCATCGGCTACCACGAATACCTGGAGCACAAATCTGTTGCATCCTGAGATCTAAATGCAAAAAACTACGGAGCCCACCACCTAGACTCCATACATCGGCCACCCCGAACACCTAGACCACGCATTCGTGGATTTCCAACACCTAGACGCAAAAACCTTCAGTGCGTACCACCTAGACTCCATTATTGGCCACCCCGAACACCTAGACCACGCATTCCATACGTTTTCTAGCAGTTAAGAAATGGCATTTTGTAAAGTACTTGTGGCAATGGATTCATTCCTTAATTGTTAATGCACGTGACTTTAACTTTTTTCAAATTCGTATTCATTAACAGTCATCGACTTTATCGGAAATAATTCTTTCTATCAGTATGGCAAGATGGCGCCGGGAAAGAAACGACCTCCCGACAATAGTACAAAAGTATATAAGTGCCACCCAACAAAACCAGTGGCATTAGTAATTTGTATCATATGTGGAGATGCATATCATAAAAGTGATTTTGATAGATTAAACAATACAAAAGATCTAATATAAGTGAAATATATGATGAAAACGAGGAGGTAGTAAAAGTCCCATCCAAAATTGCGAACATCATGAATGACTATTACGGCAAAATGGGCAAAGAAATGACTGACAAAATTACTGCCCCAAGTAACAAATTTATTCAACTACTACCAAGCAACTTAAATACAATTTTCCTACATCCTACAAATGAAATTGAAATTAAAAAAATAATTGAAAATTTGAAAATCAAGAATGGTGGAGTTGATAAAATAAATGCTAAGACACTCAAAACAATATTTGATCTTATAACAGATCCGTTGGCACATATCATCAATAAATGTATTGAAAAGTCAATATGGCCGGATGCGCTAAAAGCAGCTGAAGTGGTATCAATTTACAAATCAGGGAAAAAATTAAAAGTTAATAACTACAGACCTATATCATTAATATCGAATATTGCAAAAATCTTTGAAAAAGTAATCTTCGAAAGAATTTTTGATTTTATTAACAAACATAAAATATTAAGCGAAAAACGGTTTGGCTTTATTAAAAACAAAGGAACCAGAGATGCTTTAAGCTGTATTACAAAGAGAATCTATGAGAACTTAGATAAGAGTAAGCCCATTATAGTCGCATTTCTAGATCTAGCAAAAGCCTTTGATACAGTTGATCATAATATACTTCTATATAAGTTGCAAGCATACGGGATAAGAGGCAATGCCTATAAATTAATGCAAAGCTACTTAACAAATAGAAAGCAGAAAGTAAGAATTGACCAAAGTGAGAGTGAACTGATAACAATAATGGTGGGAGTGCCACAAGGAACAATCCTTGGGCCATTACTTTTTATATTATATATAAATGATTTACTGATGACAATGCCAGAAAACTCAATTTTATCATATGCTGATGACACAGCAGTTATATCGTCAGGTAAAATCTGGAAAGAAGTTGAAAGTGAAATGAATCGATATCTTGAAAAAGTAGCTATATGGCTCGCATTGAATAAACTAACATTAAACATAAGTAAAACTGTGTACATAACTTTCGGGAATTACTGTGACAGTGTACCAAAAAATTTAGATATTTATATTAACAAAGAAAAATTAAAGAGAGTTGACTCGCGTAAATATTTAGGAGTTAATTTTGATTATAATCTAAAATGGGATGAACATATTAACTACCTAATCAAAAAACAAGTTAGTTAAATTTCATCTTCTACAAAATTAATAAATTTATGCAAATAAGTACGTTAAAGGTTATTTACTATGCGTTTTTTCACAGTGTTATTAATTATGGGATAATTGCCTGGGGAGGTGTATATAAAAATAATCAACATTTACTTCAAAATATACAAAACAGACTACTTAAACTAGTTTTCAAAAACACTTTTGAGCAAAATAAACCTATGAATATTAAGCAACTATTTACATGGGACTGCATAAAATATCATTACAACGAAATGAAAAATATATTCACAAACTCAAATAGTAAGACAAGAAATAAAGCTATATTATTACCGAAAATTGACAAAAGAGTAAGCGAAAAAAACAATCATATAACTGCAATAAAGTCTTTCAATCTACTACCAAACGAGCTCAAAACTCTAGATATAGACAAAAGACCCACGATGTACAAAATAAAAGAATGGATTGTGAAAAATATTTATTGAAAACGAGTTGAATATTCCTTGAAAACGATTTGATACTATAATCTCGTTATAGTAATTCAAGTCGAAAATTTAGATAATTGCATATAGCATATATACATATTACTGTTTTTAGAAAGTCTATTATATGTTAAAAAATATTTCATAGTTTTACGAATTAGTATTAGTTTTAGTTTTAAGTATATCTATATCTATACTCCAGACCTGCAAACAGGAAATTTATTTTTCTCTGCAGGGTTACAACAATGTAATGTACTTCTGTAATGTACTCTGGATAAATAAAAAAAATAAATAAAGTATGTACGTAAAAAACAGAAGAGGGAGTGACCAAATGTGAGAGAGAGCGAGACAGCGAGCGAAAAAGTGAGTGAGTACGTAAAGAACGGAAGAGGGAGTGAGGAAGTGCGAGTGTAGAGTGCAAGATACGGAGAGAGCGAGAGATCGTGAGAGTTGGGCCTGCTTTTTTTTTGTCCTTTAAGGGTTATTCTCACAGTGTGAGCATGTATCCTGTTCCTCAATACGTCGAACCTCAAAATTTGTCCACAATAAAGATTACTTGAATGCCAATCTAGAGATGTTGATCCAAATGTTGATTGTGACTTCTTTAAAGTAATAAGTATAATAACAAAAAAAGGAACTGATATTAGTGCTTCTTGCTGAATTAAAGAACTCAGCAACAAAATTTGTAGATCTTAGAACAGAAAGGCAATTAAAGTGGTGTTTCTATGAGGGAATAGGAACCAAAAGACGAGGTTTGGAAAGGGTAAATTATTATACAGGTATATTATTATCAAAAATATAACTAGAAAGAGTTTTGTATATACTGGGGAGTTGGGCCTGCTGAACGTGTTTTCGGATAGCCGTGTATGCCCCCTCCAGCGGCCGGGCCTCTTCTTCCCCTCCAGCCACGGTGCATTAGTTCCGCCCACTTTCCCGCCACGCGCTGCGCCAACGACGCTCATTGGCTGTTACGTGTTAATTTTTAGTTAATACAACTGTAAATATTGATCTTATGAACAAATTGTGGAGGAACTTTTTGTTCAGAATTTTATGCTCTATCCGATTCCGTTGTGTTCGTGGGTGAATTCGAGAACAGGTTGTATATTAGTATTTGAGATGTAACAGTTTCAGATGTAAAATAGTACATTGTGCAACAAGGGGAGGAAATGAGCTATTTCGTGTCTGTCTTGGGAGCCTTCGGCGTCCTCGACTCTGACTCGTGCAGAACACCTTAATTTAGTCTGAATAGTATATTATGCACCAAGGGAATAAAGTGGGCTGTGTGCTCCCTGCGCGAACGTTGTCGCCTGCGCAGCGTTGCGCCGCGTGGACCGTTCTCTTCGATCGCGCCTCTAATTGGTTGACATTCAATTATCAACTAATCAGCGTTGCGATCTGCGAGAATGGTTAGCACGGGGCGCAACCACAGCGCGGCGAAGTGCAGCGCGGCGCTTATGTATGTAGATAGTCCCTTACACGCCGTATTTTTTTAACGAAAGCATAATAGGGTCTTTTTCGCGTGTGTGAGTGGGAGAGAGGACATTTTGAGTCGTAAAAACGCATTTCTACCTAAAAAAGAGGATAAATGAATAACAGGTGAGAAATGGCTCCATTTCTCACCTGTTTTAAGGGTAGAAATGTCCATTTCTCACCAGTTATTCATTTCTTACCTGTTTTCAGGGTAAAAATAGCTATTTCTCACCAATTTCATAAAATACGTTCGAAATTCGAAATTTTCTCTCCCACTTTAACGCGTGGAAAACGTCCTATTTCATGCCTGCGTTGAAAAAACGGCAGCTGGCAGGGGAGTGCGGCCTCTTAGTTTTATAATCGTTCTTTTATTTATCGAGATGACATCATAATGTCAGCTATAATAAAATCAATAAATTTTGTAATTAACCCAACGAAATCCTTGCATTCCAGATCTGGTGCTTCGCGAGGTGAAGTCAAGCATGGAGGTCGAGCGTTACCGAGCGCTACAAGATGCACGCCGCGAGGCTGAGATCGAGAAGGCACGCTGTATTGAAGAGACCAAGCGTAAGCAGTGGTGCGTCGTGTGCGGCCGCGAGGCTATGTTCTACTGTTGCTGGAACACCGCTTATTGCGATTATCCGTGTCAGCAGAAGCACTGGTCTTCTCACATTGCTACCTGCGCTCAAAAATCGCAGTCGAGGTCCGGCACGGGCCCCGGTGGCAATTCTTCGTCGTCAACGTCGATGTCATCGGGTAGCCCACCAAAGGTCCAGCAGCAGGTGATGCCCGAGCTTGTGATAAATAGACCGCATCAGTCGTCGTGATGAGGAGGGCCTAGAGAGGTACTTTGTGCGTGTAAGTCGAGGTCTTGGTCTCGTCGTTATCTGTCGTTTCCGCCTCTCGTTTTCTCATACATAACGTCGTGAGCGTTAAGGTGGGCCTATAGTCTGTTGTATATACATGTGTTCTGTTCTCTTTTTCAAATTGCGAAAGACAAAGCGAATCCAAGAGAAAATAATAATTGCGCTATCGATTGCTTACTACTGTTTTAAGAATCGCAAGGAAATTTCAATCTATTTTATACACATTTGTACTTTCCGTTTTGATATGTAAGTAAGATGATTATAAATTGATTTGGCGTTCAAAATAAATTTACTTTGTTAATGAAAAATAGCAATTATGTTTTTGCAAATATCAAATATTATCCTTGTTTTTGGAAAATGTTATTTTTAAATATTAATGTAATATTTAATATTTGCATAAAATGAACAAAATTAAAAGAAAATTTATTTAAATCAACCCTTATAAATTAATATTAGATCAAATTTTGCGATCGTTTAAAATCTTGTACAAGTACTGAATGTTACTTTAAAATGAAACAGTAACAGTATTTTCAACATATTGTGTATATACATGAATGTATTTTTTAAATGTTAAAGAATGTCAATGTAGAAGTTAAAAGCACCTAATTGAAAAAAAAACTATATAAATACTAACGAATTAAAAATGTTACTATAAGCTTACCTTAAGTTTTTGTGAACGTAATAATGCACTCATATTTCGTTGAATATTTAAGCAGTATTTTATGAAAATTGCATTTTGAAAACAGCATTAAGATTTATACTACAATAAATATTTATCCTAATAATTAATATTTTTAATACTACTTTTTGTTGTAGATTTTCGATATACATCTTTAAATAAATTTAATTTCAGTCTATCATTAATGTATAAATTGTTGAGGATTAGTAAAATAAGACTTACACTAAACAAACTCTGGACCCTTCAATCAATTAGTAAATTAAATACAATAATAATATAATAAAAAAATGACGTACATAAGTTGAGCTTAAGATTGCAAGAAATATTCTTGGACTTAACAGGTATATTAATTTATAAATTAAGTATTTCTTTCACTTGTTTCTTTAGCACTTTTAATGGTCCACTAACGTTCCTTGCAATTTAGTGCACATTTTGTATGAATTCAGTATTATAATTTGTTACAAAATTAACTATTTTTCAGAATGGCAACGCCTGCAACGAAATTCGTACACTGACAACTGACTCCATGTAAAAACGCCGACTTTGAAGTCATTCATTTTTTCGTTATAAATATCATCACCACATCGCTGTTATAGTCAATTCATTTGAATGTACAGTATAGTTAATAATTATAGTGCTAAATTTTATATTAAAGAATGTCTACTGTTTTGTATCATTTACTCATAATCTTTTGTTAAAAATGAAGTCTATGAGCTCATAAATATTCTCTGGAATGTGATTGTATTTGTAAAGAAAAGCAAAATAAATTTTTTTTATGTACGAGTTTTATTCATTTTCTTGTTACAAATTTACTTCGCCTTTTTGCTCTTAATCTTCCTTAAGTAGAACTCGAGTTCCTTGCCTTCAAGGATGTATCCGTCTGACCTTCCACACTGTCCTGGCCTGCTAGCGATGCAAGCTGAAATACATCATTTTATTTAGAATTTACAGGTTTTATCATCTCAACATAAATACATAGTGTGCACAAAAATTGTAATTGCAAAAAGCTATGCTGAATATTAATTTATACAATAGTTTAAAATAATTCTTTGAAAAATCACGTTTTATTTTAAACATTCTTATTTTCGTTAAATTCATTCATAATTTGTTTAATAGTTAATGCAATCATTTTTTTATTTTGACACCATAAAATATTGAAGATAGTCTGCAATTGGTGGAATAGAAAACAAGTGTTTCTGGTTTCTTAAAATTCATATTCAAGTAATTATTTTATATGAAGAGTGCATGTGTACATGCGTGCATACATCTAATTATTAGTCACATATTAAAACAAAACAAAAATTAACATGAGTTTATTTTAGAACATATATTTGGAATTAATGTAATAACTTACACCCGACAGTTAGTAAGAGCCTTAATATAACTATTATATACAATTATTATTTAAACTTATTGAAAGTTATTTAGTCTAATTTTTACCAAGTCTGTAAATCAGCTCCAAAAAACAACCTCTTAACTATTTCAATTGGATATTTCACATCCGTTTTATTTTTTTATTAAAAAATTTAATATAATTTTCTATACTTTTTTCTATTATATATTTTCTATTATACGTACTATGAATGTTATATTGAAAATATAATTTAAGAAATAATTACCGAGTACTCTTCCAGTGGCAAATTGATCTTCCAAACCTTGTTCTACTTTGGCAAATCGCTGCCTTGCTTTGTATTTGGCCTGTGCTTTCTTTGATCTTTTTTTGTTGAGGACTTCCTCCTCAGCTTCAGTCTGAAAAAGTATTGTAGTATAATATTAATTTTTTTTTTGTAAATATTAATAATTAATATGTAATGACAATTAATTCTTCAGAACACTGTAGGAATGTGTCAGCATGGAACTCAGAGTAGGTAAGGAGTCATCATTTGAAGTATTTTATAATAATAATATTTTTAAGTATTACTTGGAGAATATAATTACTTAAAAAAACTGATGTAAAATTAAAATTTTGTATTCTTCATTTAATATCAAAGTTGATCAAGTGAAATTAATACAAAATACTATAGTAACAACAAAATTGGCTTACTGTAAGATATTCAAAATAACAAAATTTGAAAGTAGTAACTAATTTTATTTTAAACAAAAGGTTTATTTAAATAATTAAAATCCATATAAGAGGAACAGTGGATCTCAAATAAATAACATTTAATACTAACCAATTTAGCTCCCCGTTTGCGTCCCAATGGAAGAGCATAATGGGCTTCATACCACTGTCTGAAAGGCGTTGCATCAATAGTGACAATGGCATTCTTAACCAAAGTTTTGGTTCTCACCAACTCATTGTTTGATGCATTGTAAACAACATCGATAATACGAGTCTTGCGTGCTCTACCTTCTGATCCCCATGCAAAGTTACCAGTATCGAGACGAAGAGCTCTGTATTTTTTGTTACCTCCTCTAGTACGTACCTGTTCAGTAAATATAATTCACTTAATTACAATTCGTTAAAAATATAATGATAAAAATATTTATTTATTGATGCTTCAGAACGCTGTGGGAATGTGTCAGCATGGCACTCAGAGTAGGTAAGGAATCATCATACCAAATAATAATATTAAGAAATTTATTTATTACATGATCGAAGTGAAATGTATATATTTATGAAATAAAATAGTTATCTTAAGAATTTATTTTGATCAATAGAATAGTATATAGGACTTACAGTGTGGATACGTTGGGGTCCAAGCTTAGTGTTTGCTGCTGGACGTCCTAATTCGAACTTCCTCTTCTTGCGGAGAGGCTTCCTCTTGCCTCCCGTCGCTCGCCTTTTATGCCAGTGATCACGAGAGATACCTGTTATAAAAGTAAAACATTCAAATAACACTTCCTTAACAATCACTTAGGATCAACTCCATTATATCTAAAACACTTGTTCGACGACTAAAATACATAAAACAATTACACGGTTACGACGTAACGAAAAAAAAAAACATTATTATTTCACTATTTTATTAATAAAGTTAATGTGCAAAAGCATTTCAATGAAAATAGTAAATACAGTAATAGCGGTTATCACAACAGTCAGCGCGTCGCGGTTAACCAACTTTTTCGCGCAAATTTTGCGAAAAACCCAAAATATACAAATTGGATTTTGTAGAGTAATAATCGCAGATTTGTGCTATTATCATTTTTTATTGCAAAAAGCCGTAATTTCGCGGATGTTTATGGATTATTTAGAACATGTGGAAGAAACGGTAACTCACCCATCGTGCGAGAGGTGGAAAAGGAGCAACGCCGATCACACACAAGTTATTTCGCCTATAGACGTTGCTCCCGCGAACTTCCGGACCTTTGGACAAGTTTCTAGATTCTGGCGCCATCTACATATTTCAAAAGAGTCGCATCAGAAATTCAAAAAAACTTATAAATAAGAAGGTATTAAAAATACGAATAAAACTAATTATAAAAAAAGTTAAATTTAATAATATTAAATGTGTATTATTATATTTTATCAATACCTAATTGATTATATTAATAAATAAATACGAAAATATTATTTTTCGCAGCATGATAGAAATTAGTAGTGTTTTATTCAAAATAGTAGTTATTTAAACTATTTTCAGTAACTAAATTCAATTTTTTTGAAAATTATATTTGATGAAAAAATTTTTCAGAAAAATGTTTTTTTTTTTAATTTCCTTAGTAGAATTAAAAATTTGAATTTTTCAATTATTTACAGATCTAACAATATTACAGTGACAATATTATTTTTCTACAACATTTAAAAATTTTTAAGTTATATAAATGAAACTAAAAGCCAATAAGAACCATAATAATTAAAAGTTTTTTGTACTCTTTATTACACATTTAAAAAAATTAAGTATGATACTTTATAATTATTTTACAAATAGGTAGATATGACAATTCAAAATAAAAATTACAAATTTCATCGATAATATACAGTCTGTACGAATGAAAATTATGTTATTTTGAACTTTCAATGAGAGATTTGGTAATAGTCAGGCATGGAAATATTATTTATATTATATCTTAATTTGCTCGAAATCTTATTTCGTGAGCGTTTAGTATTCACTAAAGGAAAGCTTCAAGCTTGGTTACTTTATAGCCTGATTATTAATGCATATGAATTTTTATTTCACCTTTATAGCTATGGCATATTAAGTTATGTGACTAATGATACGAATAAAGTGCAGTTGACAGCTTCATGATTCTTGTATGACACATTAAATCCTAGAAGAACAAATCGTCTCATAAAACACAGTACATCACATATTCGCGTGAATACAGGCATCGCGATATTTGTTTTTGATTATCAGATTCTCTGATCTCCGAGGAAAATCACGCTAACAGCGAGAATTGATAAGGGCCGGGATTCACTAATTTTCTATTAATTCCTTCATATCGTTGCCCCTGCAGTCGATTGAGCTACAAAGTTTCTGTAATTTATAAATTATTTATATAAATGGAAAATTCTGAGTCTTGTATACTAACTCCAAAAGAATAATTTAATTATATTTTAAAAACATACTCAATTATTCTAGGTAAATCCTTGTAACGACATATATATTTATGTCCAAGTCCATATGAAGAATTTATGGTGGTCATTTGTACTCGTTGCATATTATCTGTATGCAATGCTTTTCCAGCAATAAATAGCTAAAATTTTATTAATATTCATTATAGGAATGTTTCTAGTATAAATATTCAAAGAAATCTTATCAAAGAAAGTACCTTTTCACCCAATAAACATGGTACAACATTATCATCTTCAGCATGTAAAATCATAATTGGACATTGAATTTTTCCAATATGTTTGTCAGATTCAAACCTTAATTCATTATCATACAGAGGTTGTACTATAACCCAATGGAACCAAGGTAAATGTTTAAATACCTGAAAGTATACAAAAAAGGCTTTTACTGATATATTACAGAAAAAAACATAATATTTTAGATAAATAGTTATCAAAGAATTATTTTACATACTTGTGCAAATGGATGCTCAGTAATTTCATCAGCAAGATTATTAAATGGAGATTCTAAAAATAATCCCGCTGGATGTATACCATTACTTGCTAATATTGCTAACACATGAGATGAAACTCTGCAAAAATTTCAGTGATTTACTTATAAACATGAATTAGGTTCATAAGTATGTAATAATATTTTAATTTGTATAAATAGCAACAAGTTATAGTTTTTTGAAATGCCAATATTCTTGAATGTATTTAATAAATATTACAAAAATAGTAATTCAACTTAAGTATCATATTGCATTTTGCTTACCCTGTACCCAGAGAGTGACCCCAAACAAAAACTGGAGCTGAATTGTTCACTGTTTTAATTAACCACTCTAGTACAAACTTACTATCATTAACCACACCTATTTCTGATAGGTCAACATTATCACTATCACCATAGCCTAGAATTATAACAAAATAAATTAATACCTATAACTTTTCTCATTCAACAAAACCATTTAAAGGGGTATCAGAGTTTGTATAGTAATAGCGCACCATACTTGTACTTTTGAACATCTGTGCATTTTTTTATTTCTTGTGACTATTTAAAAATCATAAATCAATTATAAATTATCATTCATTTTGATTCATTATTATTCATTTATTTTCATTTCATTTTTTTTTTTTCATTTATCTATTATAAATTATTTACTATTCTTAACTAAAATTATTAGAAAAAACAAATAATAATAATCATTTCAAAACTTGAAAACAATTTTAAATCACAAAATATTTTATACAATTACCTCTGACATTCCTTTAACAAACACTAACTTTTTTAAGACTTACTTCGATAATCAAAACATATCACATGAAAATCAAGCCTTTGAAACAGTTTGTAAAGTTCAACTCTATGACTGCTTGCCCTGTTACCGCTATTTCCATGCATGTATAAAAATACTGGTCTGCTAGCATTTTTTAATAATGCTTCATAAACTTCAGCACTATCAGGAATGCTTTGATTCAGCAAAGACTGAGGTAATATTTGCCTGTAATTTAAATAATTGTTCTACATTAAATATCTGAATAGAAAAATTAAAATTTATCTGTAAATATTTAAAAAATAATAAAAATTATTATTGCAGAACAATACCTAATAATTATATGTTTTGAGAATGATCCCTAGTGGAAATATCATTTGTTCAAAACTGTTTAAAATTGTTCAAAAGTACGTATTTTTGGACGTTTAAAACAGTTTTGAACAGTTTTAAACTGATTTAAACAGTTTTGAACTCTTTTGAACTTTTGTATGAAAATAGTATTAATCAACAAGAATTTGTTTAGAACAGTTTATAACAGTTTTGAACAGTTATGAACGATTTTAAACAGTTTTGACCGGTTTTGAACATTTATGAACAGTTTTGAACAGTTTTGAATGGTTTTAAACAGTTTTAAACAATTGAAATTCTTAATTATTAATACTATTAATACTATTTAAAAAAAAAAAGTTCAAAACTGTTTAAAACTATTCAAAATTGTTCAAAACCGTTTAAAACTGTTTAAAACCATTCATAACTGTTCAAAACTGTTTTAAACTGTTCCAAACAAATTCTTATTGATTAATACTATTTTCACGCAAAAGTTCAAAACTGTTCAAAACACCCTGGTAGAAAATTAATCATAAGTTGGCCAGAATATGGCTAAGCCATATGCTGGTTAAGCATATTCTGGCCAACTTATGGTTAATTTTCTACCAGGGCAGTTTAAAACTGTTCAAAACTGTTTAAATCTGTTCAAAACTGTTTTAAACGTCCAAAAATACGTACTATTGAACAGTTTTAAACAGATTTGAACAGTTATGAATAGTTTTAAACAGTTTTAAATAGTTTTGAACAAATAATATTTCCACTAGGGATTCTAATAACAGTTCCAAAATTGATAATATAAATCTAAAGTTAATGATTTCACATTTTTAGGCACGGCCACTACTTGGGAGAGCCTTATATTTTCACCAGAGCGAAAATTGTTAGACCTCAAATACTACTTAATAATTTATTACATAAAAATTGTTTTTAAACCAAAATAAGTCCATTTTAGCATTTCCTGAGATGACGTATGTATCTCTGTACGTCCGTATATTATGATCAAGTTCCTCGATTATCTTAGCGAAATGTGGATGGATCAAATGACCATTAAATTTTTATTTATAGTAGTACAATTACATGTACTATATATATGTACCTATTATATAACGTTATGATACATAAAAATAACCACAATGCATGCGATACCTGTGCGTGTAAAAAGAACGATTTTCGGTTTTTATGAAATTAAACTTAAATTTTGCTGGTGACTTGATATTTTCATTACAGAATAAGATTTTAAATTTAAAATAACTGAAATGTTATACTCTCTATAGGTGGTTTTATGAAAAAATCATCGATTTTCATGAAAAGATGAAGAATAAAATGCTTTTCTCTCTATTATTATAGGCCTATGTTAAAAATTGAATTTTCAGACATTTTTTTTTAAGTTTACCTGATGACCCTACTTGAAAAAATTACCAATAAAAAACTTAAAATTCGTACTTTTAGTATAGGTATTTTTCTTTTATTTTACTTCTCGATGTCGTATAACAAGTAGTTTTGCGAGTAGTTCTGCTAGTAGTTAATTTTTGTAAGGGCCTTTGTAAGCACTTTTGGCCACTTTTGATTTAACTGTTTTTTAAATCATTAGCACTCAAGAGGTTAAAAAATAACAGAAAAAATCGCGTGACTTTTAGAAAATTACGTAAGAGAACCAGAAAAATTAAGTAACAATTACAAAAATCACGTGATTTTCTCAAAAATTACGTAATAAAACAAGAAAAATTATGTTATTTAAAAAAAATTACATGAAAAATCACGTGACTTTGGAACATTACAAGACTCGTGGACCAACAATTATCGGCACTATTACATAATTTTAAAAAATTACGTATTGGAACCCTAGTGGAAATATTATTTGTTCAAAACTGTTTAAAACTGTTTAATACTGTTCATAAATGTTCATAACCGTTTAAAACTGTTTAAAACCGGTCAAAATTGTTTAAAATCGTTCATAAGTGTTCAAAACTGTTTTAAACTGTTCTAAACAAATTCTTCTTGATTAATACTATTTTTATACAAAAGTTTAAAACTGTTTAAAACTGTTCAAAACTGTTCAAAACTGTTTTAAACGTCCAAACATACGTACTTTTGAACAATTTTAAACAGTTTTGAACAAATGATATTTCCACTAGGGAACGAGACAAAAAATCACGTGATTTGTTCCGTGATTTTTTCAATAGGGACCTTAACATTCTCACATGCAATCAATTCCTGACGAGCTAAACCTATAAAAACTATTTTTAACGTCGATATACACCTGCGATAGTCGATTTTTACTTATTATTTAACAGGATTTGATTTTAGATAGACGTTGAATACAAAAGTTGCAGATAATATCAAAACAAAACTTTTTTCCATTTAAATTTTAAACATACGGACATGTATTGAAATGTACTTACAATCAATTCACATTTTTGGAAGCACATTATCATAAAATAATACATTATTATTTCAGATGTAATAGTTTTTGCAGTGGCGAAGATATAAATATAAATAAGATATAAATAAGATATAAAAAGATATAAGGTTCTCCTGAGTAGAAGCAGTGGTGCCTCATATGTACAAGTTTTACATAGACAGGGGGGGAACGAAAGGAGGTGTGCAGGGGGTGTGACTCGTCTAATTTTTTTTTCAATTTTCGTACATATTATTGAACTATATTTTAAAAATTTTTTTTCTGTGGGATAAACATGTATTCTCTGCTTTATTTGCAAGAAATGATTCATTTATTTTATTCATATATTATCTTACCATGCACCAATTTTAACATTTTCATCTGTTGTTAAATAAAAGTTTCTTGTTCCTGTCATTCCAACAGTTTCTGGTTTGGAAATATCGACACCAATTGGCCAATGTACTATTTAAATATAATAAAATATATATAATTAATATATTCACAACTCCACTTAGAAGGTTAAAATTACTCACCAAAGTTTAAGAATAGAATTTTCTTTTGTACTTGATATGAATATCGAAATATAAGAGGTAGTAAGCCAAAGAGGAAGATATAAATGCAGATTGACACCTTCATGGTCCATAGCAAAAATCTGTAACAAGTTCATTATAAGTAAACATTTATTTAAAAATATTTATTATAGTACATACACTCATTGCATATATTAAAATGACAACAACAAATGTAGTATATTCGAAACTGAACTTAAATACATTGTTTAGGCAGTGAAAATTCATACAAATAAAACATGCTTGCATATAAAATAATAATGATTTGAAAATTTAAAATTTCACATAAATTTCAATTCTTCACTTCAACACAATTAAATTTTATTTTGGATTTAATACACTTATTTAAATAAATTTTAGCATTCTACATACTTTTTTACAGAAAAGAAATTTTTATTATTAATATTCAAGAAATGATGTTTATGCATTAATTTGAACTCTTTCAATCTATTCATGTAATTTGTGTATGATAATGTTCCATTTACATTATATTTACAAATTACACAGTTTTTCTACTAATTAATATAACAAACTTATGACAAATGTCTGTTAATGAGAGTATTATTTGTATTTTGATTATATTTATACGTGACAAAATTCTTCTACAACATTATAAAATCTTTTAATTGTATGTTAATTTGAAATTTTTATTTTACCATAAATTTAAAAATGCTTCTTGTATTCTTTTATATGTATAATATTTGAATTATAAAGATTTTAAACTTGTTAAAGCTAGAAAATTTGTAATGTTTAGAATAAAATAAACCAAAAAGAAAAAAATACATTAACGAAGTAGTTTATGCAAAATTATAACTGATTTGGAATGTATATCATAAGAAATGTATCGTCATAACACATTTTGTACTACCACTAGACACAACAGACTGGTTACAAAGTTCAAACATTTAAAAATAAATGTATGTACATCAACATTTATTGATTACTTAACATATAAACAACATCAATAGGTCAATCAGAATTGACGAGAGGAAATAGAAGAACAGAAGAAAGTCGATATGCAAGTCACAAAAAAAGACAGCCGTCGACTTTGATTTAAAGACACCTTTCAGGAATCAGAAATCCAATGAATACTCTTATGAGATGGAAATTCACACAGGACAAAGTCGACGCCTTGTGTACCAGTGAGGAAAGAATCACATAAGCACTTGCAACTAGCAACTTACACTCCGTTATACCATATATCAGGGATGATGACAGGTACCATTGTAGCTAAGAACAGGTAACTTGCTCTCATATTTATAAGTTTTAATTATTATTTTTGTTTTGCAAAGTTGATGTCCTGTTATGTGATTTGCAGTAGCTGGTTATTTAAATAATACCCTTTTGTTTCTTAGGGATTGCATTTTGTACTATATTTTTAATACCTAAGCATATAAAGCATTCACCAAATAGTAACTGATTTTTAATGACTGTCAAATTATATGCTTTTACACACACAAAGGAATGACTCACAAGTTGGATATTATATATGTATGATTTTCTTTTAATGGCTAATATGATTCATATATAAGGAAAAAATATAATACTGTTTTTTAATTTTATAATAAACAACATTAATTTGTTTAATTTGAAAGTAGAGAATAGAATAAACGAAGTCAAATTTTAAGTAAATCAAACATCTTAAGTAAAATAATTTTATTTTTAAGTGCATTAAAAAATATAAATTACTTAATTCTTCAACAATATGTATTATTATTATTATTGTTATATAATCATTATTAATTATAATTACTAATACTGAATAATGTCAAACAATAAAAAATACATTAGATTATACTTATATTTTTCCTTTTAGTTACTTGATGACAAATTTTTTAAATAAGGTTTATTAAGAGTACAGCTGGTGATTTAAGAATGATTGATGGAAATATTTTTGTATATGTGTATAATATCATATGAATATTTTATATACTAATGAAGATTTTCAATAATAAACATTTAATCAACATAAATGCTTTCTAGGAATCACTAAAATATTCATACAACATTATATTTATGTAATTTAAATTTCTATTAACGACGACTGTCTCTTTTTCAACTACAAATTTTTTAATTAAAATAAAATTTATAGGTATATAATATAACAAAATACTGCATCTAAAATATAATGAAAAAAAAAACAAACTATTAATAATACAAATACACTGCTGTCATACCTTGTAAACTTCATATTTTCTTGTCGTTTAACTAATTAATGGACCATTGAACTTTTTGTGAAAAATTAAAATAATATAATACTTGCTGGACATTCATTGATATACTAAATTGTTAAAGACTATTTTCTTTCATTAGAGGAAAGTCAAGGTTATCAGCAACTTTAATTTACATAACATTATAAATTGAGTGAGTCTCCTAATTATAAATTGAAAAAAACAAATTGTTTTGATATGTGGCAATAGTGATAAATCTAGTTTGTGCTTTAAATACTAGTTTTTATTTTGAAAGGAAAACATCAATCAATATGTCTTTATTCACCACATAAACAGAAAGTAGTTAATGAACTATTTGGTTTTGTAACGAAACTTTCCAAACCCATAGACCATGTATCAGTTATTTTATGTAACATGCAATGATGCAACTTGAAAGTTTAATAATGGCTTGGATTAAAATTTACACCTTCCATATTAGAAAAAACCAAGTAGTGTTGAAAAAATAAAATACCTTTTGATAAAACGCTTCTTTGGTAGATAGCATCGCATAATACGTATAAAAACCAAGGCTGAAGAAACCAAAACTTAAAAAGAACCTACGAATGCTTTTAATGTGAAAATGGGATGATGATAATAAGGGTTTTAATTTATGTAACTGTTCTTCACCTAAAATTTTTTGTCCTTTACATTGATTTATTAAAAAGGTTGTAATAAGAAAGCTCCAAGAATTTTGAATCCCGTGTCTCACAGCGCAATAATTTTTTCTACTAAATTATTTTTAAGTCTCCCTCCTCGCGGTTCTTTGAATTCGACTTATTCGAAAGTAAAACTAGTTATAGCAAGCGTCAATTATTAAATGAGACTTTTCAGCAGTGAATTACTTATATCTATGTGTATATACACTACGAAATTCATACATAGAGAACGCACTTCAGGAAACACGAATGTCACGAATGACAGCGACAGGCGAACATAAAAAATTGTAATCGCACGGAGACGGAGGAGGTTTCACTGATTTCAGCAGTCAGCACTCAGCACTTCAGCAGAAGCAGAACCAAATTATAAAAATCTGAACGATTCTAGCGCCTCCCACGGCCACACGACAAAAATAAGAAGCTCTGATCTTGATGGCAGACGCAGACGGTAAAGTAAAAGCCAGTTGTTTGGTTACTTTGGTGTCGTAAAGTCGGTCATTTTCACGTTAATATACACACACCTATATTTGCAAACTTCATATGTGGGAGCAGGGAGAGAAAGGATTTTTGACACAGCTGTTTCAATGGTTTTGACAGCAATGTTACGGGAGTTCTTCTGATGCAGACTATCATCAATTTGACAATTTCCAAAGTTGTTCTGATCTAGCTTGAGAGTCGCTGTTCGGTGTCCGACGATTATACAGCAAAATAAGCGAAAATGGCGGCGACCGTAGATACTGTACGAGAAAAAGCTCTCCAAGATTATAGGAAAAAGCTCTTGGAGCACAAAGAAGTCGAGTCTCGTCTCAAGGAAAGTAAGTACTTTACTAATTATTTATAATTTAAGTTCATTTCATATTGTTATGAATGATTAGTTCAAACTTCCATAACCTATTTTCGAGTATACACTTTGCAACTCATTATCTACATTTTTTTGATAAAATATTAGTTTTTAACAAACGATGAAAGAATTAACCACTATCTTTAACAGTATTATTTATTTAGAATAATTTATAGATTTTTTAAATGATTTAATATGTATTTTTTAGTGCGAGACCATTTAAAAGACTTGACAAAGCAATATGACAAGTCTGAAAACGATTTAAAAGCTTTACAAAGTGTTGGACAGGTATTCATGTATTTTGAATATATAAAAAACATCAAATTGTAACATAATTCTGAGCACATATAAATTTAATTTTTATTATTTTTAGATCGTTGGTGAAGTTTTGAAACAACTCACAGAAGAAAAATGTATGTATTACAGGTCTTTTATAACATTTTAATTTAGCACTTTTCAATCTAAATGCATAATAAATTTTTTAATATTAGTCATAGTTAAAGCTACAAATGGACCTCGATATGTTGTGGGGTGTAGAAGACAGTTGGATAAAAATAAACTTAAATCAGGAACAAGAGTTGCTCTTGACATGACCACTCTTACAATTATGCGTTATTTACCTCGTGAAGTGAGTAATCACAATAATTATCTTTTATATGTATTTTTTTTTTTTAATATATCTTTACAAAAGTAGTTTTGGAATTATTTTAATTCATTGTTTTATCATGTTTTTATTTTATCAAAATAATGGTTAGTTTAATGTTTTAATACAAACTGTAAATTGTAATGACATACTTGATCAAAAATTAAGATTTAATAAATTGTTTATACTTAATATTTAATTATTTTAAATTTAGGTTGATCCTCTAGTTTATAATATGTCTCATGAAGATCCTGGTAACGTTACCTACTCAGAAATTGGTGGTTTAAGTGAACAAATTCGGGAGTTAAGAGAAGTTATTGAACTGCCATTGTTAAATCCTGAACTCTTCCAAAGGGTGGGAATTACACCTCCCAAAGGTTGTCTGCTGTATGGACCACCAGGAACTGGGAAAACATTACTTGCCAGGGCTGTAGCAAGTCAATTAGATGCAAACTTTTTAAAAGTAGTATCTAGTGCTATTGTTGATAAATACATTGGTGAATCTGCTAGATTGATCAGAGAAATGTTTAATTATGCCAGAGATCATCAACCTTGTATCATATTTATGGATGAAATTGATGCTATTGGTAAGTAAATATAGATTATTCTTAGTTCTTTATGTATTTGAGAAAATTATAATAAAATTGATGAACGTGTATGATTTTACATGATTATTTCATAAAAAATAAATTTTGGGCTGTAGGTGGTAGAAGATTTTCCGAAGGTACAAGTGCTGATCGTGAAATTCAAAGAACTTTAATGGAACTTCTGAATCAAATGGATGGTTTTGATTCGTTAGGACAAGTTAAAATGATAATGGCCACAAACAGACCAGACACATTAGATCCTGCTTTATTAAGACCTGGTAGATTAGATAGAAAAATCGAAATTCCTTTGCCTAACGAACAAGCTAGGCTAGAAATTTTAAAAATTCATGCAAATCCTATTGCTAAACACGGAGAAATAGGTATGTCATAATTTATTATTATATATTGAATAAGGTAAACATAGAAGTTAATATAATATCTTAGAGTTTTTATTGAATATAATAATAATCTGCAGTCTTTTTTCTTTTTGAAAGACTGCAATGAAAAAAGATACATTTTTATTGCGATTGCACGCAAATTTCTAAAAATTAATATAAATTTTGGGTGCAAAATCAATTAATAATGTTAAGGCTGTTTCAATGTCCCATAGGAAAAGTAACACAATTCAGTTTACTAGGAAAATAAGCGCATTTCAGCGTTTGTAACGAAGTATATTTTACGAGGTTAAGACCAAAACTAACATTAATTAATTTTTTTATATGAAGTAATTTTTAAAATAAATGTATTAACAAGTTTCTTTTTTGTACTTACAATCATCATTATCATCGTCCACTTTATTAATGTTTTACTAGAAAAAACATGGGCTTCAAAAAAGACGTTTGCAAACTTGCATACTTCGAAAATTTGACCGTTAAGGGCAATGGCCTTTTTTTATATTCATTTTGAAAATTTCTATTATAGGCTTTGATTTAGGCAAGAATTATTGGTTTTCACTCGAAAATTAGCGTAAATACCCGAATAATGCTAGTTTTTGTTGCTGTTTTTCGGAACGTAAGTACGTAGGTACTAGCTTTCACGAGAAAGCAACGACACGTGTCAGTTTTCGTGCGAGGCGTCGATTTGATATTGTTTCTTAGTTATTGTGCAGTGGGTAATTATGTTAAATCATTGGGCAAAGTTAGTGGTAGGGATACTTACAGTAACTTTTTCACCTATTATACACAAGCTCACATAACTATATTATAAGCAATTAATTTTACTTATACTTGTGTATTTTAAATTATTAAATATAAATATTACCTGTAATTTCATTATAATATAATTTTAAACATTGAAATTTAAAAATTACCATAATATCTATGAGGTTAAAATTATTCAATTTTATGAAAAAATTAATTTCAAGCGGTTTTAATAAAATTAACATTCTTTAAGATATATCAACTTTATATTAAGTAAAAATGATATCTTGATGTTATCAATATATAATAGATGAAATCAAAATTCATTTATGCAATTTGTATATCTATTATCAAAATAGTATTGTTATATTTATCATGTATGTTTGAATTATTCATAAATTTAAAGATAAATCTTAAGTAAATCAGAAATTGGTAAAACATCATTGAATTAATTTTATACATAATTATTTTCTTTCATTTTATCATAGATTATGAAGCTGTGGTTAAATTATCTGATGGATTCAATGGTGCTGATTTAAGGAATGTATGTACAGAAGCAGGATTATTTGCTATTCGTCTAGAACGAGAATATGTTATACAAGAAGACTTTATGAAGGCTGTTAGGAAAGTATCTGATAATAAGAAATTGGAATCGAAGTTGGATTATAAACCAATATAAATATCATATTTTATTTAATTTTTTATTATTAAAATTCACGCGAGTAACACCTCATTTGTAATAATAAATATTTGTATTAAATAATAAAAAACGATTGTCTTCTAAGCATTTTTTGTCATTTAAGTAATCTTGATTTTTTTCTTTCCTGGTATTCTTGTACACTATCGAATTTCCTCTTGTACAATACTGGTAATAATGTCCGAATGGAAGCACTGTGTAATCTTTTCCATGATTCATTTAGAACTATTATTTCATTGGTGTAAATCTCGTCAATAACAAAACTTTTGCCATTAAATTTATAAATTTGAATATTTGAATCCATTAAAATCCATAGTCTTTGTTCCTTAAGATGATGTTCTAATGGCTCCTTTTCGATAGTAATTGATTCTACATATTCTATTTTTAAATTATTTTCTCCATTTACAACATTATACACAATTATAACATTGCTGCAATAGAAACTAATTGTGACCAAAGATTGTTTGTCATTGATTTGCAAAATTTCTAAATGTTTCACAGGTGAAACTGTTACATGTTCCTCTAAATCGTTTTCTTTTAGAGTTTTATTTAACTGTAGTAAATTATTTTGGGATAATTTTTCATGGAAATAAACAGTTAGCAATTTCTTCCCTTTCTCAAAATCCCAAAACATTAAAGTACCATCACCTCCAGTTGAAACTAAAACATTTTTATCATGTGGTAGAATATCTATATTAGTTACAAAATTTTTATGACCTAAACAGTAAGACATTATGTTATAACTATTAGGAAACATTGATATTCTAATTTTTTCATCTCTATCGGCTGAGATAACATATTTCTTATCATCCGTTACTAAAATATCTAGTAACATTGACAAATGACCAAGTAATAATTGTCCATTTTCTGTTGGTTTGGAACTTGAAAACAAATAAGCATCACCAGACTTGTCAGCTACAATAATGTCATTATTTGGAAGAAATCTCACTCTGCTTGCTGCTCGAGCCATTGCCCGATTTGAAATGAGTTCAGAATTTTCAGTTCTGAATAAACATAACTGTTTGCGATTAGTACAAACTAAATAGTACTGTCCATCATTGGAAAATATGACACTTGTTAATGTGTGGAATGATTCAATATCTTCTCTATTATGAGCCTTAATTTCTTTTTCACCCTCAAGTTTAGGCAAACTGATGATATTTTCAGTTTTATTTTCAAGGTTATAAATTAAAACACTATCGCCCGTGCATAGCACAAGTATTGATTTATAAATTGAAAAACTCATGTTTTATTTACATTAAATATTACTGTAAAAATTTTTGTATAATTTTGTATATACTTTTATGAACATAATCAAAAGCCGACAAAACAACTTGTTTTGCTAAGCTAATAGCAGTCAACTGTCAAGCGTCAAAGCTGCAATTAAGCCACGTGCAGTTGGTGCCTGCGCGCCCTCTCGACGGGCAGTTCGAAAAGCTTTCGGAACATCGATGTTGTTTGTAAAAAAGAACTAATCTTATACTTATATTTATAAGCTATAAAAGATACAAATTGACAATACGTACATTTTTAATTTTCTAACATTTCTTCTGAGTATTTACCTTAAATTTTTAAATGATGGACTCTTTTAAGAGGGTAAGCTGGCAACATGTTTTTGTAATTTTTATATTTACTTGTAAAATCCGTTATATTATTTTTTTTTGTTTCAAAATATTTTAAAATAATGACAAACAAGTATTAAATTTCGAGTAATATATTAAAGAGTTAATAAATTAAGAATTCTTAAAAAGTAACATTTTTATGTTACGTTATTTTCTGTGTTATCATCTAATAATTTAAAAAAACTAACCTCAACACATTTTTTAATTTTTAACATAAACAAATTATTGTTGTACATATTTTAAAATACTTTTTTATAGTTGGTTTCTTCAGTTATTGTAATATTTTTTCCTTTTAATTTTGTTTTTTAGTAGTTATTGTTTCATTATGGATTAAATATTCAATATTACTTTTTAACAGGCTGATAGCAATCTTAGTATTTCTTCAATAGTTTCTGCTTCTAGCCCAAATAATGATGATCCTGAAGTAGCAACAAAAGCAAATTCTATGTTGAAACTCTTATTAGAAGCAGTTTCAGATACTAATGCTGAAAATTCAGCACTTGGAAATGAAATTATAGAATTACTTAACATACTTAAATTTGATGTAAAATCATTACCTAGTGATATTAGAGATGGAACACAAACAGTAACTGCAATTTTAAAATCTGAAGGACTGCCTTCAGAGGATGAGACAGCATTACAGTTGTGTTTAGAAAAAAGAAAAATACAAAGTAAGATGAAAGAAAGAGACGAGAGAATATTAAAAGCAAGATACAATGCTGCATTTGCTAAATACAATGATTTACAAGAAAAGTTAAATCGAATACGAAAAGAAATACAACAAATTGAAGACACATTGCAATTCAAAATGTCAAATGATGAAAATATAGAAACAGATAGAATTTTATGGTCAGACAGACTTCATAAATATAAAGGAGCAATTGAAAATCTTGAACAAGAACTTGATACCTTACAGAGTGAAGAAATTGGAATAGATAAAACATTACAGAAATCATCATTATTAATGAATAAATTAAATGATCTTTCTGAATTAAACAATAGTTTAGAGCCATATGGTGATTTAACACCAAATTTATTACAAGCAAAAAACATGTTAGAAGACAAACAACAAGAATTGGAAGAAATTGAAAATTTAATTTACGATAAAATGAATAATTAGACAGATAAAACATATTTCTGATAGCTTTTATAGTATAATATATTTAAAAATAAGGCTTATTTTTGTATTAATTATGAAAACTATCAAGATTTTCAAGTTTTTTAGTATATTTACTACTAATGCTTAGGAGTACTCTATTTTCAGTATTATTTTCTATTTTCTTTAAAAAAAAAAAAAAAAAATTAAATCTTGTAAGCAAATATTTTAGTAAGTAGTGTACGAAATATTTTTAATAAATGTGTAGGATGTTGCTTGTCAATAATGGTGACTATGTTTTTTTCTCTCAATAAAAAAATCTTGGGAAACTTATTATGAAATATGTGTTTACTGCAATTTTTACATTTTTACAAACATATTTGAATAATTATTTTATTGTATATTCAGTTTTATGTACACATATAAAAAACTAAAAATATTATAGAAAGAGAAGTATTCCTTCTTTATTATAATGATTTATATAATATTTATTCTAAAACTATGTTCAAAAATCCTAAAAATGATTTGAATATTCAATTTTGCTTATTTTATTTTCTGTTAATCTTAAGAAACATTAGTATGCGAAAAGTATAGATGAAGCAGCAAAAAAAATATTAAAAACCATATTTCGATCTTGTTTGTTGTCGACTTGCTTTGTTTTGTGCCCATTGATTTTTCAATTCTAATTCCATAGCTTTGGCTTGATGTGCTAAATATGTAATTTGATGCTTTTTCTTAGATTGTCCACTAGGGCCTGCTCCTGCAGACATAGGCCTATGTATAGGCTCCTCTGTAAGTGCTTTAACTAGCCATTCTCTCTCATCTGGTTTAATATCTTCACCATTAATTTCTACAATGTTAACATTTTCAAATTCATTTTTCCTTTTTACTCCTCTTTTACCACACAAATATTCAATAGCTTTTTCATCAAAAACTACATTTCCTTGAGCATCAACATTATATTCTTGCTCTGGAACTGGTAGCTTTGGACCAACTTGTGCTTTATTTTTTAGTAAAATTTCATCTTTAGGAAGATTCATGACATTACTAATAAGGGTTTTGTCTGGTTCATTGGATGCGTGAGGAGTACTATGATGAAAACTATTTTCTTTGATAACTTCTGATTTTTTTGAGGAAGTTAATCCTGCCATTGTATTAATATCCTCAGTACTCATAGGAGTTAAATTTTCATCAGAAATTTTCATTGGTGTAGATAAAGAAAAGAAATCCATTCCAGATGATCCTTTCTCATCTTCATCATCTGAGTCTGAATAATTTGATAAAGATTTTAGTATTGACGATGAAGGTTTTGCATAAGAAACAGGCTTTTGAATTTTTTTATTAGATTGTGAAATTGTAGTTTTTGTTTGAATGGATTTTCTTATTTCCGTTGGCTTTTTTGTTAATACATGTGGCACCAATGAGTTTATAGATGTTGCAATTGTGGCAGCCTTTGGTGGAGGTAAAAGTGCAATAAGGCCTGATCCTTTCTAAAATTTAAAATCATTTATGGTATTTACAAATTTATTACAAATATGTAGATTTTATATACTATGAGCTTCAGTATATAAATTACCTGTGATGGTTTTGCTTTAGAACGAGTTTGCTCATTTTCTTCATCATATAAATCTTTAAACTATAATAACATAATAGAATAACATATTGTTAATATTTAAATATTATTTTAGCTACTTTAAAAGTATTTTTTAAATTTAAAGATATTTTAGGTTATGTGCTTTTCTTACATCTGATAAAGATGGAATTGTTATTTTTGCTGGACCTTTTCTCTTTGGAGGTGGTTTCTCAAGATTTCCGTAATCTACTTTCTTAGGCAATGGTTTTGTGTCTTCTTCTTCAATGTTATCAATTAAACCAGAATTTATCTCAACTTCTTCTACTTTTTTAAGTAAAATATCAAAATTAAGTTTTTGTCTATTCAAACTCTCGTCGTTATCACCATCAATGTGATTCAGTTGCTTTGTTCTAGGACTAGGTAAATCTAATTTACTACATGTATTTACATTTTTGGGAGTTAATTCTGAACTTTTTGTCACTACTTGGGGTGTTTCATTAATTTCATCTTCGTTATCACTTTCATCACTACTCCCGTAAGCTACGAGACTCATTCTGATGTTCTTTAGTTTAATTTGCAATTGAATTACTTTATTTTTTTACTTTATAAAGTAGATGACCTACAGTATAAGTACAGTACAGTGTTGTTGCCTTATGTTTATGTTTGTATGACTTTCAGGTTATGTTATAGTCTACGCCGTCTACGGGTACTAGCAGAGAATATAGAATATACTAGAGTTCGACACGCGCGCTTCGCGCGCTGATTTTCTTTTTTTTTTATTTTGCTAATAATTTGTTAATAAAGCTATCAAAATGGTCAAGTATTTATGCAAATACATATATGTGGCTTCCAGGAATGACGACGTAACTACATTTTACGTGTTTTCGAGAAATTACCGTTTTAAAATTCCTGTCATTCATGAGTATCTACATAATGTACCTTGTGCATTAAGGTACCCAACTCTCAGCCAATCGGAGCCAATCTTCGGCTTCGATGCTTAGTGGTGGGCAAATTACATGCGTGGACCTCATATCCCCTGACTACTGGGGTTTACAAGTTATTTAAATAATCGTTTTGCTTATTTTTTTATGTCTACATAAGGGAGCATGTACATAAGCGCTGTGCTATGCAATGCTGTGCGATGCCGTATGATGCCGTTCGATGCCGTTCGATGCCGTTCGATGCCGCGCGGTGCCGCACGGATTAGTGCTGCATCCGATCCGTTGTCTAAATGGTTCAAAATAAATTATAAGTTGTATCTCTGCATTATTTATTTAACTATTTAATTTAAATCATGCAGATATACAACTTATAATTTATTTTGAACCATTTAGACAACGGATCGGACGAAGCACTAATCGTGCGGCTCCGCGCGGCATCGAACGGCATCGTACGGCATCGCATGGCATCGCACAGCACAGCGCTTACAGCGAATCCACATTACGTGCCATGATCTTTGTGCCATGAGCTTTGTGCCATAACAAAAAGAAAGTGTTGTTCGATATCTATGTAACTTTATCTATGTTTGACATTTATGCTCTGTTCAATAAAAGAGTAGGTACTCCCCCTTTATCCTGTGGTGATGAGTATGTAGATGTCGAACAACACTTTCTTTTTGGTATGGCACAAAGATCATGGCTCAAAGCTCATGGCACGTAATGTGGATTCGCTGTTACAGTGAATCCACATTGCGTGATGTGCCTCGTGTGCCGTGCGATTTGTGCCGTACCATAAAGAAGTTGTTGTTCGACATCTACAAAGTTTATTGGCACAGAGTAAAGTGGAATAGACCTACACTTTGTCAAAGGTTATGTACAATGAAATCGGAGCAGAGTGGATGTCTGTTCTCTCTCTTTCTGCATTACTCTAATTATAATTATAATTAAATTAAATTATTGGTGCAAGAAAAAAAGTATCTTTGAATGGAATTTCCTTTGATGGATTAATAAATATTTTGCAAGTATTCAAGGCCCACCTGGAATTGGTAAAACAACAACTTTAATCATCGATTTCGCAAAAAGGAAAAATAATTAAAATTAAAAAAAAAAATAATTTATGTATAATGTAAAATATTTGACAGGTTTATCAGCTGATAACATTGTACTTAGTGCGTCTTGCTGATACCTTTGAGGCTTGGTCGTCCTACAAGAATTGCTAAAAGAGCACTGCAACATAAATTATTTTTTTTTTTTTAATTTGAATTATTTTTCCTTTTTGCGAAATCGATGATTAAAGTTGTTGTTTTACCAATTCCAGGTGGGCCTTGAATACTAGCAAAATATTTATTAATCCATCAAAGGAAATTCCATTCAAAGATATTTTTTTTCTTGCACCAATAATTTAATTCAATTATAATTATAATTAGAGTAATGCAGAAAGAGAGAGAACAGACATCCACTCTGCTCCCATTTCATTGCACATAACCATTGACAAAGTGTAGGTCTATTCCACTTTACCCTGTGCCAATAAACTTTGTAGATGTCGAACAACAACTTCTTTATGGTACGGCACAAATCGCACGGCACACGAGGCACAGCACGCAATGTGGATTCACTGTTATGTACATGCTCCCTAACTCCCTTACATGCGTGGACCTCATATCCCCCGCCTACTTGTACTAATACATGTTTCGTAATTATAGTTTCAAAAAATTCTATTTTGTAATAGTTTGTTAAATAAATAATCCGGTTTAAATTAATTATTTCATTATTTTTGATATCAGGTTCGTGATTGGCAACCCCAAAAACAAAACATAATACAGTTCCGTAATTATAGTTTCAAAAAATTATATTTCTCAATAATTTGTTTAAATAATTTTGTTTAAGTTCATTATTACATTATTTTTTATATCAGATTCGTGATCATCGCCTATAAAAACCGCAAGTTTGTTGTATTTTGTGTCTCAGATTGAGCTACATTTGAAAGCGGTAGTCCCGAGTATAGTGTAATAGGAGCTACATTTAATATTTGACATTATAAAGTTAATTTAATCTAATAAATTATTTTGTGATTGTAACTTTTATTCTTGTAATAAAATATATTTAAATTGTAATTTTGATAGTTAAAAAATAGTTTATGTATATCTATATAGGAGTTTTAAAAACTTTAGACAAATATGTATTGCATTTATCCAATCTATAACCCTATAAATCTATATAGATGTAGAATGACCGTCTTAAAAGTTTTGGTCACGTCATGAATTTTAATTTTAATCTAAGTTTTGCTATTAAAAAAATAGTTTAAATATAAAAAGTTTATTTTAAGAAATATACGATACGAGTTTTAAAAACTTTAGACAAATATGTGTTGCATTTATCAATATCAAATCTGTTAAAATGGCGATAAGCGTCATCAGGAACTTGACAAAATATGGTCATTTGCTTCATATTTTCGACGGTCTTGCGACGGTCTTAAGACCGTCGCATGACCGTCTTATGACGCGCGTCACAGTCACGTTGCATCTCTGCGCATGCAACACGCAACATCTGAATGTATACGCCTCTTTAATATTATTATATTACAAATGCAATAATTACAATAATGTAATATACAACAACATGTCAACATAATACAAAATACAATTTACATATTACTACAATATCTGTATTCAAAACTTAATCTAGTTCGCATTTAAAACTCTAGTCCCTCTAACTTTAGCAGACGCAATTGACGCGGTTCGAGATTTTCGAGATATACTTCGAGATTTTCGAGAAAAAATCAACATGGCGCCGAACATGTCTGGTTGCATTTTATATAGAGGGATTATCTTTACGCATAGAAGGTCGGATCGGGGGGTTTCAGTGAAGCCGAGTTAAGCGTTAGTTCCGTTTTCCGTACCCCATACCTATGAGGCAGGCCGCGCTACGTTCGAGCTGCGCGCGAAGTTTAAATAACACTAGAGTTCGTCACGCGCGCTTCGCGCGCTGATTTTTTTAAGTTACAAAACAAGCTGTATAATTAATGAACGGTTTCTTTTTTATTTACAAATGAAATGTTATTATTCAATTCATTATTTAAGGTTGTATGGGCTATATGTAAAAAATAATGTCAGATCAATAAAGTTTCGTCAGTAGGTCAATAATATCATTATAAACGTCTCTGCCAAATTTGAATATGATTTGCGAGATAGTTTTCGAGATATTGTAGTTTAAAATTAACGTGGGTTCTTATGGAGATTCTCTGAATATGGCTAGACTCGTCGTAGTTATTGAAAAAATTAAGTTGAAAAAATAGTGTTTAGTTCTTGTAAATTTGTGTATACGTAAAAGAAAACCTTTGTAATCGATTGCAATTGAAATGAATTGCTTTTGCGAGCTAGGTAATAAGGCGTACAGTCATACTAAAAAGTGAAAGAAATGAGCAATACAATGTTCTAAAACCGATGTAAAGTTTTCTTCATAGTTCTAAAAAACATTCTACATATTTGTTTACTCTTAGTACTGTAGAATATTAGTGTTTTCGACGAATTATACGACCAATAGTATATTACGATACGTGGGCCGGAAATTGGATTTCCGGGCTGTGCGTGGTATGACGCCCGAGGCGAAGCCGAGGGCGTCATGACGCACGGCCAGGGCATCCAATTTCCGGTCCAAGTATTGTATACTATTTTTCTTACTCCCCGGCCGAAAGTACGTTCTGTAATTGTTAAATAATTGATAAAATTGCGTTGTCGTCTGCTAGCTGTGTTTGAGTGTTAGTTTTTCTTTCGACCCGCTCGATAGTAGTGCCTCTGTCGGCCGCTTTGGGTAGCTCGGTCGATATTACCGACTGTTTTTTCTTTCAGCCCGGCGTAGAGAGCTGGTTTTTTGGGCGTCTGCTACTTTCGCTATTGTACAGATGGTCTGATGCCCGCCCGACATTTGCAAAACCGAGGCGAAACCGAGGTTTTGCTGGTCGGGGCGGGCATCAGAAACACATTCATTAAAAAAAGACAACACCACTTTTTATTTCAACTAACTCTTTTTTCTTGTCACACGTGCACTTTCCTCTGTCTATTTCGTACGCGTCTAACCTTCACACCGCACAAACATATTTTCCTCGGACGCTTCCGTCCATACGTTTACTTAATTGTTTCTACACGACTCGAAAGTACGTGTAGAAAACAAGAGGAAAAAACAATAACCACGATCAAACAAAACCACTTTTTATTTCAACTAACTTTTTTCTCGTCACCCGTGCACTTTCCTCTGTTTATTTCGTACGTGTCTAACCGTCACACCGCACATGCGCGCGGGCGCTGAAGCGCCGCGGGTCAGGAAATTTCGGCAGCCAATCAGAGCGCGCGGTTGGTCTAAAATAGGATGCGAAAGTTTTTCTTTCGGCCCGGAGATGCGGGCCGAAAGTACGTACTTTCGGGTGGGCGAGTAAGAAATAGTATATTACTAACGCGGGCGGAAGAGGATTATTTACCTCATGCGACGTTTTTCGGCCGAGCGAAGCGAGGTCGAAAAGTCGGATGAGGTAAAAATTCTCTTACGTCCACGTTTCAGTAACGTATTTTTCCGTCCGAGGCCGCAAAATGACATTTAAGATGGCATTTTGAGGTTAAAGGGCGGAAAAATATTTGTCTTAAATTTTTAAATGAGACCTTACGGCCAATACAACCTTAATGCACTTATTTTGAATTCATTTAAACATTATGATGTTTTTCATCAAGCTATGTTATAGTTTTATTGACTAAAAAATGTATGTATGAAGAAGTATTTGTTATTTTAATATATGATTTGTCTTTATCTTTTGAATTTAGTTCTACACTGAAAAAAAAAATTCTATTTTCAAATAAATATTTATTTGAATACTACTATATAAATATTTATTTAAATTAAAACAATATTCATTTAAATTTAATAAATATTTACTCAAATCAAAATTAATTTTTTAATTTAAGGTGGTATGAAAATGTCATTGAATGCGGACATTTACAAAAAAATATATTATTATTCTACAGATGCTGACAAATTTTTTAGTATTATTTTCAATACAGGTTGCCACGAAAATTTTTGAGTAAAAAATTCTTGAAAATGTATACTTTTACATGGCAATTTATTGCCGTGTCAATAGAATCATGTGTTTTGAGTAGAAACTTCCAAAATAAATATAGAAGTCCAATGCGGAGGAAGTTAAGAAAAAGAGGTGGTTAAAGTTTAAGACTTAAGCTTTGCAATGATCACTTAAAAAATGCATGGAGCCACGAAAAATTTTGAGATATTAATGATTATAAACACAAATAGGAGACGACGTGCACGAGAGCGAGAAAGACAGAACCACCCGCATGCCCGCCGCATGGTATAGTTTACGTTCTCGCTGAGCGCATAAACTATAATGCATCGTAGAACCACCTTAATAGTACATTTCGACACGGGTGCGGAAGGTGATTATTTAGCTCATGTGACGTTTTTCGCACGAGCGAAGCGAGTGAGAAAAGTCACATGAGCTAAAAATCTTCTTACGCACCAGTTTCGAACCGTATTTTATACCACGAGAGCCGAATAATCATATTAAAGTTATGATTTTGAGGTTAGAGTGGTATAAATGAATATTTTTTAAATTTAAATAAATATTGTTTTAATTTAAATAAATATTTATATAGTAGTATTCAAATAAATATTTATTTGAAAATAGAATTTTTTTTTCAGTGTAGTGATTCATTCCATTCCATAGTTTCCTGCTTTAACAAATTTAAAGGTTCATTCAATTCTATAGTATCAGAATGTCACTACAATGATAACGATTAATCAAGTTCAATTTCATTTAAATAAGCTTTTTTCATGTTGTGATTTTGTTCAATAAGTAAAATTGCCACTAAGATAGATAAACAATAACATAATTATGAAAATATTTGTTTTCTGTGTTTAATAATGTTAAACATATAAAAAGGCAAAGTGAAAGTATAAAATTCAAGATGAATATTTTTATATTGAGAAAACCATGTTTTTAATTTTAACTAAATAAAAAGATCCTTACACTAATCCGACCATCATCACTAATAAAAACCCGCTCCCAATATACATTGGCACTTAGCTTCCTCAAACTAATGTATTTATTCCTCTTTTTAATTTTTTATATGACAATAATTAATTGTATTATACAAAAGTTTCTCTATCTATCAAATATTGTCTGAAAAACGCTATTCGAAAATATTTTTAAAAAATTTTCAACCTCAAATATCTTTGGTCGTGACAGTTCGATTTTTTGGGCGCAATGAACAGTTTGAAGATATAAAAAATCTATATCCTCTATACCAAATTTCAGGACGATTAATTGGTTTTTATTCTTGTCATCGTGTGTCAGTGAAAACGCGTTTCTTTTTTAAATAATTTTTTCTCAAAAACAAATGAAGATAATCTCTTGAAATTTATACCAAATATTATCTTCAATAAGCGTAATAAGTAAATAAAATGTTGAGTCGATAATCAAATATTTTTTGAAAAATTAATTTATGAATTATAAAAACATTTTCCATGACATACTAAAGATAATTTGAAAATTAAAAACAGAAAACGTAGGTAGTTTAAAGATTTTTTGGTTATAAAAAAAAAGAAAATCGATAAAAAATTAAAACAGTATTTTTTCGGGACCAAGAGAATAAACTTTGTCCGACGAAAATAGGTGAAATGGTTTTCGAGATATCGAGTGTTTACACACACACATACACACACAGACACACACACACACACACACACACACACACACACACACACACACACACACACCCACCCACCCACACACGCATGCACGCACGCGCACACACACACATACACACACACACACACACATACAATTTTCTCAAAATTGACAAATTTCAACATTATCGCCTTAAACTATCTTTTTGAACATTTTTTTCCCGAAAATTTTTGTCACCGACAAAATTTGTCAATTTTTGTTGCAAAGCTTCCTCTAAGGGGAATCAAAATAGATATAAATTTACATTTCTACTAAAAACAATAAAATAAAAGTTAATATAAACATAACTCTATTTATCTATAGAAGTCCCTCTAAAACCATTAAAAAAAACATTCCCTATATAAAAAATATATATGTACAAATATAACGTAGAAAATTAATTCAAAATTTACCAACATTACTTTTTTGATCAAGTAATGAATAAATATTTTTTTTAAAATAAAATTTTTTTATCGATTTATCAATTGATTATCAATTTCTATCAATTAATATATATCATATTTTCCCGCTCACAACACATGCGCTATCTCTATACCATTCCACCATAACTCTAAGGGTGTCTCTATAACCTTGCGCGTGTATATGCCCTCCTGTGTATAAGGTATACCTATATATAGTGCTCTCCTATAAGGTATACCTATATATAGCGCTCTCCTATATATAGGTATACCTTATACACGGCGAGCGCACACGCGCGCTGCACGGTTGTAGAGACTTCCTAAGTCCCTATAGGGCATTTGCGCATGCGCCAAAAAATTCGAGATATTCGAGATATTCGAGATATGCACAACTAAAAATGCATATATTTATAATAAAAAAATGCTAAAAATAAGCATTTATGTACATAAGCAGATTTTTAATATTAAAAAAAGTGCTTAATAAAACAGCATTAGCAAAATTTAATATGATGACAAAATACTAAAGCCTATAGTTTAATCATGCAATCAACAGCATGCAATAAAACAGTATGATACGTTATTTAAAAAAAAACGTAATAAATAAATAAAGAAATAAATATGTAAATAAATAAATAAATAAATATGTAAATAAATAAATAAATAAATATGTAAATAAATAAATAAATATGTAAATAAATAAATAAATATGTAAATAAATAAATAAATAAATATGTAAATAAATAAATAAATAAATTCATTAAGAAATCTACTAAAATTCAATACAAACAAATTCATAAAAAACTTGCGTAACAATTTACTTTTGCAATTTTTGCAACTTTGCGCATGGCTTTTGTTGATTCGAATTACAAGATCTCTTACTTCCAGAATCGCGATGATCTCTTACCAATATGCTGCATACAAAATTATAATATCAAGGAGCGCGGGAGCGCTCCGAAGGCAAGTATAGAAGAAGTCTGAAGGAGCGACCCGTGCTACTTATACATTGAAATGGGTTTGCGAGAAATTTAATGCGCCTATATACGTATTAGATTTGTTTGAACTATTTATAAATACTTTATCTTACTTATAATTGTTTTAATTTTTTTATTAACATTTTCATTTAAGTTTAAAATAATTGGACTTTAGACTAACAAGATTTTGGCAACTAATTTTATTTAAATAGTGCTGGCGTTTTAGGAGTATTTTCATAAAATTAGTTGCTAAAATCTTGTTCGTCAAAGTTCCAATTATTTTAAAACTCATGACGACTTTTATCGAACATTTTATCTAACTGAATTTTCATTAAAATGTGTGATAGTTAATTCAATTGTATCGTTTAACGAATTTATTAAATTCTACATAATTTGTCTAGTTTTCAAAGATGTAACGTCCATCTATACTACAAATTAAGTATATATTTACTTAAAAATATTAAGAAAAAATTATAAACTAAATATTTAATAACTTTATCCAAATAAATGACCAAAGTTTACGGTTCAAGTGGATTCCTTACACGGAGAGAAATTTTAGAGTAAAAATTACCAAGGTGCCTTGGTAGTGCATGGATAGACTGTCAAAAGCCGTGATATTCCCAGGTTTCTAATACAATTTATAAGTTTCCCAGAAAAAACTACCATAACCACTTAAAAAAAATACCAAATTATCGGAATAAAAATTACCAGACACACTGGTAAAAATTGAGATCTAGTCATTTTTACAGGGTAACCTAAGAATTTTTACTAAGAAAACTGATAAATTTTGCCAAATAACCTGGTATTTGTGTATTCGCGCATGCGCACTGCGCATTATTGTGTTTCAGAAGATTGATACTAGAGGCGTGCGCGACGTTAAAATGAAAACAATACACATATTTTCAGTAAGTAATAACGGCGATTCAAATGACTGTTGGTAACAGCTTCCGTGGCGCAGTCGGTAGAACGTCGGACTCTCAACCCAAAGATCGTCGGATCGAATCCCGCATCCGTAAAAATTTTTTTCAGTTTAATGTTTTTTCATCCTTGTTTCTGTTTATATTTCTATATTAAAATACTATATATCCATTAATATAGATAAAAAAAGTTAATTTTTTTAATTTAAATTAACTAAAAAAAAATTTTACCAAGGCACTTTGGTAAAAAGTTTGAAATTGTCAGTCTGTCCATCCATTACCATAGAAACTGGTAATTTTGCCTCGAATATTTGTAATTTTCACTACAAAATTTCTCTCCGTGTACTAATGCTATTTGAATCTCGCGCGAAGCTGGAGCGTAGCGCCGCCTGTCTTAGAGTGAATCTACATAAGCGCCGCGTCGCGCTGCGCCGTAGCCTTGTACATCCGTTCCGTTCCGGTCCGGAACAAATAGACTGTTGCATATCTTATACTTATATAAACCATGGATGGGGTGCATATGCTCCAAAATGAAAATTAATCTTGATCTGGTTTTCTTACATTGTAAGTGCATGTAAGTGCACTTAAAATTTAAGAAAAACAGATCAAAAGATTAATTTTCATTTTGGAGCATATGCACCCCGTCCATGGTTTATATAAGTATAAGATATGCAAAAGCCTATTTGTTCTGGACCGGAACGGAATGGATGAACAAGGCTACGGCGCAGCGGCGGCACGGCGCAGCGTAAGGGTGAATGTACATAAGCGCCGCGCCGCGCCTACGGCGGGGCCTTTCTACATATGTGTGTTCTGTGTGTTCTGTGTGTTCCCAACAAAGACAGATAGATCTGTTCCGTTTATGTAAGACAGAGACAGACATAGAGAGAAGTTGTCTAGAACGGACAGAACACACATATGTAGAAAGGGCCCCGCGCTGCGCGGTTCTCTGCTTGCGGTGGTCCATAGTTCCGTTTCTATATTCCATTGTTAATGGTACAATTCTATAGATCTATGTCGTACATCTATCATTTTCATGGTCATGATCATGAATGAAGCCAAAATAAAAAAACTAGAAAAATGTATAATTTCATTGAAGTTATTGAAATTGTTAAAAAGATTAAAAAAAAAAGAAACAACAATCTTGCAGAAGGTGGTGGGTTCGACCACATTTAGCAATACCTCAAAGAAATATTCATAGTGCTTATAGCACTTTATTTAAATATTTTGCATTAAAGGATCATGAAGAGTTTTATAGATTTATTAACATGAGTTTTAATCAATTTCATAATTTATTTGAACTGGTTAAAGGACATCCTATTATCGCCTAATTCCATCTTATTCATTAACAGCTGCATTTTCCAATGTTCTAATCAATTTTATAATTCATAGTATATCATATCAATTGGGTCTTGTGTTTTCTTTCTCGGCTTAAAATACTTTCGTTCTTGAACTGTCCGTCATCTAAACTATCCCTTCATTTATTTAACTTTTCATTTTGGAGCATATACACATCGTCCGTAATTTATAAATATCATAGACATGCAACTGCTCATTTTTTTGTAAGAATATACGAATGGAACGGAACGGCAGAGCTAAGCTTCAGCGCAGTGGCAGTACGGCGCAGCACGGCGCTTATGTACATTCACCCTAAGACGGCGCAGCGAAGCGCAGAGCTTATGTAGATTCACTCTTATGGGGTACGGAACTAACGCTTAATTCGGCTTCACCGAAACCCCGGGATCCGACCTTCTATGCAAAAGATAATATATTCTATATTCTCTGGTACTAGAACAGAGAATATATACATTATCTTACTCATAGAAGGTCGGATCGGGTCATCGGGGGGGAGGGGGGGGGGGTAGACTTGAAGCTGTCTCGAGCCGACACAGACAGTGAATCCACATTGCATGCCGTATGCTGTATGCCGTCAGAAAAATAGTTGTTGTCCGAAATCTATAATATTTATAACTCTATGGTTACAATTCCTATAGGATTTATAACCATAGAGTTATAAATCCTATAGATTTCAGACAACAACTTTTTTTCTGAAGGCATACGGCATACGGCATACGGCATGCAATGTGGATTCACAGTTAGTCGCCAAACGCTGTGTCGGCTCGAGACAGCCTCATAGTGGTGAAGCCGAATTAAGCATTAGTCGGAGGTCTTATTACGAAGCCAATTCACCGGTGAGATGTGAGTTGGGGAGAACGTACTGAAAATAGGAATGTGCGCATGCGCGAGCACGATGTTTTTAGATTTTCTAGTACTTTTTCGGTGAGATAAACCATGTGAATTGAGTGAGACGGTGAGTTGAGTGAGAACTCCTCCTTTGCTATCTTTTTTTTCTCACTTGATAGGAGTCGATGAGTTGCATGAGATGAAACAGGAGTTGACGAGTTGCAAATTAAATGAGTTCTCTTAAGGGGGTGCCATAGTCGTACCGTTACCGACCGAGAAATTCACACAGTTTCAAGCTGATTAAAAATAAAATACGTAAAATCACAAAAAAACAAGAGAACACTTCGCTGCGGTTTTGAACGTTCTATCACCTAGTAAAAGTTTGAAGTCGAAATATTAAGTGGTTTTTGCAAAAACTTTGAACGAAACCGAATTTTGTTTTGTTCAAAGTTTTGCAAAAACCACTTAATATTTCGACTTCAAACTTTTACTAGGTGATAGAACGTTCAAAACCGCAGCGAAGTGTTCTCTTGTTTTTTTGTGATTTTACGTATTTTATTTTTAATCAGCTTGAAACTGTGTGAATTTCTCGGTCGGTAACGGTACGACTATGGCACCCCCTTAACAATAATACTACTTTCACTAATAATAAAACTTACTACTTTTAAACTTATAAAACTGCATTATAAATGCACTTTCCTTCCTATATTAAAAGGGAGATGGGTATGAGGAGGCAGCCATATGCTTTTACGGGCAGCCATATTGCTGAGCAAAAAATATTATTGGTTGAAACATATAGAGCCAACTTCAGACAGTTCGCTGATTGGGCAAAGCACGGGCATCTGGCGCGCGTAGCGCGCCTCAAATTCCTAGTTTAAGTAAAAACTATATAAGTACGATACATCCGCATCCCACACAGCATGTATTAATTCTGAAAGGATTCTGAAAGAATGCATGAAATAATTTTATTCTTTCAGAAATCATTCAGTGAAAGGATTCTGTAATAATGCTATGTCCGGGGTATTTTCCTTTCAGAATGAATTCAATGGAATAATTCAAAAATAATTTATAATATCATTGCAAAATTTATTCAATAGAAGATTTCTGAAAGGATTCATGGATTATTACCAAAAGGTTACTAAAAGATATTTCAAAATTATTTCCTGAAATAATTCTGAAAGGAAAATACCCCGGACATAGCATCATTACAGAATCCTTTCACTGAATGATTTCTGAAAGAATCTTTCAGAATCCTTTCAGAATTAATATCACATATTATTGCAGAATCCTTTCAATGAAAGGTGTCTGAAAGGATTCAGGAATTAATTCACAAAATTAATTCCTGAATCCTTTCAGACATCTTTCATTGGAAGGATTCTGCAATAATACGTTATTTATACTCTTTGAAATTTCTTTTTAGTAATATTTCCATAATATTTTCGAATTAATTCACAAAATTAATTCCTGAATCCTTTCAATGAAAGATGTATGAAAGGATTCAGGAATTAATATTGTGAATTAATTAGAAAATATTATGGAAATATTACTAACAGAAATTTGAAGAGGATAAATCCCGTATTATTACAGAATCCTTCCAATGAAGGATGTCTGAAAGGATTCAGGAATTAATTTTGTGAATTAATTCGAAAATATAATGTAAATATTACTAACAAAAAATTTCGAAGGTTATAAAATCATGTATTATTGCAGAATCCTTTCAATGAAAGATTTTTGGAAGGATTCAGGAATAAATATTGTGAATTAATTAGAAAATATTTAGTAAATATTACTAACAATAAATTTCGAAGGGTATATATAATCCCGTATTTGAAGGTACATTTTTATAATTTAGAATATATTATTTAAATAATATTCTAACTATTTTTACATATATTTACATTGTTAATAATTTTACACTATTTTATCGCAGAAAAAAACGCAGAAAAATTTTTTACATGATGGAGATTCGAACCCGGGTCGCTTAGGTACTACGCAAATACGCTATCCATTACGCTATCGCTCGCTTGTTAGATCATTTCATTTTTTTCATTATATACTGCAATATGAGTGATACGATACATTAGAAAATTTATTCTTAATATTACTTTATTTTTTAATATTAACTTTGATCAATTAATTCATAGTTATTTAATACTTTTAGTTTATTAAATATTGTATTAAGTCGATGTGAAATGTGTGTGTATAAAGGGAGCTCTTCCTTACCGACGTTATGAGTTTTTACATTCTTTTGATCTTAGATTCAACTTTTGATGAATGAAGCTCTTCACTGCACTCCGTAATTGCATAAATAATACACCTATAAATTTTTCAGAAATTCTGTTCATTATTTTTCATAAAAAACTGGTAGAAAATTTTTCAACCCGTTTCCTGTAAAATCTATAACGAGCAATAACTTGAAAATTTACACATAGTGTATTTTTGTCATTACGAAGGGCAATAAAGAGCTCTTTTCCCGAAATTCGATAAAAATAAAAAAATGATAATTGCATATAATGCAGAGATGAATAGAATGAGCTCTACCTTACCGACGTTATTATTATTTGTAGTGTTTTCAATTTAGAATCAACTTTTAGAGTCAAAGGCTCTTTACTCTTGGCAGACGTATAAATAATATTTCTGTCGATTTTGAGGGTACTTCTAAACATTGTCATACTGAAAGAATACTATTATGAATAATAATAAAAAATATTGCTTATTTTAAGTACCTATATTATTCATCTTTAAATGTTTTTTTTCCTTTTATTTTAAGTTTTTATATTCTTACATTAACTTTTCAAATTAATATTTTTCGCAATTAGTAAATGTTTCAATCTATCTTAGTTCACAAAAACGAAAAATTATATACCCCCACACATTTTAATACGTTCTTTAATAGGATCATACGAATGTAGAAAACAATGGACGACTAAATCCGATCATTATCCAATCATTTCATTTTTTTCATTATATAGTGCAAAATGACTGACAAAATAAATTAGAATATTTATTTCTAATATTTCTTTATTTTTTAATATTAACTTTGTTTAATTAGTATATACTTATTTAGTAAGTTTTGTTAATTAAATATTGTATTAATTAGGACTTATTTGATTGAAACAAATTCGAATTAAAAACAAAATAAATACATTATACGATGCCTCTTATATACGGACGCTGCCCTTTTCGTGTTGAATACTTGCAATAATTTCTGAACTATTTTATGTTTTCTTTCAAAAATCTTTTCAAGGTTCTTTCAGGAAGAATTCGTGTAAATATCTTTTTTGCTATTGTGTTTTAAAAAATTTTATTGTAACAATCTTTTTCAAACGAATTCTAAATTATTTCTTGTATTAATTCACGTGAGTTTCCCGCAACATTTCATGAAATAATTCATGAAATTATTTTCAATAGATATTGAATTATCTTTGTGAATGATTAATTTTTATCTTTCTGAAATTATTTCTGAATTATTGCATGAAAGAATACTTGCAATAATTTCGAAATTATTTTATGTATTCTTTCAAAAAATCTTTTCAATCTTTTCAAAGTCCTTTCAGAATTAATTCGTGTAATTATTTTTTTTGCTATTTTGTTTTAAAAAATTTTATTTTAAAAATCTTTTTCAAAAGAATTCAAAATTATTTCTTGTATTAATTCACACGAGTTTCCCGGAAGATTTCATCAAATAATTCATGTAAGATTTTTGAATAGATACTGAATTATTTTTGTGAATGATTAATTTGTATCTTTCTAAAATTATTTCTGAATTATTGCATGAAAGAATACTTGCAATAATTTCGAAATTATTTTATGTATTCTTTCAAAAAATCTTTTCAAAGTCCTTTCAGAATTAATTCGTGTAATTATTTTTTTTGCTATTTTGTTTTAAAAAATTTTATTCTAAAAATCTTTTTCAAAAGAATTCAAAATTATTTCTTGTATTAATTCACACGAGTTTCCCAGAAGATTTCATGAAATAATTCATGTAAGATTTTTGAATAGATACTGAATTATTTTTGTGAATGATTAATTTGTATCTTTCTGAAATTATTTCTGAATTATTGCATGAAAGAATACTTGCAATAATTTCGAAATTATTTTATGTATTCTTTCAAAAAATCTTTTCAAAGTCCTTTCAGTATTAATTCGTGTAATTATTTTTTTTGCTATTTTGTTTTAAAAAATTTTATTTTAAAAATCTTTTTCAAAAGAATTCAAAATTATTTCTTGTATTAATTCACACGAGTTTCCCAGAAGATTTCATGAAATAATTCATGTAAGATTTTTGAATAGATATTGAATTATTTTTGTGAATGATTAATTTGTATCTTTCTGAAATTATTTCTGAATTATTGCATGAAAGAATACTTGCAATAATTTCGAAATTATTTTATGTATTCTTTCAAAAAATCTTTTCAAAGTCCTTTCAGAATTAATTCGTGTAATTATTTTTTTTGCTATTTTGTTTTAAAAAATTTTATTCTAAAAATCTTTTCAAAGTCCTTTCAGAATTAATTCGTGTAATTATTTTTTTTGCTATTTTGTTTTAAAAAATTTTATTCTAAAAATCTTTTTCAAAACAATTCAAAATTATTTCTTGTATTAATTCACACGAGTTTCCCAGAAGATTTCATCAAATAATTCATGTAAGATTTTTGAATAGATACTGAATTATTTTTGTGAATGATTAATTTGTATCTTTCTAAAATTATTTCTGAATTATTGCATGAAAGAATACTTGCAATAATTTCGAAATTATTTTATGTATTCTTTCAAAAAATCTTTTCAAAGTCCTTTCAGAATTAATTCGTGTAATTATTTTTTGGTAACACTTTTTTTATTTTTTTGGAAGATTTTTGAAAGTATTTTGTAAGGATTCCATATATTATTTTAAAAATTAATTTAAAATTAATTTTTTTTCCTTTTAAAATTCTTTCTAAATCATTTCAATGTATTAATTCATGAATTATTTCATGTAATTATTTCAGTTTTCTTTCATGCTGTATGGGATGGATCGGCCATTACTCGCAGAATGAAAACAAAACAAACACTGATTGTTGTTTCCGCGCCGCCGCGCTTTTCCATAGGTATAATCTCTGCTGCTGTTCTCCCGCCGTTTTTATATTGTACATATGGATATCTAAGACATTTAGTTTTATGATTGTCATTAGAAAAGTAAGATTCTTTTACGTAATCAATTTTATTTGTAATGAATTTTATCTTTTCTATAAATATATTACTCTTTTATATGAACATCTACACAACTGTGTGCACGCATTTAAATACAAAAACACTTACCAATATGTTGCATACAAAATTATAATATTTCTAAATACTTTATAGTCCAATTATTTTAAAACTCGCATGACGACTTCTAGGAATATTTTATCTAACTGAATTTTCATTTAAGTGTGCGGGATAGTTAAAATTCAATATGCATCGTTTAACGAATTTATTGCATTTCAAATAATTTTTTTAGTTTTTAAAAATGTAACATTCATCTATACTACAAATTAAGTATATATTTACTTAAAAATAATAAGAAAAATTCCAAGCTAAATATTTAATAACTTTATCCAAATAAATGACTAAGGTTTACGGTTCAAGTGATTCTGCTATTTGAATCTCGCGCGAAGCTGGAGCTTAGCGCCGCCTGCCTCATGGGGTACGGAACTAACGCTTAATTCGCCTTCACCCGTTCACCGAAACCCCCCGATTCGACCTTCTATGAGTAAGATTATACACACACACACACACACACACACACACACACGCACACATACACACACACACACACACACACACACACACACACACACACACATCGTCATCATAAGGGAGATAGTACAATAGGTACCGTGCTCTGTTCCGAGCTCTGTTCGGTCTCTTTATCGTCTGCGCGTACCGCTCTACACGGTGCATGTTGCATTCCGAAAATCTAAAAACCTTTTGAAAATTTAAAGTGGTGCATCTTATCTACAATACTTTGTAATTTGTGTCAAAATTAATGAACATGCTTCGAAACATATAATTTCATAGATAATAAAGTGTTAAAGATGAGGTACCTTTTAAACTTTCAATAGGTATTTGGATTTTCGGAATGTAACAGGAACAGTACCAAAACCGCGTAGAGCGGCACGCGCAAACGACAAAGAGACAGAATAGAGCACGGAGTATAGCACGGAGCAGAGCACGGAACCTATTGTACTATTATCTCCCTAAAAGTGTTAGCATTGCGGACACTGGACTGTTTAGTCCGTTATGATGCGTCCAGAATAGGACGGAAACTGCTCGCGCAAATATATGCTTTAGTAATTTCTAGTGAAAATTTAGGGATATCTGGTAATTAAGGTTCAAAATCTCCGTTAGCGTATAAGATTTTGAACCTTAATTATCAGATACCCCTAAATTTTCACTAGAAATTACTAAAGCATATATTTTCCACTATATAGTGGAAGGGGGTGTCCATTTTTGTTTGACGGACACATGTTCTCTTTTTTTGTGTCTGTCATTTAGGGTGCGATCCTATGGTGTTCCGAAAAATTAGACGGAACCATTTAAGCCCGTGAGAGCGAGAGAGACATTCACGGAAGAACGTCTCTCTCGCACTCACGGGCTTAAATGGTTCCTTCTAATTTTTCGGAACACCATGGGATTGCACTCTTAAACATTGAGATTTGGTTATCGATCACATGTCTGACACATGTCCGTCATATTTAACGTCATATTACCATTTCTAAAATGTCCAGTCATTTTGCAACACTAGCTATACTTATATGTAGGTATATTGGTTTGCCAAGGATAGCATTTCTCATGGCTAGTGAATAACGAATATGGTAATAGTAAAGTTGGTCCCGAAAACTAAGTCTCGGTAAAGATTTTCGTTTTTAAGAAATCAATCGGTAAAAACTTGTATTTTGGTTGTCTTAACTCGCCAGCTCGCCACTCGCAACTTCGCATATATATATATATATACACACACACACACACACACACACACACACACACACACACACACACACACACACACACACACACACACACACACACACACACACACACACACACACACACACACACACACACACACACACACACACACACATATATATATATATATATATATATATATCTTAAATCAAAATCTTAAAAGGTACCTCATCTTTAACACTTTATATATATATATATATATATATATATATATATATATATATATTAACGGCATTATGGTAATCTTTTTTATATATACCGGGGACAACCGCATAGGTTTATGGTCACCGGGCGACATAAACTTCTATAATATAGGGGGTTATGTCGCCCGACCTCTAGAGTTCCGACTTTGAGAGTTCAAACAAAATTTCCGGAAAAATTCTGCGGAAACTGAAGGGGGCGTCGTGTTGTTAGTCAATACCCTGAGGGATGTTATCATTGCAGATAATGGCGGCGCAAAGCGCCGCCCTTACCCACTTACAGTGAATTCACATTGCGTGCTGTGCCTCGTGTGCCATGCGATTTGTGCCGTACCATAAAGAAGTTGTTGTTCGACATCTACAAAGTTTATTGGCACAGGGTAAAGTGGAATAGACCTACACTTTGTCAAAGGTTATGTGCAATGAAATCGGAGCAGAGTGGCTGTCTGTTCTCTCTCTTTCTGCACTACTCTAATTATAATTATAATTAAATTAAATTATTGGTGCAAGAAAAAAAAGTATCTTTGAATGGAATTTCCTTTGATGGATTAATAAATATTTTGCAAGTATTCAAGGCCCACCTGGAATTGATAAAACAACAACTTTAATCATCGATTTCGCAAAAAGGAAAAATAATTCAAATTAAAAAAAAAATAATTTATGTATAATGTAAAATATTTGACAGGTTTATCAGCTGATAACATTGTACTTAGTGCGTCTTGCTGATACCTTTGAGGCTTGGTCGTCCTACAAGAATTGCTAAAAGAGCACTGCAATATTCTGTAGATACTTATTTAAAAAGAGATGATGGTTTTACTATTATGAAGGATATAAAAAATCAATAAAAAATGTTGCATCAAATATTAGTAATCCAGGAGCAAGGTATGCCTACAAAGAAATTATACATGAAGGAAAAAGATGTGATTCTCTTATAGAAGAAATGAAAATAATGGTGTCAACGCATGATGAAGTAGCAGCTAGGTATACAATTTTTTTCTTGTATATAAAAGTTTATCCCACCATTTTCGATTCGTTAAACTTTTCCTTAATTTTACTCATTTTTCTAATTTTAAAATGTACAACCATACTTGGTATAGGTACAATATTTTTCCTATATCTATCGTATAAATAAGCTGCTTTTAAAATCAAGTTAGTATTGACATTCGATCAATATAATACTATTAACAGTAGTTAGGTAAGTATCCCAAAATCAAATAAACGTCTTGACGACGAGACCTGAAACTTATACCTTTAGAAGGAAGAAAAAAAAAAGTAAATGTGTCTACTATATAATATAAACTTTTATATACAAGAAAAAAAAATGTTTACCTAGCTGCTACTTCATCATGCGTTGACACCATTATTTTCATTTCTTCTATAAGAGAACCACATCTTTTTCCTTCATGTATAATTTCTTTGTAGGCATACCTTGCTCCTGGATTACTAATATCTGATGCAACATTTTTTATTGATTTTTTATATCCTTCATAATAGTAAAACCATCATCTCTTTTTAAATAAGTATCTACAGAATATTGCAGTGCTCTTTTAGCAATTCTTGTAGGACGACCAAGCCTCAAAGGTATCAGCAAGACGCACTAAGTACAATGTTATCAGCTGATAAACCTGTCAAATATTTTACATTATACATAAATTATTTTTTTTTTAATTTGAATTATTTTTCCTTTTTGCGAAATCGATGATTAAAGTTGTTGTTTTATCAATTCCAGGTGGGCCTTGAATACTTGCAAAATATTTATTAATCCATCAAAGGAAATTCCATTCAAAGATACTTTTTTTTCTTGCACCAATAATTTAATTTAATTATAATTATAATTAGAGTAGTGCAGAAAGAGAGAGAACAGACAGCCACTCTGCTCCGATTTCATTGCACATAACCTTTGACAAAGTGTAGGTTTATTCCACTTTACCCTGTGCCAATAAACTTTGTAGATGTCGAACAACAACTTCTTTATGGTACGGCACCAATCGCACGGCACACGAGGCACAGCACGCAATGTGGATTCACTGTTGTAGTGCGGAACTCTGGGCTACAGGTACTAATATACAGTGTTCGACGTGAAAATGGGTACCTACCCCTTCCACCTCCCTTCACTTCCCCTCCACTTTTTACCGTTAAATTCTTTCAAATTCTACGTTATTTTGAAGAGTGTCTGCTCCTCCACCCCCTCCACCCCCTCCACGTCCCCTCCACAAAATTGTATATAGTGGGTTTCCGGATTCGCTGATTAGGAATCTGAACTCAGATTTTGATAATTCAAAATGGCGGATCGATGATGGCTGCCAAATATTCAAATATTATTGGATTTTGCTGAAAATTGTATATACGTAATTTCTGGATTCGCTGATTATGAATCTGAACTCAGATTTTGAAAATTCAAAATAGAGGACCTAGGCTGGCGGCCAAAAATTGAAATTCTATCGGAATTTGCTAAAAATTGTATGTTGTGGGTTTCCGGATTTGCTGATTAGAAATCTGAACTCAGATTTTGAAAATTCAAAATTTATTTATTTATCCAGAGTACATTATAGAAGTACATTACATTGGGGTAACCCTGCAGAGGAAAATAAATTTTCTGTTCGCAGGTTCGGAGTATAAAGTAACTTAAAACTAAAACTAAAACTAATTCTTAACAGTATTAAGTAAAACATCTCTAATTTTTTTAACTGTATTGGGATCGGAAATGTAGACGTCAGCGCGCTCTCGCGATTGATAATGTAAGCTGTGGGACAATGCTCCATATGACATTCGAATATTCGATTCAAATTTCAACTTTCATTGCTCCGATTTCTGACAGTTTGTAAACATACATCAAAACATAACATTTGGTTACATTTGGTTACGATTAATAAAAATACTATTTTTAAACATTTAATAAAACAGATGTCATCGCAATGCTTTCTACTGAAATTCCGCGAAAAAGCAGATTAATTTGCTGCGTGAATGGGTGCAATAATCGGCCGTGTAATGCACAAGAGCTCTCATTTCATAAATTTCCTCATGTAAGTAAATACACTTTCTTGAAAAATCAATTTGGAAAAATAGACGTGTATATATTAATATTATTATTTTGATCTACTGAAATAAATAAATTAATTTTAGAGCAGAACTTATTTTGCAGCAGAAGGCGCGACTCTGTGTGTACATATATATACAATGAAAATAAACAAATAGACCTATATCGTAGTCATAGAGCATTGTCCCACAGCTTACACTAACAGTCGCGAGAGCGCGCTGGTGTCTACATTTCCGATCCCAATAGTAAAATTTCTAAAACAGTAATATGTATATATGCAATTATCTAAATTTTTGACTTGAGTCCTATAACAAAGTTATAGTATCAAATCATATTAAAAAAAAATTCAACTCGTTTTCAAGAAATATTTTTCACAATCCATTTTTTTAACTTGTACATAGTAGGTCTTTTGTCTATATCTAATGTTTTGAGCTCATTTGGCAGTAGATTGAATGTTTTTATTGCGGTTATGTGATTGTTTTTTTTCGCTTACTCTTTTGTCAATTTTTGGTAATAAAATAGCTTTATTTCTTGTCTTACTATTTGAGTTTGTGAATATATTTTTCATTTCGTTGTAATAATATTTTAAGCAGTCCCATCTTTGAAATATTTTTGAAAACTAGTTTAAGTAGTCTGTTTTGAATATTTTGAAGCAAATGTTGACTGTTTTTATATACACCCCCCAGGAAATTATCCCATAGTTGATCATACTGTGAAAAAACGTATAGTAAATAACCTTTAAAGTATTTATTTGCATAAATTTATTAATTTTGTAGAAGATGAAATTTAAATAACTTGTTTTTTTTTATTAGGTAGTTAATATGTTCATCCTATTTTAGATTGTAATCAAAATTAACTCCTAAATATTTACACGAGTCCACTCTCTTTAATTTTTCTTTGTTAATATAAATATCTAGATTTTTTGGTACACTGTCACAATAATTCCCGAAAGTTATGTACACAGTTTTACTTATATTTAATGTCAGTTTATTCAATGCGAGCCATATTGCTACTTTTTCAAGATATTTATTCATTTCCCTTTCAACTTCTTTCCAGGTTTTACCTGACGATATGACTACTGTATCATCAGCATATGATAAAATTGAGTTTTCTCCCGGGAAAAAATGATCCATATACGGCCATATACATCCATATATAAAAATCTTGCATGGGGATATACGAGCATACGTGATTATATATGATCATATATGGATTTCGTCTCTATATAAACATATATACTTGTATATTAGCAAATATAGTCATATATGAATATATATGATGATATATAGACATATGTGATAAAATCGATATACATTCATGTACGTTCATGTACGTCCATGTACGGTCGTATACGGTTTTACATATTTGTATATAATAATATATGTTCATATATGGACGAATATGGACACGTATAAAGATGACTTACAAAAGTATTATATATATCCATATATGTCCATATATAGTCATGTATGACTATACTTGCTTATATACAACCATGTGTTTTTATATAGAGACAAAATCCATATATGATCAAATATGGTTATATATAATCACGCATTATCATATATGTCCATGCAGATTTTTATATATGAGTATATATGACCATACATGGATCATTTTTTGCCGGGCTGGCATTTTTATCAGTAAATCATTGATATATAATATTAAAAGTAGAGGCCCACGGATTGTTCCTTGGGGCACTCCCATCGTTATTGTTATCGGTTCACTTTCAATTTGGTCAATTCTTACTTTCTGCTTTCTATTTGTTAAGTAGCTTTGCATTAATTTATAAGCATTGCTTCTTATCCCGTATGCTTGCAACTTTTGAAGAAGTATATTATGATTGTCTGTATCAAAAGCTTTTGCTAAATCTAGAAATGCGAATATAATGGGCTTACTCTATCTAAATTCTCATAGATCCTTTTTGTAATATAGCTTAGAGCATCTCTGGTTCCTTTGTTTTTAATAAAGCCAAACTGTTTTTCGCTTAGTATTTTATACTTGTTGATAAAATCAAAAATTCTTTTGTAGATTACCTTTTCAAAGATTTTTGCAATATTCGATATTAATGATATCGGTGTATAGTTATTAACTATTAATTTTTTTAAATTATTATTTTTTTAAATGTCGGACAAGAATTGAAATATTACTGGATTTTGCTGAAAAATTAGTTTATAATCAATAAATAACAAATAAAATCAGAGCTGACGTAATGAACTACATAATGCATTATTTTGTTAAATATAAATAGACTGACTTTTAAAAATTAATAAATGTTAAAAATAATTTTTTTTTTAATTACAGAAAATTTGAAAGAAAAAATAAATGTTTCATAATATTATTTAATAGAAGATTATCCTTACAATACACACACACACACACACACACACACACACACACACACACACACACACACACACACACACACACACACACACTGAGAGAAGAATTTGGTTACGCCAAATAAATTTGGTAACTATTACCAAATATCAATTGAAATACAAGTAAATGAATATTTAGTAACAGTTTCCATATCATACTTGAACAAACCAAACGTAGTCGTTCGGCACAATAAGATATTTGTTAATAATTACCAAATTCTAATTTCTAATAAATAAGCATAGAATTACAATAAATATGTCATATTTGATTGAAATATGTACATATATGAATAAAATAAGTTTTGTATCAATATAAATATAATTTTAAGAGTAAATCAAATTTTTCTTTATTAATTCGTATATTTATATACAGTAAGATCAACTGCAGAAATTTTATTTGTAGTCGGAAAATAAAAAACACTTAAATATTTAGTTTATTTCGTTTTATTCCAAATCTCTTCTTGAAATGACATTGCAACCATCAGCTATTACATGAAATTTCATCGGTCTGAGGTATTCATTACAATCGAATCAACCTTCCGCGCGATTCGTGAATTTTGCTTTACACCTCCAAAGCAATTTTTGCTTGGCATAAGAGCAATTTAAGTCTGTGTCTCGAGTGCGATCTACTTAACTCTTAAAGCGTTACCGACCAGGCGGTACTAAAGCATATATTACCTGACAGCACGGCAGTTTTTCGCGTCTATGTGTCGGAATGTATCTAATGCATGATCTACGTGTTCGGGGTGGCCGATGATGGAGTCTAGGTAGTGCGCTCCGTAGGTTTTCGCATCTATGTGTCGGAACGCATACAATGCGTGATCCAGGTGTTTGTGGTCGCCGATGATGGAGTCTAGGAAGTGCGCTACGTAGGTTTTTGAGTCTAGGTGTCGGGACGTGTACGTTTTAACACTTTGACGCTAAAACCTACGGAGCGCACTTCCTAGACTCCATCATCGGCGACCTCGAATACCTAGACAACGCATTGAGTACATTTCGACACCTAGACTCAAAAACCTATGGAGCGCACACCTAGACTCCATCACCGGCGATCCTGAATACCTAGACAACGTATTGGCTACATTTCGACTCCTAGACTCAGAAATCTACGGAGCGCACTTCCTAGACTCCATCATCGGCGATCACGAACACCTGGACCACGCATTGTATGCGTTCCGACACTTAGACCCGAAAAACTACGGAGCGCATCATCTAGGCTCCATTATCGGCGACCTCGAACACCTAGACCACGCCTTGGACATGTTCCACCACCTGGACACGAAAACCTACGGAGCGCGCCACCTAGACTCCATCATTGGCCACCTTGAACACCTGGACCACGCATTGTATACGTTCCGACACCTAGACGCAAAAACGTACGGAACGCACTTCCTTGACTCCATCATCGTCGATCTCGCACACCTAGACGACGCTATGGATACGTTGGACGCCTAGACGTGAGCTACATACATCCATTATTTTCGACTGTTTCTCAGGTTAATTCTACCGGCCCTCTACGAAGCAAATATCTCATTTTACTGCCAAGTAAAAACAACATGGGTCAATGAGCAGAAGTTGCTTTACGCCGCTTGCTTGGGCTAGCAAAGCAGATTTCGCTTGGATCCCGAGCAGAAATAGACTTTTTTTTTCAGTGTACTCAAAACTATAGTTCGGTGTGCACACACACACACATATATAGAACATGTATAAGCATATTGGGTCGATTGACGGTCGATAAACACAGGAATATTTATCTCAATTAAGATTTGGTAATAGTTACCAAATATTTTTTTCATATAAATATCTATTCAATTCTCCAAAAGCGATTATTTAATTATTTTAAAGTTATATTTATCGTGATCTAATGAAAGAATATTTCGAACAAATTAATTAAATTTAGGGAATATCAAATAAATATGTTTATTTGAGGGAACTAAACTCTTCTCTCAGTGCACACACACACACACACACACACACACACACACACACACACACACACACACACGCGCGCGCGCGCACACACACACACGCACGCACGCACGCACATACACACAATGATGGTCTGCAGTGCTCAGAGATGGCGGGACTAGTTTATACCTATACTTACTTGAGAATTTGGAAAAATGATGCATCAGTATAAGGCAGATTCTCAACAATTGGTAATACTGATACTAATTGATAGTACTTATATGGGGGGAGGTATTTTATCAGAATGGTAAAATATTAGATGGGTATTTTTTCAGAAAATATACTATCGTTTAAATTATTTTTCGAATCCGATACTGTTGATTCCGAACAGGAGTTATTCAGAATACACAAGAAATTATTTTCGAAAAGAAAATATCAGAAAAATTTGTGTCTATAAAAATTGAAAACAGATTGCATGAAATTATAAAAATACTTTTTACTAGAAAAATAAAATTCCGAAAAATCTCAAACGTTCATTCCTATACGATTTTCAGCTCATTTGTCGACATTTTAGCTTTTCTGAATCACTGCATTTTCTACAATTTAATCGTTAGGTAGAAATGGCATTCGAAAAATTGACATGACATATCATATAAAAATAATTTAATGAAGATATTATGGCCTTCTTGCCAAATTTTTTCGAATTTTTATATATTATACATTTTTAAACATTCGGAAAATTTACCCTTCTATCATAAGATATTCTAATTTGTTTTTTTACCTTTCTGAGAAAATATCCATCTAACATTTTACCATTCTGATAAAACACCTCCCCCCTACTTATATTTCATCAACAATTAGAAGAAATCAATGCTAAACTACGCATTATTTTAATTTAGATTTGTTTCACATTTTTAAAATATAGTGAATTCTTATAGGCTTTGGTTACTTAGAGCAAGTCCACATTAGAGGCACAGGCCTGTGCTTTTGTGCCAAGCGAAAAAAACTAGTTGTCCGATATCTAGCATACTCATGACCCATGGCAGAAGTTCAATATGTTAATCTTCAGCAATGGGTAACGAGTATGCTAGATGTCGAACAACTAGTTTTTTCGTTTAGCATAAAAGCACAGGCCTGTGCCTCTAATGTGGGCTCGCTCTTATTCACTCTTAAAAAAACCATGGCCGGATGTTGTGAAGCATTTAAAGATTGATTTTGATTGGTCTGTAACGAATAGGCGCGAAGATTCGCTACTCTACTACATTTAAATTTTTTAAATTGAATTTTTATTCTTAACTATTTAAAACTAAATAATTACATCAAAACATATTGAAAAGATTATTTTTTTGTTTTGAAAAATTATCTGATTATTCTATCAAACTAATTAAAATGAAATCATAATATTCATAAACTCAAAAACAAAATAGTACGCGCGCAGCGTGTTTGGATTTTCCTAGTATAATAAAAATAACATTTTTTTGAACAGATAATCGGATTTATTGTGTTTAGTTGTAATAGGCTGAAGAGTGACGTATTTTTTTTAACCGAGTCTATATCGGTTTTACGTCCCTATTAGGCGTCTGTAATGTTAGTGTTTCTTTACGTTCGTTTTTACCGCAAAGCTTGTCTATATGTATACAGAATATAACATTTAAATATATTATAAATATGACGTGGAAATCCAGCTTTGCACAATAACGAACCAGTTATGGTACCAGGGCGCATGCGATATAAAAATTTGCCTATATAGCTATATAGAGTAAAAAACGTAAAAGTGCTCTAGATATTTTCCAAAGAAAATTTGATTGGTTGATATTTTATCAATGCTTTCTACTTTGAGTAGCAGAATTGATAACGAAAACTAAAAATGTAATATAGCTTTAATCCGCACCATTTTGAAGAACTATAGAGCGTTGTTAACTGAATAATAATAGAGAAATAACTCTGTTACTTAATTGTACAAACCTTCGTGATGATGTATTTTAACGGTGTTATACCTAAACGTTACACGTGACTTAATCTCTGTGTATTTACACTTGTTCTCAAATCAATATATACATATACTAACATTTTATAAATTCTCAACTTGAAATAAAAATATCTAAAAACGTAACGTTTTAATTCAAATAATTGAAAATGTTTGCTGTGTTTATGAATTATGCAGATTAATCTCAACTATATGAAATGAGAAAAGTATTACATGTTTTAATTTTCAACAACTGAAAATCATGAATCTGCACTAATAAAGGTTTAGGATAGTTAATAGAAAACGTGTTTATAATAGAGACAGCAAAATGCGCTATATGTTTCAATTAAAATATCTCAAGTAGGAGTATTTCGAATGTTATTATTTTTAATATTATTCGTTTTATTTCATAGAAAAGTAATTATAATTTTGTATCTTGAGTCTAATGGCTAATTGTCTACCAGGAAAGGTTTAAATAAATGGACACCATTTATTTTTAACCGACGTTTCGGACACTTTTTTCGTGTCCCTCTTCAGGTGATTACGTCAAGCTGTAATAATAATAATAATAATTCGTCATCGACGAAACGGACAGTCGCCCGTTATTATTACAGCTTGACGTAATCACCTGAAGAGGGACACGAAAAAAGTGTCCGAAACGTCGGTTAAAAATAAATGGTGTCCATTTATTTAAACCTTTCCTGGTAGACAATTGGCCATTAGACTCAAGATACAAAATTATGATTTACACTCTACCATAAGCGCCTTTACCAACCAAAAGTAATTATACCTAACAAATAAATTAACTAAGCAAGCGCCATGATCGGCCAACAAGCAAACATACGAAATTTGCTTTTCAATAAGCAACAAATACAATAACTTTCTTCGCTTATTATAATCAATAAGTACAACGCAATAGACGAAACGCCTGCGAAATGAAATATAACCAGATAAATGAAACCACTCGAGCGGCTATTTGCTGAGTAAGGAGGCAAACCCGAGACGTTAAGGGGGGCAATGGGGCTTGGAACGCGCGCTTGCTCGTAACGTCACTCGGAACATCTTGAGGCTCGCCCGGTTAACCACAGCGCACACCGCCAACTTCGGCTGAAATCTAACTTGGCGTATAGTATGGCGCGGGCTCTCGCGAGAACCGCAAAATCTTTGGCGCACTGGAACCAGTAACCGCTCTACGATAGTCAACAGATAAGCCGCGGTTCTCTCGGCTACAAACTCTAATCTTTGAATTGACTTGGCTATATTATATATTTAGTTTTTGACTGTGTAGCAAGAGATAGGCTTGCTTTACTCTAGTATTTTTTTCTCAATTTTCCACAATTAACTAATAGTTTTTACCCTGGTAGAAATGTTAACCAGAAGCTAGCTATTTTTCAGTTAACTTTATGACTAAAAACGAACATTGCTTGTATTTTATAATTATTTACCAATCCGAAATAAATTATGGCATTTACACTTCATAAAATATGTATTTTAAGTAATAGTAGAATTTTTAGATGAATTATATTATTTTTGCATTATGATTTTTACTAAAAATGCTTCCATTTAATTAACACGTTAGCTATAGAATATGGTTAATTTTCTACTAGGGTAGTTTCTCTGTATAAGCCTTTGAAAAAAATCTTTTGCAGATTTAAACTATTATGGCTACGCTATTAGTAAATGTGTGCTTGAAATAACAAATGATAAAAGCAGTAAGGCTGTATTTAAAACGCGCTTTACATATGTTATTTGCGTCACTTTATAAGCAGAACAATTTGTCTATTATATTGTTTTTTTACGTATTAATAAAATCGTGCTTTTCCCACTCTTTAATATAAATTATCATTAAAAATGTTTAAATTCGATAAATATGCAATATACAAAATAACTTCTAACTTGGAAGTTTTCCAAACTTTTTAAAAAATAAACCCGTACGCAGCCACTGGTGATACTTAATTATACCCTGAAATATCGAACGGCAGTTCTCCTAATAAAAACATTCTGTTCATCCTTTGTGCTGTACCATTGACTTTCAAAAATATTGTTAACGCTCGCACCATCGAAATGCGCGTCGAATAATTCAATTCGCAGCACGCTAGACCGCAGACAATTTCAGCCTTTAATTCCCAATGAAAAAATCCTCTCGCACGCTTGTGCCGTGGAAAAAGACAAAATCGTATGTGGTTTTCGAGGAAAACTTACAGCGTAGATTAAACCACTGTCGGCCATTCGTTAAAGTCGCGCGCACTTGGTAAAGAACGATTTAAATCGTTATACCGAGAGATTGAAAGTGCTGATTTTCGCTCGATTCCTCCCCGGTAATATAGTGACAATGGACCGCGGCGGCCTCATCAAGTGACATCATCACACGCCCCCGCATGCCCGGCAAAACTCACCCCGGCTGCTCTCTCTCTCTCTCACACTCTCTCTCTCCTGCGCTCTTCATTTGTGAGCTCGCTGCTCGCTCGCTCGCTCGCTCGCGTATTTTACATGCAAATTTCGTGTCTGTTGCGCGTGTGGGGCGAGTAAAAAGAGAGAGGGAGAGCGTTTTTTTGCTCGCGGGCGCAGAGGTTTGCGCGCGCGCGCATCGGGGCGTAAATTGCATTTTTCATTTGAACTTTTTTGACGCTCATGAAATTATTATAACGGTCGCTTGTTTTCACGAGTAATCGGGTTTATGCGTCGTTTTTAAAAACTTCTCGTTACGCGCACCTCGCGGACTCGCGTGTATAGGTGATATGCGCGCTGTTTGATGCAGTGCGAGGCGTACATGACTTTAGGCATGCGCGTGCGGCGAATCAATTTTTATTCTGTTTAATGATGTAGCTGATGCTATTGCGTACTGTTAGATCTGTCGAGTGTGGATAGAAGTGTTTTAGTTGATCCCATATTATGGAAAGAAAACATCGTTATAATTTTTCAGCGTTTTTAGTTGTACGAAAATCTTTCTTACGAGCCAAAAGGGAATCCGACCACCCCTCTTGTTAACGACAAAAAAAGTAATTTTTAGCACTTTAGTTTTTTCTCGCCATTTTTTATATGATAAAATCCAAGAGAAAATGAGTATGTATATTATGTATAAGATAATTTCCTTGAATTTTTTTGTGGTCTGAGAGGCCTTTTAAGTGACCTTAAAAAATTAATAAAGGTCGAAAATAATGTATTTTGACGTGTTTTAACATATCCATGCTGAGAAAAAATTAATCGAATGGTGCCCCCCCCCCCCCTCAAAAATCTTTTGGCTTTTATTGAGCTGCAAAAAGATCACAGTTATCTCTTTTGATTAAAAAAATTATTTATTCTATTGTATTTCATTGACAGATATGATAACAAAATATTGAGAGCTGTCCCAATAGTTTAGTGCGCCAGAAAACGAATAATTCAGGTTTAGTGAATTTATTACGATAATTGTTGGGCTCTACCTATAAGGTAAAGGTAAAGTCCCGCATAATGCGGGAATAAAGTAAATTAGCGGAAATAAAGTAACATAGTCTAATTTTTTACGTTTATGGTGAATTGGGTTAAAACTAACAAAATTATAACACATAAATATAAAATAACTTTTCAAATCTATGAAATAGCCACAGTGGCGATGGGAATAGAGTACTATATGTAACACGGGATTAAAGTCAATCATTCCCTTGGGTGATCACTGCCCCCGCTTCACTACGCTCGCTCGGGCAGTGAAATCACCCGCGGGAATAATCTGCGACTTTAGTCCCTTGTTACATAATGTACTATTATTTCCGCATTATGCGGGAAAAAGGTAAATTAGCGGGAATAAAGTAGATTAGCGGGAATAAAGTAACATAGTCTAATTTTTTACGTTTATGGTGAATTTGGTTAAAACTAACAAAATTATAACACATAAATACAAAATAACTTTTCAAATCTATAAAGTTGACCAAACATACTTTTTTTATCTATCTCTCAGTATTTACAGTCAATTTTCAGATCCCGGAGGGGTGTCATTTCGCCTATCTTAACGCCGGATACCCTTTGTTTGTTATTATAATAAGAAAATCTTCAACAATCTTACATTCTGAATATATTTTTCATATTGTCTTGTTTTGATCATTTATTTGGCGAGATTATTATTATCTTAAATATTTAAACGCTCCTTCGCATGATTTCAAAAGCTTATTGAAATAATAACATTAAAATCTTGCATATTCAAAATAATAGTACTTTAACCCTTAATTTACTAAAATTTGATGAACTAAAATTCTGTCTGAATATAATAGCTCTAATTTATTCGTATTACAACTTAGTTTAATACCCACTTTCATAAAAACGAACTAAACTAAATAACGAACTTTATCCAATGAATTTCTCATTCATACCTGCATGCGCACTTAAGAAGTAAGCTTTTAATCACGATCCGCGATTGTCTGCCGCGCGCTTGCGTATATAATCCCGAAACGAGCTCGCAGAATCGGGAAACATTCGGCGGTAGGTAATTCGTTTGTACATTTCGCGCGCAATTGCGGTTAGCGCATTATGAAACTCGTTAATTCGGCGCCCTTAATCCACGACCGTTTTTCCGAAAAAAGGCCGCGACCACGCCGATCAAAGGGTAAAACAAGCGCGAAATCAGCGCGTTACACATTTTCGACGCATCACCGTCAGTCTGAATTTGTGCGAAATCAATCGTCGAGTGCGGCGGTGGCGGGGATCGAGGCGTGCACACCTGCAAAGCGATAAATTACCGGCCGCTGTTGAAGAAAAATAAATAATTATTTAAATTTAATGCGCATCTCTTCATTAAAAATATATATATGTTTTCGTTAGGTCGGTAAATGAACGGGTTTTTCCTCGTAGTTTATATAAATGTGTCAGTTATGTGTAGCGCGTGCGTGTGTATGCGTGTGTGTCCGAATAAAGTACAATTTTCGTTCTGCTCTTTTGATGATACAAATTTGTAATTAACAGAGATAAAATCCCGATTAAGCATTTAAAATACTGCCAGTAAAGCTATGTAATTAATAATAGTGTGTGTGTGTGTGTGGGTGTGCATCATGTGTGTGTCCGAAGGGAATTTGTCATACGATGTGTGCATGTGTGTGTGTATGTGTGTGTGTGTGGGTGTATATTTCTGCATGGAAAAAAATTTGTCGAGCAAATTGAATAACATTAAAGCAATATATTAAATATAAAAAGAACTTATTTTTAAGTTCTTGTTTTGTAATCAATTTTAAAATAATATAATAATTTTATAAAATACCTGTAATAACAATTAATATAATCTACAACAATAAAATGCCTTTACACAAACGTTTATTTGAACAAATTTAAGTTGCTATATTCCAATTCCCCTAAATTATTCAATTTTACTCATAAGTTCAGTCATCCGATTAATCACAACAATGATTGCCAGCAGATAAATAAGATCATTAGCGTAGAAGGAAACATTGAGCCGGGCCGACAAAAAGTTTACCTTACACAGCTAATCTCGTCGGACGCTCTCTTAAGAACGCGTGTTTAATGAGATCGCCAACGAAGATTCGCTCGTCCTGACACCGCGAACAATAGGCGATCCTCGAAAATTGAAACGGGATTATCCGGAAAATGAGAGTGCAAACATGCTCTTGTCGGACGCGCGCGCGCGACACACCGAGTGAGACAATCTCCGTCGGCCTCAGATGCAAAGAGAATAAGAAAAGCGCGCGCGGCACCGCCGCGTAATAATAAAGCTGTATTCCGTTATAGAGCGTCGCTTCTTTTCGCTCCATTATTCCCCCATTATTGTACGCGTTCACGGAAAACTCAGTTGGTGGCGGCGGCGGTACGAGGACCAGCAGGTATAACATGTAAGTATATGTACGACACGGCGTGTAACGAACCGAGGATTTTTCTCGATCTCTCTCTCTTTCTCGAGTACCTGCAGCTCGAAAACCTCTTTCCTCGTTGACACCTTGAGCGGTGTTAGTTCTGACGCCTGTGTGGTAGTAGTAGTAGTAGTATAGGGCCACAGCGCGAGGAGCGGCGTGCGTTTCGCAAATTCGGTTCATTTGCCGCATTGTCCGCGGCTTAGCGCCCGAAACCTCTTCAGATTCCGGTGGTGGAAGAGAGAGAGAGAGAGAGAGAGAGAGAGAGAGGGAGAGGGAGAAATCAGCGCACGCAAAGACGCTTGAAGTTTACCGCGCTGCGTCGCGCGAGAACGGCGCGCATCACCACCCCCGTGTATATATATGCGCCTTGGCACACTCGTCGCATTCAGGCTAATGTGCGTGAAGATACCCGATTTTTCTGTGGCGTGCGCGCGACACTGTGCCGCATTACTTTCGTTTGTGGTATTTTCGAGTGTTCCCGGAAAACCTCTAGGTCTTAGATTCCTTTCGTTTCTGTCCAAGTTATTCCGAAACTGTGGATGGCTTTCTATGTTGATAGAGGTTTCGTAAGCTAATTTTTGTATCATACTATTTATGATGAATTATTTCGTATATTTTCATTAAATAAAATGGTAATATCAAATACTGTATGATTCGCGTTTTCAGTTGCGATAAAGAAAACCTCATTGGTTAAGTGGAATTTCTTTTGTGTGTTTGTGCAACCATGTTTAGGAAAAACTGTAAAATAGACATCAAACTATAGTACATCTTCTACCAAGAAAAAAAATTGAGGATACCGTAGAAGTGATATTAACCTCACACGAAACCAAAATGTAAAAAGAGCGTTTTGACTAAGCTTCATATATTAAAATAGAATCTATTATCTACTATAGAAACAATTCAGAACACTCCAGAAATAAAATTAGTATTGCTAAGAATTAAATAAAAAAAATACACTTACAAGAAAAGTGCAGCCCAATCTCTGGGAAACGAATATTAACGGGACTTTGAGAGTCGATTTCTGGTATCATAATGACGCCCAGTGTTATCAATCCCATCTCATACCCCATTTTTCTTCGGATATGGGCAATCTAATCTTAAATAATCTTTATTTCGTTAAAAAATGATGTCGCCTCTATTGACTGTCACTTTGCAAGTATTTATGATACAAAATGAGCAAAAAAGATTATAAAATTCGACAGGTGAAACTAAAATTAAAGCTTTATTTCGTTCAAAAATATTAATTTTTCAGTAAACCATAAGCAATCAAAGATAGCGTGATAAAATTATTAAAAATACGTCCCATGAAATTACGTTATATTTGTCAACGAAACAGAGCTTAAATTAGCTTTTCATGACTTTTTTTTTAAACCTCTTTTTTAAACGTTTATGTAATTTTATTGTGTTTTGATTGTGAAGCGGCATAATGAAATGCCCGAAGCGTCGGTGAAAAAATAATATGGTGTTTTACTCTACCTACACCGACCATTAGATATTTGGGCCATTTCATTCTTTTCTCCAACAAAATTTAGCCTCTTTCTCTCTAATTTTATAATTTTTTTGCTCGTTTTCTGTGTATAATTAATCTAGTTAAGTCCCACGTAAAAAAATTTGATTATCGATATATGGCCAATATATCGGCTATATGTCTCTCCGGCGCCGGAGCGAAATATTGGCGATAGTATTTCCCATATAATTTTTATATAAATTATTATTTTTATATAACTCCAAGAATAAGAAATATGGGCCACATTATGAACGTTATATGGAAAATAGTATGGCTAATACATGACTCCGGCGCTGGAGCGTCATATGGCCCACATATTGCCCATACGTCCGATGTATGGCCCATATGATGCCCACATATTACTTATATTTTGAGCAATATATTGGCCACTTAAGGACGTTCTCCGAGAAAACAATTTTCTTGTGATTTTCCTGAAACTTGCAGAAAATGTTTGATTTTTAGTCCTTAGTACATGCTTCAAAGCCCCACGTCCAAAGCGGTATTCAAAATAAAAATATTTGATTTCAAAGTTTCAGCGTTAACATGGGATCCCTATCTAAGCTCGTTGGAAAAATACATTTTAATTTACTGTAAAAGAAGTTTTCTTTGTGATTTTTTTTCAACCATGGGATATAAAACTAGAAATCGAGAGGAATAATATGGTATAATTTTCAATATGGCAAGTGGTATTAATTTCGGAGACATAGCGATATAAAGAAAAACAACCATGTTATTTGTATATCTATATATAGTCACACCGTGTAAGTGGTATTTATTTAAAATATCGTATTGACATCTTTTTTCTTACGTCGTCATTTTTTATTATTTTTAGAGTAGTGTATAGAGACTCATGAAGGGTTTCCACCATAAATAATATTTTTAGATCACAATTTTTGCGATATTGATGAAGTTGAGCCGGAGAACGTCCTTAAGGACGTTCTCCGGGTCGAAACAGCAATTTTAGTTTTTATATTTTTATATAATGTTTTATTAATTTGATAATCCAAGAGTAAGTACATGTAACGAATATATACTTGAAAGAACATAAGACCATTTTTTTTAGACAAATTCAGGCAATATTCACTATGGTATTGTTACAATTAAAGACAAAAACTTCAATAAGTTCTTTAAATTTTTTTATTTTTTATCCGATCTTAACGAAATAGAGCTTATTTTCTTCGTTAAGAAATTTCAGGGAGAGTATCGATGGGAAAATTTATGATACGAATTACCAGTAAGGCGCAATATCAATTTATTTAAGAAAAGCAAGTCAAGTTTTCATCAAAACTTTCTTAAACAAATTGATATTGCGTCGTACTGGTAACTCTTATCATAAATTTTTCCATCGATACTCCCCCTGAAATTTCTTAACGAACAAAATAAGCTTTATTTCGTTAAGATCGGATAAAAAATAAAAAAATTTAAAGAACTTATTTCAAGTTTCTGTCTTTAATTGTAACAATAGCATAGTGACTATTGCCTGAATTTGTCTGAAAAAAATTGTCTTATGTTCTTTCAAGTATATATTTGTTACATGTACTTACTCTTGGATTATCAAATTAATAAAACATTATTTAAAAATATAAAAACTAAGATTGCTGTTTCGACTCGGAGAACGTCCTTAAGGTAGCTCATGCGGGCTAGTAGACCTAAAGCTATGAAATTTTTTTACAAAGATTCATTTACACATTCCAATCTAAAATTGATATGACAGGAAAAAGGGTTCTTAACATAATGGAAAAAATTTTTGTTACAAAATTTCCAATGTTACAAAAGTAGATTTTGTCCACTAAAAAAAAATCAATAAGTATTTATAATCTTTTTTGTTTTTCATTCAATTCTAATTTACAAGGTCTCATTTTCTTCCTTGTTCGATTTCAGGTACCCATATCAAAATTGGAAAATTTTCAAAACCTGCTAAGTTATATGCAATTGTTTATAAAATTCAGTGACAAATCTACAAATAATTGCATATAACTTAGCAGGTTTTGAAATTTTTCCTATTTTGATATGGGTACCTCCCCCTGAAATTGAACAAGGAAGAAAATGAGACCTTGCAAATTAGAATTGAATGAAAACCAAAAAAGATTATAAATACTTATTGATTTTTTTTAGTGGACAGAATCTATTTTTGCAACATTGGAAATTTTGTAACAAAAAATTTTTCCGTTATGTTAACCCTTTTTCCTGTCATAAGATTGGGATGTGTAAATGAATCTTTGTAAAAAATTTCATAGCTTTATAAGGTCTACTAGCTCGCATGAGCTACCTTAATTTTTTTTCGCGCGGGGTGTAGCCGAATTAGGTTATATATGTATGACCGATTTATCCAGTGTTATACCTTATAAAAGGAGTCGAAGAGAAATAAGTCTCTGAAATAAAAAATATAAATATATACTTCGATAATTCATAAAGTGTTTATATCAGGTAAGATATGAACAAAAACTTCTCGATCCTTTCTATTTTACACATTACCAACAATTCCGTATGCGCATGCACGTATATCTACATTATACATCAGCATTGAGACCTAATGAAATTGATCCTCTCGGAAGCGCGCACGTCCTCCGGGCTCGTATATCGCCCGCGGAGTTAATATACAGCAGAAATGCACGACGCAGTCATCACCAGTTTGCGCGCAATAATTAAATCAAATTCCGCGACCAAACAGACCGACAGCGCACGCGGCTATACTTCGACCGGGGTATATATCGCGACAGACAGAGACACGGGCGTGCGTGCGTATATATGCTATATATATGTATGGGGACACGCGTATTAGGCACGAGCCAATAGAGCCGTGCTGGCGCGGCTTCGCCGTCACATTATTCGCGCTGGCGCATGCGACGTGGATCTCTACGGCAAACAAGACTGCAGGCTCGACTTTTCCCATGCCCGCGGATGGGATACAGAGGCAGTGGGGTGGCGTTCTCACAGTGCGTCGGCGCCTCAGGACCGATTATCGGATCCACGTGTCGATCGCTCCCGAATTCTATGATCTCTCTCTCTTTCTTTGTCCAAACAAATTGCTCATTTGGACCATTAAGTCGGGGCGACGTTCTGCTGCTGCCGCTGTCATCGGAGGTATATATACACTGCAGTGCTCTGTTGATTTTGCGACGGAAAAGAGGCAAGCGCGGGAGGCCGTTTTGTCTCGTGGAAAACGGGGGGACTATTGTCGGTGCTATATCGATTGAGTTAAGTTGAACGTTGTGCGTATCGAATGGTTTTAATGATGATCGAGATTGATTGGTGTTTTGACGTTTCATTAAGGTCGTGGCTGTCGAAATTTATGAGCTAGAAATATATTTAGAAAAGAATTTCTTATCTGGATTAGTATTACGTTATAAAATCGTCTTTTTTATAATTTTCATATTTTATATTATTTGATTATTAATCGGTAGTTACGTTAATAATCATTTTATCAAAATCATCTTTGGAATCAGTTATGCATAATTACATCTCTCATTTAACTGAATACCTCATATTAATTTAAACTAACTAATAATTCATATTACACTGATCGAGTATTGTTTGCAGCGTAATTATAAACGTATAATTGAGGCACACATGACTTACTGCTTTTATTACAATTTACTAAATATGAAATTCAATAATTCTTCTTAAGCACATGTTACATAACAAATATTTACTCTGCTAAAATGTAAGTTTAATCTCCTCTGTAACTATAATATTTGGCCAGATCAATTAATATCCAAGGGGAAATTCATTACTTGCTAAATTAACTAAAATGCGATATCATACTACGAGGAAATACATTAATTTATCCCATTTCTGAACGTGGGATTAATCTGTGGGATTAATCTGAGCCATTTATCATGGTTTATTAGTAGTCATTACATTTACGTAAATCATAATGACTAATAAATTATTTTAATAGCTTTGTAAACGCTAATGTTTACATGAAAATATATTGTTTATATAAATATAAAATGTTATAGAAATTGTGACATAGGTTTTGTTGAAACATAAATGATCACCACGAGCCAAACGTTTTTTTTTCCCAAAAATTTTATTTGTCGACGTTTCGGCTCTCGCATAGAAGCTCTTCTCAAGACTAAAGTAATAAAGAGAACACAAGAACACACGAAATTAGAATAAAAATAATTCGCACTACTACATAATAGGTTACCAAAACAGATACATTACGTTATAAAAATCTTCGGTTGGTACAAATTCGCAATTACAAGTTGTCTAAAAAAAACTATTTCGCATTGACAAAGTAAAAAATTACAATTCTTCGTACTGTATCAAATTGTTATAACAGGATTAAATTGTCAAAAAGATTGACTCGTCACTGAACGAAAAGAAAACAAGGCAGTGTATTCATAGTACGATTATAATATATGTATACATAGTTTGTATATCCTTTTTATAAAATCAAAATAAATACTGAAAGGTTTAACTGACTATTTTAAAGTTCTTTAAAGAATTTTTGTATGTATTTTTTAATAAACATATGTTTAATTTTCTATTAATGTTGTTAGTATGTAAAAAAATGTGAAGCATTTCAGAGAATTCTCGTCTAAATTAATTTTTTTCTGAATCTAAAACTTGAACATTGTCAAAATCGAAACTGTGTTTGTATTTGTGACATAGTTGTTTTGAATAGTTATTACTATACATATTTATTCTTAAAAAATGAAACATGAGTGCGTTAGGAATGTAAATAAAAAACACAATATTATAGCAATTTATCTAATGTTAATAATTAAATTAATAAAATTTCATTAGAAAATGTTGAATGATACATATAATTGGAACATATAAGTATTATACAAATTAACATGGTTCAATTTTTTCCCGCAATTTTATATAAAAGTAAAAAAAAAATTATATATATTTTTATACTACTTTACAAACAATATTTTCTTATAACTGTGATTGTACCAAAATCTGCTCTTGCTACAATTTCTTTAATGTACTTAACAATAAAATTTATAAGTTAGGTTTTAAACTTTTTATTAAATCATGGCGATCTATTAAAAGCAGAATTCTACGGCATTGAATGTTTGAGTATGGTACAGAAGTCCTTGTATATACCTGATAATTTAGATGGATGATATACATATACAGCTGATACACATCAGCGACGTTAAAATGTTCTTGGGTATGTCCTTTTCCAAATTTGCAACTTTTGCACAATACGTGTACCCAAGCTGGAATCTTTTAATCTTTCTTAGAGTCAAAATCTTTAATTTTTAGATAATTTTGTGTCTTTTTTCCATATTACGCGTAAATATAGCACAAACTACAGGGCTGCGGGCAGATTTTTGTAGATTTTTGGGTTAAAATAACAGTACCTAACCAAAGTGTTTATAAATAGCTACATAATAGATTGTAGTTGGCACATTATACGAACTCCAATATTCGTTTTTCTTCGTTTATATTTTACTACTTCCCTTCTGATATGTTCGACAGTAAATCATATAGTTCGATTGAATTGCCCGCAACAAAGTCGTCAGGGACAATGTCCACACAATAGCTCCGCTAGCTCTGCTCCGTTCCATTCCGATCCACTCGACTTTGCTTCATTCCTATTCAGTCTCATTTCAGTTTTGTTAATGCAAAATTATGTTTCAGGTTTCAGGATTTTGAAACGAAATTATTTGGAGCAGAGCAGAACACAAGATAATGGGATGGAGCTCATTTATTATTGAGATTATAATTTCAACTTCGAGATTTCAATTGATTAGAGACCAAAACTTATTACCTTGAATAGGATTATTTATAGATAAGAGAGAAGAAAAAAAGAATAATTAATTGTTATGTTATTATAATTATAATAAAATATATTAGAAAATCATTTATTAAATGCAATAATCCTTTATAATATATTAAAATCTCCTAAATAACGAGTAAATGAACATTGGTGCGCGTAATAGCTCGCTCTATACAGTTATACTTACCTGAGAGAAATTGTTTGTAAGTATTTCGCTGTGCTGCTTTACTATCTATCTGCTGGGCTGTGCTGCGCAGATAGATAAATGCAATATTGTGCATTTATTACCAGTAGATCACATCGTTAGTTGGATAATTTTTAAAATCTAGCCAATCACCGTCGGAGTCTATCAACAATTAATAACAAAACCGCGTCATATTACAGCATAGCACGGTACGATAGACATCATCTCTTTACTGTCTAAATTTTTTCCATTGCAAAGTCGGGCACTGTTACAAAATAGTGAATATACATTTTAAGGGGGTGTAGTACTCCTGTACTCTGTTTTTCCGACAGAACACGGTAAATTCTAAATTATTAAAATAAATATATTGAATTATGTCTTATAAGGAGATAGTTGTCCTGCGCAATATAATAATCTACCATCCTACGCAGTTTTGAGCCCAGATATCAACGGCACTCTTAATTTTTCGAACGAAATTTCGGTTATTTTTGTGTGTATTTACTATTTTCTACCAGTGCAGTCCGACTTTGCAATGAAACAAATTTAGAGAGTATACGTATAGACATATTTCATAATTGATTAAATTGAAAAAAAAGACGGAAATAAACACCTGTCACCGTCCTCTAATCAACTTTACTTAATTCTACATACGAAAAGACATCTCATCGCATCCCTCCACCTCTCACGTGCTCACATCACCATACTTTGACTCGACCAAAAATCGCTCGGCGCTCTGGACAAAGCGCACCAGCATCTAACTCCATTTGCTTGCGTCGCCCACTCACCTTCTATATATATACGTAATACATATACGCGTACGGAGAATTTCGTTAATTTACCGGCGATAAACTCGTTCGCGTCTTATTTAGCCGTGCACGGTGACAGCGGCCATCGTTGCGTCGCATCCCTGCTGGCTGTGCGCGCTGGAAAATGGAAAATGGCATATAAACAAGGGTCGCCCGCTCGCTCGCTCGCATGCTATATTAGGGGCATTAAGTCGCCATAAAGAGCGCATTAGAGGGGGGTTGTTGCCTGCTGCCCTCGAGGGGCAGTTTAGAGCGTTTAATTGTCTCCCACCCGTGCGCCCGCGCATCAAAGGTTTCGATTTCCGCTCCACTACGCGTTGTGCACGCACACACATATGTACATAAACCTACGTATGTGATGGTATACTTGTATGTACATATATATAGTTCGTGCCCCCTCTGTACGCGCGCACCTTTTACCTGGCCGACTGTGTATAAGTGTATGCACACAGACTCCCCGGTGACTCGCGCAGAGTGTACGGTACAAATGGTCCGAGGTATACTTTTTACGGAGCGGAAAGCTTATCAAAGAGCGCGCGCGCGGGACTGATCTCAATTAGAGCCGGGCCCTAAACAGGTTGACGCAGCTGGCGAGCTTTTTTCACCGCGAGCGCGGAGCCCGTGCGTATATATAGGATATATCGTTTTACGCGTCTGAGATTAGTGCATGCAGAGCCTTTTATACGGGCACTTAACGTGCAAATTTTCGTGATTGCCGCCGAGTACGATTAAAATAACGCGGCGCGCGAGAGGAGCGAGCTTGTTTTCGCGTTTAGCGCGCGCAATTCGAGCGTTTAGCGTGTCTAATGGTTCGGGATTTTAAGTTGTTGTATATGATGCGCGCGCTCGCATCACGTTTCGAACAGATGTGTCGGGTTGGGTGAATTTCTTAACTCGACGAATGGAGAACTTTTGTATATATTTTATTTTTTATTTTTTATTTAAAAAATTGATATGTGCAAAGAATTAGCTCAGTTTTCAGCCACCGTTCTGGTACACGACACACAGCTGATTCTAATTTGTTAGTTTTTTTTTAATTTTATTAGAAAATTAAATATTTTGTAATTATCATGAAACTCAGGTCTCTCTGAATTGTATTCAAAATTCTCAGAGGGTTGATGAAACTGAGGTAAAGATAAATTATGGATTTATTTATACTCGGGGCTGAGAATGAAGAGAATTCGAAAAGTTTTGGGGTGTGCAATTTGACAGCAAACCCGTTAGAATCATTTTACTAAACTAGTATAATACAATTTTATTCGAGAATCAATCAATTGATATAATATAACGTTTAGCTTTGAATTCAAAAATTGTTCCTAACTGTTCCAAAAGTGTGCTGGGTCGTGTCAAAAATATTCGAGTAAAATAAAAAAATGAAGTCTTTTCTAGTTAGAAATGTTACAAAGTGGATATTAAGTGTGCCAAATTGCGGTAAAAATGTTGCAAAGTGTTCTAATATTGTTCCAAATGTCCGAAATCTGTCCTTTATTAAAAACACCATAGGAACACTTTCTCTACCTTTCTGTACATCATGGAACACTTTTGACAAATTTTTTGGCTGGAATCCATTTCCACTAGGGCTAACTATAAAGTACTCACCTTACATAAACTATGTATATATTTTACAGTTTCTCGTTAAATTTAATAATAATTGTCTAGAAAATTAATGAAGAAAACATTGACTTTAAATATATAGTCAGTATTATTAATTTATCTTTACTTGAAAATACCATCATGATGAATAAATCTATAATAATCTGCATTTACTAGATTTGAAATTACGTATATATATAATGCGCCTAACATTTATTTATCTCCGCGTGTTTCAAGTCCTTTTCTAAAAACTCCAATTAAAAATTTTCATTCCAAGTAAAACATTCACCCAGGTCTCGAACCGGTAAACAAAAATTCAATTTCCTTTCGGACAACAAAGCAAAAATCCAATATAGCCGTATATTATACGCGTGTGCGCGAGAGCGATCGTCACCGAAATGAATTCTAACCTCCAGAACAAATTCGCGAAATCCCATACTACGATCGCTCGCCGCCGCGCCTATTCACAAAGCCAAAATGAAACCGCCTGCGCGCGCGAATTCATCTTTTTCCGGATCACTGCCAAAGGATTAGCCGCGCGTCGCTCAAGGCAATATATTCGCCGCGCAAATACGCATATAACCGCCTGCGCGCCCGCGTCAAAACGCGCGTTATGTGAATCTGTTTCGAGTCTCTCGCTCCCTCTCTCTTCGATATATAGCGGCGACAAAGCCATACATACAGCGTGTTAAATCCCCCGAGAGCGTTTTGCCCTTCGATTATGATTTTTCGCGGCGGCGATAATTTGAGAGAGAGAAGGGTAGCTGCATTGAGAGAAAGCAATCGTTCGATTCGCAAATCCATAAGGCTAAGACAACACGCGCGACTTTTGCACTGGTATATAAGGTATATAATAAAAAACACTTTCGGGCTATAGTGGGGTGAGCGAGAGAGGGCCAATGAATGCGATGTAGGGCCAATAATCCGCGCGCTCGCACTCGTCGAGTGGCGGCATAAGGCGAAAGCAGAGAAGGGAGAGAGAAAGAGTGGAGAAAGTAAGTAAAAGATAAGGACGTGCGGTGAGCAGCGCAGGAGCATAGGAGCAGTCGTCTATATATAGCAGCGTGCCGCGGATTCGAATTCAGAGACGGGCAGGCGGGCGCTAGCTGGGTTGGCTGGCTTCTATAACTCCCTCGACGTTATAACCCCGCTATGTTTGACGAATGCTGAACAATTATTGGGGAGTAAGTACGAACTCTCTCCCTCTCTCTCTCTCTCTCTCCTTTCCTCGTCTCTCCGCGCGGCCGCGTTTCTGGTGGCATAAGAGGGAGGAACAGACGGAATGCTCAAGTTGCTATTGAACCGATTTTGAGCAAATATCACTCGAAGCAGGTCTCGAGTCGAGGCTCTGATGCTGCTGCTGCTGCTGCTGCTACTGATGTATGTATGCGTGCGAGCGAGAGAGAGGGGAGAGCCAGAGAAAGAGAGATAGAGAGGGAGAGAGATACGAAGGCACAAGCCCTTCGGCAAATTTCATAACCGAACTTGTCGTATTTGCCGAGATTATTTCAATATATTCGACTCGAGCCTGGGAAATCTGTTTGCGAGCCGGTGTGTATGCGTGAATGGAACTTGGCGGCGAGGCGCGGGGTGGTGGAGTAGGAGGAGGAGTAGGAGGCCCGACTAACACGTAGCTCGTCAAAGTGTATTTACGTCTGCGCGACGTGTCTGTGTGTGTGTGTGTGCGTGCGTGCGCGATATATGTAAAACGTGATTGAAAGGTGCCGCCTTGCGCGGATGCGGACGCGAAATTCGCTGAGGATTTGCCACGGCTGATGGTCGTCGCCTGGATTTTCAGCGCGGGAGAATTAGTAGCTTGAGTGATACGAGCGTTAGTGACGATATGGTAAGTAGTGAGAAAAGGTATAATACGGAGATTCTTCAATGTTAGGGGGATGAATGTCAGAAATTTTAAAAGTTTTGCTTCCTCCTAGAGGAAGCTTTGTTTTTTTTCTCATTCAAAGCGGATATGAGTAATGATGGTAGTTGTGGCGTCACAATATCTATAATGTGTGAATTGCGTGTGTCCAGGTATGAGACTAAACGGAAAAACAGCAATCAAAATAAATTTTATGCTTTCTTAATGAAATATATAAAGCGAATGAAAAAGTCCCCTTGGTGCGACTTACTTTTGACCCCACGTAAAAATTGATTTATCCAGATTGTATACAGCCGACGTATAAAATCCGTATACAGAAATGATTCTATACAAATAATAATAATAATAATAATAATAAGCATAATAATAATAATAATAATAATAATAATAATAATAATAATAATAATAATACAATAATAATTAGTGCTTATACCGTAGAGAATAACCGCAATATCAGCAGTAAGTAGAAAACTAAACAGATTATTTATTTTCTCAAGGAACGTATATAGAGGAGACTGCAAATTTGATTTACCTTAAATTAACTGAATTCCAGATATTAGTTCCTTCCATTAAACTAGACATAAATACAATCAGCGCGCCGCGAAATGAATCCGGCCAACACCATAAAAACTAAATTCTCATTAGACCTCGGAATTCAATTAAACGGCAAATATATCTCCCCCCTCTACCTGCGGCGACGCGTTACACAATCGTGCCGCACTCGTTATCATCATATTTACGTATAATATACGTGCACCACTGTTATACATCAAAACGACATTGCACAAACTCTATTATGAATTAGGGGGGACTTAAATCGCCGCGCTGACGTGAATTATTATATATAATAGAAAAGGTTTTGACGGGCGAGAGCTCGCGCGTCAATTACTTGCAGATATACAATTATATAGCTCTAGAGCATAACGAATGTACACATTGCGCAGGCGAAATGAAACGCGCATCCCGGCCGCGTCTTGGATATATACATAATCGAAGCTAGAGGGAGCAGCGGGGCTAATTAAATAAAAGGAAGGAAATTAGCGAGAAACGAGTACGTACCGGGCCACGTGGCGTCGCGTGCCCTCGATCCGTCCTAATGTGGGCGCATTATTAGTCCGATGGGGTGTGCGCATCTATATGTATGTGTGTGTCTGCACGCGTGCGCGTATGTATGGGAGTGGGAGAAGGAGAGTATCCGAATCAATTGAATAACAATGCGGCTCGTTAATATCGTCCCTTTATGCCTCTGTCTCTCTTCCGCCCTCCTTTAATGCCCACGCGCGTAAGTGAACGACTCGGCCGGTTATGTGTATGCGTGTTACGCGCGTTTCGTGTTGTGCGTATGACTGTCTGTCTGTCTGCGCAACGAGTATATGAGGGTGTAAATTGATTTGGAAAAGTCGGTGAGTCCACGCGCGCCCAGGAAATCACGGACGCGCGCGAGCTCGAGCGGCTAATTTGATCAGAGCGGGAGCGGATGGATATGAAAATGTTTCCTTGTCCGGTGCTCGCCGATGCGCGACGCGCCTATCCTAATTGCTGTAATACACGTCAATTTGCATTTGCCGTGTGTGCGCTTGGTAGATGAGGCAGGGATGAAGACTATTATATATATATATTGCTCAAAGAATGTTTGGGTTATTATCAACATATATATTCGTTAATTTTTTTAAGGTTAAATGTTCTTAATTAAATATTAGTATTTATTCGTCAAAAAATGTTTAAATGATAACGATTTTTAACATTATTTTTTGCTTTTTATATTAATTTTTCTGTTGCAAATGTTTTTATATGTTATTGTATATTAAACGTACGCATATTATTGTGTTAAATTTCACGTTCAGGAGTTACGGAGATAAAGATTTCCGGTATTAGTATTATCGAGTACTTGAAAAGTTCAGTTTCATATATTTTTATCTCCCTTCGACGTTTGAATAGATAGCTCAGTTAGCAGGTGTTTATATCTCATCAAACAATGTTTGATTCAGCTCTCCCTCCCCCGTATCTACCGGTTTATTTTACCTTACGGGGTTCGAAATATTAGTCAGTAAGAGGATTACATTTTGTTGGATTATACACAACTTTTATATTTGTTGGGGATTTAATTAATAAGTGCTGTACTTACATAAAGTAGAAGTGAGTTTAGTACGGTTATAGTACTTCTCCTTTCATCGGAAGGATTTGCATTTCAATACGTCACATGTAATATACGTATGAATGCGTACAGAGGGATTATTTTTACTTATCAATAATTAGTGACAGGTCTTATACTGATATTTAGTAAATATTAATTGAGTTGAAAATTTAATAGAATTTAAGATATATCTACTAAAACATAAATATCAACATATCTTAGCCAGCCCCTCCAGAACCGTTTAAACCGATAAGTACCGCAGCTCAATAGCTCAATCACATACAAAAACTAAAAAAACGACGGCTAAATTAAATGCGACCCAGTCGCCGTAGAAATCAACCTAATTACTCGCACACCCTATCCCTCCCCGCAGCATAGCTTAGCGCGCGAGTCGTGCGTGCAATTGCAAAAAAGCGTCACTCCCTCATCGTCCTCCTCTGTCTCCTATAATACTCGCATCCCCGCGCGCGTGCGCCTAGTAAAGGCTTGAAGGATCGCAATCAGCAGCTGTGCAGACGTATATCTTCGAGTGGCAACGACAAATGCGCGCGTATTATACACATGTACATATATGCGCGTATTACAGTAGCGCAGGACCGCGAGCAATTAAAGACTCGACTCGGCGCGTAATCCGTCCGTAATAACGTGTCAGACGCGGCTGATGATGAGCCTCGTCGCGACGACGACTCCGCTGTGTGGATGTATGCGTGTGTGCCTGCGTATGTATGCGAAAAAAAGAGGGTGCGAGGAGGGCCGCGTATGTAAGACGAGCGTCTGCTTCGTTTCGTTCGATTTGCAGCGGGAGATTCGCGGAGAGAGATGTATATAGTGGGGGGAGAAGAGTCGGCGGCGAGAATTAGATGGTGGTATTGAGTGAAAGAGGGAGAGGGAGAGACAGGATTAAAGACAATGAACAATTATGTTGCGCCGTAATTGATGTATTCATTGCAGTGAATGAGTTGCACTACAACGAGATTTAGATCACGTCGTCGGCTTGTGCGGATGTTCGGTTCTTTGTATATAAAAATTTGAGTGGTGAAATTGTGCTGTCGATAAGCAACGAAGCTTCGTTAAGTTTCAATAAAATATGGTGATTACAAGGATTAGCTGTATATCCAAGAGTGTATTAGAATTTTACTAACGAAATTTGTTATAAAATTAGTTTGAAGACAAATCGATATTACCAGATAGAGTTGTATAATATTTTCAGAATTCGTTGTAGTTGCCCAATTCTTTTTACATACAACCCTGGTAGAAATTTTAACCAGAAGCTAGTTATTTTTCAGTTACACTTCATAAAATATTAATTTTAAATAATAGTATAGAAGTTTTGGATGAATTATATCATTTTTGCATTACGATTTTTGCTAAAAATTCTTCCATTTAATTAACACGTTAGCTATAAAATATGGTTAATTTTCTACCAGGGAAGTGTTTCACATTAATATTTAAAATTTGATGATTTGCATAACTTCTTCCATAAACATTACTGACAGACTATTGCGTTTTACCATTAACCAAAAAAAAAATTAATATTGGTATCGCACGAACATAGTAATTTACATCAGCAATAAAATCCGATCAGCCAGCTAACGATCGCTGCGCAGAGTGAGAAAATCTTTTTCAGAGAGAAGAAAAAAAACATCTGATCAGCAAAGTGGCCGTGACGGCAGAAGTGAGAATTCGAAAAATTGCGGAAAAAGACCTCGACGAGCTCGTGTAAAAAGTGTATAAGCGACTGACGGACTTAGGGGGAAGAGATCAAGAGAAAGAGCACGCGCGCGTGAGGCACAAATTACGCGGGCAAGAGAAAGACAATGAAAAAAGCGCCGAGCGAGACGGAACAAATGCAAAAGAGAAGGAGAGAGAGCGAAGCTGCAATTTACAGGCGAATGAAAAGTTAAGCCGGGGGTGGCGCGGCCGCGTCGGCTAGACAATGGCTCGCGCGCGGGCTGTTCTGCCTTCGAAATCTCTCCGGCAAACAGAGCGAGAAAGAGTGCGCGCGCGGGGGTGGAAGAGGAGGAGACTACTGAACGCGAGCGAGCGAGGAGAGCCTATCGGCTGAACACCGTAATTGAGATATTGAGATCTAATTAAGATGAAATCAATAACACGAATATAGGGGAGATTGCGAGAGCGGGAGGAAAGGAGGCACGCTATATACGTCGAGACGACCGAATAATCTTATCTCGTCCCAGTTGCCGCGGAGAGCTCGAGGATAATGCCGCAGCGCCGCATGTGTGCTTACGTTGCCGATCTCTTCTTCTTCTTCTTCAGCCGCGTATACTCGATCCAGATATTGCTTCTCCCGGGCCGCGGCGCGCGCGGTAATATCATTTTTTTAAATTCGATTCTTATTACCGATAGAGTTGAGCGCGCGAGTTTGATAATGGGGGTATTAAGGCCGCCGAACGCGCGCTAGTGATGAATTTTTTGCGGCTATGTGGTATATAGGGCCGCGGGGGGATCGATCATGGTCTCGATTATGCTGATATAAGCCTATTGCGCTGTGAGAAAATTCACTTACAGCGAGGGGTGCTGGTGATTGCGGAGATTTTAATGTTACGGCATTCTGGGTTTCGGGGGTCCGGTTGTACTGGTTTTGGTTAAATATAGACTTTCGGAGTTTGATTGATTGACAGTTAATATACATAAGTGAATTGATAATAATTTGTAGTGTTTTTATTTGATTGTATAGAAAGATTAACGGTTTTAAAGATTGTATACTTATGAATATATTATTATATTTATTATTATTGTTTTATATGTACAGAGATGTATTTTATTCAGTGAATTCTCATATTCAGTGTCTTAAAGTTACTCAAAACGTATTGTACAGACGTGGCGAGAATAGAATCTGGACAATAGAGTAGTCATTAGTAAATCATTTCATTATCTCCAACATTTCTTGGTGATAAAGACAACTCAAACATATTCTGCATAAACACGCAGGAAGGATATGGCAAGCTTTGAATACTTCATTTGAAAATTGACTGTTTGCAAATTTCATATCAAGTCTCGATGTTTGTACACAGAAAAAAGAAAATATTAACTGTTAAGAAACGGACGTTTGGACATGGATAAATGGAATGTAAAATGTTCATTTATAGTTAGACAAATTCGTTAACAATTAATTTGATTTGATTACTCAAACTATTCATGACTTAACTGTTAACGAATTTGTCTAACTATAAAGGAACATTTCACCTGTTCATATCCAAACGTCCGTTCGTTAGTTAAGATTTTCTTTTCTCTGCGTATAAATATATTAAAGACCATGAAATACGTTAAAAGTTTCCCTCCCCAAATACCTAATTTACAATATAAACGTGTAACGATCAAATTACATTTCCGTTAATCCATTTGCCATGTACACGCCCAAAACTTTTTAGCCACCAATGCATAACCATTTCTATTTGGTTTAACATATTGTGACTATATATAATATCGACGAACCCGTACACCACAGATCCTTGCTGTCGAGCCGTAAATAAAAGAAAACCGCCACATCGAAATTCACGGCTTATTAGATGAGTCGTAAACCCCTTTACACGGATTAAGTCGTACGCGCGCACACATACACACTGCACCCGAGACGATGCCACTCTCCGCGCAGAATAAAAGCCGACCACTCGAAAAATCTAATATCGAGCCCCCTTCACCCCGCGCTCGTACAGTCACACACACACACACATAGGCGTGTATACCCCTTCCCCCTATATATCCCCCACAACTTGCGCAGCACGACACTCGCCTAATGAACCCACGAAAATATTGTGCTTCACTCTCAGTCGCCTCAGCCGCAGCCGCCCTCTATATACATCCCAAAGGAAGAAAAAAATCGTCGCGACACAAAGGGACGTGTCTCGAGCTCGAGAGTGAGAGCCGACGATCCATGCAAATTAGCCGATCGGATCTCGCTCGAGCCTGGTGCGCATTATAGCCTCATGCAAAGGTGATTTTTCTCTCGCCTCTCAAGACATTCGAGAGATCTTTCTCTCACCGCGCGCGGTCAAGAGGCGCGCTTTACAATGTGCGTATTGAGGAGCGCGCGCGCGGTGTAACGCTATACCGCGTGTCTCCTTACAATATGCACTTCTGTGGCCAAACACACCGCGTCGTGTAAGTACAATGCAGTGCGCCGCACGCTCGTTTTCGCGAGCGCAATTTACACGCGTGCGTGCGCGTATAGGTATATATACATATACGAGAATGCGGTGGTGTATATAGCTGTATAGTACGGCCCTCTGCATCTGCGCCGGGGCCTCCCGCGGCGCGCATTCAGCCAAAAATCTCTAGTGTAGCCCCCGAAAACGCGTCCGGCCTTAAAAAGAGTCTCTGTATGTGTGTATACACATATACAGCGGTGTACATTCGAAGGATTCGTCGTTCGTCGTCTCTTTCTTCCTCTTGTGCGCGCGGATCCTGTTAAATCTCTGTGGAGTATTTATCTCTCTCCCCTATACTGTATATATTGCTACATGCGATCGCGCTAATTCTGGGTGTACGGTGGTGGAACGATTTCGTTTTTTTTTTGTCATTGTTCGCGATGCCCTCGCGATTTTTTCCGTGTGCGGTTTTTTAAGGGTTTTCGCTTTGTCGTTTAATTGTAGGTGTGTGGTAAAACGTTGGCTGCTGGTATATAATAGTCGTATATATACTGCATTTTAAAGGGGTGATCGGTTCATTGTTGTGGTTGAAATGGGCAATAGTGTGGGGCCAACTGCGTTTCGCGCAGTCATTGGGTTCCCTTTGATTTTCGGCGTAAATTGTATGCGATAATCGTGTCGAGGAAATTGAGGCTTATCGCGTTGCCACGTCAATCTCGTTTACAAATAAGTAAACAAACTCCAAAGTACGCGAGAGCATTCCTATGGCTATATGCAGCAATGGAAAATTTTTGACATTCTTTACCCTTGTACGTACCTTAAAGTACAAGCCCTATATCATTTTTCAAAATCTATATTCTTATTTTCATCATTATACACTGTACTTCACAACTCGACGTAATCGGGGATAAAAAACTCACCACCAAAATATAGTATCATTGATCACCAACATCCCGCCCAATAAACCCACCTCTGATGTGTGTATACCTCAGGCAAATTGGAATTTTCTTATACACGTCACCCAATCCCACTGCGCATCTTCTCTCTTTATTACACGCCGCCGCCGCCTCCTCGTCCACGTCAAATCCGGCTATTTTTCGGTACAGCCCCGGGGGCGCGCATATAGGCTCGTTAAAGCCGAGTTAGGTGATACCATTAGCGACGAGGAGCCGGCCAATCGCGTGCACGCCGACGGGGGCGAAGCCTCGCCCCGCTGTATATACTGGCAGCATTTTCCATCGGCAACGCGCGAGGGAGGAGGGAGAGCGTGATATAGGTGTACGAGCGCTTTTTTCACGCGACTGGATTTCGTCTCTTCGGTTTTTTTTCCTGCGCGTGCATAGGTGTGTAGATTGGGTGTTCCATCCGACTATGTGTGTTCGGGGTGTAAGCTGGTGCTTTGGTCGGAGCGATTTTGGGGGGGGGGGGGGATACGGTTAGGATTTTTTTTGGAGAGGGTGGTTTTTGCAGGTTTCAAAAGGAAAAAGTGGTTGGGTTTGCTCTTTTGATGTTGAAAGAAACTTTGTAGAAATAAGGAGAAATTATTGTTGAAGTTCGAGATATCGACAGTGAATTATAAGTGGGCATGAGTGTTTTTTTTTTTACCAGATGGTTTTAGGTATAAAAAACCGCTGATGCCAATTAATTGGCACGTGGCTTCTTCAGACTTAATTCATTAATTCCCTTAAATATTTATTTTTAATTCCAATAATTAACATTCTTGCCCCAAAAGACATTTATATTTAATTATTCTATTAAATTGTTATTGAAAATACAAACAATTAATGATGTGGTTTACGCCTATAAACTTTATAAAAATCTACTATACATAATTTCTATTATTTATTACTTTTTAAAATTTAAACCCTGATAGATATTGAAATTATTTTTTAGGTAATAAATGGCTAGTTTGAACCAAAATGGCAAAAAAATGGACTCCAGTTTTCTACCATTAGTGTAACGATTTTTTTAACCTATTTTTCACATTTATTGTTTGCAAAAATGGTCAAAATGTTGTACTATTTATTAATTTGGTATTTTAATACTAGTTAAAATAGCTAGACGACGAAGCCATTAAAAATCTAGTAAAAAGCGATTTGTTAATGCGATGAGTGAGAGAGATAGAGTCACGTGACAAAATAACGATTTTGGCTAATATCTTATAGAATAAAGCTGTAAATAGTACAAAGACTACTAAATTTTGTTTATATCCTGGTAAACTATCTCTTATATTAAGAGTATCTCTTATTAGTACATTTCGACACTGGTGCAGAAGGTGATGATTTACTTCGTGTGACGTTTTTCGCACGAGCGAAGCGTCACACGAAGTAAATAATCAACTTCCGCACTCGTTTCGAACGGTATTTTATACCACGAGAGCCGAAAAATCATACCAAAGTTGTGATTTTGAGGTTAGATTGGCATAAATTATCTTAAGAGTATAAGTTTTACAATATGTGATTAAATTGTTATGAAATTTTAATGTGTAGATTTTGAGGCTAGAGCCATTCCATAAAATGGGAAAAGTTAATGGAAAAAGCGTTACACTTGTGTGTAATAACTAGCCATTTCCAATGGCCATTTTCTGTTTTCCTGTCCATTTTTAAGGGACTAATTTCTACCAGAGATAAGTACAGCTGTTTTGCGTTCCCCTAAATAAACTTTGTGGATGAGAAAAAGAATTTTTCAAAAAGAAATGTATAGAAATCTACCTTTAAAAAAATGTATTTGGAGTCCTAATAACCTGAAGCACATTTCTGTGTTTTCAACAAAACTTAAATTTTTACTGTTGCGAAGTTTCCTCTAGAAGGAAGCAATACGTGGCTTACTGGATTTCATTATATAAAAAGCTACAGGGATGAATTTTGAAAGTAACAAGTTTTAATTAGGTTTATCAAGAAGAGCGTATAATCTGCTTTTCCTTGAAAAGTAAGTTTAAAAGCTTTAGTGGCAAGTTGACTTTACAATTTATTTCACATCTCAATTACGAAGAATCGATGTTATTAGACATTTTTTTTCATAGCTACAAACGAATTGAATATTAACTATAGATTTATTTGTAAATACATCTAGAGGGATGGGGGATATTTTCTTTGTAATCTTCTTTTCTCTCAATAAAATTTGTTTTGATTTTATTCAATCTTTTAACATTATATACTTATATACAATTTAAAATTTTATAAGCTTATATTATGCACAAATGTATTTAGATATTTTAATTGGGTAACTCATTAGAAATAAATACATGTAATGATATATAGAATTTATTTTTATTTTTTAAAAGAATATTTACTATGCGCAATAGTACTTTCTCTAGACTTTAAAACTAACAAGGAGAGTGCATATTCTCCGGGAAACGGGATTTCTGGTATCTAAAAAGGAAGCTCAGTGTTTCTAGCGAAAAAGGGCCTATTTCTATACACTATAGAAATCGATTCCCAAAGCTCGGTTAAAATTCATTTCCCGGGGGTATGGATTCTCCTTCTAAGTATTCTACTGATAAAACAAAAGAATACATTAATTAAATACTACTTAGTTATTCTATTCTTCTTCTAAAATGTTAAATATAAAATTTTATATATAATAAAGTTGTTTGACGATAATAACGTAATTATAGAATATACAAGGGGAATACCAGGAATGCGGGTTCGAGATTTTTATGAAATTACGGGAAATGCTTTTATAAGGTAACTCGAGGAATTCAGCTACCTAAAGCGGAAATTTTTTGTATGTTTCTGCAAGCATGTTATAAAAAACTGTTAAAGCAAAATATAGTACCTATCGTCTACGAAGAAAAAAATTGAAGATGCCCTAGAAGTGATATTCACTTCACACGAAGCCAAAATATAAAAAGAGCGTTTTAGCTTATGCTTTGTGATGTGTGGTTAATTCGGTCAATTAAATACGAAAAAGTTTTTTCATTTTTTCGCAAGGAAAAATTGACAAAAATGTACAAACATACATTAAAATACAATCTATCTTCTAATATAAAAAATTCTGGACACTTGAAAAGTGAAATTAGCCTCGCTAAGAACTAAATAAAAAAATTTAACTGACTAACGGGACTCTTAGCACATGTAGCTAGTTCGGCCACTTCTCGGATGAATCCTCTTGTAAACAAGTGAAAATGATTCGGAAAATTTGGAAATAATTTATAAGCTATAAGTTTTTACATTTTTTAGCTACGTATATGTTAAAGTGGAAGAATTAGAAGAAGTAAAAAACGTACTCGAGACGAACCAATTTGTTTTGATGAATTTATTACACCAACGTTTCGAAAGTGTTATTAACTTTGTTCATCAGGGCATAAAAACAATATTATCACATATTAAGTTCGTCTACGAGGAGTTTGAACTTCTCCTCATGGACAAACTCCTTGTAGACGAACTTAATATGTGATAATATTGTTTTTATGCCCTGATGAAGAAAGTTAATAACATTTTCGAAACGTTGGTGTAATAAATTCATCAAAACAAATTGGTTCGTCTCGAGTCCATTTTTTACTTCTTCAAATAATTACAACCTGCGAACGTATTTCAAACACTTCAAAAGTGGAAGAATTAGATCGAACCGAATTATCTCGAGTTATGTTTTATGAAATAAATGAACACGGGTCTTGGCGTTTTTCTGAATGGACCTTGGTAGCAGACATGTGGGTATTTTTCTAAAATAACTATAGCGAAAACAGATGTTTGCAGAAACTTAAATAGTTTTATATCTACAAGTCCTGTAAAAATCTAAAATAGATAACGTGAAATTAGAAAATAAGAGCTTTTATTTAAGACATGTCGGATTAAAATGTCCTTATTTGTTCGAAACTTACTTGTAATTGAAAATTAGTAAAGAAAATTACGCGTACTTTTAATGGTGATGTGATTTTATTAACGTTGGTTAATTACGCGTAACTATTGAAAGAATAAAGGTTTTTTAATCCAACGGGTCTTAAATTAATTGATAGGTCTTTTTAGGACGTTTAGGTACAGACACTTGAGGTTTTAGAAACATCTGTTTTCCCTAGATTTTTCGTAACATAGTTATATTTGCGTTATTAAGGCCCATTCAGAAAAATGTCGAGACTCCTGTTCCATTTATTTTGTACATATAAAATCATTTCCTGGAGTTTCATGTAAATCTTGGACCTGCATTCCTGGCATTCCCCTTCTTAGTTAAATTATCACATTATAATTAATATAAAAAATTAAAAAATATATACCATGATTGCAATTTAGAGTTTTCATTATTTTTTGTTACTTTTCAATTAAATGTATATGATTACTGTACGTTATTTTTTATTTAATAAATAATTATCCAAGGTCCAACATGCATACATCAGTTTGAATATTTTTAAGAAATAATACCCACAAAAATGGCGGTTAAAATATCAATAACTTTCCAATAAAAACAAATTAAACTCTTGCACTATCGCCAAATGAAACTATACGACGCAGCCTTAGCCCGCCAAAGCAATTTTTCGCGCCTTTGAGCCAACATATTTTCGACCCGACGCGTCATTTTAAAAATGAACACTGCATAACGACGAAAGTAGACGATTATCCTCATCACTTATTCGCCATTTAACGCCATCATCATACACACCAACTAGGTGCAAAAAGCTCATGAATAATTCAGTGTTCATCTAACACGCAACAAATTCATGTCCCTCTCTCGTCCTCTTCCACCGTTAAACATTCCCCCCACCTTCCTCCATTGTGCACGTGCAGCACCATCAGCATAGTATACACCCTTTTTATCCAGAACGTCTCTCGTATCCGTTTACATCGGGGCACCGGTTAAGGGGATTTCGGGGGTACGCGCTAATTGCCCGCGCGACAAAAACCGAGCCTGCGACCGCGCGAGCCGCTCGTGCTTACGCGATTACTCGCGCCTCGCTCGGCGTGAGAGCGAGAGACAGGCCGAGAGACGCATGAAGACGGTGCCGAGGTGAGAGAAGCTAAATCGGGCGGCAAAGGCGTGTTGTTGTACACTTGGCGAACGAAGCGTGTAAACGCGCGCAGGAGAGGAGCGAGCCCAACAGGTCGCGCGAGGTGTAACGGAGCGCGCGAAGCAGCGACAATGGCAGCGGAGCTTGGCATGATTCGTTAGTTGTGGTTAATGTGGTGTCTGGAATTGAGCAGGAGGAACATTCTTTTCTTATAATTAAATAAATAATTTATCTGAGTTTGATGCATTCTAGTAATAAAGATCTAAGATCTTTTTCTATGTACTTGACACTGAAAAGTTTGTGTTGAAAAAACATTTTTTTTGTTTTAATTATCAAATCGAGCCTAATTGTTTGATGAAAATTATGATTTGTTAATAATAATTAATTATCATGAAACAATTGCTATTTCAAAATGTTAATTATCTATAAAAAGTGACTGCGTAACGCCCAAGAACACATGAAATAGCATATAATACAAATCGCTAGAGACTTTCTGAAAAATCTTTTTTAGTGCGTCTGCGCTGTTTTCCACCCTTTATCCAAGAATGAAACATTTTAATTTCGATATTCCGCAAATGCATTTTGACCTTTTCATACGGGTACTACTTCAACTTTCACACGCAGAAATATCCATTAGCATCGCGACACAGTTGAGTTACACTTTACTCGCATTCGCCCAGCTCTCGTTCATTATTCGTTGCAGTCGCCTACCTACTCTCGAGGTACCGCAAAAATTCGCTCGGCAATGAAAAATGCAAAATGGCCACGTGTGCCGCTTAAAACGCGGCAAATTCTCAAGTAGTATTCGACTTGAGAGTATCGTCGACACGATTCATTCGCGGGTGCGCGCCAGGCTGTAAGCTGTTAGCGATCTCTCATTTCTCTTTCGCTCTGTTCACCCTCCTCCATCATTCCCTTCCATTTGCTCTTTTGATGTCTTCGCTCCTTTTCTATATATATCTGTTTCGCTCAAATTAATTTTGTTGATTTGCATTTGAAAAGGCTTGTGTTGTAGATATATTATATATATTAAATTAAAAAAAAAACATAAATAATCTTTGAAAAACGTAAAGGTTGTGTATAAACTTAGAAAACATTCAAATTAATTCCAGATAGATAAATAATTTTCAGAAATCCTGATTTAAAAACGGTTGCTTTTATACTAATACTAAATTTTCGCAAACTTAATTTATTGTTCCGTTACATTAATTATTAAAATAATTATAAAAATAATATTTATGTATGCAAATAGATCCTTATTTTTTATGAATTATTTTTTTATTGCATGCGTAAATCTATTTATAATAGATAGCATAAAAATATAACGAATTTTCAATAAATGAATATTCGTACTGAAAATGCTTATCTGAGCACAGTAACTTTAATAAGGCTCCTATCAAATTATAAACATGAGCGTAATTAAATTCCCCCATGATCGGTGACGTTGTTGACCCACATGTGCCTAGAAATAGTGGCACTACCCGATAAAGCGCTGATACCCCGCCAAGCTGTTTCAATTTGTTAAGTGATAGGTACACCATACCTCGTTACAGGGGATTTAATAAAATGAGCGAGAGATATTGCCTAAAGCCACTTCCTTTATATCTTTTCTACCTTTATTTTTAGTTTATTTTCTGCCAACAAAGTAATTAAAAAGTTACTCTATTTTATTGTTTTTTTTTTTTTAATTTCAATAGTAATGTTACTAAATTAGAGGAATTGGATCGAGTTATTTCAATAATAGATTGAGATTTGAAATGAGTCAGATATATCTTTTTGATGTGTGTATATTATCTTTAATACATATCTTTAGTAGAGTCATTAACTTGTTTTCCAGCCTTCTGTAGAATGAAATACAAAGTATTTTTACTGAGCAAACAAATTTCTACAACTTTCACATATTTGAATAAATGTTTCATTTATAATAACAGTTTTGAATTTGGAATTAAATACTCAGTTGATCTATATAAAGGGAGAAAACTGCTTTTAAACAAATCGACAAAGTAGTGAATTGTTACTTAAATATAAAAAGAACACAAATATTTTATTTAAAAAGGTTCAATCCAAAATAATGAGTTAATCAGGGCTAAGTGTATTATTTATTTATTAACATTTACTAAACTTAATTAAACTTGAAAATATCACATTAATGATTTCTAGGTAAAAATTTTACAGTAAGTATTGAAGGCATGCTGGACAATACATGGTTTTATTTAGCACGACAAACGAGACGTTAGTTGTGTAAATACTTGATATTTTTTCTGTCTAGTTAACTAATATTGTAAGTGCAGTTTATCTATATTATCCTTACTAAATCCTCGGCACCTACAGGTGCGAATAGCAAAGAATGCATCCGAACAATACGGTTCACAATTGATATATAATAAAACATCGCTTTTAGTATTTATTACTCATTATTTTTAGACTTTTCTCTTGATTCTTTTCTTTTACATCGATTTAAATCAGTACAAATAATAAATACACCTTCACATTTATCATATGAGAATATGACGCGAATTAGAAACAAATTTTAATTCAATCTTTTAATTAGCTAAAACATTACTAGTAAAGCCGTTCATTAAAACCCTTTGATCATTAACGCCGTATCACCAATAAAAGACTCACGCATCCACCAAATCTCGATCCCCAAACAGTTTATTTTGAAAACAATTCACATTCGCACAGGGGCGCGATAACTGGCCGGGGCGAAAAGACGAGCCGCAGCGTCGGGGAGCAGCTCTGCAGCTTTACAATAAACACAACACAAACTGCACCGTCGCGCGGGTCTCCCACGGTGCTCTAGGTACGCGGTGCGCGCGCGCGCGCGCATGCCTTGATGCACCTTTTATGGGCCGGGAAATCCGTGCGTGTATCGCGCGCGATGCGAGTAGATCGAGCGGAAGGCCCGATCCGTGCAAGCCATACCGGAAGCTAACGGTTTATATCAAAGGTTGGTGCGGCCTTTTGGAAAAATCTGATCCGGCTTCATACCTCGCTCTCGTGATTTTCTTTTATTTGGGGAATTTCAGTTTTTAGTTTTTCCTTCTGTCCGAGCGATTTATCTGGGGATATGAAGTGTTGGTGTCAATATTGTTGATGTTTTAATTTAAAGGGATGCCAGAGTACCTATATAATTTTGTTGTTTTTCTACTAGTTTTCTTATTTATTTCAGTCATCTACTACTCTTTAGTTACTATAAGTAAAATGCAATTTGAAATATTAAAAGAAGGCACTCTTATAAGAGAAAATATTGTGCCATTGATATCTATGTAGCCTCAATATTAAGAATAAATATAACAGCGGCAATAAATTAACCTTTTAATTCTTCAAAAATTATACTTCATCATTATTTTTGTCAAAAACGTTCTTTTTTTGACTATGTTTAATTCAATGCAGATAATAAATCATCGTTAATTTAAGTTTATACCGTGTATACATATATAACTCCGCATAATATATAACTTCACCATTCATCATGAGTTCCTTAATTTTAATAAACATATATATGCAATCCTACACAAAAGAAGAAATCGTGATTCCGTTGAAAATATGAAAAAAACAGTTATTATATATACGCGGTAAATGGCCTAAACAAAGGAACTCTTCAGAATCAATCTGCGTTATATCGTTAAACACTTTCTAAACCATTGTTAACAGCGAGCACCCGTATACAAAATCACCGATACTCTTCTCACCAAGGATTCAACCACCGCGGCCGAGTCCCCAACAATTGCTCACAATTACTCCAAAATCGATCCAAGAATGCGGCAAACGACTCTTTCTCTCTCTCTTTCTCTCTCTGCGCGTCTACCGATTCCCGTTCCCGGATATCGGACTGGCGCGGCGTCGCCGAAAATAAAAAGAAACTCTCTCCCTCTCTTTCGCCTCGAAAGATTAAGGGGGATTGGTTTCAGACGCGCGCTATAGCAGTAGCAGCAGCGGCGGCGGCGGCGGCATTGTCGATGATCGAGAGGCGGAAGGTGGGAGAGGCAATTTCCAGGGGCTGTGCTGCTGCCACCGCCGCCGTACGGGTGTGTGTATGTGTGTGTATGCACGGAAGCGCGCGCTCGGCTGAATGCCCAGTTGCCTCCTAATGGTCTTAATCAAGTGTGTACGCCGGCGCTCGCTCGCTCGCTCGCGTATTGAATTAGGCCGCGCAGGCGATTATAATAACACTAATTTTTAAGCATAACCGTACACTCAGATTAACAACGTGTGAATCGACGGGTTCTCAAAGATTTTCGCGCGGCTACATAGGTACGGGAGCGAGCAGCGGCGTTGCTGCACCTTGCGCTTAGATGCTTTTTATGGGCGAGAGTGCGCGGGAGCCGAAGGCGAATTCCCGTGTTTGCATACAAAGGGTTAGTATAGGTTTGTGCCGATGAGAGTTTCGCGTCTTGGTATTAGTATTGTTCTTTCGCACTGGACGAAGTGATAGAGATAATCGGTGCAATGAGTTGATCACGTATACAGGTAGAGTTGATTGGGTACGAATGCCGTGTGAGAAATTCTGGATGTAGTCGTTCGTAAAGGAATATGTGTAATTCTATACTATAATATGTTCATCTTCACTCAAGTGCTTGATATTGTTCATTGTTCAATTTGTTTGTTTGATCAATTTCAATTCAGTTAATTATTATAAGTTTAGTTTATTTAATGATTAAGAAAAAAATTGAAAATTAATTATATTTACATTGTAGTGTATAGTAGATTACAATTAAAAGAAATTCATGTTAAATAATTCTGAAAGAATGACCAAAACTTGACAACATTTAAGTATTCTAATTCGATGCTATTGTATTAAAATCAGCCTGGTAGACATTAGTCCATTAAAAATGGGCAGGAAAACAGAAACTGGCTATTGGAAATGGCTAGTTATTAGACACAAGTGTAATACCTTTATCCATCAACTTCTCCCACTTTATGGAATGGCCCTAACCCCAAAATCTTCACATTAAAATTTCATAACAATTTAATCACATATTGTAAAACTTATACTCTTAAGAGATAGTTTACCGGGATATTTACAGCTTTATTCTATAAGATATAAACCAAAATCGTTATTTTGATACGTGACTCTATCTCTCTCACTCATTGCCATAACAAATCGCTTGTTACTAGATTTTTAATGTCTTTGTCGGCTAGCTATTTTAACTATAGTATTAAAATGCCAAATTAATAGACAGTACAACATTTTGACCATTTCTGCAACCAATAAATGTGAAAAATAGGTTAAAAAAATCGTTACACTTATGGTAGAAAACTGGAGTCCATTTTTTTTCCATCTTGGTTCAAACTAGCTATTTACTACCTAAAAAATGATTTCAATTTCTACCAGGGCAGTGCTAAAGAGAAGATCCTCATCGGAATCATACCAATCATATAAAAAACTTTTGTATAGTTACATATCGACGCTCCCTACGAAAACTAGCACCTTTTTTGGCCTCCTCACGAAGACTAGCACATTTCAGAAAACTGCAACGAAAACTAGCATAACTCACGACTTTGCCGCGAATACTAGTACAATTCGCGAGGTTGCCGCGAAAACTAGCATCATTCACAAGTTTGCGCCGAATAATAGTACAATTCGTAAGATTGCAACGAAAAGTAGCACGATTCGCGAGTTGCGACGAAAAGTAAGACGATTCGCAAGCTTGCCGCGAAAACTAGCACTTCGCGTCACCGTGTTAATTTACATAAAAGGCAGTGGAATGTGCTAGTCTTCGCCGCAATGAAGCGGATCGGGCTAGTCTTCAACGCAAATCAATGGGGCGTGCTAGTCTTCGCGGCCAACGCTCAAATGGACTAGTCTTCGTGGCAATCTGAATCGTGCTAGTTTTCGTAGGGAGCGTCGATATACACTATAATAAATTTAACATAGAATTATTATTAAGATAACTTTTAGTCCCTTACTTTTTCAATCAGTATATGAAACATTAATAAATTTTCAAATGCGCGTACTCTGTATATATGAATACGTTTTCTATATGCTATGTATATATAATTCACGTTAGAATGTTTAACCGATCTTGTGCAATCTCCATTAACAATAAGTTTAATTCAACACCAGACGTCCGGGTGCGCGCAATTGCGCTCCGGCAGTCATTTAGTTGCGCTCAAACATTGTGGTTAACCGAATTATTGGTAAATGGTAAGTGAATACAGGTTACACGACCGCACGAATTTAACCGAACAATTTCCGAGGGGCTGCTTTGCGAATTTTCCATCAAACTCAATTATGCGCGCAGCCTCATTCACAAATAAACAGGCCAAGCGAGGGAGCATGAAGCGAGAGAGACAGATATAGACCGGGAATCACTGTCGCATCGGCGACCGCGATGCAAATATATTATATAGATTATATGCGAGCTAAAACGCGTCGCGCCGCTGAAAAAGACGCGCACGAATGCAATTATCGAGTCGCGCGCTCGTCGTCATTTTGGCACAAATCAAGAAAAGACGAGAAAAAAAAGAAAGGGAAAAAAGGAATGAGGTATAGACGGGCCGAAGTGGGAGAGCGAGAGACACGAAGAAGCGGCAGCGGCGCAGAGGCCGTCTTATGTAATTGTCACTATTATCGCGATTATTGCTATGATTACGGGTGTTTAGAGCTGCGAGCTCCCATTATATACGCGTGCATAACATGCGATGATGATAATAAGGGGCTGCGAGAGCGCGAAGAAGACGAAGACAGCCTCTGCGAAGGGGTGGAAGAAGAAGCGACGAGGGCGCGAGCGAGCGAGAGAAAAAAGTGATTAGCAGAGACGCGAGGAATGAAAAGGCGGCGGAATTACTCATCGGCTGCCTCATGCGCGGCTGATGCAGATGGTGGTATAGGTCTATATGTAGTCGTCTCGCGAGCGCGGATACGCTAATTGGTGTCATTCAGAGTGCGATTATACGCGCGCGCGCATTCGCGGCGCTGATTCCCAAGCAAGGAGGAAATCTTTTCAGCCCGGCACTCGCCCACTTGCTTTCTATCCGCGAAATAAGGACGAAATTTTCGTTGCACGCCTGCGTATGTGTAGATGTGGGTCTGAAGATGTAGAAGTGTGCGCGAGTGAATGCGCGAGGTGGATATTTTTCGAGGATTTGGGAAAAGAGGTAAGTGGTGCTGAGGGAGTATAGGTATAGTGATATTCTCTGAATGTCATCTGGCTGTTGGGTGACTTATTTGAAATTCATGGTAACAAATGTGATGATTATTTGGTAGATGATCGTAATTATAATATAATATTGATTATTATTTTTATATATACGTGAAAGCGCTATTTATAAATTATGATAATATATATTTATTGTGTTTATATCAGGTGAATTTCAGTTTTTGCATTTAATTAATACCGTTGAAGTAGTCGGAGATATATTGAACAAAGTGAAGTTGAAACTTTTTAATATATCTTTCATTAATAACGATGAAACTTGAAATTGGCTAATTTCATAGAATAATTGCCAATACTATTACCGTTATATCGTTACCATTATTGCACAGTGCCACGTTCATTCCTTTTGTACGCCGAGCTCGCAAATCCTTTAAACGCGACTTAATAATCGGCTCAACTGACGGCGCGGAGAGGATGGGGGGCGGGGGGCGGTATACGATAAATAGCCCATGAAAATTAATATCCAGCAATTCATTTTTTTCAATTTCACCGAGCTCGAATAGTTTCCATCAATTATTATTCGCAGCATCGCGGGGAAATTACTTTCAATCAGACCAATATAAATCGAGGACGCCGGAGCGAGAGAGAGAGAGAGATGGAGAGAGGCCTTATATACCACAGCTAAAGTCGAGATAGAGAAAGACCAAATGCGAGCGAGAGAGAGAGAGAGCGAGTCGCGAGAGGCGAAAGAATATAAAGGAGAACAAAAGATTAAAAAAGAACGAAGTGCTCGGTCGTGCACTCGCTGCACACTGGCTCTAAAAATCCCCCGAAGAGGATGAGGAGAGAGAGAGAGAGAGGGGCAAAGGAAGCACGAGACAGGCCGGGGGCGAAGGGGTGGAAGTATGAAGTGAGCATATTACTATTGAGAATAAGTACCTGGCTTCGAGATTGAGGGAGAGAGGGAGAGATGCGGGGGCGGCGGCGGCGGCGGTGGTAACGGGCGCAAATGGGGTGGCACAATGGGCACTAATGGATCTCGAGCCGCCGCGAGAGGCGCTGCTTTTAATCTAATAGTCCTTCGTAGCCGGCGCGAGCGAGCGCGCACGACGATCGCGCGCGCGTGGTTCTCAGCCTTCCTTCCGGTACCCGACGCCCTCCCCTACCCCCACCCACCCCCTCGCAAGCCCCATTTGTCCCCCGCGTCGCGCGTCGTCTTTCCGCTCATATACCGCGACGATTTGCCGGATTCGAGCGATGATGTAGGAAAAGTGCGGTTGACTTGCGGAGGTATTTCGAGAATTAGTTTTGGTTTGACGAAAAAAAAAAAAATTAACTTGTAAAGCGTAATACGTGCAACTTTATGTAGCGGCTTTTTTATTTTCAGTCTGTTTTTTGTGCGGTGTTTTTTTTTTTAATTTCCATTATTTTTCGTATGTAAGAAATAGCTTCAAAATTTTTTTAGATTTTCAGAAATTCTTTATACATCATTAAGTTTATCAGTGTTCTACAATTTCCATCATTTTCCAATAAACTTATCGTTCCTTTTTATCACAAGCAACGTTTTCACTATTACTTCGTATGACCATCATTAAAAAGATCAGCTAATCTTTCGGAACCCCAGTACAAAAGACTAGGTACACCACTAAAATTTTTTCGTCAAGTTTGGTCAATCGCGAATGCATTATGACAGCGCAACGTATAACAAATGCGCGAGGAGCACTAACAACGTAATAACTCGTTCGTTTCCCTTCGTCGCGACAGTCCTCGGCCGCGTGTACAATACACGTGCAACACGCGCCGAGCGCCCACACGTCGGATGAATTTCTGATAAACTGCCGACACCTTATGTAATTGCCATTGTGCGTGTCGGACGTTATGAGAGCTTCGCTGTTGCGTTGTCGGTATATAACATTCAGTTGACGGTGTCGAGCGAACAAACGTAGTCGCGACGAATGCTTCCCGACGAACGAGTTGAATGATCAAACACGCTAATGCGGGAGATGTTATGACGGGGCAATGGGAATGGGGAGGTGGAATTGAAGGCATTTGTTCGAAATTTGAGTGTATCGGATAGTTTTTAGATTAACGGGTTTTTTTATAGTTTGTAATAGATGCATTAGGAATTGCTGTGTACTATCGTTGAATGTGATAAATTGAAACATATAGTGATAGTATTGTGTATTGCATTAAAACAAAATTGTCTAAAAATGAATTTTAATATTAATAATCATACTTTTGTAAATATTTTCATTGCAGTCGTTCAGTATAGCCTTTTTTCAAACAGAAGAGCAATGCAAAAGAAAAAGAATTATTTTAAAATTATCATATCACTGGAATTAACTATCACAGCCTTAAAAAAAATTTCTATGATCAATAGTCCAGCGACAACTGACATATAATAATTCACATTTAAATTAAAAATGAAAAGAAAAGGATTATGAATAGAATCGTACATATACTCGAGAAATATCGCAACTGAATAGAAATTAGGATTTGAACGTTTCAATATGATAAGATAATTGTAATATTTCATGCCTCTACTTTGCTGCATATTTATTTAAAATTGTATTATTAATCTCATAAAGTACTTTAACTTAACTAACAATGAACAATAAATAGAAAAATACCGAAATGACAAAAATAAGATGAGAATTAAGAGGCCGTCGGTGTATAGGGAAAGGGGTGAGCGTCGACAATGTGTGTATGTTTATCCGGGGTGCGCGTGTGTGTACATATATACACAATCACTCGTGGGAATGACGGCAACTACCCTCCCATCGACGTGGAAATCAGGAAATAGTCGCTCTAATAACATGGAATTCTTTCCTGATTTATTGTCGAAGCGACGCGTGCGACACTGACAGATATCTCTACTCGAAATCTTATTCACGAAGAGAATTGTAGGGGGTAGGATATGCCAGCGCTCGATTTAATTAAAGGAACCTTCGTGGCTTTACGAAAATAAATGCTTGACGCTTTAAGAAAATGTTACCTTTGCCGGCTGTGGTGTATATGAAAATATTCGTTTGCGTGAGAAATTGGTCCACTATGGTTCAGCATTATAAAATATATTTTTTATGTATATATCAAATCATTCACGTTTGTATAGAATGTTTGAATTGGCGTGATTACCGAAAAATGGAAAAATAATCCACAAAAAATCGGGACTTGCCGAATATTTTAATGTAAACATATCAATTTTATATAAGTGTCTAAAGTGATTTATTAGAAAATATTATTCTTTTTATCAAGTTTTGTTTTATTTTACTATAACGGTTATTCCCTAAGTATACTTTCCTTTTACGAATTCCACGAAATAAAAAATATAGAAATAAATTATATGAATAATTATTTAAAAAGGTGAACAAATGTGACAGGATATGGAGATGGACAACAAGGTACATTAAAAAAGCACGTTCTATTAGATTGATAATATTTGTTGGTGTATTTTTTCGTTTAACGCGGCAGAAAGAGTTACCTACATATTTACACACACATATATGACACGATAATATCGTACAACGTATTATCTTACAAAACCGAGCGCGTCTTGCTGCGTTCAGCGCCACTCTATGTATATATTTTAATAATCACCACTAATAACCGACGATTCGGTTTGCTACTTAAAAACTATGTAAGACTTTTTACAATATTCTTATAGATACATATTCTTTTTTATAACGAAATAGTTTCTGCTAATGGATATTATTAACAATTGTACCCTACAATTTTCAAACGAAAAATTAGTGATTTTTGTGTAAATTTATTATGTCAAATTTAGTTTTTATGTCACTCACGTCCGATACTACTAGAAATCACTTTACATAAATATTTAACAAAAAGTCAACAAAATAACATTAATAGTATAAGTTCCTAACAATATTTAAATTACAAATGTAAAATAACTTATTCATTTGAAGTAGAAACGAATTAAAACTATTTCAAAAAGCTATTAAAGATATTTTTAAACAAAAGTTCTTTACCAATATGTAACTAGTGATTTTGCATGTCGGTTTCAAATGTGTTTCTATGTCTACTACAAATGAATATGAATTAATAGTCTGCAACCCTGGTAGAAATTCATGTACATGAAATGGCCAAAAAGTTAGAAAATAGCTAATAAAACTGGCTAATAAATGGCTATGGTGAAACGCTTTTTCTTCCATTATTTGGCTATTTCTTAGATTGATGTAAAAACAAAATATTCGTATTTTATTTACTTACTAATTTTATCTTTAATGAAAGAGCATTAAAGTGCATTGAATGACTTACCAAAATATAAACAAATAACATTAACTAGTAAATCATTTGTTGCACTCGTTCTATGAATAATTCAAAAAAACTTATATTTCTCCATCTGATTCTGTCTCTCTCACTCCTTGTCATAACAGCAAGCCCTCTACTAGCCATTTCCAGACTAGAAAAACTGATCAGATTTAATACCTCTAAAATAGTCAAGAACAAGCTTGTGCTTGTCTTCGAAAAACTCATTCTATTTTTCAATCTATTAAATGGCCAAATAATGGGAGAAAAAGCGTTTCATCGGGAGCTAGAAACTAGACAAAAGAAATTCCCATTTTATAGCCAACTCTAAAATAAATAGTCATTTATTAGTTATAAAATGTTTTGGATTTCCACCAGGGAAATAACGAATAAATAATAAACATTTATCATTTATTCGTCTGGCAAATAGTACGTAAATGTCAAATGCATTTTTAATAATTATCTTTATTAATACTCTATGTATTCGGAGTAGAGAGTGCTACTCGGCTATAGATATGTACAGAAAATATCACCACTTTGATTAAAATATTGTGTTGGCAATATGTTTAATGTAACTTTTTTGCAAATTACCGGATGAGATACTTTAGTTTAATTAAACCTAGTTAATTTAATTATTATTTGTTATTCTTACAGTATCCGATTCATAACATAGCTTACTGAATATTATTTTACAATGTATATGTATAAATTTTCGCTATAACATAAGACTTCCGTTTGTTATTTTTGTATTTGGTCAAAGTTTAAAAAAAACAAAATACACCACGTTGCTACTCTGAGGATTCGCCTAAGGCCCATTCTAAATGGATTCAACGAGCAAAACAAAATTAAAGTTTTTGATTTTTTTGAAACTCTGAGGTCATATTCTACATTAAATTTCATTAGACCCGTGTTTTATCTTTTTGTCGAAAAATAATTTTGGAGCCCTGTAGCGCGATATCAAAAATTACATTGTGATCGAAAGCGTTATTTTGAAAATGAAAATTCGCATTTTTTTCAAATGGCCGTAGTTTTGGCCCAAGTTATCGTATAGTTTTTTCAGATTTTAAATAACTTGAATAGTTTTTCAGATAAATTGAAAAAACTGAGAAAAGTGCTTTTTTTCAAAATTGAATTTCTCAAAAACACCACCTTTTTTCGTGAAATTTGGATATGTTTTTCATGGCCAAATAAGCTAGCTTTCTACCAAACGGCAGCGTGCCATCTTTCTTCGTTCGGAAGATACACCCTCACAAAGATAATTGCGATTTCTACACGTTTAAGCCTCATATGCGTTATGTATAAGCTCGTAATGTAATGTTTTAGATAACTTTAAACATAGATAATAGTATATTATGCACTAAGGGAACAAGGTGAGCTGTGTGCTTCCTGCGTGAGAGTTGTTGCCCGAGCGAAGCAAGGGCGACAAACGCGCAGTTTCGCACAGCCTACTATATTCACGAGTGCAATATACATTTTTTTAACACAACTATCGTAATATTCATTCTCATTTTTCGCCGAAGAGGGAAAAAGGCTGTACATTTATATCCTAATATCACTCTCATTTCCAGCGCAACGCACATTTTGTACCCGAGCTGAAGGCGAGCGTACATGTACGTGGCGCTGGGAACTAGAGTGGGTTTAGGGAATTAACGTAACACTTTTTTTCCACCTCGGCAAGAATGAAGTACTAACTTTACGATGTGGTGTGTTAAAAATTATTTTTAAAGTAGTGTCACATAAGTAGAAATAAGTAGAAGAGCCGGTATAAATCAACGTCCAATATAAGTAGAAGTAAAAAAAGTACATTTATTTATTTGATATATTACACTTTTAAATTCGGTATAATAGTTAGTAATAATATAAGACAGTCTATCATACATATTGATCAACATTGAACAGTGAGCCATTCGTGGGTGTTTGTTTTTCTCATTCGCCTTTCGACATTCACAATTTCTGCATCATCAGTCTCTCGGATAACTTGCCAAATATGACTATCGCGAATGCCATTAATCGATCGAACTTTTTCCCATTCCTTGGTTTTTTGAGTGCGAAAATTTTGCAATTCTTCGGTTTTCAAAAGTATAATTCTTATTTTGCTGGTATATACTCACTGACATATTTTACAAAATCGTCAGCATTTTTAATACGTTCGCCGAGTTAGAAACCGTTTGATTTTTTTTTCTATAACTCCATTGATTTTAACATTCATCACATCATTTTTGTTAGGACTTTGTCGGGAACAGTCCAAATCGTCGTCTAGATAATATCTTTCAACTAACTCAATAACTTCAGTCTTCACAGGATTTCCAGAATATGGATCGGGCTTTTCGTATAAACCTTTACTTTTTACGAGCTTTTGTGAAGCTCTGATCATATAATCTGTGGTTCCTCTTATTTGCAATAAAATATAATTAGTTGAGAGACTTGAAGGTACTACAGTCATCAATCGTACTTTTTCTATGAAAGTTAGATTTTCATTTTCTAACACCAAACTTAAATTTTCATTCCATTCGTCGCATATCTTGCATTCATTAAACTCTAATTTCTGCCTCGAAATGTTATACAGTTTCCTAATTTTTCAATCAGTTTCTTCATAAAAAGTATCTAATAATTGCTTGCGCTTGCGATTAACGTAATTTGGCAATGCTGTCGCATCAACATTTGACGGAAGCTTGAATGGCGATAGAGACAATTTATTCTTAGTGAGTATTTCATTCACTTCTTCATACAACTCAACACTGCAAATTGAGGTTTGAGAATCTGCCGGCATCGTAATTTGAGATTCAGGCGTTTGATTAGATGATGTAGATTCTGTTGGCGTTGACTCTCCTGCTTCTTTAAAAATTTCTTCAGTTATTTTCTTGAGTTTTTCATAGCAAATTCCACACACTTTGGTATATTCTGTTATATCCTTGTTTTTATACTCGTTAGACATCAATAATCCATTTGCTACATCGCCAAGTAATTGAAATGACCGCTTACTATCTTCATAAACGTACTTTTTATGAATACTGCCGATATCCGGACACTTCTGAGTTCTCTTGGAACTAAACTTAGCTTTTTGCATGTTTGTTGATATGTATCCGTATATGATTGAACGTATACGAAAAGTTATATAGTCAGGGTTTGTCAGCGAGAAAAAATAAATTGGAGTGGCTCTTAATTATAGAGTCTCTGCACCAACCCACTCGCAAGTAAAGTTGATGCAAAATATGTTGTAAACGTAAAGTACGTGCGAGCAAATAAATAAAGCAATAACCAAGGTATAGGCAATAAGTAAGTAGTGCAAAAATAACGATTGGCGATTAGGCAAATAGGCAAAATAATGTGGTAATAATGGGTAGATCGAGTGAGTGCCGCAGGCCCCTACTTATACACTCGGGGTGATGTTTTTCATTGAATGTGGCGCGTTTGTGCTCGCCATCTAGCGGGCACTTAGGGTACTACAATCGTGTATACTACAATCATCTGTATATTCTGTACCCTTAATCTCTCACACACAGATGCCAGATTTAACTTTAGAACTTGCAGCCAGCCCCTGTGTAAAATGAATCGCTGCACATAACGCATATGAGGCTTAAGGTGGTTCTATGATGCATTATAGTTTATGCGCTCAGCGAGAACATAAACTATACCATGCGGCGGGCATGCGCGTGGTTCTGTCTTTCTCGCTCTCGTGCACGTCGTCTGCTATTTGTGTTTATAATCATTAATATCTCAAAATTTTTCGTGGCTCCATGCATTTTTGAAGTGATCATTACAAAGCTAAAGTCTTAAACTTTAAGCACCTCTTTTTCTTAATTTCCTCCGCATTCGACTTCTATATTTATTTTGGAAGTTTCTACTCAAAACACATGATTCTATTGACACGGCAATGAATTGCCATGTAAAAGTATACATTTTCAAGAATTTTTTACTCAAAAATTTTCGTGGCAACCTGTATTGAAAAAAATACTAAAAAATTTTTCAGCATCTGTAGAATAATAATATATTTTTTTTTGTAAATGTCCGCATTCAATGACATTTTCATAGAACCACCTTAAACGTGTAGAAATCGCAATTATCTTTTTGAGGGTGTATCTTACGAACGAAGAAAGATGGCACGCTGCCGTTTGGTAGAAAGCTAGCTTATTTGGCCATGAAAAACATATTCAAATTTCACGAAAAAAGGTGGTGTTTTTGAGAAATTCAATTTTGAAAAAAATCACTTTTTTCAGTTTTTTCAATTTATCTGAAAAACTATTCAAGTTATTTAAAATCTGAAAAAATCACATGAAAGCTGGTAAAATTCCGCACAATTTAAAAAAAAAACGTCCCGATACGATAACTTGGGTCAAAACTACGGCCATTTGAAAAAAATGCGAATTTTCATTTTCAAAATAACGCTTTCACAATGTAATTTTTGATATCGCGCTACAGGGCTCCAATAATATTTCGACAAAAAGAAAAAACACGGGTCTAATGAAATTTAATGTAGAATATGACCTCAGAGTTTAAAAAACATCAAAGACTTTAATTTTTTTTGCTCGTTGAATCCATTTAGAGTGGGCCCTAAGTCGTTTAAGTATTTTAGAAGATCTTCTATACCTACAGGACTATAGAGAAGAAATTAATGCGATCACAATGTTCTTTACTGCATATGCCGTACTTATTGTCCGCCAATACGAAATGACGATTTCATATCGGAAATAATCAACGCAATGTTAATGAATAGCCCTGTTATCCTGCTCGTAGAAAAATTTTGAACTATTTGTGTATCGGGCAAACTTGGAAAGATGATTTAAAACTTTGGCGAAACTGAAAAATCCCGAAGAAATGTCAAAGCGCTTGACTAAAAAATTGTCGATTCTCGTCGAAAAGGACAATTTCGAGCCATAAAGTTTCACAACTGGTTGCAATTCTAGCAGGGTACACAACCCAACACACATAGTTCCAAATTCTTCATACTCAGCATATTCCGCATCAATCGATTCTCACGCACTCTCGAATGCCCATTCGTCCACCAATCCACGTTCCGCCTCTCCTTAATTTTCGTTCTTGCGCATCACTTCTTCGGCCTTGATCCTCAACAGTTCAGCACTGTGCCGCCTCAGCTCGTCCTCGTCCGAGTTCGAGTCGTCGTCCGCTCGGTCCCTCTTCTTGCTGCTCAGGTTCTGTGGTAGGCTCTGTGGCGGTATGCCTAGGTTCAGCGGGTGCTGCGTTCCGGTGACTGAAAGCGACGTTGGCGTTTGTTGCTGCTGCTGCTGTTGTTGCTGTTGTTGTTGTCGATCAAACGCTGCAGCAACGGCGGCCGCGTGATGCGCTGAGCCAAGAACTGGAAGACCTAGGCTCGCCAGGTTCTGTGGTAGTGGCAGTCCGATGTACTGTGACAGGATGGCGTGAAGTGGCGGCAGCTTGGGGGCGCCCGCAGCGGTGGGCCATGGCGGCGGGAAGACCGGCGGCATGAACCAGGGAAAGCCACCAGCATGCGCTCCGGCGGAGCTGTTCAGGTCACCGGCGTTGCCACCCGGCAGGCCGCCCGCGTTCTGCAGCAGGTGCGCGTGCAGCGACAGCTCGTTCACACCTGTAAAAAAGATAGGAAGATACCAGGTGGTGATGAGTATATATGCGTGCGCAATGTAGTTGCGGGGAAGGTTGGATGAGTTAATTGAGGGGCAGAGGTTGCGAGGTGATTGTACACGAACGTATAGGCAGTTCATATTTTACTGGTAAGGTGAAAGATATAATTATTTCAATTTTAGTGAACCGTTAAAAATAAAAATACAACCTTTTTTTATACTTTTATTGATTTAAGGTCAATTTTAAAAATTACCAACTGATATTATTCATCTTAATGGCACCGATAAAGACACTTTTGAGCTGTCTTGCAAAGTGCTTAATTGTCAATAATTCTATGCAATATAGTTAATCTCTCTATATGATATTACATTTTTCTGAAAATTTAAGTTCTTTCATAATAATACAAATTTTAAATATATAAAACAATAATTACATTCGTTACACCACTGCCGGCAATAAACGATTCATTAATAATAAGTCTAGAGGTCCTCCCGGGCGTCCAACCTGTTTTTTCAGTTACTTAATTATACGCGACGTACATTGTACGCCGAGTACACCGTGATGACGCTCACCGATAAGATCGGCGGGCGGATATGTGTGCGTTAATTGCAACACTGCGTGACAAACGAACAACAATTTAGAATTTTCAGTCTGTGCCACGTCGCGTTATCAATTCTTTGCCTTTGTTCGCGCTCGAACAAAAAAGAAGTAGCCAGCGCCGTTGTCTTGTAACATATAGGCCTACGACTGCTGATTCTTCCTTTATTTCCACAGCGTTCGCGTGCTTGGTTCGGGGGATAAATAATGGTTTTACGGAATTACGGAAAATAAATTGATTTTTAATTCGCGAAAGTAAAAAGTTCGTGATTGAATAATAAATGAGCTTGGGAAACGCGAGGTTTGACGATGGCGTCATTTGTCACTGACGCGCGCGCGCGTGTGTGTGTGTGTGTATATATATATTGACAAAACAAAATTATGTTTAGAATAAAAAAGTCAAATTAATAACGAGTTGGTTGTGGGAATTACACGACGCAATCAGCAAACGGGATTATAAAACAGAACTATCGAATAATACACCTTCGTTTCCAGCCATACGTGCGCTTAATCGGAAGAGCGGTGGAAAATTACGTCATCGCATGCGAGCATATACGTTATATAAATCAACGAAATGAACGGAAGTGCACAATAATAATGAGGCGCGCGTTAACTCGCTCGCACGGTACGGCCATCGCGTCAGGTTCGATATTCAACGCACCGAAAATAAAAAGCTCGGTAAAGGAATATCAAGCTCGTGAAGGGGGTGATAGACAGTACGGAGCCGCATACAGGCACATATATACGAGAAATTAGCTGTTTAATGCGTGGCCTAATGAAACATGCACGAGCGCAAACCTTTTATCCCCGCGCGGATTGCCACCGCCGGTGAAATTAGGCGTAATTGTGGCGGATCTTATCTCCTCCACCCCGGCGATACAATCGCGCATGTGCCCCTCATACGTGGCAAGTGCGTGATGTCTACCCCGTGGGCAAAGGCTCGTCCCCGTTGTCTCTCTTCCTGTTTCTTTTTTTATTTTTCAAATGAAGTTTTCAATTTGTCCCCGACGACGAATGAAAATTTCATTCGGCCCCGCGGTTATCGCGGATATATCTAACGCGCGCGCGCGAGCGCGGACGAGAAATCGAATTAAGGATATTAGTGCGGGGAGGGTGGGAATCGTCGTGGAATTTCCCGCGATGCGTGATGTGATGCGTGTACGCGGAATTTTAACGGGGAGTCGGGGTGGCGGTGGGCTAATCGCGGAAGCCCGTAATAAACCATAATCAAGAGGTTATTTGCGCGTATGTGCGGTTGTTGGGGTTAGAGTTAATGTTAACAGATTTTTTGGCGATACAAATTCAGTCGCTTTCGTTATTTAGCTCGGATTGTTTGAAAATTATTTATTGTGGCGACGGAGCGTGCGAGGTCTAATGTATTTCAATGCATCGTTACGTTAATTGGAAAAATATAATAATAATTTGATAGAATTAATATAATAATTTCTTGGTTTTAGCATTACGTGCTTGCCTGATGACAAAATAAATAAAAGTAAATAAGAACGCGTAATTCTGCCGTTCTCGTATGTACACAAAATTTAGGCCTTCAATCAATATGTGTACAGCAATAGAGATAATCTATTGTCAGATCAATCTACCTTTTTACATTAGGGGTTCCATAGAGATAATCATCGTTTTAGTGTTCTGTATTATTCCATTACCAGTATATCCATACGCACAATAAATAATGTGTATTTATTTTATTTAGCAGCGATAAATATAAATTTATTCCATAAAGTCTATATTACTATATTAGTTCGCATTATATGGGATTAGCAAGTAAGCCTTATTGCTACTAAACTTAATTTTAAAATACGAAACGACGATAATATTAACGAAATATTTTAATTTCTTAAAAACAAAAGATAATAAGTTAAAAAAAAAAATGGAAGTACATGAAAATTCTACATTCGGAATAAATATTGAGTACAGCGTCGTTACGTATTTCATCGATTCCGCAAAAAGAATCGCGTAACTAGTCTAAGGGCTAAAAAATGTGTGTCGAGTCGGATTAAGCACGGATCTCGGCTACTTACCGCTCTGGTCGACGTGCATGAAGCTCGTGTCTCTGCCGAGGGCCTTCTCTCGCTTACGCCACTTGGCGCGCCTGTTCTGAAACCACACCTGCAACCAAACGCGAGCTTGTAATATGATACATGTCTTGTCGAATTATATACATATATTATAGATACATGTTTTTTTATTGAATATTGGTATCGTAGTATTTTTTTTTATGTTGAAATGTGTAGAGTTGTTTTTATTCGGAACATTTTTTATTTACATGAAATGGTCTATAGAATGAATTAATTCAGGTAATTGGGTCAATTATGGATAAATCACCAAATCTCACAGAGTGATAACAAATGAAATATTGGCGTGATGTGAGGGTATACGTGTGGTTTGAATTACGATTCTCATCGGTAGAATTTTGCTAGATAATCATTTAACACTGCGGAGAAATAAATTTCCAGTGTCCATCTATCATTAGGGGGCTTACAATTATCGGAAGATTCGATGTCAGATTGTTACAATAATTTTAAATATTCACGAGCGGATGTTTTTCATTCTAAGTATTAATACATTTTCGGTTTATATAGAGTAACATATACGCGTACCTTTGAAATAACGTTTTTATCACTTCTAAAAAAGCACGTAATTTTTATGTAGAGTCGTGTATACGAGACATTCGTTGTATATTATGCGGTAATTATAGAGGGTAAAAAGCAAATATAGCGAGTAGAATTAAATCTATTCATTTCGAGAATGGAACTTTTTATGCCCTCAATTAACTTGTCTGTGTAAATAAAAAAATTTTCTAAGAAAAAAATTTTTCGTCGCATGCAAGTGCCTCGTAAAAGTTGCACAATTGGCGCATGCACTGATGTCAATTATTCTATCATCAGGGTACGTCAATGTTTAGAATATTCTGCAAATTAAACTTTGATTCGATACTTTATTTTAAAATTGAAATTTCTTTTACATATATAAATTTTAAATTCATTTTATAAGCATGATTTGTAAAATTATTTTATTAAAATAATAATAATAATCAATTTATAATCTTTTTTTCTATATTTCTATTAAATTCATACACAGCAAGAAATAACGTACACAACAAATATTTTAATTACTTAATTTAATCACAGTGTAATGTTACGCTACCTTGCATTTGAAGAAAAAAACAATAAAACCTTAATTGAAACTGGCTACTTTATTCAAACCAAGCTCTTTCAAAAAAATCTTGAAACCACCTCACTTCACCTCCACGCAACATCGTAATCGTTCCGGCGAAGGACACGACCCAACTCCATCGCTTCGGGTATATCCGGGCACGGCTCTCTCTCTCCCTCTCCGGGCGCAATCGAATTGAATGTGCATCGTGAGGGGGGGGGGGGGGGGTGACTCGTCGCCGCGGAATTAAGGGAGTCAGAGCCCACGGTGACGACGAGATTCAATTGCTTAATTGCTGTTAATTATTTAAGCGCTCCTGAATGGTCCGAGCGAGGCGCCGATTAAGTCGTCGTCGTCTACGTAGTTAGGCGAGAGGCAGCGCTTTAGTTCTCAGTGGTTGGGGTCGCGGCGAGACGGGATTTTTCTGGGATTGCGGATTTGCGAGGTGTGGTTAACGGTTGAATCGGATTATTAATGAATCAAGAGTATATTTTTTGGGGAAAGACGTTTGCTTTGTTTATTGACGACTTTACTCGAGTGGTTTAATTATTTGAAGGTATTTTTATTAATGGAGTTGTGTTTATTAAATGAGAAATTATATTAAACAATTTTTAGTTGAGTAAAATAGATAGTAAAAAACTGTTTGTATGAAAACGTTTTCAATAGTTCGTAGCACGTTTTCACCTTAAATTCGAAAACCGCTTTTTCCAATATTTATGTTGGATTTATAAACATCAAAAGCCTCAGCTATAACGATCGAATTATTCGTAAGCATCAAATTGCCAATTATTTTGAATACATCACCATATCGATATCCCTATCACTGTTTTAATTATCCAAAATTACTAATGTTTAATAAAGCTTTGCATCGATTTACATTTCAACGAATTGTAGCGGTAAAACTCAATCGAATATATACTTGAATATAAAATTGTAATCTCCAAAATTTATTAACTACTTTTGCGAGCATCAATGAAGTAAAAATTTTTTATGTTTTAATTTTACATAGAAGGGAAAATACGTCGTAAAAGTAACAAAGCTATATATATATACATTTACAGCTCCACCCGATCCCTTAACCAGAAGTCTTCAAACTCCTCACCGCCTACGCGAAGCAACGCATCCTCTTCATTTTCGAAACCGTGCTCACCGGCAATTACCCAGATTAAAAACAGCCCTTCTCTCCTCTCCCCTTTTCCACCCCTCACAGCTACGCACATATACACCTACGCGCGTTCTCGCTACCAGTAGCCACTTTAACGTACTATACGTGCGCGCGCCGGATGATGCTCTCTCTCTCTCTCTCTCCTACCCGTCTCGACAACAAAAGCTCAGGGGCTCTGGAGGCTGATTAAGCTAATTGTTAACAATTATCCTGATTTCCTCCTCCGAACGCGCGGCTCCCCCTCCTCTTCGGCCCGCTTAACACACGCGCGCGCAAGCGCTTTCGATTTCCAGCCGAGTTGAGAGAGTTGTTGCCTCGGACCAGCTATATATCCCATTGTCCGCCGGCGGGAGAAACGTATAGGGCGCAAAGCCGCGGCCGCCGCGCGCTACCTATAACCTATACCTGCGCAGGGGCCATTCAGAGTCTCGACGGCGAATTTTGTATTAGGTGATGTGGGTCTTATGTCAGAGCGGGGGGATGTAATCTGGAAGGTCAATAATAGTTTGGGGTGTGTTGTTGAGCGACGGCTGTATGGCTGTGTGTATATGTGTGTGTGTGAACGACCGAGTGGTAAAGAAGTTTGTTTGCGCGACTGATTAACTTTGACGAAAGGTCGATTAGAAATTGACTGCGGTCTATTGATTTGGACAAATTAGGGGTAGGAGAATAAAGCGCGAGATTTTGTTACTTCTTTTCTTTCGAACGTGTTTGATATAACATTCAAAAATTAATAAATCCGAAAGTATTTCGAGTACTATTTTAAAAAATTGTTCATTGCCGCTAAGCTAATTAATTACCATGAATAGATCTCAATTTTCAAAAGTTGGCTAAAGTCACTAAAAACTTTAACTTCACATCGTAATTCAATGTCAGTCGCCATTCTTCCCGCAGATTGCTCCAATTTACCTAATTCAGTGAAACTGCGCACGGCCTCGAACGAAAACGATCGAATCTACCAAACGTGCATCGCACACGTAACAACCAGAAAATAAGAGTCAATTATCCACTCGACAACAGTTATATACGTGAAACCGAGCGAATGGCCGACCACGTCAAAACGCGTGCTGCTGCTCTTCCCACATCTCCTATCTCTTTCCCTACCTACCTACATCCATCTATCTCTATCTCTCTCTCTGCAGCAGCCAGCAGCCTCCATCATCTCAGCCCTACGTGCACGAGGTCTGCTCCTGCAGTGTCGATCGATTTAACGCCCGATTAATTGAGCCAGTCGATCCGCCGCGGCGGCCCCGCGCGCTCATCCCTTTCATGCGCGCTATTAGACGACGACGACGCGGAGGAAAGAAGGGGGAGCGATCGTTGGGTTGAGCTGGTAGCGAGTCCTTTTTTGCCCATTGACCGTACAACCAGGGGGGAGGTTTTACGCGCGCATCTCGTAGTAGCAGTATAGGTAGCAGCTAAGTCGATTGCTTTTGTGCTGCGCGCTCTTTGATGCGAGCGCGCGATGCGTGCGTGTGTGTTTGGTATATATATATGGCTGTGCGTCGGTTTAATTTATTTAATTGCGAAAGTTTCTCATGAAGGTGGAGAGAGGTGATTATTACGTATATATCTCGTTGTGAGTATATGCGAGCGCGTGTCTGTCGATTGGGGAGATGGTAATTTTCGCAATGCGATTTGTCGGCTGGATTTTGTCTTAGGATCTGTATTAGGTAGAATTAAGAAGCTACGCGTTAAATTTAAAGCGCACTGTTGAAGATTATTCATGGAGAACTATATGGACGTCGAATAATTTTAATTAATTTTAATTTCTCTCTTAATCTTAAATTTATTGTACCTAAAACCGAAATTCGGGAACAAAGATTCTATATAGGTGAAAATTTGCTCCTAAATTATCAACCCACTTTAGTAATTAGCCGATTTTTCGCGAATTCGCTGCCATATGCTAATTTCCGAACGTAATTCATACTAAACATCACGAGCAATTAATTAGCAGTTATCGCGCAACCCCATTTAACCCGCAGCCATGACCGCAATCATTAAAACGACCGTAAATACACACACACACACACACACACACACACACACGCACGTATACCGATTTTCTTGAATGCATATCGGTTAATACCCCAGCAGTGCTCTGAAAATCGCCGCGTCGACGAATTAGCGGCAATTACACGAGGTTTTACGGCGGCCGAAAAATCGTCGCGCTCGTCAAAATTATCAAAGCTAATCCGCAGAGGGCGGCACGGCATGCATACATACATACACGCCCGAAAACGAACGGAGCGCACACGCGTATATGCACAGTAATTTGCCGCGCTTTCAAAGAGACAAAGATACATCCATATGGCGCGAAGAGCGCGGCAAAATAGAGAGAGAATCGCGAACCGGAAAGCCGTCCATTTGCGAGAGCGCCGCGCGCGCGGGCGTCGATCGATCGTCGCGGCACGGGTACAACGCGGAGTGAGAGAGAGAGAGGTCTGTTAATGTCGAAAAATGGGGTAATTTCGCATCTGAAATTGGTAGCCAGGATTTCCTAGATTGAAATAAAGTGGCCGTGGCGCGAGCGAGCGAGCACGCGGCCGGGATCATTTAGCGGTTTTGTCGGCGGGAGCGACGGCCAATTGCCGCGGCATTGTCGCGCGCTCGCCCCTGATGCCACAATGGCCCCAATCGGAATGCTCTCTCCGTCTCTTTCGCCTCGCGCACGTATATACATGTACACGTCCGCGCGCGGGTGTGCACATACACACTCTCTCTCTCTCTCTCTCTATTTGCCCCTTTATCTCGCTCCTCCACTCTAAATTTCGCTTTTTTCTCCCTCTCGCTTCTGTCTTCCTTATACGCGCTCTCTCGATGTGTGACACGCATTATATACAGTAGCCCGCGTGTCCATCAGCGTGAAAACGGGGGGGTGGGATGGCGAGGGCTAATCGAGTAACCAATTTTCCGATGTGCGCGCGTGCAGCACGTATATGGATGATGGCGAGAGAGTTGGGGAAAAGGCTATTTGGCCATTGTCGGGCCCATTTCCCTTTCCTCGAAAATGGCCTCTCTATTATGCGCACGTGGAGCGAATCGCGATTTGTTTTTTCGACCTTTTCTGTTCTCTTTTCTCGCTCTCTCTCTTTCCTTTCATTTCATTCGCGCGCGCCGCGCGGGATTTATATGGGGGAGGGGACCGGGGGCGGAGGGCAATTTTTGCGTAGCGCGATGATATTCTATTGAATATACATTCGCGAGCGAGCGAGAGCGAGAGAGAGACCGTTGATTAAAAAAAAGAGGATATTTTATTTCATTTTTTTTGCAGCGCGCGAGAGCCAGCGAAAAAACGATTTGTTGAAATTTTATGTCGCGCTCGTGCGTGTATGCGTACGGGTGCGTATCTCGCTCTCTCTTTCTCTGCGCATGTGTGTGTGTGTGTGTGTGTGTGTGTATAACGACGCGAATGAAAGGATTAAATTGCAAACAACATCGCGGCTGAAAGCCGCGCAAGCGCGAGACTTTTATAAAATGTTATAAATCGCGAATGAAATGCGCGGGCGAATTTTATTTTTTTTCTCTCTCTCTCTCTCTCTCTCTCTCTCTCTCTCTCTCTCTCTCTCTCTCTCTCTCTCTCTCTCTCTCTCTCTCTCTCTCTCTCTCTCTCTCTCTCTCTCTCTCTCTCTCTCTCTCGATGCACGCCAAGCTTTTTTATATGTATACCGTTTTATTTTTTAATGATAACACTGGGAGCTTAGCGCGCCGCTTTCGGGCGAGCGGATCGCGAAACGAAATTATCTCTAATTGCAGAATCACGGAAAATTAAGATAAAACGCTTTAATGTCGCGCGATATACGAGCGGCGGCTCGCGCTCGTGCTCTGGAGTGGGCGAACAAAAAAAAAACATTCGCGATGCGAACGTCGAAAAATATTAGCCATTTTTTTTCAATTTCAGCGAGGGATTATCGAGTGAGAGCTCGCCCGTTGTATTATTATCGTATATTTAAATGAACTTTTGTTTATTATTTATGAATGTTAATTCGAAAAATACATGTGGAATTATTAATTCATTAATAAACTATGGTAATGAGAAATATTGGTGTGGCGCTCGAGAGGAGCTTTTGTATTTATATTTGCAAATAATCATGGCTATGAGAACGTTTTTATATTTCGTCGGAATATTCTTTTATAATACGTCAAAGCTTAAAATTAAAATTTATATATTCCTTCCTATCGGAAAAAAATATTCAAGTGGTATCAAGAGAAGAGACGAGGACACGTACACAAATTTATACATACGAAATAGAAAGCAATTATACGAATATTAAAACTTTTCACGTCACCCTAATTTAACATCACGTAGATAACAGCTGCAACTGAATGCGCTAATGCGCTAAGCCAATAATATCGCGTTTCGCCGTGTGTAAACCATTCCAACGTTATTACGCTACCCCGCACGGAAACTACAGCAGTATACTATACCTACCAGTTGAGAAATGACAATCCTCCTCGACTCGCCGTAATGCGCAACAAAAAAAAAGGAAAACAATTTCCCCGATTAAACGCGCATGGCGCCTCTCAAGCTTTATGAACTTAATTTGCTTGCGTCGTGCATTTATAATTGAAATTCCTCTCAACTCTCTCTCTCTCTCTGCAGCTAAGAGAGAATCTCCGCTACACACATATATACACACGTACGTGGCGCGCAATTTTCCCCCGCAGCGTCGGCAAAAAGGATTACAAGAAGAGAACAGAAACGTCGCGTTTTTCCGCGATAATAACAAAGTGTTTGACGGAGGGAGCTCGCAATGATTAATCCGCTCAGGCGCGCGGGCCGGCGCGCGCCTTTCACGAAATTACGGCGGCGGTAGCCGGCAGGGAAAAAACGGATTGCAGAACAATGGACTGTAATTAGTCGAGTGGCCGAGCCCCGCTGCTCGCGGAAAAAAGCACTCGCAAAGAGAAAGAGAGAGAGAGGAGAGCGGGAGGGGAGAGCGAGGGCGTCGAAAGACGCTGCGTGGACGTCTTTACGGGGGAGAGTCGGCGAATTTCACGGCTCCGCTTGAGTTATCGAGCCTCGTTAGAGGCGCCAGCGCGGTGCAACCACCGCCGGAGGCTTCGCCGTCGCACTTGTTTTATTAAAATTCGTTTCCGCGGATGTTTCTTGCGCGCTTTCCTTTTTCGTTTAGTTTTTGGCGAGCTTTTTCGCGAGCACGAGAATGTCTCTCTTGCGGGGCTTTGGATCGTGAAATTTTCTGAATTAATGTATAATTTTAATGCGAGGATTCGTTTTAATTTTGAAATAAAAATAACTAAAGGTTAGTTGAAAGCAGCTGAATTCATAACGATGTATAGGCAGAAGGATTAAAGCTGTGTATGTTACCATTAATACCAATACTCAATGACACATGTTAAATCGGTTATTTGTTTGGAAGTATTTTTCTTTCATTGGTATTGTAATACTTAATATGAAGTAAATTATGAAGTTTGCGTTCCGTGTTGATTTCCTAAATATCTAAATTTTTACCATTTTCACATCTTTTTTATGGATTTTATATCAAGGAACGCGGGAGCGTTCCGATGGCAAGTATCTGTCCAATGTAGAAAAAGCCGGAGGGTCGACCGCGCTACATATACTTTGAAATGGGTGCCCGAGAAATTGAAAGATTTTATACAACTTTCAAAACTTTTATATTAACTAAAAAAAAATAACAACATGTGTATTATTGTTATACTATGTTGCACAAAAAGTTTCATGTAAAAATATGTTCTCATATTAAAGATATTAAATAGTGAACAATTTTATGTCTGGTTTCCGATTTCTAAAATTCTTCATGTTTTCCATAAGATTCCACTTCCGGTATACGTTTTCTTCCCACTTCCGGTTATACACACACACACACACACACACACCCGTACTTTTTCGTCTGGTCGAGACCTAATATATAACAACAATAAAATTGTGACTACAATAACCTGAAAATATCGTATGGTATCTTTATTTTTTAAATATAATGTAATTAGGTAAAAAAAACAGATATTGTTAATTTCAATCACCTGCTGACATGGCATGTTCATACTTGTATACGTAGATAAGCAGTATACATATCATGTAAAAAAATAAATATAGCTTAAAAAAAAATAAAAAATAGATACTTTGTGATAATTTTTTTCATTTTCAGATTATAGAATTCTCACAGACATTGACCTCTGGAACAGATTCTTATCGAAAGAGCAGCACCAGTAGTAATGCCAGTAACTTCTCATTGCATCGGCAAAGTCTTCATAAGCTACAAGTAATACAATAGACAGACTTTTAGGAGGTGAAATAGAAACAGGATCTATTACAGAAATTTTTGGAGAATTTAGAACTGGAAAATCACAGCTTTGTCACACTTTAGCTGTTAACTGCCAACTACCTGTTGATACGGGAGATGCAGAGACTAAGTGCATATACATATGATTCTGAAGGTACTTTAAGACCTGAAAGATTAAATGCTGTAGCTGAAAGGTATAACATCAGTGGGGATAGTGTACTTGACAATGTTGCAACTGCCCGTGCATATAACGCTGACCACCAAACTCAGATTTTGATAAAAATCAGTGCTATGATGTCAGAATCTAGATATGGGCTACTGATAGTAGACAGTGCTACTGCATTATACAGGACAGATTTTGCTGGAAGAGGAGAATTGGCAGCTCGCCAAATCCATTTAGCCAGGTTTCTTCGATTATTTCTTAGAATAGCTGGTGAATTTTTTTGAAGACTTATGGAATGAGCTCAGCCTATGCTTTTCTCGAGTGATTGGAATCTCACTGATAAAAAATAACGTAGTGATCTATCTACATGATACAAATATTATTGTATTCTTAAAAAGTGATCAGTGTTCATCAATATAATATAATTATAGTGAATTCAGTGCAAAACACCAATTAAAAGATTATGCAAAATGAAGATTAAAATACAGAAAAAAACAAAAATGATGTGTTATTGTTGTGAAAATTTCAACAAATAAAAGTGCTCAGTTAATCTAATTTTATAATTTTCTCACGGTGGGAGACGTCAAAATGTTTCAGAGGAGTTCTCTGTAAATATTTTTCTCCACACGATTCAGATAATTATTTCAAAAAGTATACAAGAATGTTAAGAAAGCTTTTGTTCTCAGTAATTCTTAGTTCATAAACTGATTGTTTTTAATTTTACAAGATGTTTGGCAATTATGGGTTATTAATTTAAGTAGTTCCAATCAATAATTATTTCAAGATGTTATATATTTCCTACTATTTTTAAAACAGCTAACAAAACGTTCTGTACAAGAATAATATACTAACAAACTTTATATTGAAAGAACTACAGAATCTTTGAAAAAGGTTTTCTCTAAAAAGAAAGCATTAACATTTTTTTACAAAAATATTTTTTGATTTATATATTTATCTAAATTAAAGTAGAAATAATTTTAGAATGTGCAATAGAAGGCTAGAGGTAAATTTTAGCACAAATTTAATAATGTAATAATAATTTGTCAAAAAAACAAGAGAAAATGGATGCATAAGAGTGTTTTGTGAAAAAACTTAGCATCAGGTGCTGTTACGTAAGGGTAGTTAACTTGGCAAACTTTGAGCTTCGCATTTTGTAAAGGCTAGAGGATTAGGTGATTTCAGAGAAATAGATGCAAAAGAGTAGTTTTTAAAAAACGTTGTACCGTCTGCTGCTATGGAAATGGCAGTTGACATGAGAACTCAACTTCTCAGCCAACTTTGAGCTTCGAGTTTTATAAAAGCAAAAGAATCAGGTGATTTGAATTGTAATTCTGAGAACTTGTACTTTTTTCTTTTATTCCTTGCGATAGCTACAAAGAAAAAATATATTATTGTTATCTTTTTTAACAACTTTAAATTCTCTGTTGAAATACTAATAAAAGTTTAATGTTTTTATCCAATTCGCCAAGATGGCGTCGGAAGGCGGGCTGCCTTCCGGAGAGCCTCCTGATAAAAATCTAGAATTAGTGTATAAATGCCACCCAAAAAGGGAAGTGTTACTTGTAGTTTGCATAGTGTGCAAAAACACGTGTACCATAAAAGTGATTATGAAAAGTGTAAAGACAAAAAATATATAAGTAATCTATTAGTGATATGTCCAGACCACGTGGAGCTTAATATAACCTTAAAAAATCAAGAAACTAAACTCTGTGAAGCAGCTGAAATATTAATTGCGCAAATTAAAAGTGAAAAGGAGGAACAAATAAAACATAAAATATTAAATGAAATATCTATTATCTTTGATAGTGTACATAAATCAGTAGATAATGAAAAACTACTAAACGTTACGATGCTAACTGAAAATGCTGAACTGGAAAATCAACATCAAATTGAAATTCAATTACTAAGACAATTAAATCAAGAACTAATGGAAAAAACAACATATTGAAGCAATTAATAAAAAAGGATAAAAATGACCAGGAGATGGAAATAAAACAACATAACCAAAAAACATATGCAGAAGTAGTAACTAACAAACTAGCAATTAAAAACAAAAGAATACCGAAAATAATTGTGAAAAATCTTAAAAAGGACATTAAAAATCCACATGACTTTAAGAAAAAGGTATGTGACGTTTTAATAAAAGAAAAAGATATACAGATGAAACAACTAAAAGTAGTGAACGACAATGAAATTGAGATTAAAAGTATGAATGAAAAAAGTGCTAAAGTAACAATTGAATTACTCTCAGAAAAACTATCTAACAATTATAAAACATTTATTGAAAAAATTGAATCCCCGAAGATGAAAATAGTTGGTGTAGACAACTATACTAATATGAATATAGAAGAGCTGAAAGAGGACTTAAATAAAAGAAATTTTATTGGATATCAAGATGAGTGTAAGATACTAAATATAGAGAAAAATAAGATTACAAACAAGACAACCATAATAATTGAAGTTCCAAGAGCTATATAAACATATTGGTGACAATCAAAATAGAATCTTCATTGGATATCAAAGCTGTAAGGTATGGGATTTAATAAACATCAAGCCCTGCTTAAACTGTGGAAGATTTGGACATAACACATTGAAATGCAAAAACACTCTATGCTGCTTAAAATGTGCAGGTCCGCATAAGACTTTGTAATGTGATAATAACCCATCCAACATTACATGTGTCAATTGTTTTTACAGCAACTCGAAATATAACACAAATTTCGAGGTTAAACATATGGCCAATGACACAGAGAAATGTACAATATTTAAGAATAAGCTCAATAGATATATAGATATGACTGATTATCCGATAAGACCTACTATACCAAGATACTTAGGTAAAGTAGGAAACAGCAATCGAGCCACTACGATGACCAGCTCGACTAGCGCAACTATGCTGACTTCGCCGTCTAGAGACAACTGGACTAGCGCAACTTTGCTGACTTCGCCGTTTAGAGCCAGCACCGCATCTCTAACACATACGACACCAAGGAAACAGCAAACTACATAATGGAGCAACACGTCGATCTCATTGAAGAATTGCAAAAAGAAGTAATACAAGAAGAAACGTAATTTCTTGATCTTAAAACTCTCAAAAAAATATAAATAAAAAAGATAGTTTGATATTACAGGTCAATATTAGAAGTCTAAATCACAATTATACGAAATTGAATATTCTTATTAAGAGCTTGAAGATCAAACCATATATAATTGTATGTACAGAAACATGGAATTTACCCAATCCTCACTTTTTTGCAATACAGGGATATAAATTGTACTACAATAACGGTAACTTAAATCAAAATGATGGTGTCGTTGTATATATAAAAGATTGTGTATCAGAAATTACTGAAATAATCGAAATTGGTAGACTCAAAGTATTAAACTCACGAATAAGTCTAAATAACAACAGTAATCTTGAAATTTCCGCATTATATCGATGCCATGATTTACCGCGCCTTGAATTTATTTTGAATGTAAAATCATTTATCAATAGCAAAAGAAATATAAAAAACCACCTGATTATTGGTGATTTTAACATCGATATTATGAAAGATGATGAATATAGCTTAGAATTATTAGACAATATGATGGAAAAGGGTTTCTTCCCGGGTTTTATACATACAACTAGACCAAATGATAGTGGCGGAAGCGGTACATGCATTGACAACATGTATATAAAAGCTACATCTATAGACACTAAAACTTTAAACTCTCGATTCCTTTTACTGATCATTATCCACTTTTCTTGAAACTGAATAAGCCACCAAAATTAAAACAAGAAAATATCCAGTATCACTATAATTACTATAAACTTTCAAGTATAGCCATTACAAAAAATTGGAATGTTGTAGAGGCAATGCATGATCCCGATGAAGCTACCGCATTCTTGATAACTGAAATACAAGACTGTTTAGAAAAGTCTAAAGAAGTGCATAAAACAAAAAATAACAAGAGATATCCAAGGAAGGATTGGATATCTAAAGCAATAATGATCTCGTGTGAAAAGAAAGAACAACTATATATTAAAATGCGCAATGAACCAAATAATAATCTAATAAAATTAGAATATAAGAATTACACAAAGAGGCTAGACAAAGTTATTAAAGAGGCAAAAATAAAACATGAAAGAAATTTAATTAAGAACAATATCAATAATACCAAGCAACTTTGGAAATACATAAACAAAAAAATGGGAACCAACTTGAAAAAGAATAACACAATAAATAAGATCATTTTAAATAACAATTGCACAATAGAGGATCAGACACAAATTGCCAATCATATGAATTCGTACTTTTGTAGAATTGGAAAAGATCTAACTAACACCATTGTAAAACCCCAGGGTAAGCATTTACAATTACCAGCAATGAACATGAATACAATTTACATTAAACCGACTAATAACGAGGAAATTCTTCAAATAATTGATAATATGAAAATAAAAAATGGTGGGGTAGATAACATTACTACCAAAACACTAAAAATACTATCATATCAAATTGTTAATGGACTAACACATATCTTTAATCTTTGTATTGAAAAATCAACATGGCCTCAAGCGCTTAAAACAGCTGAGGTAGTTCCTATTTTTAAATCGGGTAGTAAAATGGATACATCAAACTATAGACCGATATTTCTAATTTCTAACGTAGCAAAGATATTTGAAAAAATTGTATATGTTCGTTTACAATCATTTTTGGACAATAATAATTTGTTAGCGCAGAATCAATTTGGATTTATAAAAAAGAAAGGCACCAAAGATGCTCTAAGTTACTTAATGAACATAATCTATAAGAAATTAGACAAAAGTAAACCAATAGCTATTGCATTTTTAGATCTAGCAAAAGCTTTTGATACTGTCAACCATGCTATTCTTTTAGACAAATTATATAATTATGGAATAAGAGGTAAAGCGCATGCACTTATATCTAACTATCTTAGTAACAGAAAACAAAAAGTAAGAATAGGCACAACTGAAAGCTATTATGAAACGATAACTACAGGTGTGCCGCAAGGTACTATACTAGGGCCACTCTTATTCATAATTTATGTAAACGATTTACTAACAAACAGAACAGATAGTACCATCTCATATGCGGATGATACAGCTATTATTTCAACAGATGATAACTGGGAGAAAGTTGAAAATAAAATGAACAAGTACTTAGAAGATATAAATATCTGGCTAGCACTTAACAAACTATCACTAAATATAAAGAAAACTGTGTACATAACTTTTGGTAACTATTGTGATAGTGTTCCCGAAGATATGAACATACGCATACAGGGTACTAAATTGAGCAGGGTTGAATACTGTAAATATCTAGGTATAATTATTGATTATACGCTAAAGTGGGATAAACATATTGAATATATAATAAAAAAAACTAAATATATAATATATATATACTGTACAAGTTATCAACATATATGCAATCTGACACACTTAAGATAATATATTATGCATTTTTTCATAGCGTCATTAGCTATGGAAATATTGCATGGGGTGGTGCATATAAAAACAACTTAAAATTACTACAAAACATCCAAAATAGGATTTTAAAAATTATAAACAAAAATATTTTCAATCGAGACAACCCCTTGAATCTAAAACAAATTTTTGCTTACGAATGTGTAACGTATCATTATAATGAACTTAGGAATTTATACTTAACATCGACTAGTAAAACTAGAAATAAACTTATAATACCACCAAAGTGTTCGAAAACTGTTAGTGATAAAGATAACTATGTCAGAGCGATACAAGTATTTAATTGTCTTCCGAAATCTAATCCAAATCTTAAAGTTCTAGATATCGTAAAAAATTATAATAAGAAAAAGCTAAAAATTTGGATTGGTACTAATATATTCTAGAATTTAAACAAAAAAAAAATAAATAAATTAAATAAATAAATAAATAAAAATTTAACCTTCCAGTATGGGTGAGATAATTAATGTGGACAAAATATATTATTTATAGTGGAATCTTTGATTCCACTCCCTCCCCTTTCTTTCTTCCTCTCTCCCTTTCTCTCAATATCCGTCAAACTCTGTATCAAAAACTTTAATGAGAGCTTAAATATTTGTTTAATACAATCAATACGTTTTGAAAAAAAAATAATTTTTTAGGTACGTTTTATAACAACACAATTTTTGTCTAGACCTTTTATTTCTTCTAATCTCATCTATTCAATAAACACTCTCTGCAAATGCTAATAATTTTTTTCATGACTGTACCAATAATAATATTGTTAATATAAAACTTTCTACGAAAGTATAAAATAAGACAAGTATAGACGTTTTTTCTGTATAATCTATTATTTTCTTTTAAAAAGTTGTGAAATTTATCTAAAAAAACATTTTAAAAAAGTTTAAACTAAGGCAAGTATTAGTCCCTCCCTCCCTCCCTTTCTCTCCCTCTCCTGCCCTCTCTTTCCCTTCTCTCTCTCCCTCTCTCTCTCTCTCTCTCAGCATCCGTCAAACTGAGTACCAAAAACTTTAATGAGAGCTTAAATATTTTTTTAAAACAATCAACACGTTTTTTAAAAGCTATTTTTTTAAGTACGTTCTAACAACACAATTTGTCTAGTCCTTTTAATTCTTCTAGTTTCATCTATTCAATAAGCTCTCTCTACAAATGGTAATAATTTTTTTCATGACTACAAATAAATATAAAACTTTCTACGAAAGTATAAAATAAGGCAAGTATAGACGTTTTTTCTGCATAATCTATAAAAAAACAGCATGATTTGCCTAGTCGATTAAACACAAGAAAGTACTGAAATCAATTTATTGTAGTCAAGTACCCATAAGTTAACTTGACTGACATAATAGAACTTTTTGTACCTTGCGTGTAAAATTACATTTTACGCTCACGTTGTATCTTCAAAAATATTCAGCCAGCGGGCATAAAGTACTACTTAACGCCTAACAAGCGTAATAGCTCACATACTCCTACCAAACTTTATAGAACCTACGCACTTTACGCCCGTGTGGGCGAAAATTATTTTAATTATATAATTATTATGCCTTCTTTTTATTTCTAAACTTCATAAGAATTTTTTCAGATATTTACGAAAAGTCAAAGCCTATATAAAAAAATTACATAGTTACCACCACATCACCATTCTTCATTATTCTTTCTCAATTTTGAAATTTCTATAATATTACGCATCTTGGGAGGGCAATAGAAGTCTATAGAGCTGCTCTAGCAGGGGTGGTCCTCCAATCTCCCATACATACTTGGCGGGCCCGACGGTTTGTAATTTACCGGTGGGCTTTGTAAATGTAGAATACTAAATTTTTGCATAAATTCATTAACAATGTTTATACATAGAAGATCACTATAAATAATTACATTGGCTCTAATTTTTAATTGATACCGTTTAAATATAGTCACGAAAAAAATTATTACCATTTGTAGAGAGAGCTTATTGAATAGATGAGACTAGAAGAATTAAAAGGACTAGACCAATTGTGTTGTTAGAACGTACTTAAAAAATTAGCTTTTAAAAAACGTGTTGATTGTTTTAAAAAAATATTTAAGCTCTCATTAATGTTTTTGGTACTCAGTATGACGGATGTTGAGAGAGAGAGTTTCATATACTTCAAAATTATAACAAAAATAATGCTTACCTGTACACGAGCTTCGGAGAGGTCGAGCCGCATGGCGAGCTCCTCGCGCGTGAAGACGTCCGGGTACTGGGTCTTCTCGAAGGCGCGCTCGAGCTGGTGCAGCTGGTAGGTGGTGAAGGTAGTGCGCGAGCGGCGCACCTTGCGCGGCCGGTCGCTCTCGCCGAGGTCGAGGGGGTCGCCGAGACCGTCGCCGATCTGGTGATCGCCGAGGCCGATCTCCGTGTCGCCTGCCTCGCCCACCGCGTCCGCCGAGGTCGAACGATCTGTCGAGGAAACAGGTAATAAGTTTTAGTTATTGTTTGGTCTTTAAAACCTTACATATATAAATTGATTTTTATTTTTCCCGTATTTCTTATGTTTGTGCATTGTATATTTGTTAAAAACTTTCAATTTGGTGATATTTTTTATGTATAGAAAACCTTTGAAATAATTTCTCATAAAATTTGTTGTTATTAAAAAAAAGGTAATAAATAAAACACCGTTTACTTCTTTACTTGGCAACCATTCAAACTCACGAAAAACCATTTTTTTACGTACAAACAACGTGCGAAAAAAATCATCCAAGGATGACAAAGTCGTCCAAACAAGCGCGCACCGACTGCCCGGTAAAAAGATAAAACATCGGGCTCGCGCTACGCGTCCCGCGCGCGGGCGGGCGTATCGAATTTTGCGCGTTTTTAAGCCGCGTACCTCGCCCGGTCCGCCCCCTCCTATATATATATACCTCGATATCGCGCTCTCGATTCCCGGGGCCCCGCGTCGATGATGTCTGATCGACGGATTTGCCAATTTTTAAGCCTTGCGAGAGTGAGCGAGCGCGTTTTTTTATCGGGTGCGCCTATTCTCTGTCTCCCTCTCTCCGTGCCCACACCGGGAGCTTGAGATCAAATATGTATGTGTATATATAGAGATGTGCGTTACAGTATATATGGCGATTAGCAAATACCCGTCCGGCCGATGCGTTCGGGTAGTGCCTCTTGTTTTGCGCCCCTCCGCGTTTGCCTATCGGCGTCGTTTTTCTTTCGACGGTTCGCTGTATGGATGTTCCGTACAGGAATTTTTTCGGTTATTGCTGTTTTCGGAGCATTTTTGGAGTGGTCTCAAATGTATACAGATATGTTGTTTAATGTTTCACTGTGTAATTTTATTTAACACCGGCATCTGAGAACCTACTAATTTGATTCTAGTTCAATCCAAATTATTCGAATTTCCAATATAGGTATTCATAATTTTCAAAAATATTATTCCATAGTTTGGTTTGGTAAACTATACATTTAATTATTCAAATAAATTATTTATAGCACTTTTATAAAATAGATTAATTTATTCATTCTTAAAAATAAATTTATTTAAATATATTTTTATAAAAAAAATTTTATAATATTTGCTTCATTTCTGTTCGATGCATGTATGACTTATTCAATGAAAGGCGCTCGTGCAGTATTAGAAAATGACCTCTCGACAAACTTTTTTGCTTGCGCGCGTACTTAAAAAAAATTATACACTACATATTTCTAATACGCGAAAATTCACGACATATTTCAGCTGATATCCAAAGCATCGCTGCAAAAACAAACGAAATCGATAAATCCCGAAACTTTCAGGCGCACAGCTATTGCGCTTTTTCTCGCCGTATTCTCTTCAAATATTCTTTATCTACTTTATGATATGTACCTACCTACGCTAGTGTATACCATCGAAGACCGAAAAAATTTGACGAACCGATGGAACGATCGAGGTGCGTGCGCGCGCGTAAAACTAACAAATAAAGTATCGGCGAATGGCTCTAATATGAAGCGAAGCTCTGAGAGTGAATTTTTTCCCGGGGGGATAAAGGACGCGCCGGGCCGCGCCGTATATAGAGTCCGCGTCCGACTGCTGCAGATGTGTCGGTGCGAATCTTTTTCTTTAGGAGGAGATAGGAGAGAGACCGTGGAAAATCCACTTGAGCGCGCGAGTGAAGCGCCGGTCGCCTCGAGTGCGACAAGTTTATCGAGGAAGGGCAATAAGTAAGAAGATTTTACTCGCAGGTAGCGTTTAATGCGTTTATACTTATGTGCTTAGGTCAAGATTAAAGATGACCTTCTTGACCTGTTAAAAATAAGATCGTTTTAATTCTTTTGCGTTATTTTTCAATATTTTGAAGTGATTTATAAAATGTTTATTTGTATAAAGATGTTTACTAATTATAACTACAATTATACTTGAAAAAAATGTCGCTTAATGTTTCTGAATGTGTTTTTCATCACAAAATACCAATCGTAAATGTGCACGAAAAAGTGAAAATATTATTTTGGAAAAAAACATGTTGGGTAAAAAAGTTCGTTTAATAAATTCTAAAATATAATTAGTATATCATAAAAACATATGTTTCCTGAAAGATAGAGTCGAAAACTAACAATTAAGTTAAATTGATTGATTCATATTTTATCTTGATTAAACTGTATTTATAATTTGCTGCTCCTTAAATTGAAAAAACATTATTTATGGGGTAAAAATACTAATTATAATTGTGTTTTGCCGTGGCTCTTGATGACTCATATTAAAGGTATCTGATTTTGATTTACGTCAAATGGTTTGTTTTTGCTTTTACGTATGTATCAGGAAAATTAAAACATGTTAATATATTTCTTCCATTTAAAAGAGAATCGAGAACTCATAAATATTATTAAAATTTTAACGTAAAAGAAACTTTCAATTTTACGTCGTGTAATTTCATATACATGTTTACCGATTCATATTAATTTCGTATTGAAATTTAAATAATTAAAAAAGAAAATGTTAGTATCCCTTTACACACAAAACTGTGCTCGTATTTATTTCAATGAAAAGGAATATTTAATTTTTCATAATGAGATGAATCGAAAATAAATCGCAAAGGAATGTTAATCAAATACAGATCTCTAATATAAAATGTCTTTGCGAGCATCAATTTCCATATCCCACCCTCAAGCAGTTAACCATTTTCTCTTATTCCGCGCGCGTGGCGGCGGCGAGAGACGCGAACGCATTACGCGAAAGAGAAAACGTTAAATGTCACGTAATAAGATACTTTCCTCCCCCTCCGGGGCGTCGTATAATCCCTGATTTTCTGGTATCGGAAAACGGAAAAATATTCTCTTTGCTGTGCGCAACGGAGCCAGAAAAAAGCCAGGCACAATAATTATGACGGAGGATTTGCTTCTTCGCGATGAGCTGTAATAACCGGGCACGCCTCTTTCAAAGAATCCCGGCTTGGCTATCTCGATTTCTCTCTCTCTCTCTCTCTCTTTCTCTCTCTCTCTCTCTCTCTCTGCTTCTCTGCGTTCGATTGATCGTTGCTAATAAGCGTTAAACGTCGCCGTCATTGTTGTCGTCGCCAACATTTTTCCGTAATTGCATTTGCGATTTTACTTTGACGGTTGCTTTTCGATTATTCGAAACTTTGTGCGATGGCGATTGATGTTTTTAAATTCTACCGTAATTTGCCTCAATAATCTGTCTCTGTACATTTTCGCATTTCGCTTGAAAAAACCCTATTTTGAATATTCTGCTCTTTCGCGTTCATTTAAACAATTCGAATACTCTAATTTGCTTAATTTGCATCATTAGGGGAATTACGGACAATGGTAATATATCATCAAAGTAAACAAATAAAAACATATACATACACACACTCATACACACACAGCCAGCGAGCGAACTAAGCTATTCGAGAGGTAAAAGCTTAAAAGAACTTTTCGCTAATTACGTTCCATACGATTGCTATATCCCATCTACTGCATCCTAGCAAATCCGCTTAAAACTTACAAAGATACGCGGCGTTCGCAGCGTGCGTGAAAATAATTTTCCCCGTCGCAATTTCGTTAATATCAAAGAACGAAATTCAAGCCCCGTAAAATGACAATTTGAAAAGATTTTAAAGCCCGACTCTTACGGCTTAAAAAGGTGCACACGTCGCTCGAACAAAAAAGGTTATAAATTTATATGAAAAATCGAGATTCAATTTAGAGATTTATAATGTTCTTTCATAGTATTAAAATTCTCGGCAGAATTTCGAATTTAAAATATCCAATATCCTAAACGCGAAAATACTCCATTGATCTTTTGTATACGTCGCGAGATTAATATACTTATTAAAATGATCGAGTTTAAAATTTTATTAATAGAACCAATATTCATCTTTAAGTATTGATGTCAATAATCTTTTACATGTTTTCATTTAAACATTAGAGTTTAATAAACTGAACCGAAAACGCATTAAAAGTTATAAAGTAAATGTTTTGAAAAAAACACACACTGCACCTAAAACGAAAAGTTCGCGTAACTCCCCTCAGAGTACATAATGGAATCATGCAGACACACGTGCACTTGTTTTAACTAATCAGAGGAATAGTTGGAGTCCGAGCGCACTCTGTCTCTCGCAATTTTCGGAATAATAGCGCTAATGCCGCTTCGAAATATGCTTGGACGTGTAAGTACTTTCGAGCGCGGGCAAGCTGGGATGCGCGAGCTAACTTTACTAGCTGTTACCTTTTATACGTTTTCAATTTTCAAATGGCTGGTAGTATAATTGCGAATCAATATTGACCAAAATTAGTCAATTATTTTTATAAAAGTGAATAAATGTTTTAACTGAAAAATAATGTAAACTTTATAATATAAATAATACAATAGAGTTATAGTAGCTTTGAAGTGAAAATTGCTTTGAAATAAAAATGTAATTTATTTCTAATAATAATTTTCTTTGCTTTGTGAATCACATAGCTTTTTAAATTGATTCAATTGAAACTTGAATGGTGCATTTTTGCTCATATATTAATCTGAATGTTAAAGTAAAAAAAATATTAATAATTGTTAATTCACCCTTTACTACAAATTATACTTTGATACCGAACTGATTTTATAAGGTTTATTCCAAACTGAAAGCCAAAGATCATTGTTAATATACCTGATACTAATTCGATCTTGAACATTACGTTATTCCATCCGAACTCTTCCGTGGATGTCATAACTAATAACTTGAAATCGATTCACGTCCCCTTTTGCACGTCAACGAACAATCGCAACAATCGACACTGCCAATACACAATCGTGCCGCTCGCCCTGCGCGAGACAAAAGAACGAGCGCACGCGCGCGCGGCCAATTGAGATTCGCTGCCTCATCAGCTCCATTTTCGCCCTAAACGATGTCATTTGACTGAAACAAGAAATCTTCGATTACGAATACACACACTCGCATGCTCGCACGTGTATGTACGTATATACACACACATATCCCTACGTGCGCTGGTACATACACATACACGTACACGAAAAAAAAGGCAGAGACGAGCGAGAGCGCAAGCGAGCGGCTAATCCGGCCTGAATAGAGAGATTTTAATGTTTTTATGCCGCTGCACAATGGCTCGTGCCCACTCGATGCCAAGCCTCTAGCCGAGCGCGAGCTGGCTTTTTATTGAATCCGCCGCACGCGCGCTAGCAAGTAAGCGTATACACACATCGCGACCAACCCCTTCTCCGATGCTCTCTCTCTCTATATATATATATATATACGAGCGGGGGTGTGTGTTGAAGTGTGCACGCCCGGACGCGCCAGACGCGAGAGCGCGATATTAAAAATTTATTCGGCTCTCATTGGGGAAATTCGGCTAGGATTTGACGTTATGCGTGGTACTTTGTACGGGGAGGAAGGGGATATAGGAAAGTTTTTGATTTTGGTTGGGTTCTTGTTTTGCTGTCGCTTGGTTTTTGATTGATTGATTGATGAACGGGTTTCGTACTTGTCGAGTTACTTTATAATGTGGTTTTACGCAAATACTTTGGGAATCGATCTTTGTTACCTTGTTCATCTTTTCAGTAATATTATGATAGTAATTGTCTTATTATCATTGATAGCGATGTAGGTTTTTGTTTGTTTGAATATAACGAAAGTTTAATTATAAATATTAATCACTGAAGAAAACCTAATTAGTTTGCGTAACATTACCCGTTATCGTATGATCCTCGAACATGTATATTTTTTTCTGCTAACCCTTTTACTAATAAAGAATAGGTATTACAATTATATAATATACTATACGTTATATGCCTAACTTAAATTATGAATTAGTATTGTTACGGATACATGTTAATTATAAATACTCAAAAAGTAGAAAAAAGCATTTATGTAAATTTATCATTATTGATTATATACATATATTTACTAAGGTTGCGATTAGTTCGAAAAACAAGAAAAGACCGTTGCTAAGAAGAAGCTAAGTTGTTGATTTTGTCGTTTGTGAGTCAGTCGTTGCGTAACCTTTGAATAAGGTACTAATCAAGCATGAGAATAAATTAAACTTTGGATGCATTTTATGCTTATTTTTGTATTTCCCAATCACCCGCCGCGGAACCTATGCGCGCCGCCCGTAGCAGTATCAACTTCGTCGGTGGCAGCACACACACGCGTACCGCCTTCAGTAGCATCAACTTCGTCGGTGGCAGCGCACCTATGCACGCCGCCTGTAGCACTATCGACTTCGTCGGTGGCAGCGCACCTATGCGCGCCGCCCGTAGCAGCTTCTACTTCGTCGGTGACAGCGCACCTATGCGCGCCGCCTGCAGCAGCATCGGATTCATCAGCGGCAACGTACCCATGGGCGCCGTGTTCAGCAGAGCAGTTTCGTCAGTGCAACGCAATCGGTCGCCGCGGGTTCAGCAACAGCAGCTTCAGTGGAGTGCGCCTTCTGCGACGGCAGTGCAACAAAGAGGACTGCTCTCTGTTGTTACATTTTCTCCGGCGGTAACCGAATCAAGTACATCGTATCTTGTAAACGTTGAATATTAAGAGAGTAGCAGTATATTTTATTAACATGAGGGTTTCTTAAGCTGCAGAATCTGTCTTGGCGGCACAATATCGTAAGCATTGCGATATTAGCTTAGTGATGGGACACAAATTCGGATCCATGGGATCAAGGCTCGTGTGTCACATATTTGGCACGTGACTAATATTTAATAATTCACAAATTGTGTATAAATAGTTATGTATACTCACTTAGTTTCTTAGCGAAGTAAATTTAGATAATACGATTAGCTGAACCTCGGAAAAACCGGGATGGATCACAATTGATTGAACCTCAGTATATGGCTGAGATGGATCACAATTGGTTGAGCGTCGGTATGGCCGGGATGGATCGCAATCGTTTGAATTTTAAAAGTTTTGATTCATCAGCAACAGATTCACCGTGTGAGTACGCAAAGAATTGAGCTGATTTGAAATGAATCTCGGCAGCCGGGCTACCACTGGAGACCGGGCCAGTGGTAGTTCGTGGCGCCCAGGAACCGGGATCGCGACGGCAGGGGAGCGCACCCCCGAGCAGTGAAGGTCCCGGAGTGATTCCTGGGGTCGACCCGGATCGCGACGGCAGGGAGGCGCTTCCCGAGCAGTGAAGGTCCAAGAGTGCTGACGTGACTGCGACCTCGAAAAGGAGGCTGGGATCTCGTAGCTTAAAGCCTTTTTTCTCTGATGTTCAGTGAGGGAGAGTCTACTTCTTGAACTCTGTCCAGTATTGGTTATATTAACCTTCTTGCTTTTGGAAATTTTGCTTAAAAATAATAGTTGTTGTGAAATAGAAGTTTTATATTTCAGTAGTGTGAATGAGAAAATGAATGTCATATAAAAGAAATTGATATGTGCAGTAATGAAAGTTTTAGATATTTCTATAAGAGATTTTATTGCAAAAATATTGAGTTCTGAAATTGTTTCTAGTGATTCAGAGTTGATGTCGCATTAAAAAAGAAATGTATGAAAATGATATTCTGATTATAGATGGTTGTGGATCGGCTTCATTTATTTGAAACAGTTGTTTCTATTTGAATTTTAGATACTCATGTCTAATATGGTTGATATCATCTTCTGTATTTACAGTTATCAATTGTTTATTTTCTTAAGAAGTAGTTTTCTTCTCCAAGCTGAAGATTAGTCATGCGCAGAGAGACTGGAAGAGTCGTTCTGTGGCTGATAGGCTAATGATGAAGTACGAGATCCTATTGTAAATAATATGTTTCAAAATGTATGAATTACAGAGAAAATAAGAAATTAGAAATTGTTTTCCTTTTTAATGTACAGTTTCATTAGCTAGAGACAAGTGGGTTTACTTAAAACGTATAAATTTATTTATGTACTTGATAAGCATTAAAGATTCGAACATTATTATTACTAAGTTGCTAAGAGAGACACATCTGATTTAAAACGTTTCTACATAGTAATATCAGAGAATTGTTTAAATGAAAAAAATGTAAAAATGTAAAAAACTGAAAGCGAGACAAATCAGTTCAGAGTGTATTTTAATTTTGTTCATGCATAGTTCGATCTTAAATATACTTGAAATAAGAATTACAATTATTGTATACAAAATAGTGTCGATGAAAATGAGATAAGAAAAAAGTTAACGCGAATTCTTATCGTAAGAGTACTCTGTAACGCACCACTTAAGGTAGACTAAAAATTGGTTTTGGTACAAAACTCCGAAGTTTTGTACGGGGGAAGGATGTTACGGATACATATTAATTATAAATACTCAAAAAGTAGAAAAAAGCGTTTATGTAAATTTATCATTATTGATTATATACATATATTTACTAAGGTTGCGATTAGTTCGAAAAACAAGAAAAGACCGTTGCTAAGAAGAAGCTAAGTTATTGATTTTGTCGTTTGTGAGTCAGTCGTTGCGTAACCTTTGAATAAGGTACTAATCAAGCATGAGAATAAACGAAACTTTGGATGCATTTTGTGCTTATTTTTATATTTCCTAATCACCCGCCGCGAATTCCATTTTGTGCGGAACAAGTATAGTACTAATCTCATTAAAGCTTTCGCATATGCGATCTATTCCAGTTAGAGTGTTATGTATACAAGTATAAGAATACTATAACCATTTCAATTGCAATACTACAACTGAAAGGATCAGCTTCGCATTCCAAATGCAAATCGACGATCTAATCATCCCGAATCACACTTATGCAAAACAACCTCATCATCAGCGCGAAGAGCGCCAGCGCAATCATCAAACCAACGACGCGCGCTGAAAAAAAGAGCCTCATCACCGATAAAACCAAGCGCGCCTACACCTGTTGGCGGCTTTAAATAGGGATCGCGCGAGTGTACACGAACTGGAGGGTCCGGTGTGCTACCAAACACACCGGTGTTCGTACACACACACACACACTTGTTACAGTCATTTTGCACGCGGATGTACGTGTGTACGTGTGTGTACCCCGACATAGCTACTACTCTTGATTTCATGACGCGGCTACTGCCGCTGCCCGCCACGTACACACACGCACGCACACTCGTGCATCAATCAATTTGCGCGCGAGCGCCTCTAATGGAGATTAAGAATTTCACCTGCGCGCTCGAGCTACTATCAGTAGTACTCTCGGGCTCGAAATTAACGAGGGATTATTGTTATAGACGTATATAAATAACAATAATCCTTTAACGAGAACGGATGAGAATATTATTTTCGCGGAACGAGGCTCGAAAGCGCCGTCGGCGGCGGTGGTACGGTACGTGTATATATATATATGATATATATTGTATAACGTGCGGCGGGGAGAAGCGCGCGCGGGCTTCAGTGTGTGTACATTATGCGGTGGGTAAGGTTTTGGGGTGCGCCCCGTAGATTCGCGCGTAATGTTCTTTGGTTGGAAGTTAATTACGTGAATTGTGCTATGAATATATAGGTGCGCGCGCGTGTGTGGGTGTTGGGGTAATATTTTTGAATTTATTTGCGTTTGTAAAGAGATTGCGACGATGTTGTATTTGAATCTTAATTTGACGGATACTTATTAGAAATGTTAACTAATAGAAGCTAGCTATTTTTCAGTTAACTTTATGGCTAAACACGAACATCGCTTGTATTTCGTAATTATCTACCAATCCGAAATAAATTATTGCATTTACACTTCATAAAATATGTATTTTAAGTAATAGTACAACTTTTAGATGAAATATATTACTTTTGCATTATGATTTTTGCATTAATTTTTAACCAGGGTAGTAGTTTGGTAATAAATTGAGTAAGAGTTAAGTGTAATACAAGGTATTTTTTTCGTACTCATTAATTGACATTTCTTGTATGCTCGTGAATTTTCCTATTTATTGGTACACACACATATATATATATAAAGATCACAATGTAAGCACACAATGTATATAGAATACTTGTCGTAACTGCTCAGAGTCCATGAAATAATGAGGCACATTGACTTTTCATTGGATTAAGTATGTTTTGATTGCTTACGAGGAATTGCGTAATATTGAATAACTTCACTGGTATGAATTATAAATTATCTAGTTTTCAAAACATTAAATTCCTTTCATATAAACCATAAATTTTGTACTCTAACGTGTTAATTACGAAATTTCAGTTATCTAATTTTAACAAATAAGCATATACAAATAAATTGATATACATCCAAACAATGGAACGCAAATACACACAACACGAAACACGTGCAATTCGTATATTATACGCGAAGCCATGACGCACAATGAAGAGACAGAAATACTCCTGGCGGTTACGTTAAACGGACAATTCACGTAACGAGATTCTTAATTAGGTATAAGACAAAGGCGAAGAAAGGTGTAGGGATAAGCAGGAGCATGAGTCGTCGTTTCACAAATCTCGACACACCGACGATTTTCGATGCTCCGCTTACTTACACGGTGGATTATATACACGCAGCTGCTACAATCCGATCTCCTCTCTCTCAGGGCTTTCCCCGTACCCAAGTACACGGAGAGTGCAATTATCCAGTTTCGGGAATCGGTTGATTATTGTGGAATACTTTGAACAATCGAAAGTTATAAATTCACCTAATTGTACGCGCGATTTAATTGCAATCGCGTTGAATTAGGGTGAGTTATTATGCGATAATAGGGCGCTATTAAATTTAAAGTAGCTGTCATTGTTCAGAATTGAATTTTATTATAATTATTACGACTAATTAACGAGGGCATTTATAATAATTACAAGAGAGAATTACGTGGCGAATTCCACGATCCATCACAAATTTAATTCTCACATTGTTCTCGCGGCTAAAGTTTTTTAATATGATTCGGATAATTTACAATTACGCACCTTTAACGTAATGCATATATTATAAATGAATGTTTTATAACATTCTTTCACTTTTTAAATAATTCAACGACGCATCGTTCGTAATAATATATACAGTTGCGTGCATATCTTTTTGGCCACCCTATACTAAAATCACTCAATATTAAAAGTTTTCTAGCTCCGTTAAAAATCCATGCTTTTGAAAAATCCAACGCGGTTCTTAGAGTAAAGCAACACCTTCATATCCCGTCCAATTAAAAAAAAAAATTGCATTTTTTACATTAAAAAATCCAAAACTGTTTTTTTCATTTTTCCCCCCTCAAAAAAATTCTTCTAACTTTTGAAGCAGTCGACGGATTTTCAAAAATGAAATTGGAATCGATACGTATTCGTCTTATCTTTAAAATAAGAGCAATATGGTCCATTTCTATTGAGCCGATAAAAAGTTATGCAATTTTTTGTTAATAAAATCACTCTTTTTTCAAGTTCGATTATCTTTGAATATATGCACTGTAGAAAAAAACTTCTGAGAGAAAAAATGTTTGTTTTTGCATGTAGAATGCGTATTTAATAAAAGAAATTATTTTTGAGAAAAAAAATGTTTTTTTAATTTTTTACCGTAGAATTTTTTTTCTTTTTTTACGGATTTTTTTTATGAGAAAAACAGAACAAATTGTACATTTTTATAACCAAATAATTATGAAATATATGACGCAACTGTAGATATAAAAAAACAATCAACAGAGAATCGTATATACATCGAAAACTTTTATCTCATGTCGTAAATAAACCTTTTATTTCCAGCCGCAACTCTGCGCCAAACCGCATAGGTGCGAAACGCTAAACCGCACAATTCGTTTCGAGCGTGTATACACAGATAGAGAGAACCGAATATAGAGGCATCATACCGCAACTGCATGCGATTCAGACCACCGATCCGATTAACAGCCAACTATATCATCGCCTGCATCCCTCTCGGCTGCGCTTCAGCATCCGCACGCGTCGAGCGGCCGCGGCGCACTCGGCCACGTGCTTCTCGTTTCTTACGTGGCGCGCGAGCAAGAGGACGTGTATATATATATTGCACGAAGCTCGTGCATTGTCTCTATCTCCCTCCCTGCTGAGTTAATGGACGTGCGAGTATCGATTGGCTGACATCGTTGCTTGTAAAACCAGCGGCGATTATACGCGCGCGATTGCGAGCGAGGATCGCGTACAGTCGGCGAGCGGCGTATATACTTTCGAGCTTGCAGGAGCGCGGCGTGAGTTTAGAATGTATAGGATTCGAGTGACGTTAATATATTAAAGTGATTTTATTTGAATGCGTTTTGCGTGAAAAATAATTAATGGTACAGCGTTTAACAAGTAATAGATTTTTCACTCATTAGAGCTTTAGCAATCGTAAAAAAATGCTTGAGATGACGTTGTATCTTTATCTTTACGAAAATCTCGAATGCACATGGGTTATTATAGAATAATTGTTTTTTGACATACGTATTGCCAATTCAATTCTAGAATTTTTGGCAAATTGGGGTGTGAGAACAAACGTATCCGTAAAAATAAACAACTGAAAAGTCATAGAGAAAATTATGATAAAAACTTACCGTCGTTCTTGGCGTGTCCAAGGATCTGGTCTATACTATAGACGTTCCTCTTCTGATTATAAGTCTGTGCCATGATCACGGCCCTGTTTTTCCTCTCCTCTCCGCAACGAAAACGTCAGTAAAAAAACTGTCGCCGTTAAAACTCTCGTCCAACAATTGTGTCAAAACTGTGTCTCTCTGCTCGCACTATATTCTTCGTCTAAACAACCACATTTGTCCACGAACGATCGCCGACTTCTGCCGCAGCAGCACAAAGGACTGCCTCAAATAACACGAAAGCACAACGTGTAACCTTTTCTCTCGTTTCACTTATCGTGTCTTGCTATTGTGCGAGAACCAGATGATGTGAGAGATGTACGACGGTGCGCGGCGAACTAAGCTGACGTCCGTGGTGGCGCAGCCCTTAAAATCGTGCCCTCGTCTATCTCTCTCTTTTCTTCCTTCTCATCGAACGTCATCGGCCCTCTCTCTCGCACCCCCCCCCACCCGAACGCGCAACACCGCCATATTAACCGCGTAGCCAATGGCCGTAGAGCGCCCCCACCCCCGCCACCAGGGGGTTGAATGGAAGCCTGGGCGGGTAGTATGCATGCGTGCGTGCGCTTCTCCCCCCCCCCCTTCCCCACTACCAATAGCGCTCTCTTTCTCGCTCTCTCTATCTCTCTTTTTCTCTCTCCACGGGGTAATAACGACACACACAGCACGTGTGTCTTTATATAGGAGCTGCCTCGTTTTAACCCTCTCTCCCTCCTCCCGCGAAACTGAGCTTTCGCGCCGATTAGCCGCGCGCGCGCGCGCTCGTGGACTTGACGTTTTTTGTGTCCGTTCTTGTGTATGTGCAAGTGTATGCAGATGTGTGTGTGTGTGTGTGTGTGTGTGTGTGTGTGTGTGTGTGTGTGTGTGTGTGTGTGTGTGTGTGTGTGTGTGTGTGTGTGTGTGTGTGTGTGTGTGTGTGTGTGTGTGTGTGTGTGTGTGTGTGTGTGTGTGTGTGTGTGTGTGTGTGTGTGTGTGTGTGTGATATACAGGGTTGAGGGCTTGGCGATGTCTCTGCGAGGAAGAGAGGAGGAAGCGCGCTACGAGTTTTTCGCGCCTGCGTCACGCATTCTGTGGTCGGGAATTTATTGCACGGAATTGAGCTGGTATGTGAGAGCGAAGGCTTTGAGATGGTTCTTTGCTGTTTTCTTGATCTAAGGTTTTTTCGTTTGATCGGTTTTCGATAAATACGTGTTTACAGAGAAGTTGGAAAGATTTTAATTTGTTTTATACAATATATTGCTTCCTCCTAGAGGAAGCTTTGTGATAGTAAATTTTTGAGTTGTTGTAAAAACATGTTATAATTGTGTTCCGAGGTGTTAGGAATCAAAATACATGATTAAATGGTTGAGGGCGATCTTCGGAGGCAAAATGAAATGATCTTATTTCTTTATGGCAACGTTTCGTTGGCTTAGTACGCCAACCTCATCAGGCCTTTATTCAAAACACAGAAATAAATTAACATATAAAACTTTTTTTTTAAAGACAATTAAACCACAAAGTGTAAATACAAAAATCAAAATTACCGAAATTATAAACGTATATATCATACGTCGATCAGATGTTATTCTCGACTGAAAACAATAACACGTACACTGTATTTATATACGCTGGACAATGTTTACATAAAGAGTTATACAGCCTCAAGTTCGTTAATAATAGGAAAATACATTGTACTTAGTCTTTGGATATCTTCCTTTTTATTAATACTATTTTTATTGCTTTTTATATAGATCATTTCGGAAATCAGTCTTTTTTATAATTGCTTTCAAAATCTAAAATGGGTGTATTTTCCCAATCGAACTCATGTTTGTTTTCTAATCGATGTGTACTGAGAACAGACTCTTTATTTTTGTTTATTTTATGTTCATTAATGCGTGTGTGTAACGATGTTTTAGTTTCTCCTATGTATGTAGCAGAGCAATTTAGGCAATCAAATTTATACACCACATTAGTACGATCCCATTTTTTGGTTATGTCTTTGTCTAACCGAATGATCGAAGACAAACTTTTATTCAATAATGGGATTGTACAAATGTTATAAGATTTTAACATATTAGATAGACTATTAAAATCTTTGGTAAACGGTAAAGACAATTTTGGTAATTTTTCATAGCAATTTTGGTGCGTGTTATATGTATAACCATACTTAAGTTTTTTAAATCTAATTTCGATATGTTTTTCTATAAATCACATAGGATAATCATTGTTACGTAAAATCTTCTTTATGAGTTTTATATTGTCTAAGTGAAAATTAGAATCTGAGAGTAAAAACGTCCTATTATTAACGAACTTGGGGCTGTATAACTCTTTATGTAAACATTGTCCAGCGTATATAAATACAGTGTACGTGTTATTGTTTTCAGTCGAGAATAACATCTGATCGACGTATGATATATACGTTTATATGTTCGGTAATTTTGATTTTTGTATTTACACTTTGTGGTTTAATTATCTTTCAAAAAAAAGTTTTATATGTTAATTTATTTCTGTGTTTTGAATAAAGGCCTGATGAGGTTGGCGTACAAAGCCAACGAAACGTTGCCATAAAGAAATAAGATCATTTCATTTTACCTCCAAAGATCGTCCTCAATTGAAGGGCCGGATGCAATAAGGGGGTTAGCGCTCGAAAACTCGTAAAAGTATTGTCTAAGTGACTAAAATTTCAATGTAGCCAAATTAATTTTTAAAAAATATCACCTTGTAGGGAATGAAAAGAAGTATTTTTACCTAGAAGGAATTTTTTTTATTCGACTTTCTTTTTAATATAAAAATTAAAAACTGAAAATTTTGTTCATCTATTTTTAATAGCTTTCAAAAACATTAATCGTCCAAACTTGGTCAAATATCATCGAAATATTTTGAAATTTGACAGGGACGTGCAGAATACTCCAGCATTGCCTATGGGATTGATAAAAGGATGTAAATCGATAATTGTTAATAATTATTTAATTGCAAATATATTGCGATCGGTAATTACGTTTTCTTAACTTTAACGGAAAAAAGTATCGAGGGAAGTTAAAGCTAGGAAAAACTTCCAGCGAGACATTTGTTCCTTAATAGTCTAATAAGTTTCTGTCAAAGTTTCAAATTGATTTAATAATAAATGACTTAAATAGAGCGTTATTAATAAAGACGCGCGCTAGCAACATCGGCGGCACGGCGTGAGCTAAGCCTGTGTTTACATGTTTTTGCACTGATGTATCACGTTTATAAAAATTAACGAATTATTATGTAACGATATTATGTTTTATATAACGTAAAAACACAATTTATAAGTCAACGCACTGTACATATAATTACATTTTGTTAGTATGTTAATAAATAAATTTGTACTTTAAAATTTAATATGTTCATTAATACTATCATAAGGATACACACACTCACACACACACACACACACACACACACACACACACACACATACACACACACACACACATACACATACACACACAATAACGTAATAATTCTTTAATTTTTATAAACGTGATACGCCACTGCGAAAACGTGTGCGACGCAGTCTGAGCTCACGCCGCGCCGCGCCGCCGATGTTGCTAGCGCGCGTCTTTATTAATAACGCTCTATTTAAGTCATTTATTATTAAATCAATTTGAAACTTTGACAGAAACTTATTAGACTATTAAGGAACAAATGTCTCGCTGGAAGTTTTTCCTAGCTTCAACTTCCCTCGATACTTTTTTCCGTTAAAGTTAAGAAAACGTAATTACCGATCGCAATATATTTGCAATTAAATAATTATTAACAATTATCGATTTACATCCTTTTATCAATCCCATAGACAACGCTGGAGTATTCTGCACGTCCCTGTCAAATTTCAAAATATTTCGATCATATTTGACCAAGTTTGGACGATTAATGTTTTTGAAAGCTATTAAAAATAGATGAACAAAATTTTCAGTTTTTAATTTTTATATTAAAAAGAAAGTCGAATAAAAAAAATTCCTTCTAGGTAAAAATACTTCTTTTCATTACTTACAAGGTGATATTTTTTAAAAATTAATTTGGCTACATTGAAATTTTAGTCACTTGGACAATACTTTTACGGGTTTTCGAGCGCTAACCCAAGGTGATATTTTTTAAAAATTAATTTGGCTACATTGAAATTTTAGTCACTTGGACAATACTTTTACGGGTTTTCGAGCGCTAACCCCCTTATTGCATCCGGCCCTTCAATTATTTAATATAAAAATGGATGGCGTTATACATTCAACATCAAAATACATGGTTTTTGAAAAATGTCTGTATGGATGTGTGTGTGTGTGTGTGTGTGTGTGTGTGTGTGTGTGTGTGTGTGTGTGTGTGTGTGTGTGTACGCCTGGATCTCAGCTTCTACTCGGTCGATTTTGACCGAACAGGTCTCATTTTTTTTTGTTTTTTTTTGCGTGATGGCGGGTCAAAAATCTGTTTTTGATTGGGGCGATGCGTTTTTGTTTTTTTTTCAAATTTTCGATTTTCTCAAAACTGTTTTTTGATTTTTTTTAATGATAGGATCGAGCTATTCGAATCTGATGGGTAGCATTCGAAAGAGAATTAAAATACCTATATTTTCTAAAAAAAAAGTTTCTAGCTATCACGGTTCTTTTGTTATTAACAAAAACGTGTTTTTTTTTAGAAGCTTATAACTCCTAAACTTGACGGTCAATTTTTTTGAGAAAAATCATGATAATACAAAATATAAATACAGAATATAAATAGCTATAATCTGTTAAAATTTGAATATATTCTGTAGGCTAGATTTTCAGTAAAAAATTGAAAAATGAAGAAAATCAGTTTTGTATTCAACGATTACAAGAGTAAAATTGACTTAATGGCTTCAAAATTCCTTTTAGAGGTAGATTTTTTATAGTTCTCGGTCGAATTCTTTGGGGAAAATGATTGGTCCATAAATTTCAGAGATATTTGAGGTTAAAAATTTTTTGACATTTTTAAAAAATCGTAATTTCTCGATAACGGCTCTATGTATCTGAATGGGGTGGGTGGCATTCGAAAGAGAATTAAAATACCTATATTTTCCAAAAAGATTAATGTTCTATCTATCACGGTTCTTTAGTTATCATCAAAAACAAAAACGTGTTTTTTTTTTAAAACTCATAATTCCAATGATGTTATCATCAGTATATTATAAAAGTATATAGTATTGGCGTCAAAATGTAATATGTTTGAATTTTCAAGATTGAATTCTTGAGTTTAAGTATTCAAAACTGATGAATAATTAAAATAGTATAAGAGTAGGTGGCGCTCCAATCGGGGTAGCGTGTAGTGCAGTATGTATTCCGGCCGGGTCCAACAAGCTGTGAGTTAGTCACGAATCCCGCAGTACTGCATACACGCCTACACTGTGCGGTGCGTCGTGCGTTGTGCGTATATATAAGGGATTTTCTAGTGCTTTGATAATTTGTCGCCATATTGGAAATTATAGGAAATTATATCATAGGAAATTATGGATTAGTTTGTCCCCATATTGGGAAATATAGCATTTATCTTTTCTTCATGACATCGATATAAATTTGATATAAATAAATAATAAATAAATAAATAAATTTAAAAGTTAACAATTTTTAATATTCATAAATGAATTTAATTATAATTATGCAATAAATTTTTTAAAAAATTCTAAATTTTTTTATTAAAAATTAATTAAAGGAATCAACAAATTACGGTTGAGGAAGCTACGGGCCAATGAATTGGCAGCGGTTTTTTGTTAGTTGATCACAACGAATTAATTATATTATTGGTGTATTCTTTGCATTTCTACAATTTACATCGTATGTTTCTATATTGGAATTAATCTTTTGAATAGTTTTGTGTAGCAAATTTAAACGATATGTAACTTGCGAATTTTTTATTTTTGTAAATTAAAAAACTAAAGTCAAGTGTTATCAAAATTTGTATTACGAGTTATCCCTGATACTCGTGTCAAATCATGTTTTATTTTATTTCCTTTTAATTAAATTTGGTAATAAATTCGTTCCCGTGTAAAAAAATTTGTCTGGATCTGGTCAAACAATAAGCTGGCATTAGTCTAGCTCCAGATGTCAAGTACTAGCCTGGTAAAGATTATTTTCCCAGAAAAATAATTTTTTGTTTGAAAAGTCTACGAAAAATGCCAGACTTTTTCCCGGTCAAATAAAATTTTTCCTCAGAAATGTCTAGGTTTCTTTATCTGAAATAGTAAAGAGATTCAGCCCTTTATGGGGCACATTATATTTTCCTCTAGAAAATCCCTTGTACACGGAGCACAAAAAAAAGTTAATCTATAATCTTTTGCCTACTAGATTTAGTTTATCTAGGTACCAAATTATATTTTTAAAGACGTCTATATAATCCAGGCGATGCCAGGTAGAGATAATAGACGATAACCTTGGCTGGCCATGTCGACATGAGGTATCAAAGTTTGTAAGGCTTCTCAAAACGGAGAGTACCAGGCTTGCAGTTTTTTGAGTCCCCCAACAAAATTTCGCCGTAACACCTGTAAAAGTAACCTACAAAGAATTTTTAGAAAATTTGAACGTATCCGAAGATGTTTCTAAAAGCGGCTCCTCGGAAATTCTTACCAACAGAAATTCTTAACCAAGACACATTGCAAAACGAAACTATCGAGAGAGAACTATTCAAACAACTTGAAGTTGTTATATGGTTTGTTTTAATATATCTATATATTCAAAACAAAGTATGTTTAACTGATTTCAGGATCTTTAGCCTTCCCGATAGTTTTTTTTGCGATATATCTTGGTTACGAATTTCTTTTGATGAGTATTCGCGAGGAACCGCATAGGTATAGAAAAATAATCAGAAACGTTAAAATTTTCTAAAAATAATGATTTTGTTATGAAAGAAATTGTGGGTTATTATCGTTACAGGAGCAAATTTGTACAGGATGGTTCAGCAATGAAAGGTAGTGCTACAGCGACGATGGCGCCTAAGACGTTTAAAAATGTAAGTAGGTATATAGAAAAGTTAAATCCAATGAGCAAAAAATAGATTTAAATTTTTCTTCGAAATCTTTTTTCGCATACCATGCATAAAGTATTATGTTTACTCTCTGACTTCAGGGAGTAAAACGCCATATGTACTCTCTCCTAGAAACAGTGACACGCATGCACACGTTTTCCTACTTTTTTCTCGGCTAGCGCCGCCTGCGTGTTGCTGCAAGTCACTGCAGGCGCGATTAATCGGGAAAAAAGTAGACACATGAGCATAAGCGTCGCAATTTCTAGGAGTGAGGTTATGTGACGTTTTCGACCCTGAAATCAGGGATTAAGCACAAATAACTTTCCGCTGAGCATGCGAAAAAATTCTAGATTGCTCTCAGGAGCAATGAGGGCTATGGGGGGGGGTCCAAAGTTTCGACGACTCACTTGAAAATTGAAGTCAACTATAGACGTTCTCGGTTTCGATATAAGCTACTGCAGATTGTGCAAAATTTCGAAATTCTAAATTACGAAAATCATATTTTCGAATCTAACAATTCACCTACTGTCCAAAACATCGAATTTCATCAATACGATTTCAAAGCAAATATAACTTGTTTCTAATGATTTATTTCGAAATATGTTTATTGTATCCCTATTAAAATTCTATTAATGAAATTCGATGTTTTGGACAGTAGGTGAATTGTTACATTCGAAAATATGATTTTCGTAATTTAGAATTTCGAAATTTTGCACAATCTGTAGTAGCTATATCGAAACCGAGCACGTCTATAGTTGACTTCAATTTTCAAGTGAGTCGTCGAAACTTTGGACCCCCCCGGGCTATGAACATCCGCGAGTTACTGCCCACGCTTTGCTCGGGCATCAATCCCTCATGAGCGTACATCGCCTACTTTACTTTCTAGGTGCATAATCTACTATTTTCATTATTTTGATATTCGATGACATTAATAATATTTTTTACGAGCTCACGAACACTTTCTTTAATTTTTGTACGTTGCTTATATTGCAATATTGTATACAAATTGTATACAATCAGTATACAATCCTGAAAGATTATCTTTACGTGGGATTAGAAGTTTCGAAAAAAGTCTGACACTTTTCCTGGACGCTTCTGAGGAAAAATTAAGTCTGGGAAAAGTCTGGCATTTATCCAAGACTTTTCTGAGGAAGATTTATTTTTCAGGGAAAAAGTCTAGCATTTTTTCTACTCTCTAAATTTTAATCAGTGAAATTCGCTAAAAATTAGTTATAAGTGTACCAAATCAACTGAAATATTCAGTAAAAACTAAAAATTGATTAAAATTTCAGTTGATTTGGTACACTTGTAACTGATTTTCAGTGAATTTCACTGATTCAAATTTAGAGAGTAGACTTATAAACAAAAAATTATTTGGAGCTAGACTAGCGCCAAACTATTGCCTGACCACACCCAAACAAATTTTTTTACACGGCTTGTATTGTATCCGCCCAAAACATTGTTAGATGAAATTTTGTACTGAAAGTTAATCACAAACTGTTGTAGTTAATGATCCTTTCATTTTAATTTAATATACAATTTCCTAGATCATTTAGTTTTATTACTTTCCATCTATTTAATATTTATGAAATGTATAAAACATGTATACGTGTATGGTAGAAGCTATTGATCATTTTTTAAATGATTCAATGTCTATAAGCGAATATACTATGTACTTTTTTAATTATATTTTTATAATTTTTAGTTTTTGTGTTTTTGTGGAAGTATTAAAGTATTAAATTATTAGTACATTATTAAATAAAAGCATAATATACAGTTTACAACTTATATTAGAACAAATATTGAAAATAATTCATATTATAATTTTAACATTTGCAAATTAATATTTATTTATAATTTAATAATTAAAATTGTATCCAAAATATATTTACAGAAAATACGTATCAAATGCAGTATGATAAACTTTGACCTCCCACATGAAAAAATTATATAAATAAAAGAAAATTAATATCTAAATTATTTTAATACAAGAAGTCAATCAATTTTCAATAGACTCTAGATAAATTGCCATCTTATAGCGTCGTTATTATCGATGTGAAGCTCAAAGTACAATTGAATTTGAAGTAATGGAGCGGAATAAAGGACCAATCGACTCTAATGCACAAAATAGTCGCAACAAGCGCTGTCAATTTGATTTAATGAAGCGAACACTAAACGACTTACTGGAGTTATACAAAAAAGATGGACGAAACTCTCATATACTATCTAATTACAATCATATATAGTATAATTTAAAATACATCATTCGCCTAGAATTCAAAAAATTTTGCAATAAAAATTTCAAATTCCTAAAAATAAGTTCAAAAGCCTCGACCGAACTTTTTCCGCTCTTATATACAAAGCACCATTCTGCTCTTATTTACATAAACGATCAAGACCTTATCGAACTCCGATCTTCATTCACCTTCTAACGCGCTTCAGTTTTGACACAACTACGCGAGCACCTCGTCAAATCCTCTTTAAGACTATATTTTTTGCCGCACGATTTATACAAGGTGCGTGTTTGAGTCCCACCGCGTAAAGCAGAGCCTCAAAGGTACCGTCAGGTATTTGTCGCCAGACGACTACAAAAACTTCTTTGCTATGGTAGACGACACCCCGTGGATAATTGCGAAAAACGAGGTCGGGACACGTCTGCGTTCGGCTACTAACGCCCCAAGTTTTTCTCGAATTTCCCGAAGGAAAATTTGCTTATGATTATCCTCGCTTATTCTAAGACAACACCTTCTTTCAGAGAAGCTGCCTGTGGCGTTTCTGCCGGGTCGGCGCACTCTCTCTATGTGCTTGCACAATTCTAGACCGTGTTTATCTTCGACGGGACCGTACTTTTTTCATTCCGGGGAAATATTTTTTCGGTTGCGTCGGTGTTTATTTGTGTTTCCGCGTTAAATACGGATATTTTGAATTTTAAGAATGGGTTTAGGAGCATATTTTTGCTTGAACTTTTATAAATAATTATAACATTGTTATGGGTGCACATTTTTTATACAGTGTAAGAACATAAAATTTTCATATCGATCCTTTATGAAAATTTAAAAATATATGTATTCTAGATTTTCGTTTTAATATAAAATTCATGAAGTACGTAACTATTATAAAACTCAAGAATTTAGTAAAGATTTAAAATCACGTTTATTGTTTCGTACTATAAAAGAAGAAGTTGTCATTTCCCGGATTACACTCAAATTTTGGAATATGTTTTTGGATGCCAAAATCTATAATCGCGCGGTCAAATGTTCTGAATTGGTCCAGTGAGGGATATTTCAGTGCTATTTTCAAAGTAGCATCTATAGTTAATACGTTAATAATTTAATCCAGACAAGCCCCAGATAACTTTTCAAAGAACCGACGTAAAAAAGTTAGTATAGCCAAGTATTGACGATATATGGCCAATATGAGAACCATTGTTGATACATGCTTTGCATGGGTAATATATGGCTGATATATATATATATATATATATATATATATATATATATATATATATATATATATATATATATATATATATATATATATATATATATATATATATATATATATATATATATATATATATATATATATATATATATATATATATATATATATATATATATATATATATATATATATATATATATATATATATATATATATATATATATATATATATATATATATATATATATATATATATATATATATATATATATATATATATATATATATATATATATATATATATATATATATATATATATATATATATATATATATATATATATATATATATATATATATATATATAATTGTCGATATACAGGCATCGTGTTATCCTTGTCAATATGTACGTATGAGGAATATATTGATAGTATTAAGTTTTTAACACGGGAAAGCAATGAAACTATAGAGAAGGTAAACTTTTATATGCTATTTTTAGAATTTTTAGAATAAAAAAATCTTAATTCTTCCTAAAATATTGTTAATACAATGTTGAGTAACGCAAAAGCGTTGACGAATTACAAAAACCTGTTGGTCTGTATAAAGGCATGTAAAACCATTTAATTAATCCAATTTTATTATTTAATATTTTAATTTAAAAAAAATTTTTTTAATGAATTTTTAATGAGTTTTTTTTTAAATAACACTAAAAATGACCATAACTCGACATTTTCATAACATTAGACTATGCGACTGGGCCTTTTTCCAGTTTTTATTATCCAAAAATATATTCTAAAGTTTGACAGAAATCCGTGGTTCGGAAGTCGTAGTTAGTTTATTAATTAATCTTCGAAATTAGTGAATCGATTATGTACTCACCGGAGAAATCAAAATCAATTTGTAAAAAGTAAAAATTAGAGCTAAAAATGTTTCTTTTAAATTGAAAAATCTGATTATTATTAAAAATTTTTTATAAAACATAGTTTTCAATACGAGGACTTTTTTTACTTCAATATAATTATGTAGCCCTTTTTAACTACACATTAAATCAAATGAAATAATTAGTTATTCCAAAGTGCTAATTCGTGTGAATATAGTTAGTGATATACGAGAAACCTCGATTCAATGACATTAATTTTGCCAGATCACTAAAGATATTATTCTTACTAAAGCATGATTCTCTTTCACCCATCCTGCATGTTGTTAATTCAAATTATGTCCATATTTTTTTAATCTTGATTTTAATTTACATATTGTAATCGAAGTTATTTTATTATTTGCAATTTGCAACATTTTAATTTTAATAACAGTTATAATTAATAGTCTAATGTAATTAAAAGTCTAATTTTTGTTTAATAAATCAAATAGAAATATAATGATCTCAATAAAAATAATTCAATGAGAAATTATTATGTATTTTTTAAATAATAATGAAAAGAATCAATTACATTTTATAATAAATACAAAATTTTAATAAGCAAATTCTACACGGAGAGAAATTTTGTAGTGAAAATTACAAATATTCGAGACTAAATTACCAGTTTCTATGGTAATGGATGGACAGACTGACAATTTCAAACTTTTTACCAAAGTGCCTTGGTAAAATTTTTTTTTAGTTAATTTAAATTAAAAAAATGAACTTTTTTTATCCATATTGATGGATATATAGTATTTTAATATAGAAATAGAAACAGAAACAAGGATGAAAAAACATTAAACTGAAAAAAATTTTTACGGAAGCGGGATTCGATCCGACGATCTTTGGGTTGAGAGTCCGACGTTCTACCGACTGCGCCACGGAAGCTGTTAGCAACAGTCATTTGAATCGCCGTTATTACTTACTGAAAATATGTGTATTGTTTTCATTTTAACGTCGCGCATGCCTCTAGTATCAATCTTCTGAAACACAATAATGCGCAGTGCGCATGCGCGAATACACAAATACCAGGTTATTTGGTAAAATTTATCAGTTTTCTTAGTAAAAATTCTTAGGTTACCTTGTAAAAATGACTAGATCTCAATTTTTACCAGTGTGTCTGGTAATTTTTATTCCGATAATTTGGTATTTTTTTTAAGTGGTTATGGTAGTTTTTCCTGGGAAACTTATAAATTGTATTAGAAACCTGGGAATATCACGGCTTTTGACAGTCTATCCATGCACTACCAAGGCACCTTGGTGATTTTTACTCTAAAATTTCTCTCCGTGTATAAATTCGAATTTCAATAATTGTATTTCTATTAAAATTTGAATTATGCATCAGTGTTATTTTTCGATAATGTAATAAATAAATTTGCTAACGTTATCGAAGCATATTTAGATGTATTTTATATATATGTAGAACTCAATTAAATATTTTTATTTCCGTATAAATTCAACGCATTATTAATATAAGAAAACTCTAAAGTGCCCTATTAAACGGCAAATCAAAAGGTCATCCATCGTTGAGTTGGTAAACAAAGAGCCAATCATCAGAGATCTGACCCGTCTGTTTCGGCATTTGCGTTTCTCTCTCTCTCTGTCTCTCTCTCTCTCTCTCTCTCTCCCTCTCTCTCCCTCTCGTTTAGTGACGATAAGTGTTGGGAACGAACAGAGACAAAAGTTTGTACCCGAGCCTACGTATTATGATGATCATAATGAGCTTAATTTCGGTCACAAAGCCCGCACGTCCAGTTGAGAGTCTCTATACGCGTTAACGCCGTCGGCAGAGAAGCTGTAGCTATAGCTCGTCGCTAGGGCGGCTAATGCGATTTTGAATGCCAACACCCCGTTAAGTTTTTCCTGAGCCCACGCGTACGCACACGTAGAAGAAAGGAAGGAAACTGGGGATTCCCCGGCTACGACAATGACGACGGCGTCTATCTATATCTTGGGCATCGCACCGATGTTGCGTTAATCTGTGTCGGGGGACTGCCCCTCGTTAGTTGTGTCGCATAGATAGACCTGTCGCACGGCACAGTCTAAACCTATTTCGCCAGAAAATTTTCGCCGATGCGATTTTCCTCGGGGGGCCGGTCCTGAACACTCGTGTTGGTAGCCGGGAACTGCTCGCCGCTATGTTCTTGGTACATTATAGGTGGGCTGATGTGGTGAGAAGCTTATTGATCTTCTGTGAGGGACTATGATAAGAAAAAGTAAACAGTGAGAAAATTACCACAGTAATTTTCAATGGCTTTAATGAGGATGGATTTGTTTACAGAGGTTTTGGCTTAATTGAATTTTTCTAAAGTTGTTGGCCGTTTATGTGCTTAAAAATCTCTAAATGTGAAATTTATGGAAAGTACATTTTACATTACAGAACTAGATTACCAGATTATACTAAAAACAAAATAAATAGTTTTAACGATTTTCTATAATTCTTTCATCTCAAAATATTTCTACGTATTGATGTTTGTAACGGATTATATCTTCTAAGATATCATCAGTGATAAATAGGTGAAGTTTAAGCTAAAAAGAACAATTATAAAAAACGCAATTTAATTCATTTTTTTTTTAATTTTACACATTTGAGATTACTTAAATTTTTAAACGGATGACACTGAAGAACAAACTCGAACTATGCAAATCCATTCGCAAATTTTTACAAAAATAAGCAATCTTTAATATTGTTATAGTATGCTAAAGAAGTCACACGTTGTTTAGAAAATGTTTAATTTTATGTTCAAATCAAATAAAGATATTTGAAAATTTAACATAATCCAGTACCATGTTTTGGTTATTGTAACAGATTGAAATTTTCATAAAGCTATGTAAATAGCTTCTCACCAAATATTATGTAAAGAAAAATGAAGGTATTCCTTGATACAAAGTGATAAACAGTTATAAATATATTATTTTGATTAAAAAAATTGTCTGTTATTGCTTAAGAATTTTTCACTAATAAGTTAAGATTAGTATACGAAATCGGTTATTCATCATGACTTCAATTTTTATAACTTTTCAAATTTTCACTGTAAAAGATTAGTAATTAAAAGTTGCTTTCAAATAGGTTTCTAGACGTCTGACATCTAGATTTCGAAAATGTAATTTTGTTTGTATCCGTATATGTGCAAATCCGCGGACTACAGACAACAACTGGGGTACAAAAACGGAAAAAATTTTTTTTGAGGGCACACCTACCACATAAGGTTTTTTCGGTTCTTTGGGGGCCCCCCAACATGAAAATACTCGTGTACACTCATTATCCGTTGCCAAACTTTTTTGCCGACGAAATTAATTTTTCTTATGGAAATTTAACATGGGAAAAATGGACGGAAAGTAGTCATTGGTGATTAACCAATAACAAACTATTGAAGAGGCCAAACCAAATTCCACAAAAAAGCGATTAAAGTTGAAGAATAGAGCTTTAATTTGAGATGAGAATCGTTAAAATCAGTCGATTCTGTGCAAAGCTACGTGAAGTTGAAAATGGCGAAAAATGACAAAAATTTGACGAATTACGTGGGTTTGAAAAATATCTCTCATTTTCGTCATTATTCGCCATTTTCAAATTCACCTAGCTTCGCACAGAATGGACCGATTTTAACGATTCTCATCTCAAATTAAAGCTCTATTCTTCAACTTAAATCGCTTTTTTGTGAAATTTGGTTTGGCCTCTTCAATAGTTTGCTATTGGTTAATCATCAATGACTACTTTTCGTCCATTTTTCCCATGTTAAATTTCCATAAGAAAAATTGATTTCGTCGGCAAAAAAGTTTGGCAACGGATAATGAGTGTACACGAGTATTTTCATGTTGGGGGACCTCCAAAGAACCGAAAAAACCTTATGTGGTAGGTGTGCCATCAAAAAAAAATTTTTTCCGTTTTTGTACCCCAGTTGTTGTCTGTAGTCCGCGGATTTGCACATATACACGTGTGTACGAGGTAATGATATGTGGTCCGAATGTGATGGGAAATATAATTCATCAATTTTTATCTGATAAATCTTAATACAGTATTCCCTGCAATACGGCTGCTACGTGTCTCTCATACTCTAACGAATCATTTATGAATTAGAAAAGGACACATAGCGGCCCTATTGTGAGGGAATACTTATTTACTGTCTTATTTACTCAAATTTAGATTCCAACAGCCAGAATTATACCTTTTTATACAATAAAATTGTTAAGTTTTCTAGTTCTTTATAGTACAAACATTGTTATTTACCTTGCATATCGGTGATTCACAATGTTATACAGAAATGATGACGTTGTTAGATATGCGATATGCGGTCATAAAAACTAGATAGCGAAAAAGGGGAATTATTTTAGACATATAAGGAATAATTTTCTTAATTTTATTAATTTGGAGGAGGCAAAATATTGACTTTTTTTGAGATAATCTATTTATGAAAAATAAAATTTTCAGTAATAACTAAATATTTACCATAATAATAAGTACCATTTTTTAAAAATATAGTAAATTTCATTTCACTTTTAGAGCTCTAGCCAAATCCATGCGCGTTGCGCGCGCTCTATGTACTTTTTTTATTAAACATACTAAGAATAATTTATTCCTTATAAGCTGGAAATCTGTTTCCTTTAATTTTGATGCATCTTTAATAATTGATTGAAGTACGTTTACTCTTAACGAATAAAAAATTTTGATGCTAGAAACTATAAGCTTATTCGAATATTTTTTTTTCGTGAAGTATTAAATAAAGGAATAAAATAAAGGATAAAATCTGAACATAATATTAACATAATTGTATTGTGTTTTTAAATACTTTTCTACTTCTGGCCATCACTTTATCAAATAATTAAAACATGTTATTTATTTTTTTAAACCACAACCAACATTAATTTTATTATTATTTATTTAATACTTTTCACTTTAATCATTTTCATTCTAATAAATATTCCAATAAATAATACCTAATTATCAAATAAAAATGCATATTTAATTTTAAATTCTTGCGCCTTTTATCCAAGAGCCAATCACAGATCAAATCTATAGAGGCTTCACTTCTTCCGGTCATCACTTTTTTAAGAAAGCATTAAAGATACATAAGTAATATTAACTTCAAAAAATTGAAAAATCATAAGTTGAAAAATTGGAATACAACACAAAATCAAATTTAAAAAAAAGAAATGTTTTCCCGAAATAGGTAAAGAAAAATAAAAGAATTAAGTCTGTCCGGTCAAACTCTGTACAGTGGATTCCGAGATCTGCTTCAAAGTATTAAAAAATGGATAATGATAATATCAGAAATATAAAAATTGCTATAAAACAATTTAAAAAACGAAATTTGAAATAAGAAATAGTAAATTGTGAAAGTCGGGAGGAAAATTTACTTTTTCTAACTAAGATGGTGATTGAGCACGAGTTGCTCCCTCGTGCTTAATATCATTTGAGTCTGAAAAAGTCAATTTCTTCCTAGTTGCTCAATGTACTATTTTCTTACTATGTAGCTGAGATGATGCTCAGATTTACTTATCACCTGCTAATGATTTCACAGATATTTTTTAACTTCAAATGTCCCAAAGCAATTGTCTAATCTTAATCATATTTTACATACGTGTTCTGTATATTATATACAATATCCCCTCTGAATTTCAAGACTATCAATAAAGCCACTTTTGAGTAATAGCCATTCGACAAAAAATATAAAAAAAAATTTAACCGAAAATATATCTATAATTTAGAAACCGATATTTCTGTCCAACGAACTCATGCAATCGATGTGCAAACTCTACCTTTTCACGAAAATGCAAAGCGAGTTGAAGACTTCAGTTACCATCTGCCAAAGAAAATCGCTTTTTCTTTTACAAATTATTTTTTTCTCCTGAAAAAATAAAAATTAACACTTGAAAACATAACAGTTTCAATTCTAGACATAGCGTCTATACGAAACGAAATTTTCATAACGATACCTCTTTTTATTTTTCAGATATAACCTATTTTCGAAAAATTACGTTTTATTAATAACTCAGAACTGAGTATAGCTAGCATCACCATTTTTTTAAATTGTCGAGAATTTTATCCTGCTTCAATTGCGTAAATAATACTTTAGTTATTAGTTTTAAAGTATACAATAATAAAAAAATTTCTATAAAATAAAAGAAAATAGAATTAAAAAAAAAAGAAATATCTTCCCGAAATAAGTAAACACACACGCACGCCCCTCCCCCCGATACACACGCACGCCCCTCCCCCCGATACACACGCACGCTGTTTAAACAGTTTTGTTTCGATAATTTTTTCCAACGTTCCAAAATTCCTTTTTAAGTAAACATTACATCTCATTACAATGTGTAATATAATCAGTGTCTGTAAACTAAATATCTCATTACAATGTGTAATATAATCAGTGTCTGTATACTAAAAGCGAACCAGTCGGTGATTCCCAGTTAGGTGATTACATTTTATCCACTCATCTTTACTTTCCTGTGATTACCACCATTAAAAATTATTAGTACATCTGCCGTGGAATATACCATTTCGTAATCTTTATCTTGACGATATACAAATGATAATTACCTACTTATCGAAATGATTCGCACAGCAAATGCAATTATGCACAGTATAAATAGAGCGGATACACTCGGAAATGACTTCAATACATTTTCAAGGTATTACAATGGTTTTTCCTCAATACTTCTTCGCGCTGTGCGCTGTTTTACTCTTCGCTGCCGTTGGAGGCACCCATGCCGAAGAACAATCGGAATCAATCCAGCTGAGCAATGCTGATTTTGAAATATTAAGCAATTACATTGCTAAGAATGGCGGAAACGTAGGAGGACGCAACTCAGTAAGAACATTTTTATTCTTATTTCATTTTAACAATTACGCTAAACGTTACTATTTAAAATATAGTTTTTTAATGTTTTTCTATTGGTGTATAAGAGATAATGTTAATTTATTTAAATAGTTTATATTTTTTAAGTAGTCATACGTGAAATTAAATCTTATTCGATATGTTTTTAATCAAAATTTGTTTAAAATAAACAAATAATATTTATCAGAAAATAATTGTATGCTTATATATACACTATTTAACTTTGTAGATGGCAACAGCTGTAAGAATCATAGAGCAGGCTTTTAGGGGGGCAAAACAACAGTGCATCACAGAAGCTGCGCTACGTTGCAAGCTGTACTGGAACAATTCTGGTGCTCTCGTTCACTGCGCGGTACGTTTATTACATTAATATTTTTGGTATTGGTCCGTTCGTAAGAGTTAAAAAAAAACTAATATTTTTATTATCTTTTCAGGGAAACTACCTAATGGCTAACAAGGTTCGCTGCTATATTGTTGGATAAAACAGCAAATTTTAGATTTACTTTAACCATAACACATACATATTATAAATTATTATAATTAAATAAAAATAAAAAAACACCTACATATTATGTTATGAATATCCAGACGTCTTAATTAGTATACGTATAGTTTTTTGTAACAATATAAATTTAACTATTTTTTTTACAGTAAGAAAATAGTTTAGTAAAAGTTAGAAAAAGTTTTGCAAAAATTATCGTACTGTTTCATAAAGTTATCACCGACTGTAAGAATCCAAAATATTATTATACTTTATAGGAAATTCGACTATAGATATACCCTGGTGGAAATCGATTCCATTATTTGCCTAATAAATAGCTAGTGTCACCAATAACCGTCAAATCGAACAGCAAGAGTATGCCTACCTCATCGATCATTTTTGAATCAAAGTATTGGTATTCTTCTCTAAAAATGATTCGACACGTATTTTTTCATTTTTCGATTGCACTAAAATTGCATCCGGTTGGTAATGTTAAAAATTTTTTACAAAATTCTAACTTTCAAATTTTATTTTTTAAGATCATCATCAAACAGCTGCCATTTTACGAGTTTTTTAAGTTTTTGAGTAAGCTATACGCGATCTTACTCAGATTAGCGCCTTCTTTTGTATCCTGCATGACATTTGCATAAAAATAAAAATGCATAAGTTATGCAGTTTTTACTAAAAAATGAATTTTTTTCAAAAACCCCATTACCTTTTATAATGAAAATTTTTGTGAACGTAGGTGGTGTAAGTACCTACCTAACCCTATATATCAAGTTCTGAAAAATTCCCTTTAAAGAGAAAAAAAAATAGAATAGAGTACGAAAAAATTTTCATGCCTTGGGGTGGTAGTCAGTGATATTCAATATAAACGGATTTGTGTTTGTACACCCAGTGGACATTGATTCGCGTGGAACGTGCCCCCTCAGTTTCAAAATCATACAATCCCATTAGCCAATTCGGGTGTAACCATTAACCTTACATTGGAATTGTCCAATGGGATTCCACCATTTTAAAACTGAGGGGGCACGTTCCACGCGAATCAATGTTCATTGGGATTCCACCATTTTAAAACTGAGGGGGCACGTTCCACGCGAATCAATGTCCATTGGGTGTACATAATTTAAGCAATATACTTTATTATGTTAAATTATTTTTTATATTTCTTCCTTTAGTTATTTTATTTTTTATTAAATTTTTGTTTTTTTTTCTTTGTTTTAACTTCGCTTCGTAGATGATCAGTAAATTTTGCTCTAAAGCAATATGCCTTACCATTCAAAGTTTTTTTAACCCATAATAATACATTTCGACACGTGTTGAAAAGGTGATTATTTAGCTCATGTGACGTTTTTCGCACGAGCGAAGCGAATGAGCGAATATTTAAAGCTACCATCATCAAAGATGAACGACTCTCTAATTCAGAGAAATTACAACAATTGAAAACGCACGTTCAAGGAGAAGCAGCTGATATGCTCAAAACAATTCAAATTACAGATCTCAACTTCCCTATTGCCTGGAAAAAGTTAGAAGATCACTATACAAACAAACGTCGACGTGTTGCCATTTATACCAAGACACTACTCAATTTGTCTGCCGTAATTTCCGATTCTCCATCTTAATTACAATCCCTTCTTAATTCTACAACAAATGCAATCTCCGCTTTAGAGAAACTCAAAAGGCCAATCAATCAATGGGACGATCTTCTCGTGCCTATCATTTCTCATAAGCTTGATTTCAAAACCTTATGCGAGTGGGAAAAACAAGTTAGTAAAAGTGCCGATCCCCCTACTTTTGTCCAACTTAGTCGGCTCATCACCGAACGTATCGATTTTTTAGAAACCACCTTCGTGCCTAAGTTAAGTAAATCCAAAACTCCAGAAAACAGATCAATTAGCTCCCATGCTACGTTTACCGACAAGTGTGTCTTTTGTGCAGACGCACATTTCATTACTCGTTGCGACGCCTTCAAAGCCAAAACCGCAAGTGAGCGAAAAATCTTCGTAGAAAAAAGGAAGTTATGTTTCAATTGTCTTGGGTTTCACCCGATCAGTAATTGTCGATCTGACAGAAGATGTATCATATGTAGCAAACAATACCATACGCTTCTTCACGAAGATACAAATACAAGTTCTCACGTGTCTATCATTGAACCCATACATAATCACGTCGCTTTCACTGGTCCCTCCTTTACTACCAACACTGAGCTGCAACTAAGTTTAGTAGCTCAAAGCTCCGGTGTAGAACCTGTTCTTCTGGCTACCGCGTTGGTGAAACTACTTGGTGCTGATGGCAGAATTCATACTGCTCGAGCTATGATAGATCCTGGATCCCAAAGTTCTTTTGTATCCGAGGTGTTATTAAAGAAGCTTGAACAACCATACTCTGCCACGACAGTGCCGTTGAGTGGTATTGGAGGTTATTCTCACATCCCTGCTAAGGGCCGAACGACTTTGCAACTTACATCGGCTTCCAACCCTAAAGCACATTTGCAGTTAAACGCACTAGTACTTCCTTTTATTACAAAATACACGCAAAGATGGCATAAACTAAAGAATGCCTGGACTCATTTAAAGGGATTAGAATTAGCGGACGATTTCAGAGAAACACCTGCTGAAATTGATATTTTACTTGGTGCTGACATCTTCCCAGAGATCTTGCTGGACGGACTGGTCAAAGGACCTTCCGGAACTGGCCCAACGCACAATCTTCGGATGGATTACTAGCGGACCTATTGCCAAATTTAACACCTCAACGTCTCCAATTGCAACAGTTCAATCTTAGTTTTCAGATCGGTTTAAATGTCTGCTAAACTAATTCTGTTCGCCCATTATATGGACGAAAGCGGGCGGTATGTTCGGAATTGTAGTACCCAAAGTGATCGCTAGATGACAAGCGCCAAGCGCGCAACCTTCAATGAAAAACATCACCCCACGTGCTTAAGTAGGGGCCTGCGCCACGCACTCGCCGTCTCCCACGCCAAACATTATTTGCCTTACTTTTACTTACCCCTTGCTTTACTTATTGCCCAATTGCTAATTTTTGCCTTGCTGATAATACGTGAGGCTCTCGTATTATTAGTTTGCCTGTTGCATATACATTGCGTATTGCTTGCCTATTTTACTCGAACGCGGGTAGCGTTCATATTCCTCTTGCTACAACTTTACTTTCGTAAAGTGGGTTGGAGCAAAGACTTTCAGAGTCAATACAATTTATTATTTTCTCTCGGCGATAAACCCTAACAATATAAACTCCGTATAGTTCATTCGTGTACATTAATCAATCCACATAAATTTTTTTATTCAAACGCGTCTTTCAATACTTGCTTAATATTATATTCTAGAAAATATCCATTAGTTTTATTACTCTGGCATTGTTCGCAAACTATTTTATTATTGCCCTAAGTAACATTGCCTAAGTAGTGTAAGCAATCTTCACACATTTGATGTTTTCTTAGAATTTCAGCGTGAGGTGGTAAAACAGAATAAAGATATTTCAAAAATTTGTATAATGTTTTTGGAAAATTATTAGGTTTTGGTAAAAGCATACGGTTCATCCACTCTAAGCTATCCTTAGATGCATTCAAGTCAGCATCAGGAAAATCGTCTAAATCCTTTGAAACATTTTCTTCCGCCGTAAAAATTGAGTCTAATGCTCGTTGTTGAAATATGCACCGAAGAGAATCGTGAAAACTATCATGTATTTTAAAGCGATTAAGTTGTGTGAAATATGTATGTTGCATAAGGCACTGCTGCCCCCTCCCTGTCATGCATAGCGCCGCTACTTACGAGTTCTCTCATTCTCTGTCTTACACTTACCGAAAGAGCTCTGAGCATCTCGGAGAAAGTTAATTATCGAAACAGTAATTATAGTTCTCATTGATTTTCATTTATTATTTAGACGATGAACGAATTCTGCTGGACCTGAGAGATTCGTTTGTAGAGAAGTGGAAGCTTGAAAATAAAAAACGCAATAAAGCTAAGCAGGGAAGCTGTCATTTAAAAGCGTCAAATGAAATTATAAAGAGGGAAAAGAGACAAAAGGAGCCAACTTTACTGGAGAAAGAGATCGATCACAAAATACATACCACTGAAGAGCAACAAAAAAATAGCGATAAAGTTCAACCTCATGATTTTTTGATCGATGTCATAAGAAATGTGAAGGTCGATGTTACTGCTGAGCTTGATTACGTAAAAGAAAAAATTTAAATAAAGTTGCACCTTTTTAAATTTTTTATATAAGTAATGCTCATTTATTACTCGAATTTTATAGAAGCTTGATTGTCTTGAGACAAGTTTATCTATAGTGTTGATGACATAACTACACAGAATCCTGCTGAAACACATCACAGCAAGGTAAAGTTATTAATTTATTTATTTAAATTAATTATTAATCGCGTTAATAAGTTTTAATTCAAATATTTAGCACTCTAAGTTAAATAGTCCTGCTGGACGCAGTAACGCGATGTACGTATAGCGCTTCCACGCAACTCCATATGCCTTCGCGCTCCTCGTGTGCATCACTGCCACACATTCAGTGCTGCGCTACATCGTTTCTTTCCAAAAACCGTAAAATCATTTCAGTCGTCATTAATGTATACATTGATCAAAATAGTGAATTAATTTTTCATACCCATTGTAGCTTTTAGTAGCGAAAAAGAAGCAGATCTTTTGGTATGCCATTAAAGTTGGAAAATGATGAACCCGAGATCTTTGAGGACAATCAAAACTCATCAAATAAGGTTTGTTATTTAATTCAATAATTAAAACAAATTTTATATAATATTAATTGTCTCATTTTTAGATAAAGGAGTCACCTGCAAAAAAAGCAAAAAGTGCAGTCATGAACTTTCTTTGAACAGAGACAGAGACTTTGAAATTAAAAATATAAGTTCAAGTAACTTTGATTCTGATGAATTAATGTTTGATGAAGAAACGATTAAAAAAGAAGTATAGCACTAATAAGCACAAAATAAATCTAGTTTGTTACATATTATTTTATAAAACATGTATAATAAACACCTACTACATTTTTCTCATAAATACTCCTGATTATTAAATTGATTGATTTCCAATATTATATAGTAATATGTTTTACTTAGGCATCAACATTATCAGGTTTGGCATCGACCAGTCGATCAAGAAAAAGAATATATATTTACTCATCTGACGAAGATGATGAAGATAACTGCATAGTTTTACCGCAACCGGAGCCAGAATTTGATGGTGCAAATTCAAAGAAGTAATGTTATAAATTATTATTGTTATTAACAATATCATTGTTATATACAATAATATTTAATTCTTTACATATTTCAGATTTTTGATTCCCATGTGAAGAAGGAAACTAAAAACTCAATTAATTGTTGGAGAAAATGTACCAAAAACTAATGAAAACTTGAACTCGACTCTGAAATATCTATGCTCGAGCGAAGATGTATGCAAATACTTCATAATTATTATTTTTCTTACTTATTTGTAGTTACTGAAGTTATACTAATTAATTTATTTATTACACAGGTCAAAGAATTGGTGAAAGGATCAAATGTATACGTCAACGTTTTTGATCTCAAAACTGCTACCGACCTATGCAAAACTCGGACGGAGTTAGCTCGAGCGCTGTTGTGAGCAGTTTTTGCAGAAGAGGCTCTGAAAAAGTGTACCTTAACTGGCCAAAAGTCAAAGATACCCGGAAAAGACACTAAGCCTGGTCTAATTAAAAAAGGCGTTGAGGCTATTTTGGGTTTGTTTAAATTATGAAAAATTGTAGTAAAAATCATATTTTTAATTAAATGTATAATCTTGGTTATTATTATTACAGTATACGTAAAAGAATTCGGGGACAAGATGACATGGCCCCTGCAGGATAAACTATTCCTCGAAGTATGAGTACCAAGCTTTTTGAAATGAACACCTTAAAATAAGAAATAATATTGTTCTTAAAAACTTATTGTTAAATTGTTATTTATAGAAACGTGATTGAAACATCCCTGGTAGAAATTTGTCTATTACGAAATGGTCAGAAAGTCAGTCAATAGCTAGAATAAATGGCTAGTTAATGACTATTTTGAAACGCTTTTTCCCCTATTATTCGCCCATTTAATAGATTAGAAATAGACAAAATATACAATTTAAATTTACTCATAAACTTGGAGTTACATTTAAGAGTATTCAATTGTAATAGATAGCTTACAAAAATGTAAACAATAAACACAGACTCAAAAAACATTTTCAGCACTCCTTTCTTAGATATTAACTGAAACCCATATTTTTCTATTAGATTCTATCTCTCGCACTCTTCGTCATAAGAACAAGCCTTCTACTAGCTATTTCGTAACTAAAAAAACTGACGAACAATTTCTTTTTGTCTCCAATTTTAATGCCTTTGAAATAGTTAACAAGAAGCTTGTGTAAATCTTCAAAAAAAGTCTTTCTATTTAGAATCTATTAAATGGTTAAATGTTGGAAAAATCGTTTCATCGATAGTTTTACAGATACATATTAATTATAAATACTCAAAAAGTAGAAAAAAAGCGTTTATGTAACTTCATCATTATTGACTATATACATATATTTATTAAGGTTGCGATTAGTTCGAAAAACAAGTAAAGACCGTTGCTAAGAAGAAGCTAAGTTGTTGATTTTGTCGTTTGTGATCAGTCGTTGCGTAACCTTTGAATAAGGTACTAATCAAGTATGAGAATAAACGAAACTAGTATTATATTAGTTTCTTTCTGTCTCTTTGGATTACATTACTCTCATACTAATAACATGTTTTGTTCTTTGCTTTTTTTGTCAGAGCCTCCATCGATCTTCGTTCGCGACGTCCATGTTGCTTCTCAGTATTGGATATAATGAAATAAATATGTATTTTTGAATTTTTGGATTATGCGTTTTGTGTCACAATATAATCCTTTTTTTTTTTTTATTGAATAACTTATTTTTGTTATTTTATTTCTTTCCTTATTAATCCTCTTCTATTAATTTTACTTTTAGTTTTAAAATTTTGAACTAAAATCATGTGATTCAAACTTCTAACACCTCTAATGATGTTTATATAGCGATTTAACGAAACTTAAAATTTTACTATTACAAAGCTTCCTCTAGGAGTAAGCAAAAATTTCATTTTTATCGACTAAGTTGTCGGTAATTTCATTATCCGTTGTAAATTCATTGTCAGTGCTACTCACCAATTCTAAAGCACGATTATTGTAACAATCTTTACATAGATATGTAGAGGGTGTCAAAGGTAAATCAGGATAGAGGTGCTTCAATGGACGAGCAAGATCATCAAGTTGTTTGAAACGTACTGAACTAGATTTGTAACAGATATTTTTGTGCCTTTCTAAAAAATCTGCGCATTGAATTCTCTCTGTTGAGAAATATTTAGGCATCTTAGTTCAGTTGATAAGGCGCAAATATGTAATAATTTTCAAAAAGATGATCGTTTCAAAAAATACTAGAGGTGTAATATCTCGCAGAAACCGAACTTTTCTGGTACATCTTAAGTCAAACGATAGTCATCTATCGGACAAATGCATAAGTACATAAACTCATACAAGTAGGCGCGTGTACATGTATATATTACTCATGTACGCACAAAGATAAAAACCTTTATATTGACTGTTGTATCATTCACTTATATAAGCGTTAAGCATGAAAAATTTGTTTTTATTTTATCTCATTAGTGTTTGCTTTCTCCGCGAAAACCTCCGAATCTCACGCATGTATGTCTAGTTACATCCTCTATCCACAAAAAAAAATTAAATAAAAAATGGGTTTTTCGAGAAAAATGCATTTTTCTCAAAAGTACCAGGCGTTTTGTCTCAGGGTTGACCACTAAGACTCGTCAGTGGCGTTGACGGTGGCCAACCCCTGCCGCAAATGCCGTGAGTATATATATATATATATATATATATATATATATATATATATATATATATATATATATATATATATATATATGTATACTGTGGATAGAGGATGTAACTAGACATACATGCGTGAGATTCGGAGGTTTTCGCGGAGAAAGCAAACACTAATGAGATAAAATAAAAACAAATTTTTCATGCTTAACGCTTATATAAGTGAATGATACAACAGTCAATATAAAGGTTTTTATCTTTGTGCGTACATGAGTAATATATACATGTACACGCGCCTACTTGTATGAGTTTATATATATATATATATATATATATATATATATATATATATATATATATATATATATATATATATATATATATATATATATATATATATATATATATATATATATATATATATATATATATATATATATATATATATATATATATATATATATATATATATATATATATATATATATATATATATATATATATATATATATATATATATATATATATATATATATATATATATATATATATATATATATATATATATATATATATATATATATATATATATATATATGTGTGTGTGTGTGTGTGTGTGTGTGTTGTAACGTACCGAAGTAATGACAACTCTCAGATTTGAGTATTTACTTTAACACTTGAGTTTATTTAAATGTAGTTAGGTGTCGTTACTTGGTAGAGTATAATAATTTTTAAGAGTTCATGTACTGGACTCGAGCATATATCGGTTTAGGAATTTTTCCTCTGTTCTCGGGTAAGATACCGGCGCGCAGTGTGCCGGAGTCCGTGCCGTTGATACAGATAGAAGGTAGGTGGGTTATGCAGGTTAGTAGTTAGCGCTGATTGGCTGCTACCGTGCTGCGTCGGAATCGGGTAAATAGTCGGCGCAGAGGGCCTTCTATCGTGCCGAGAGATAGGATTGCCGGGTAAATAGTCAGCGCAGAGGGCCTTCTATCGTGCCGTGGGAGGTAGGTAAGGTAGAGTTCCTTGAGTATGCCAGGGTTAGGTATATGATTTGACAAATAGTATATCTATAAGTATGATATTCAATGAGTTTATTTGTATGGAAATGAAATTAGATTACAATAGAATATTTACAAAGTTTAACGAGCGCAAGGGGTCGCCAGCATCACTCACCTAAGCGCAATGCTTATCGGTCAGTGTTCAAGGCAAGCTCGGACACAAGTGCGTGCCGATTCCGAGAATCGGAGCCCTTTATATACTAGTCGATTGTCTGGTCTTCTCTCTTGCGCATGACAATATTTATGTTTACACGGTGACGTCAGAGACGCTGTATAAATAAATGAGTAAAATTTTCGCTGGCGCACGCAATCGCATGTTTGTATACATTTGTGCCTTTGGTTTGTTTATATTTTGATCTCGCGTTTATGAATGGGAAAATTTGCGTATAACATGAATGGATGCGTATACTATGAACTGGTCGTGTACGTCACAGTGTGTGTGTGTGTGCGTGTGCGTGTGCGTGTCGTGTAGTTAACACACACACACACACACACACACACACACACACACACACACACACACACACACACACACATATATATATGTATATATGTATATTGTGTGTGTGTGTGTGTATGTATATATATATATAGAGTTAACGAGATATAGTGTGTGCGCGCGCGCGCGCGCGCGTGTGTGTGTGTGTGTGTGTGTAAACCGGGGCCTCGGCTGACCGCTTGCGCTGTGCACTGGGCACTCGCTACCTAGCGGCCAGACGGGCAACTCCCACGGACGCCCGAGACTTTCCCCCACCCAATGGCTCCAACCTCCCAAGCTCATATGCACTCCACTCATTTATTTCCAACAGAAGTGTAGATCATGAGAACCGGAGAACCGGAAAAATGGAAGCAGCTTAATATAATGTAAAATTATGTTCAATTTTAGATAATTTAATCAATTTAATCCATTATTTGAGTAGAATATAATAATAGTGAGTTAAAAATTTAGAAGTTATTCTGTATGTCTAGGGGCGACTTGCACACCTAAAGATTTGCCAGTTGTTCTGTTTACTTATAAAATTCTATCAAAACATGAAAGTTATGTAAAGTACATTAATTTGCAGATTTGAAAAGCTTTTTCTAAAATTTTTTCAATATTTATGACAACATAATAACATTTAAAATTCGATGATAAAAATATTGGAAATTAATGGAAATGAAATAAATGGTTGAGCCGGGAAAAACAAAATAAATAATTTTAACGATTGTAAAATTTAATAATACGTAGAAATAATAATAGAAATATAATTGGATTTAATTTATTATTATTCGAATAAAGCCTGCATATTTCGAATCAGTTTGTAATAAGGCGGATAGACCGGAATTATTTCGAATCGATGACGTTAATAAAACCATAAATATTAAATATAAATTAATAAAACTATAACTAATAAACAGCGTGCTTGATAAAATTAAATGCGCGAGCAACTTCGGCAACGACACGTAACGTGGCGGGAGAAGATACTTATCTCGAATAATAAGTAAACGGAAAAATGGCTGAAGGCTCAAGTCTCTCGGAGGCTTCTTACGTCGAAGACGATGTTGAGTTATTCCTCAGATAAGATATATGGTCGGCTGCACTGTGGCAATGATTCCTGGTTAATATGATTATGCCATTCTTCAACCGAGATATTGCCTTTGCAAAGATTCCTTATTGCTATCTTTATGCCGTTTTTCAATTAAAATATTACTCGACGGAAGATGATGTTTCAACGACGGACTCCGAGAGACAGAGAGCGAGCCAACGTTACGTGAGAGCGACTGCTCTTCACTCACCTTCTCCTACTCCCAAATATAGACATTCATATAGCCGCACGTTGCGCTCGCGTATGTTTACTTGCGCTAATCACGCGCGCGGTTTAAGAGTTCGTTATACATGATTTTCAACAATTCTTTCATATAATAGTATATTTCGATACAAGTACGAAAGTGTTGATTCTGGCCTCGTTTCGCTCGGGCGACACACGAGTGTAGAATTATCTTTTGCACGTGTATCGATATTTTTCGATACAGCGGGCGTAAAGGCGATTTTAAAAATTTACGGAATGTGTACACTGAGAAAAAATTTTTGTAAAAATTATTATTATTTTCGTAAAAATTACCATACTGTCTTATAAAGCCACCACAGACTGTAAAAACCCAAAAAATGATCATACTTTATAAGAAATTTTACTAGAAATATAGGAAAATTTACTATGCATATAGGAAAATTTACTATATTGTATTATAAAATTTACTGTAAAGTATGGTAATTTTTTGGGTTTTTACAGTCTGTGGTGGCTTTACTAGAAGTATGGTAATTTTTCAAAAACTTTTTTCTCAGTGTAAAATCGCATTTTACACATGCTGTATCGAAAAAACAGTTTTTACCATACCTTGGTCGAAAATACCACTTTCGCTTCCGGCTCAAAAAACGCGAATGTGGTATGGTGAAAAATCGTGTACGCAACACGGGGATAAAGAGGGCCACCCCAAAGCACATATTTTCTCTGGACTAGCCAACTCCTTATCTCCCTCGTTGCGTAATATACCATTATACGTATCTTGATAATTATTATATTCACTCATGTTCGTACTTAATAATCGAGTTCTACGTATCGTTGTTTGAACCGAACGAATTATATCTCCTAAGATAACATCAGTGATAAATAGGTGAAGTTTAAACTAAGCAGGACAATTATAAAAAAAATCTAATTGAATTTTTTAATGATTATTTTTTAATTACACATTTTTGCTAATTTAAATTTTCGAACGGATTAAACTATGTAAATTGTTTCTCCCGAAACATTATGTAAAGAGAAAAATTATAATATTGCTTAATACCAAGTGATAAATAGTTATACATATTTTATTTTCATTAGAAAATCGTAGCTATATAGCTCGAAAGTTTTTTATTAGTAATTTAACATTAGCAGCAAATTGGTTATTAATAAAACTATATTATTCATCATGAGTTCTTTTTGTATGTGACGTCATAAATTTCATTTCCACCGTAGAAAATTAGTAATTAAAAGTGGCTTTTAAACAACAGGTCTCTATGTTTAACATCTAGGTTTCGAAAATGTAATTTTCTATGTGTCTTTATATAATATACATGTGTATGGGGTATGATATCTGGTTTGAATATGGCGGAAAATATCATTCATAGACTTTGATCTGATAAATCTTAATATTTAGTTTTATTTAGTTAAATTCAAATTTCCAACATCCAGAATTAGACATTGTTACACAATAAAATTGTTAAGGTAGTAGTTGTGTTAATTTAAAGAGTTTTATTTTAAAATTTTTACCACAACATAATGCAATCTAATAACCAGAGAAATAATATATGTGATAGAGAGGTACATTATCTTAAGGGGATGTGAGTACCGACGTTATTTTTCAAACGAGCATAACTCACGCAAATATCAATAGAATTATCCAGAAAAAAATCTGCATATAGTGTTTGCGTGTACGGAGCGCTTGACAGACGTCTTTTTCCAAAAAATGATGAGAATTTATTTAATTAAATAAAAACCGTACTGTCGGTAAGTAGGAATCTACAATTGACCTACTTTTCAAACGAGCATAACTCACGCAAATATCAATAGAATTATCCAGAAAAAAATCTGCATATAGTGTTTGCGTGTACGGAGCGCTTGACAGACGTCTTTTTCCAAAAAAATGATGAGAATTTATTTAATTAAATAAAAACCGTACTGTCGGTAAGTAGGAATCTACAATTGACCTACTTTTCAAACGAGCATAACTCACGCAAATATCAATAGAATTATCCAGAAAAAAATCTGCATATAGTGTTTGCGTATACGGAGCGCTTGACAGACGTCTTTTTCCAAATAAATGTTTGAATGTTGATTTAAAAAAATATTGAAATTAGGGTTGCACATCCCCTTAAATAATTATTTTTCAAATATATGTAGATATTGTTGCTCGAAGAACAAGTCACTTTCGCTTCTTACCAATTTTTTATTTTTTATTCGATTTTAATATTTGACGCCTCGTTTTACTGTTTAAACATTTGACTACGACCCATCCAGGCTCATATAACGAAATAGTTAATTTATACGAAATAAGGTGTAATTGTTCGTAGTAGAATTCAAATTTTTTCTAGTTTTTTTATTTTTGAACTGTAAACAATTTCACTTTACTTCGTATACAACAATCATTTTATAATATGAGCCTGGATGGGTCGTAGTCAAATGTTTAAACAGCAAAACGAGGCGCCAAACATTAAAATCGAATAAAAAATAAAAAATTGATAAGAAGCGAAAGTGACTTGTTCTTCGAGCAACAATATCTGCATGTATTTGATAAATAATTATTTATAACAAATTTTTTTCTTTAAGATAATGTACCTCTTTATCACGTATATTATTTCTCTGGTTATCAGATTATATTAGGTTGTGATAAAAATTAAACAATAAAACTCTTCGAATTAACATGACTACGACCTTGAGTTTTCAAACAATTTTCTTCCTCTATTCAATTTATACCCATGATCTTTACAATATAACCCATTGTTATTTACCCTTTATGTCAGGGATTCACAATATTATGAGGAAAAGATGAATTTGTTAGATGTGCGACTAATTTGATATAGAAGTATTGGTGATTTTATTTAATGATAAGACAACTAAATCTGATTGAATCAATAATGTTTGACGTATTCAATAGGGTATTTAATGAAGCATTAACCATTTATTTAGACATAAAAATATTGTAGGTAATTTAAGTAAATGTCACTTTCTATCTAATGGTAAGTTAACATTAACAGCGTTTCCATAAAGTTTAATGAATATGACGTCGTTTAAAACAGCATCAAATTTTTATTAACTATTTTCGAAAATAGTTTCTTCGATTATAATTAGTTTTTTGAAGATTTTTATGATGATTTCAGATATGCTTAGCAATTAAAGTTATAATAAATAAGCTTTTGTTACGTTTTACGATCTTTAGAAATTAATTAATCATTAATAAATTACAATTAAATTCGTGTAAAAAATGAGTAGATGTATATGTATCGGTTCTAAGATATTGTTGGTAGCTTTCAATATTCCAAATCTGAAAATATAATTTAAGTTTTCAACTCTTAGAATTTATTGTATTTTTCTTAGATTTTTAAGAAATGTGTAGTACACAGGGTTGCGAGTACTTAATTCCCTGAGGCACTAAATTCCTCAACAAGTCTAGAAACACTTCGGACTTCTGGACTTAATCGGAGTCAATTCCGAATACACGTCGGAATTTCGTACTTGATGGGAGTCAATTCCGGAAACACGTCGGACTTTCGGACTTGATGGGAGTCAATTCTGAAAACACGTCGGTATTTCGGATTTGACTGGTCTCAAGTCCGAAAACACATTGCACTTCCGGACTTCAGGATGCAAGAAGTCCAAATTCCGAATAATTTTTTTTTTTAGACTTTTTTCCAGAAGTACAAAGCTATTCAGGTTTTAAAGCAGAGTTCAATGTTTGCGCTTCACTCTTCCTAAAGAAAACCAAATTCTGTTTAAATTTCACGTTTTGAAAAATTAATCTATTATCTTCTACGTTTAAGAAAATAGTGAAATCATTGTTGCACAATAAAATGTAATAACTTGCATACAATTTATGAACAATAGACCTTTTCATTTGGGCCAAGATTATAGATTAAGTATATTAACAATATTTTTCTTGATTATGTGCTGCTCTAAATCTCAAACCTTAAAAATACTAAAGTCACTACGAGGTTCTCTTAAATAGAATTCAGATAAAAGTAAGATTTAGGATACTTCTGCAATATAATGCCAACAAATATGGATGCATGTAAATAGTACATTACGATACCAGTGCGAGAAAGTAGATTTTCGATACGACGTATCGAATTTTTTGATACGACGTATGGAAAGTTCGATTTCGAGTACACGCTTTTTGCCGAGCATGCGGGAAATCGAACTTCCCGCACGAAGTGTCGAAAAATAATCTCCCTTTACTGCACTGAGTATTCAACCCCTGGTGACATATGTAGTGATATAGATTACTCAACTGTTATTTGTGGTGAATAGTTATATCATAACTTTGACAAAAATTAAATTTTTAATTCTGAAAAAACTCTTTTTCTAGTTTGTTTTCTATTTAGAAAGTTGTACGTGCGATTTTTTTTTAATTGATTGATTGTTGTTTGAAGATGAGTCTTTTTTCAATACTTACTTAAAACAAGACCAACAATTTCTACAGTTCAAGTTTGTTAGAGCCTTTAAGTGTACCATTGTGACTTTCTTCATATACTTTTACGTTCGAAAACATTCTACTGTTTTAATGCAGGTAGTACACTATTTTAGCTAGTATAGATTCTATATTTTTCAGCTCCAAGGTACCAGCTACTCAGAAGGAATACACTTTTACTTACATGCTTTTAATACTCACCAAAAGGTACTAAATTGTATTTAACGAAGCTGAATCTAACAAAATTACATAATGTATGCGAACCATTGGTAAACCTACTGTGTATAAAATGAATAAAAATAGTTTAAATAAATATTTACAATTCATCTTACACAAGTATTACTCTTTATATCTCTTTTCCAGAAAAAAACTAAAATAAAAAATATTATATGTGCAAATCCGCGGACTAGAGACAACAACTGGGGTACAAAAACGGAAAAAATTTTTTTTGAGGGCACACCTACCACATAATAAGATTTTTTCGGTTCTTTGGGGGTCCCCCAACATAAAAATACTCGTGAACACTCATTATCCGTTGCTAAACTTTTTTGCCGACGAAATCAATTTTTCTTATGGAAATTTAACATGGGAAAAATGGACGAAAAGTAGTCATTGATGATTAACCAATAGCAAACTATTGAAGAGGCCAAACCAAATTCTACAAAAGAGCGATTAAAGTTGAAGAATAGAGCTTTAATTTGAGATAAGAATCGTTAAAATCGGTCGATTCTGTGCAAAGCTACGTGAAGTTGAAAACGGCGAAAAATGACAAAAATTTGAAGAATTACGTGGATTTGAAAAAAATCGCTCATTTTCGTCATTATTCGCCATTTTCAAATTCACGTAGCTTTGCACAGAATCGATCGATTTTAACGATTCTTATCTCAAATTAAAGCTCTATTCTTCAACTTTAATCGCTCTTTTGTGGAATTTGGTTTGGCCTCTTCAATAGTTTGCTATTGGTTAATCATCAATGACTACTTTTCGTCCATTTTTCCCATGTTAAATTTCCATAAGAAAAATTGATTTCGTCGGCAAAAAAGTTTGGCAACGGATAATGAGTGTTCATGAGTATTTTCATGTTGGAGGATCCCCAAAGAACCGAAAAAATCTTATGTGGTAGGTGTGCCCTAAAAAAAAATTTTTTCCGTTTTTGTACCCCAGTTGTTCTCTGTAGTCCGCGGATTTGCACATATGCGATCAAAATAAGATCATTTTAAAAGTAAAGCATACTTTAAATGTTTTATGTAAGATAAGAGAGAATATTAATATGAATTAATTTTGATTAAAAATAAAAAAGGGTTGAACCTTAAAGGAGATAAACTATGCCTGAAACTAAAAAATAAATAATAAAATATTATCATTAATATTAAGTTATTATAGTTTGTGAGCGACATTTTGTAACCACAAAAAGTTGGTATTGCTCTTATAGTAAACTATAATAAGCTTCTATACATGAGTTTGCTCATTGAACTCTGCTTCAAGTCCTGAGTAGCGTTGTACTTCTCGAAAAAAGTTTGAAAAAAAAAATTATTCGGAATTTGGACTTCTTGCATCCTGAAGTCCGGAAGTGAATTCCGACGTGTTTTCGGAATTGACTCCCATCAAATCCGAAAATCCGACGGGTTTCCGGAATTGACTCGCATCAAGTCCGAAATTCCAACGTGTTTTGTACCTGGTAGTACACGTTAAGTTAGTATTATTATTCAAGAAAAGTAGTTAGATTTTTGTCAGCAACGTTTACAGAAACTATTAATAACTATACCTTCCGATTGAAACACCATTGCTGATTCATTGGCACAGTGCTTCCTTAACCTTAATTTACTGATAATGATATTAATCTAACAACACCATTTAAAAAAGAAAATAAAGTATTTTATCCTAGGCTTCAGGTGCATTTATACTATATAAACAGAATGAGCTTTAAGGTGTAAAAAAAGATTGTATATTTATTTTATCTCTACAGAAAGTATTTTTGTATCTTATATATTGTGTACATATGTATATGGCAAATACTTGTATTTGTACTCTGGTAGAATAAACAATTAAATAAATAAATAAATAAAATAAATTAAAAAAAAATAAAATATAACTAACCGAAAAATCGATTTTTTTAGATATAACCTATTTACGAAAAATCACGTTTTTGTAAATAACTAAGGACTGACTATAGTTCTAAACACCATTTTTTTATATTATAGAAAATTTTATCTACAACATTAATATACGTAAGCCATATCGACTTCAAAATATTAAGAGAGTGGAAAAATAAAATATAAAATATTCAATAATCGATTTTTAAAATATCCTCAAAGAAAATAAGAATTTATTTTTCAAGATATAACACATATCTATACACTCACGCACGCATGCATTTACGTACAGAGGCACATAAGAAATAAAATTTTCTTAAAAACGATGGACTTTTATGTCAAATGTTTTTAATCGTTTTTTCAACTTTCGAAAATTCTTTTTGAGTAAGTAATATAACCAGTGCATGTGTACTAAAAGCGGACCAGTCAGTGCTTCCCAGATATAGGTCATTTCACTTTATCCACTCATTTATTTCTCTCTGATTACCATCGTCCATTTCATAATCCTTATCCTGACGATCTGCAAATGATAATCGCCTACTAATCGAAATGATTCGTATAGAAAAACCAATCATGCTCAGTATAAATAGAGCGGATAAACTTGGAAATGGCATCAGTACATTGTCAAGGTATTACAATGGTGTTTCCTCGCTATTTCTTCGCGCTGTGCGCTGTTTTACTCTTCGCTGCTGTCGGAGGCATCTATGCCGAAGAACCATCGGAATCAATTGAGCTGAGCAGTGCTGATTTGGAAATATTGAGCAATTATATTGCTGAGAATGGTGAAGACGTAGAGGAACGCAACCCAGTAAGAAACAATTTTTCATTATCATTTCATTTTAACAATCCCGTTAAATGTTACCAATTAAAATATATTTTTTTCATGTTTTTCTATTCATGTGCGAGGAATAATAATGATGTAATTAAATAGTTAAAATGTCTTAAGTACTGATAAGTGAAATTAAATCTCATTTGAAAAAATCTTAAAAAGAGCTACGGTAGCTCAATCATCTAAAGACTCGGACTTTCGATTCGAAATTTTTGTTTAGCCAAACAGCATCGTGTTCGAATTCCAGCCTCTGCGATTGACTAGTACCTCTGTGCCAAGTTTATCGAAATTCCGAATTTTCACGTGCTTATCTCACTGTAGCTCTGATGGTTCGGAAGCCACCTAAAAACCTAGGTCCCCATTGCTGGGCGAGTTACTAAGGGTGGACCCATTGCATCCAAAGTGCTCAACAATGCGGGGCTATATAAGGCTTCAGATTCCTGTAAAATATAAAAAAAAATCTTATTTGATGTGTTTTTAATCAAAATTCTCTAAAAATAAACAAATAATGTTTCTATACATAATTGTATGCTTATATTACGATTTAACTTCGTAGCTTTTGGCAGCCGCCTTAAGAATCATAGCGCAAGCGATTAAGTGGGCAGCAAAACACTGCATCAAGGAAGCTGCGATGCATTGCAAGGACCACTGGAAAAATCCTGGCGCTCTCGTTGACTGCGCTGTACGTGTTTTTATCACATTAATTAATATTTTTAGTATTGATTCGTTTGTATCTGTTGAAAAAACTAATTTTTTATAATTATTTTAGAAAAACTACTTAGCGGCTAACAAGGGACGCTGCCTCGTTGGTGGATACAATACTAAAGTTTAGATTTATTTGAACTATACCAAGAATTATAAATTATTTTAATTAAATAAATATTAAAAAAAAAATCTTACATTTTATTAATATCCAGCCGACCTAATCAGTATATATATATAGAGTTTCTTGTAAACAAAACCATAAATTAAATGACAAATAATAATAAAAACTATAATACAAATAAAAATAATGATTCGATAATTCTAGCAAATGATTTTTCGTATATTTGTTTAGTAAAAAGCTTACATTAATCTGTTAATTTTTATTACAAAAGAGTTCAAGAATAATACATCTTCCATCAGTCTAGTGCCATCAACATAAAGTTGACTATTTAATTTACAATATAAGAAAATAGTTTAGTAAAAGTTGGAAAAAGTTTTACAAACATTACCATACTATCTAATAAATCTGCAGACTCTAAAAACACAAAATATTATCATGCCTTTGTAGGTATACAATAGTATATTCTGCGTCAAGGGCGGAAAGTGAGCTTTTCTAGACCAAGTGTGGAGTTTGCAATACTAGTCGAAGGCGAGTACTGCAAACACACGAGGTCAACAAGCCCACTAGCCCTTGGTACACCCCATATTCTTTGTGATACACTCTTTAAATTAAATTCAGTGAAAAATCACTGTTTTAAAGGGTAAAGGCGTGCACTGTAGAAATAGTGCATTTGCATACCATAATAGTGTCTATACACTGAATTATCAATGTATCTATTGGTTAGTAATGCATATCGTCGATTTGGGAGGTTAAAAAATACAATAAAATACACAATATAATAATATAATAGTTAAACATTTAGAAATGATTCTATGAAACTTTGGATTCCCATATCAAAAGCCTGACAAATATCTCGCTTTTAATATTTGTTGTAGCACACTTATAGCAAAAAGAACAAATTTATTAAATAATTTTTAATCGAACATATGTAGAAGAATCGTCCGAGAAATTTAACACCAGACTCTCGCCAAACTAATGCCAGACGAATTTTTTACTACAGTTAGAAAGATATAAAAAGAAAGAATTCCTCGATCTTTTAGTGATAAATTCTATTGACACCGTATACCTGTCAAAACGAACAGCTCTTCCACCCAACATACCGAAATTAACCGGAGCGATGAATCGGAGTCGTCAAAGGCATCATCGCCGCGCGTCGCGCGCTCCCTCCACGCCCGCGCACAATGTACCGATTCGAAGCCCATCCACCTTCATTCCGGCTCGCACAGCACAATCGCGAATAACTGCTCTTTTCCGTGCGCTAGCTCGCTCGCCTGCTCTCTTCTCGCGCGGACGGATAAAGGGCGCGATAGGGTAATTTCCCGGGGCGCGCGATCCCGATCAAATTATTCCATAGATTCGGCCCGCGCTACTGTGCCGGGGTGCGACACTCGGAGTATCACGCGCCCCCGTGTAGAGAGAAGAAGGAAATCCCGGAGAACAAGAGCAAAGTAGCGAAGAGAGAGAGAGAGAGAGAGAGAGAGGGAAAGACTCGACGTTTGATCTCGAAATCGGTTGGCTGGCTCCATTGTGAGGCGATCCCCGCGCGAGGACGAGGAGATTCGCGCGTGTACGTATATCCTCTCTCTCTCTCTCTCTCTCTCTCTCTCTCTCTCTCTCTCTCTCTCTCTCTCTCTCTTTCTCTCTCTTTCCCTCCCCTCGTCTTTGCAGACTTAATGCCGCCCTCGCGCCCATTGTGCATGCCGAGAGACGTCGTCGTCGTCGTCTTCGCTATTGCGACGCGCACGCGCGTGTCTCTCTCTATCCGATATGACAATTATCCGCGTGTCGCGTTTTTTGCGCATCGCACTCTCCGGTATATAGGCTTCTTTGTGCCACGCTTAATGGCGCGTGTGTGTCAAAGAGCCGGCATCGAGGCCAATTAAAAATTATTACCGGTCCGAGCGCGTCTCTTTTGCGCGTACGCGCACGCTAAGAGTGAAATTACGCGTGTCGTGCGCACCCGCCCCCCTCACGAATATGAATGTACCGAGTGATGCGGCGTAATCATTCCGAGAATGATTTTTGTCGCGCGAAGGTTCGCTTTACAAAGGGGTGCAGAAGTGCGAGAGAGAGAGAGAGAGTGAGGGAGAGGGGGGGGGAGTTGGCGGGAGGTAGAAAGAGAAGTACTTTACGAAGCCAAGTTCCAAAAGTCGCTTGCCTGCCTAATAGATTATGGCGGCTCATTTGCACATCGCCCTCCTCTCTTCCTCTCGCGCGAGCAGCGCGCGGTAGGCCAAAACAAGATTCTCGAGAGTGTATTTTCAAGTGAATTAACATTTAACTTTTTCGTTGTCGTTTGGAAAACATAGATAGCTTATCTTGGAAAAATAAATTCTTTACAAAGGTATACAGTAGTGAATAATGTTCAGTGCCTCACTGAGAAAAGTGATTCTTTGTGCCAAATGACATTCATTAACTGTTAAGAAATGGTATTCATTTGGGATATAGTCAATTGAATATTCATTAGCAGTTAAGAAATGGTTATTTGAAATCCATATACTACCGCTGCGCTGGTGTAGTGCTCTACAGTACTTCTAAATAATATGTTACTCGTACCTCAGGTGAATCACATAACTTGTGAATGCAAAATAAAATTATTTTATAGAATACATTCCAGTTCAAATATATACAACTAAATAAAGTACGAAGATTTCAATACTAATCGTGATTGCAACGTGTCTAACCTACCTTTTTAGCTACATCTCGGAAAGTCATATTTCTTAACTGTTAATGAATGGGCAATTTGTACCAAACATATAAGTTTTTCGGGTCATAAATGAATTATTTCTTTGTAGCAAGGAATCACTTTTCTCAGTGTGAGTAGTGATAAGTTGGTAACTATTCAGAATGGTGGATGTATACTATTTTAATAATGTAATTTTACTATTTGGTAATGAAATTTACATTTCACTAATTTCTTTGCTCCTGCATTTATTTTATTTACGACGTTTTGAAAAAAATAAATGGTATTCCTAGAATAAGCTGTTATTCTTTTATAATCTTCACTAAATTGAATAATCATTTCATAAAAATGTATTTATTGTGAATCTTCTTATTACGTAATGACTCAAACTTTTTTATCTGATGAGTAATAAAATATGGGGATGCGTACAATCGGCGATAATTTATCGTAATACCACACCCATTCATGTAAACTAATTATATACTACCAAAACCATGCATAGTACATAAAATGTCACATATTAAATCGCAACCAAAAATGAAAGATACGTTTCATCGGTTCGCATCAACAACGAGCTTTTCCAATCTAATGAGAAATTTACTTCATGATACTCTTTGAAAACCTCGTTAAACTGCCCATCGTCCCATCATAAACATTGTGCAGCCCCAAACACTCCGAAAAGCTCCCACAATCCCGTGAATCATAAAAAAATGTGTATCCGTTTTAGAATACCATTTACCCAACCCCGACAAAGCTCTCTCTCTCTCCTTCTCTCACTTTGAGAAACCCCCCCTGCGAAAAGAGAGGGGAAAAATAACGAAATAGAGCGAGCTCGCACTCGCGCGCGTCGGGGCGTTGGCGGTGCTGCTGCGGCGCATCCGAAAAAGAAGGGGGCTGCGCGGTATTAGGACGGCGTTATTGGCCCCCGAGGCCAGAGAGAGAGAGCTGCGCGCCATTGTTGTGATTGGCCCTCTCTCTTCTCATCTCTTTCGCGTGGCGTGATTTCGCAACCGTGCAGCAGCTCGCTTTGCTCTCGCGCGGGTTTTAAAAGGAAGCTGCTACTGCGAGCTTTCGCGCGTGCGGCTGTTTCGCGGCGACGGTTAATCAAACCGGCACGGGCGCGGTGTAGGACCGTATAGCGCGCTCGCTGACCTTTTTGAGGTGTCGCTTCGCGTCGGTGGATTTAGGTTTAGGAGGTGGGCGAATGAGGTGGTGAGCGAGAGGTAGGTTAAACGCGCGGCGAAAGCTGTGCATAATTAATTTCTGAATGAGAATATCTTTCTTTCGTTATTTAAATGTATTTTTAATTTAGTTACGAGATGCCGATAATAGCTAGACTATTGGATTTAATAGTTATTGGTAATACATTTTTATGGAATTTCTGTACTTTTTCAGAGGTATGAATTAGTTTCGGACATCTTTGGACAGTGATGAGTGTGCTAAATAATTGCTTTCTCCTAGAGGAAGTTTTCGAGAAAATGTGTCGGAAGTGTTGTTTAGCATCATTTGAAATAGATACACGATTTTTGGAAAATGTCCGTATGGATGTGTGTGTGTGTGTGTCTGTGTGTGTGTGTGTGTGTGTGTGTATAAGCTGATGTATTCATAAGTATAAGTATAAGACATCAAATAAACAAAAATAATGAACTTTGTTCATTATTTTTATTTTGGATGTCTAATATTTTAATAATTTAAAGCAGATCTCGTGGTCTATCCGACCGATTTTGACAGGATAGGATTTATTCTTTTGGTTTTTGTTTATTTATTTCCGGAAAACATTTCTTTTTTTAATTCAATTTTCTTTTGTTTTATAGCGATTTTTCGATTTTTGATTATTTGATACTTTGAAGTCAATATTGCTTGTAGTTTGAATACAAAACCGCTGCCAATTCATTGGCTATTAGCTTCCTAAAACTAAAGTTATTGTTCTAGTACATTGATTGTTTACATCAGTATGTAGGTAAATAATTGTTATTTATCAACGTGCATGTGTTTTCCATATTTTATTTATTCAAACTTATTTTACAAAATTAACTTTAATTGTTTATTTTTTAAAAATTTCTTGAACTCGGTTCGAAGACATAAAACAGTTATCTCTGTGCCAACTTTCAGGACGATTGACTGATTTTTACTCATGTTATCTTATGAGAAAGAAAATGCACGTTTTTCCTAAGATAATTTTTTTCTCGAAAACAAATAAAAATAATCTCTTGACATTTTAACACAATGTTGTACTCGATAAGTGTAATAAGTGGTTACAATTTTGAGTAGATAAATAAAATATTATTTTAGAATTTTAGAATTAAAGAATTTTCATTAATAAAAAATGACATACTAAAGATAATTTGAATATTAAAAAAAAAATTATTATGTTAAGTAATACTGGCTGTAACATATTAAAAAAACCGCTGCCAATTCATTGGCACGAAGCTTCTCAAACTAATTTATCAATTCCTTTTTTTATACTTTTTAATAAAATAATTTTTTTCTCAAAAACAAATGAAGAAAATTTATTGAAAGTTTAACCAAATATAGTTTTTAATAAGTGTAATATATAATATACATACAATAAGTCGTTGCCTATATCGCAAACAAATAGTCTATAAATTTCAAGCTTCTACACGGAGTCGTCATTTAGAAATTACGATTATCAAAAAAACGTAAAAAAGTTTTAACCTTAAATATCTCTAAAAATCATGGGACAATTCTTTTATCTAAAGGACATATAGAATAAATATATAAATTCTACATTTCCACAAAATTTCAACATGATTAAACCGATTTTTTTTCTCTAGTTATCAGGCGACAAAGAAGGAAAGTTTGCAAAATACGAACATTTTCAATATGAAATATTTCAAAAAGTAATCGTACGATCTTGGTGAAAATTCGCAAACATATTATCTATATCACATACAAAATTGCCTATAAATTTGGAGCTGATACATGGAGCCGTTTTCGAGAAATTACGATTTGAAAAAAAAATTTTTTAATTTTTAACCTCAAATATCTCTCAAATTTATGGACTAATCATTTTGCCCAAAGAACTCGACCGAGAGCTATCCAAAATCTACCTCTACAAGGAATTTTGAAGCGATTAAGTCAATTTTACTTCAGTTATCATGCGACATACAAAACTCATTTTTTTCGGTTTTCAATTTTTTTCTCAAAAACTAATCAACAGAATGAATTCAAAATTGTACAGATTGTAGCTATTTATATTCTGCATTATCATGATTTTTCTTCAAAAAAATTAACCGTTTAGTTTAGGAGTTATAAGCTTTAAAAAAAACACGTTTTTGTTAAAAACAAAAGAACCGTGATAGCTAGAGAATTTTTTTTTTGGAAAATATAGGTATTTTAATACTCTTTTGAATGCTTCCCACACGATTCAAATATCTCAATGTTATCATTAAAAAAAAATGAAAATTATTTTTTTAAAAAGTGAAAAATCGAAATAAAAAAAATGATCCAAAAAACTACATAATATTATTATTTTCAAAAAATCTTGAAAAAAAAAACAATTTTTAAGCGTTGTTCGAAAACAATTGGACAAAAGTTGAAAAAGCTACAGCGTTACACACACACACACACACACACACACACACACACACAAGCACACACACGTACACACACACGCACACACACACATACGCACACACACACGCATACACACACACATATACATACGGACATTTTAAAAAAATAGTATATATTGACTCCAAATGACCCAAAACATCTTTCTAACATGTTACCTTGAAAGCTTTTTTTTCAGCGTTATAAAGCTTCCTCTATGATGAAGCAAAATTTTAAAAACAAAAGAAAATTAACAAAATGGAAAAAAGGTTAGGTATTTCAAAATATCCTTCAAAACGAAGAGAATAAGCTTCGTCTGATGAAAATCGGTCGAATGGTTCAAAAGTTATCGCGCGCGCACATACACTCACACACATCTACACCCACACCCACACTCACACATACGCCCCCACACACACACGCACACGAACACACACACACGCACGCACGCACGCACGCACGCACACATACACGCACACACACGCGCCCGCACGCACACAAATTCAATCCGTCAAAAGTGACACTTATTGCAGATAATTATTTTATTTTATCTACTATACATTTTCAAAGCAACTTTCTCAAAGTCGAAATCAAACAATAGAAAGAAGTTTAATTAATTAACACATAGTCAAGTATACATAACTTCACTCTACACCAATCAATTAATCTGTTAACTAATTAACGAATTATTGGCCCTGTAAACATTAACTTTGTTAAATAATCTAGATTCTTTAGTATCTCAATTTATAAAACAGCAATATCAGAACTTTTGTGTAGAAGTAAATAAAGAAATTCTTATTAACAAATTATTAAGTACTTGACATAAATTATTAATTCTCATATATATAAGGAGTCCTAGAAATAAACTGTATATAATACCGACGGATATGTTACAGAATAAAGAATATATCATAAACAGCATGATTTGCAAACCGATGCATCCGGCAAGTATGTGTACTTACAAGAAAATTAGGCTGCGAAAATTAAAAAAAAAAAAAACTTTAGCAACTAAAGATGCAATAGAAGGATAAATAGTGAAATTCATCTCACATATAAAAGTTATTTTTGCATAAGTTAAACTTATAAACTCAATTATTTTAACAAACTTAATGTTTAAAGAGCTAATGATTCGTTATTTAGTTAATAGATTAATTAATTGGTGTAGAATGAAGTTTTGTATAGGTACTTGACTATGTGTTAATTGATTCCACTTCTTTCTATTGTTTGATTTCAACTTTGAGAAAATTGCTTTTCAATTGAGTAATATTAAAATGCGATAGGTTGTGGAGAGATTTAGTAGATAAAATAAAATTATTAATACAACAAGTGGCAAAGTTTCGGAAGATTTTTGAAAAATTCATTATGAACATCAAATAAAAAATAAAGTTGGGAAATTACATTTAAGAAATTTATTTTAAATAGACAGAGAGAGAGAGAAAGGAATACTTTAATGAATAAATATACAGACAAAAAAAATATTGCTTCTCAAAGACTAAGCTTTGCAGTGGTGACAAAAATATTGATACAAAAAATGTTTAAAAACATGTTTTAAGAATTTTGACACATTTTTACACGGACTTGGTAAGTGTTTATTTAAAAAATGTAAACTGAAGATAATTTAAAACAGAAACTTAAAAAGATACAAAAATCATATCTCACTGTTCGGAATAAATATCCATTTTGAAAATTTAAAAAATTTCAATTTGGAGCAAAGTTATAGGGCCATATAGGCGACCACCTATTTTAGACGCGTGTAAAACCCCGCGAAACACATTCAAAAATAAATTTTTTCTCAAATCGGCAGTTCATCTCTTCTTTAAATTGCGCTTTGACTGCTGCACGAGTGCCCTTTACATACTATAGAAAAAGTTTATCCAAAATGGCAATTCAAAATAATTGTTTGATTTTGAAAAATCATCATCGAAAATGTAAAAAAACCGTGCGCGGCCACGGGAATTCACGACGGCTGATCGATAATGACCGTGGGGAGGGGATGTTGACTCCTTCTCTTTTGTGCTTTCTCTCTCACTCTCTCTCTCATGGACGCAGTTTGTCTCTCGCGACGTGCCGCATCTCCGTAATCTTTACACATTTTCAATTCGCTTTTTTTCCCAAAACTATTAGACATAGAAAGACGATTTTTTAAAAATCAAAATGCCGCGTGGAGATCTACACGTTTTCAATATCATTAATTAAGGTTTTCAAATTTTTATATTCAAGTTGGCGGTTTGCACTTTTATATCCTGGACCTGTATATATTAAATCCATTACTAAGAAAAAACAACATTGTATTGTTATTTTGTCGCACGGTATAAATATATTTATTATTACACTTGATCGCATTTCTTTTAACGCACTTTTTGTGTTTTCTATAGTAAAACTAATTAACTTATGTTTATATTTGCATCATATATTTAAAAGTTTTTTAAAGTTTTTAGAAGGATTAAGGAAAAAATATTAATATTTAATATTTTTTTGTTAATCTATTAGGATATAAGCTATCAATTAAATATAAATGAATGAATGAATGAATTTGAGTTTATTTTGGTAAATTCCAAAAGGTTGAGTTATATGTACATAGAAATAATTACAATCAACCATAGCCATAAGTCGTCGAGTACAATAAGATAAACGCAAATAAAATAAAAAAGTATGGCGATTATTCTTAGAACTAAAAGTTTATCACAGCATTAGTTATCAGCGAATCTCACAGAATTACATTAAAAATATAGAATAATAATATAAAAAATAAGAATGAAGGTTACAACGCACTCAAATCAGTCTAATGAAAGTAACTGCGATCGAAAAGCGCTTTTAAAGCGAGATAATCTCGGTAGATATTTGATTACTTTATAGGGAGGGAATTCCACAGATGGACTCCCTCGGAATCGGACGGACCTAACACCAAACTCAGAGTACACCTGTGGAATTGCAAAGACTCCAGTAATCTCCCTGGCCCGACGTTCGGATTGGCGCGCGTTAAACAGACTGAGTAGATCGGACGAACTGCGGAAGTTAAATAGTTTATAATACAGAAGTATGTGTCAGTGAAGTATGTTCTTCTAGTATCCGTGCGCATCCAATTCAAACGTTCGCGGTAGAACGTTAAGATGATGTGAAATACCGACATCATTTTCAAACATGGGTATCTCATGAAAATACCAATAGAATCGTCCAAAAAAAAATCTTATAGTTTTTTATTGTATTATTTTTTTATTGTATTAATTTTTATTGTATTTATTGAGTATAGTATTAACATATACGGAGCGCTTGACGTTCGTGTTTTTCCAAAAAAATGATGAGAATTTATTTAATTAAATAAAAACCGTACTGTCGGTAAGTAGGAATCTGCAATTAGGCTACTTTTCAAACATGGATATCTCATGAAAATACCAATAGAATCACCCAAAAAAAAATCTGAATATAGTGTTTACGTGTACGGAGCGCTTGACGTTCGTCTTTTTCCAAATAAACGTTTAAATGTTGATTTAAAAAATATTGAAATTCACGTTTTTTTTATCGAGTCCTCCATTTATTTATTGTATGCGATTATTAAATGGTAACACATGGCCTTAAGTGAACATCCCAGCTCAATCAAAAAATGTACCTGATATAAGAATTTTGCAACCCTTGTAGTCTCGTCTTCTGTTTGACGGTGGTGTCAAGTGGGATGGTGTAACAGTAATCGAGGTGAAGGAAAATCAACGCCTGAACAAGACGCTGACGGAGCAACTGGGTAGTGCAGGACCGCATAGCGCGAAATATATACAGTACACGATTTACTTTGTGAGTTATGCGATCAACTTGTGGCATCCAGGAGAGTGTGTGGTCTTGCACCACCCCGAGGCTCACAACAGTCTTGGAAAATGGGATTGTGATACCTGGCCCAAGCTCGATTCCTAAAAATCCCGTTTTCCAGGTGGTCCGCGTATGCCTATGTAACCGATCATTTTGGAATTAAAGTATTTATGTTCTTCTCCAAAAATTATTTGAGACGAGTTTTTTTATTTTTTTGTTGCATCAAAATTGCATGCGATTAGCAATGCCAAAAAAGTCCGAGAAAATCCTTACTTAGAAAAAAATTTGTTCAATGTCATTTTCAAACTGCTACTATTTCAGCAGTAAGGAGGTTCATGCGCGACTTTCTAGTCAAAGCAGTGTTAAACGAAGAGGTTAACTAAAATTTGAAAAAACAATAGTTGTAGTGTGATTTATTTATTTAAATTAATATAGATAGTCAATAAATTATAAACAAAGGGTAACATGACGAAGCAAATTTTTTTAATAATATGTCGATATTTTAGAAACAGATATCGTCACAACAAATTATTGATAAAACACAGGAATCGTTTTTCTTTCTCAACCGATTTTCATTTTGAAGGTCTTATTTTGTTCCTTAATTAATTTCATGGGGACTTGCCGAAGGAAAAATTCAAAATTATTCAAAATTCAGTAAGTTATAGCTATAGTTGTATATAAATTCGTGCTCGTCATTAAAATAATATATTTTTTAAAGTAGCTATACCTTTCTGGGTTTTGAATAATTTTGAATTTTTCCTTCGGTAAGTCCCTATGAAATTAATTAAAGAACAAAATGAGATCTTTAAAACTAAAATCGGTTAAGAAAAAAAAGATTCCTGTGTTTTATCAATAATTGTTTGTGGTAATTGTTGTGACGATATCTGTTACTAAAATATCGACATTTTGTTAAACAAAGTTTGCTTAGTCATGTTAAATTCACTTTGTTTATAATTCCTTGACTATCTATATCATTTTAAATAAATAAATCACATTACAACTATCGTTTTTTCTAATTTTAGATAACCTCTTCATTTAACACTGCTTTGTAGCATATAAAATATAATTTCACTAAGTTTTGAGCCCACTTTCACATCCTTTATGTTTGTTTTGAAAAAAATTGAAAAATGCACAAGTTGTGCACTTTTTAGAAATAGTACATTGCGGTACAAATGACGAAAGTTGAAGTTCGAAATTGAAGTTGAAAGCACCATATCACGCAGTGGTGGGCCTTGATCTTTCGTCTTGTGTACCGTGTACTATTTTTCTTGATGCCAGGTGGAAAGTACGTTTATAGCACTCAAAATCATAATTTTAATATGATTATTCGGCTCTCGTGGTATAAAATACTGTATTTTTACCGCATTCGACTTTTCTCACTCGCTTCGCTCGTGCGAAAAACGTCTCCTTCGGTAAATAATCACATTCCCCACCCGTACCATAATGTACTATTACATAATTAGTCTCGCCGATATATATTTTGCCACCGACAATGATAACACCGTAATAGCATGCATTCAGCTTCTCGCATGTAACCCGACTAATTCTCACTTTTTATGCTCTGACTCTTAGGAGTCTTTCATTTCATCAAAGCTCGAGCGTGTTGAGTTCGATGCCCGCCCCGACATTTGCAGCACCGCTGCGCTCGTGCTGCTGCTCGGGGGGGGGGGGGGGGTGGCATCGAAAACATCACGTTCGAAAACATCAATTTTCTACACACTTCTTCCTCATCTTCAGATTCGTCGGATGAGGACAATTCATTATTAATGAACAATCTTTATAGCACTGCGTGGCATAAATCCGCATTTATGTCATCATTTGTGTGACATGGCGGATTTATGCAGTCAGTGCTATAAAATAATGTACGATACACGTGTCATAAGTCGTTCTTTATGGCACGACGTGTATAAGCGCCCAAGCGTAGCGTAAACATAGACATAAGAGAGATAGACTGCGGGTGTAGGTTAGAGTGGCACCTCTAACCATGTTCGCGCACATGCGTTAGAGAGAGACAGCATACCTTCTATTACATATACATCTGTCTCTCTCTTAACGGGTGCCACTCTCGCTAACCTACACCCGCAGTCTATCTCTCTTATGTCTATGAGCGTAAAGTGCAACTATTATGGCACTAGTATCGTAATGTACTGTTTATCTATTTCTAGAGAGGCAAATGCCTCTCTTCATCATTTATCAACCATTAGCAACGAAACTACAGGTAATGCTGCTTGAATCCGGCGATTAAGCCCCTGAAATTACTGATGTACCTGGTCTAGGAGCCCTGTTGGAAAAGAGTAGTATCGACTATATGTACAAGTCACAGATAATCACTTGCCAGGCTGAGAATCAGACAAAGTGTGAGTTCTCCAGCGGCAAGATGATGGGTGGTTCCAGCTCCATGAACATGATGCTCTACGAGCGCGGTAGCAGACAGGACTACGACGACTGGGCGAGCTTTGGGAATACCGGCTGGAGCTGGGACGAGGTCTCGCCGTACTTCAAGAAGTCCGAAGATCAATGTAATCTGGATGTAAGAAAGTTTGGAAGAATAAAACAATACAAAGACGCGCACTAATACTATAATAATTTGTATTTGTAAACAAAAATTAATTAATTTAGTAACTAAAGTTTGCTATTTATCAGTATCCTATATAGACTACTATAAGATTTACAAACGGATCTCAGATAGTATTAGAGTTACCTATTTCACTTATGCAAAGAGAAACACTTTCCACGCCAGGTTTTTTTCAGAAATCCCTTTGCACACGGGCAGGGTGGCTACCTGACCGTTGAGGGTTCGCTGTATTACGACAGATACGAGAGCGCGCTGTTGTCCGCGTGGTTGGAGCTTGGGTATTCGGAGATCGATTATAACGCTGGCGGCAAGCCTAATGGCACGGCGCGAATGCAGTACACCAAAATCAATGGCGCGCGACAGAGTGCTAACGGCGCATTCATACGGCCCGTTCGAGGTAATTATTATGATTGTTTTGGATTATTGATTTTGCGTATTGAACACATGAGGAATTGATGATCAATTGTAGGTCAGCGACCTAATCTTATACTAAGGCCGAATGCCGTAGCACAAAAGATTCTGATAGATACGCAGACGAAGCGTGTCTTCGGTGTTCAGTACCTGTATAAATCGCAGTATCCGAAGACGGTGTTCGCGAGGAAGGAAGTGATCGTGACCGCCGGTGCGGTTGGTTCGTCCAAACTCTTGATGGTTTCTGAGATTGGACCCGTGGAAGATCTGAATAAGACTGAGATTAATCTTATCCGGAAGTTGACTGTAGGAGAGAACCTGCAGAATCATGTGGGTATGCGTCCGGTGTCCGTGAAGATACCCCCAACAGCGTGGAATGTTCCTTCGATCGAGGAGATGCAGAACGATGTGATGTTTTGGCTAGACACTTATCTGGGACCAATGTAAATACTAATTTGCTAGACAATATAGCGTTCTACCAGACATCGCAGGAGCCCAGAGCCAACCTGTCGGATATCAAATTTCATCAAAGTTATTAACAACACGGCTAGTAATTACTCGGACACGAGCGTCACTTCGCTGCCTTATTACAACTGCTTTACCTTTTGGCCCCAGCTGATCGCGCCACGTAGTCGCGGCTTCATCAAGCTCAACACGACTGATCCCGTTAATGCTCCGCCCCAAATCTGCGTGAATAATCTGACTGATCCGCGGGACATGAAAGCTCTAATCGAGGGTGTGAGGATATCAAATCAGCTCTTCAGTACCTGGACCTTTAAGCAAATGGGTTACCAGCGTGTGCAAACCCCAGCACCTGAATGCGACAAGTTCAGTTACGATACCGACGAGTATTACGAGTGCTACGCCAAGATGCATACAACTGTGAACAACTATTTACTAGGGACGTGCAAAATGGGGCCTAGTACTGATCCGACTGCAGTCGTTGATCCCAGGCTAAAGGTTCACGGAATTCGAAGACTTAGAGTGATAGATAAATCCATCATGCCGGTTATCACCAGGGGTGATACCAATGCACCAATTATCATGATCGCAGAGAAGGGTAGCGATATGATCAAGCAAGATTGGCTGACGACGGAGAGTTCTCCGTTGATAGGGACTTATTTGACCGACAGTATCTGATGGAAGAATCTGATCTTTTTGGTTTGAATAACAAATATGAAGGTGTATGTAGAATTTTTCTGTACTTTTGTATAAAAAAACTAGCAAATAAAAGCGCGCTAATTTCATATTACTGTTGTGATTTCGTTTTACTCTCGCGAGCATTCAACATCAAAATTGACTAACGAAATAAACTTGGTTTCCAACGTTTTTAACTTCTATTTATTTATTCCTAGCAATCTATATCTTTCCTCTCGCAAGATTAGGCTTTTGTCTCTCGACAAAGTTCCGACGTCGGCTAGTCAGGCGGTATCTCCTTCGCTCGTGCGAGCATGTAAACACACGCCAGTATACATGAACACGTGGCCGATTTTATAGGCGCGGGTAAAATTGAATGGCTTCTTTCACTCTCGGCGGTTGAGATAATAAACTCCCTCCACAGATTCATAGTCATTTCGTAAAGTAAAATTAAAGTAAAATCGAAATTTACCATTCTTCTTGTTCAGCATTTGAACTAAGTTCATTTTTTCTTTTTTAAATGCTTTGAGCATTTCATCGTAAGATATATCAGCTTCAGCAAGTTTCCTTTTCATACTCTTAGAAATTACTGATCCTAGATTTTCTAAACTGGCAACATAATCTTTTACTTCTTTTAATCTAGCTGGCATTTCGGAAATTTCTTTAAAAGTTTTATTGTTATCAATGATGTCATCATACGTTAAGCTATGATATACAATTTGTTCTAATAAAAAAACATCAGAATTTGTAGGCAATGAAAGAATATCGGAAGCTAAACTTGTAAGAGTGTACGGATTTTTCGATTTTCCTTCTGGAATTTTTTTTTTTTTAAAGTAGTAACGTATCAGCAAACCCATCAATCACTGTAGCAAACTCGATTTCCAAATTGCATTCTTTTATTATATACGAACTAATCGTGGTACTATCGTATATATATATATAAAATTTGTGTAAACTATAGTATTCAACGTACATACTTTCATTGTTATTATCTTCTTCAATAGTATGAGTTTTATTTAATACTTCGCTGGTTTGCTGTAGAGAAATCTCGTTTGTCTTTAAGGTAGTTCTCTAACGCATTATAGTTTGTGCGAGTCAGCCAGAGCACAAACTATACCATACGCATGCCATACGCGTTGTTCTGTCTCTCTCGCTCTCATGCATGTCGTCTGCTATTTGGGTTTATAATCATTCATATCTTTTTAAAAAGGTCGGCTTGACACATTTGATAAACTTAAAAGAAAGAGCTGAATTTCATCTTTCTTAAGCTATGTTTTTCTTTTTGAAAACCCACTTTTTTATCAAGTAACACTATTGCTTTCTGTTATGCGTTATATGGCGCCATTTACTCTCAATGTAAAAGTAACCATTTTCAAAAATTTTTTTCTTGAAAAATAGGTCGGCAACCTATATTTTAAAAAATAAAGAAAGATTACTTAGATTTTAAAGAATACGCTAGAATTTTGTTACTGCTAGAATGGCAAGCATTTATTTCAACCTTATTAGTTTCATTCATACACATGTTTGTTTCCAAGGACTCTTCGAAATCACTAAATATTAAATTACGATGTTCAGTTTTTGTATAACAATAATATTAACAGAGATCATTACTTATATAATCTTTATATGGTTACTATAATAATGGTCATGCGTAGAAATAATATTTGAATTTTAAACCTTTGAGTACTAATTTCATAGATCAATCCTGTGTCTACATTTAAATTCTCATGGGTTTCGTTTACACGAGTCACCTTTTTAGAATCCAAAACAATTAAAAAATCAGATTTAAAATCGTCAGGCCTAGAGAATAAACATGTATATTGTAATTATTATATTAGCTTTTCATATTTAAATAAGTTTAGAATGAATAGAAATACACATAAATCAATATTTCTGTGGCTTCCAAGAATAACGACTTAATTGACTTAATTTGTCGAAATTGAGTTAGCACTTTTTCACGTAGTCTTGGTCCGACAATTTGAAACGAGTTCAAAGAGCAAATATCAGCTAAGTGCATAACCACTTAACTGCACCTGTGCCCGGAAAAGCCACTTAACTGAATATTTATATTTAATTAAAAGCATCGTTTTGGAGTTAATACTATATTTCATATTTAAGTTAATTATACTATATTTAAGATTTTATTTTACGAAATACTATACAATAAATAGATTATGATATATCTATTTTTATAGTAACAAAGGCAATAGATAATAGAAGGTACCACAACAGCTTTGATTGCCGGGCGATGGCACGGGTGTGCATAAACAGTAACCGAATAACGTTCGGTATTCGGTTAGCGAATTCCGTTGACTTTACGCATATTCCGTTAAGAGGCGCATGCGTGGGAATCAATATTTAAAAAAGAATTCGTATTCTATGTTTTAAGTGTAGAAATAACTATGTTATTTATCTTATTTGAATAATTTCCCTAAACTACTTAACTGCATAGTTACTGGAATAACGACTTAACTGCATTGTTTCGTTTGTTTATACAACGAACAAAAATGTATTCTAGCAGCTGATAGTGGGGTTCGAAAAATATTTGATACCTTTGTAAATGTCTAAATAGTTATGAGTCATCTCGCATATTTCGATCTTACATATAAAGTGTCATGACAGAAATTTTAAAACGGCGATTTCTCGAAAACACGTACAAGTGGGTTAAGTCGTTATTCCTGGAAGCCACAGATTTATCAATAATCATAAATGTTTACAGTACATAGTGTAGCGTAGGTACATTCTGAATAGTATCTCTCTAATTTTGCTGCCTTTTCACAGCTACCTTTTGCTACTAATTCAACTACTGGACCAATTTCCCTTTCATATTTCTTATATGTTTTTTGTGTCATGCAAGGCAAATTCATAGTGTGAAACAGTTTTTCAATAATATTAAAGCCTAATCCAGCGTGAAGAACACCTACAAAATATCAAAATAAATGAAATAACTGTATGTTTTATATATTTTTCGTAGTATTTTAGAACATTTTAACTGAATGTGTTACACGAGAAAATATAAACGACTTACCGAGAGCAGCTCTACTATTTACATCATACATGGTTTCAGTTCTGGTAGTTGTATGTGTTTTTCCGCTTATGACTCGATTAACAAGTAAGCAGCTTTTACATCTTATTGAAAATATAGAAGCTAAACCTTTTCGGTACAAAACATTTGACCAGACACAAATTTTACGTCGAATATACGTAGTCCTTTAATTGTACAGTGACTCTCGGGGAGAGTTTCATCCTGTTTTTTATTGTTTTGTCCAAGTTTGTTCACCGCAACATTTTTATTATAACGTTTTTCTGTAACAAAACGCCCTTTCCAGTGCTTCATGTTTACCGGTGTATGCTCGCGTCCGGGTATATGGTTTGTTTTGAATCGCAACTTACAGGTTCGACTATTAGTCTAGGCGTAGGCTATGATTTCGTAGCCGATTGAGTGCCATTGCTCTACTCAAGGTTTTTATATGTATTTTTTCATCCTGATTACGAATTTTGAGGGTAGAAGTCTTGAAAGTGGTCAGATAAATTGTTATTAACAATTTAATTGTTTAAATCGTTATATTTTTAATTCTTTGATAGATATCAAAATTTTGCTTTTGCAAAGTTGTTTGTTTTTCATTTACAAATACGCTAGATTTTGAACTTTTAAGAAAACTTAATTAGAAAAAAAGGTATCGCAAATTGAGTGCAAAAAAGTCCCGTTGTAGCTAAGCGCGGCCACTCTTTCGCTTGTATCTCCGGTTCTAACGAAAATTTTTCAACTTTCAACCTCGCACTTTGAAGAGAGAATAATATTCTATGAAGCTACTTTATAATAATTATCTATAATTTAGTTTAAATAATTATTTCAGCGCTTCAACCGAAAAATTTCTGTAAAAAATGTCGATTTTATTTGTTAAATGAAATTAAAATATTTTAATAAAATCAATACACATATTTTACTAAGATTTTTTTTAATAAAACTTTATAAAAATATGTAATTAAGAACTCTAAATTATATTAATTTAATCATTGTATTTATGAGGGCTGCGCCCGCGCATCGCATATAATTCAGTACTTCAAATTCAAACATATAAATAATATTTTAAATTTTACATTTGGCATATTTTGGTTTTGTTACATTAATTTTCAGATTAAACTTGAGATGTGGAAATACGTTGAAAAACGAATATAGTAGATTTTCTTACAAGGGGGGAAAATGGAACTTTCGCAGGGACGTGATATGACGATTCCGGGGCGAAGCCGAGGCCGTCATATTACGTGCATGCAGGAGTTCCATTTAATCCCCGTGTAAGAAATAGTATTTTTCTCTATTCCTGGGAGAAAGTACGTCAATTAATCAGTCTAGAAAAGTCGAAAATCATCGTCTTTCCTGGTGACATCAACTCTGCGCAGCCATGTTTTTACTTTTGCCCTATGCTTTGATAGCGTTAGCGACTTCACGTCGTTCTTGTAGTTTGCAGGTTATATTTTTCAATTTTATTTTACCTGTCACAATTGGTTTTTCCCGATGCGCGCGTTGATGTGTGTTCGATGCCCGCCCAACATTTGCAGCACGAGCGTAGCGAGTGCTGCTGGTTGGGGCGGGCATCGAAAATACATGAACAAGCAGATTGTTACATACTCATGTGAGTCAAGAGAAAGAGGGATAGAGAGATAGATAGATAAATAGATAAATCTTTATTCTGCCTTTTAGGCAAAAATTAGAAAATACATTAAAAGGTATAAAATTATAAATTTCAGTCAATTACAATAGAATACAATAACAATTTAGTTCATTATACCGTAAAATACATAAGAGATATAAAAGATTTATCAAAAACATAACAATGCAAAAGAAAACTAAAAAGATAATCTTTGAAATAATAAATAAGAAAACATGTGGTAAATAAGATACGTATAAAAATACTTATACGAATATCATAATGTTCCGCCAATAGGCTAAAATAGAGAGAGATAAAGAGAGATAGGGAGAGAGAGGGAGAGAGGATATTTCCAAATAAATAAACACGAATTCATAGTAGACCATCCTTCTTGAGAGCACCATGCTCCCGATGCGAGACAGTTTCGCGTCGAAATCGCACACTTTCGCGACTTCCGCGCGGTAAAAAGTCACAATCTGCTGTATCGTATATGGGGTTACGCTATTCAAAACATTGCTCACAGAGCTTTCGGTCGCCCGTGAAACAAGTGACGCACGCAGTGGGCAAAAGTACTTCTTCTTCTAGAGTAAACAAACGGCGAAAACACGTACTTTCACCCGAGGAATAGAGAAAATAGATTATTTGATAAAATATCAATGTCATTTTTATTTATGCGTGTACATCAAATAAATCAATATTATTTACTTGAAGTTTAAAATTGTGGCGCTTAATTTTTTTTATACTAAATTATAGATAATAATTATAAATTAATTTCATAATATTTTATGTCTAGCTGAAAATTAACAAATTTTTGCCAGAAGAAGTAAAAGAATTATCGCGCTTAGCTACAACGGGACTTTTTTGCACTCAATTTGCGATACCTTTTTTCTAATTAAGTTTTCTTAAAAATTCAAAATCTAGCGTATTTGTAAATGAAAAACAAACAACTTTGCAATAGAAAAATGATGATAAAATTAGTGCAAATAGTGAAAAAAGTCTTATAAACAAATTAAATTGACATTTTTTACTGAAATTTTTAATTAAAAACGTTTAAATAATTATGTAAACTAAATTATAGATAATAATTATGAAGTAGCTTAATAGAATATTATTCTCTCTTCAAAATGCGAGGTTGAAAGTTGAAAATTCTGTTAGAACTGGAGATACAAGCGAAAGAGTGGCCGCGCGAAGCTACATCAGGACTTTTTTGCACTAAATATGCTATAACTTTTTTTGGAATTAATTTTTCTTAAAAGTTCAAAATCTAGCGTATTTGTAAATGAAAAACAAACAACTTTGCAATAGAAAAATTTTGAGAAAATTAGTGCAAATAGTGAAAAAAGTCTTATAAAAAAATTAAATTGACATTTTTTACTGAAATTTTTAATTAAAAACGTTTAAATAATTATGTAAACTAAATTATAGATAATAATTATGAAGTAGCTTAATAGAATATTATTCTCTCTTCAAAATGTGAGGTTAAAAGTTGAAAAATGTTCGTTAGAACCGAGGATACAAGCGAAAGAGTGGCCGCGCGAAGCTACATCAGGACTTTTTTGCACTAAATATGCTATAACTTTTTTTGGAATTAAGTTTTCTTAAAAATTCAAAATCGAGCATGTTTCTGAATTAAAAACCAACAATTTTGCAGAAGCAAAATTTTGATATCTATCAAAGAATTAAAGATATAACGATTTAAACAATTAAATTGTTAATAACAATTTATCTGACCACTTTCAGGACTTCTAACCTCAAAATTCGTAATCAGGACGAAAAAATACGTATAAAAATCTTGAGTAGAGCAATGGCACTCAATCGGCTACGAAATCATAGCCTGCGCCTAGACTATAGGTTAGGACTCGCAATGCAAACTTTCTCGTACTCTCGCTGGCAGTAGCAGGGCGTCAACTTAATTTAGGAAGTGTAAATGAACGCGACGTTGCCACGTTTTCTTGTCTTTCTTTTACTTATTAAATATAACAAATTATTGCTTAATTATGTATTATTTTATAAACTACACGTTTTATTCGCATGTGTAAAGCGTTTTATGATAATACATTAAACACAACAATTAATTTCATTTCTTTGAACAAAACGATATTAAATATCTAAAAGTTGATAATTATTTCAGAACATCCATATCGATGTCTAATAGCTGATTTTTTCGCCCCTTCACCGAACGTCCCCCGCCATCAGTCCCTATCCTCCTTAAGTGTCGCATAGTATGCTAATTTTATTTGGGAAGTATTGTATATTGTACTATTGAAATTTAAATTAGACTACTTTGTTTGCAGTTAAAATATATCTTCTTGACATAACTCTGTAATATCAACTTTTAACATAGTATAATCAGTATGTATTAGAAATTATAATGATTTATACAATGTAATTGATATCTAAAATATTATTGTAGGAGTTATAAAATTTATACGTAATATACTTCCCGACAATGAAGATAATTTTCGAAATATAGAAGGTATATTGCATTGTTTTATTTGCTATAACTAAGATATAATTACATACACGCACGGTTGAAACAACTGCAAATTAAGACGTTACGAATTTATCTCTGTTTACTCACCATACACCTCACAATCAACTCATGCCAAAATTATTTCCATTTCCTTAGAAAAAAGGTGACTTCCTGCACTTCCATCCATACACAATCCCACTCACTCCTTTGCAAATCGCCAAATTAAGCCAGCGCACGACTCCCTTTCCTCCACTACCTTCTCACTCGCCCACACAGGATCCAACGGTGTGCCATGGATAAGGATACAAAGACTTGGTTGCGCGCACGGCGAAGACGAAGCGACAAGAGAAGGAGATAAAGAGCGCCCGGGTGGAATGAGAAGGACAGTGACGCGGGGGGAGCGAATTGCGGCTACGCCTCTGCTAAATAAACCGGCCCGGGGCGGCGCGACCGCGCGCTGCCGGGATTTTATTAACTTCTGTACAAGGCTACCTCCTATCTCTTTCTCTCGCTCTCTCTCTTACTCTCCCACGCACGGCTGTTTATCCTTCGTTCTCCGTCTCGCTTTCGGCGTTGCCAAGGTCCGCGCAGACACCCGAGGCCCCGGCAAACAGCCAAATAAAGAGATAGTAATTATTGTGTTTGTGCCCGCGGTTTATTTCTTCGACTGGGGGGTTATATACCATGCGCGCGCGAGCGAGGGAGTGGAGTGGCGTTGGCGGCGGGGACGCACCCCCTTCGGTTATACGTTTGACTTGGTTCTCTGTTGGGGAGGTTATTTTTATCTATTTTCTGGTTATTGTGCAGAATTTTCCATTTCATAATTGGAATGTTTTATATCTAATTCATGATAATAAATAATGTGTATTCTTTATACGATGAATTTGTAGCTTTTTCTGTAATTTAATTTTAAGGGAGTATCTATTTTGTTCTTTGCAGTAAAATATAATGAATTTCTTGTTCTTATGATTCTCCATGAAGCCTGCGTTTTTTTTTTTAATTTGGTTTAATATGTTTATTTGGCTAACGATATATTTTTAACGTGTGGAATAAATTGTGATATCTTTTACCATTAAAACAAATTATGTTGTTGTAGTAAATAATTAAAGATGCACAAATATAAATTTAATTAATTTATGTACATAGGAGTGCAAATGAAAATCTAATATATTAAAATTATCTAATAAAATTAACTTTATATAATAACTGATAATTACCTAGTTTTTGTAATTTAAGCGAAATTTATAACGTGGATTTTAGTAATTCCACGAGTATTTACTGATACAGACTTTTTAACGGATTCAAGCGCTTAGATTAAATTTAAGTATAGTTAATCGTTAATCAATAATTGGCCCTCCCGTTTGATATTTTTATTCTAATAAAATTATTATTTATATATTTCTCTTACTAACGTTATATACATTAGAAAGACATGATTCATAAATAGATTTTCGTAAAAAATTAGTTTTTGTAATTGAGTGGATTAAAAAAAAATGGAAAATAAATGAATCATCGGATTACATTATATTATTATATCGAATCACTGCACCTTTATTGGTCGAAAAAAAATTATACTTGATCGGCATAGAGAAAATATTCATGTGATACCAGGACAGTGATACCAGATGTTCAAAAAAGAATGGCATCTATTATTTATAATTTATTACGTAAAAACAACTTGATCTAAACGATGTAATTTTTATACAGTTAAATAAATTATTCACCGAAAATTGCGATATTTAGAATTACGTCGCAGAAATGAGTTTTGATACATTAGCAAATCACAAGATTACTGCAAACTAGTCAACCGTTTGAGATAACTGATTCTAAATTAAACGAGGTGAACAACATTTCCTGATAGAAGTGCAAGTAATTCGCATGTTATCATATTCCGTTCGTCTCAATCTAGTTTCTCGAGGTCGACGACAAACTTGACTCTCCTTCCGATTTCGAATGAGCGTCGCACGACATATTGAAACCCAAAGAGACTAGGTGCGTCATTCTCCCCGAGTTCGGAGCGTCTTTTCACCCCAAGGCTATTTTTCTACTTCCTTGCCCCGATGGTGAGGTTCGCGCGGGGCAACCGAGCCCGAAGCGATATATTGCACGAGCAAAGTCGTTTAGAGACTTTTATTGGAGATTTTCACTTCCAATTGTTCCGCTTCCTAACTCATTTCTCCTCCCCTTCGTTTCACTTATGAAAAAGATTTGATTCGATGATTTTTTATTAATGATGTTTACGCTTTCATTACATTAGTTTGTTTACGTATTTAATTCTATTCAATATTGCGTAAATTAGTTTATAATCTGTAATATATTTTTAATAAGATAATAAATGGAATATTTTTTTTAATGATTTATAGTTATTAAAAAGCAATATTCTAAAAATTAAATTATTTATACAAATTTGAATTACGTATTAAAATGCTATCATAAAAATTTTACTTCTAAAGTGAAAATCTTAATCTTTCATTTTTAACGAAACCTATGAAATAAAATAGTATAATGAAAATATCACGTTTGGTTTGACAATCTTCAAAGGGAAGAGATTTTATTTGATCGCCTTATAAAATTTAATACGACCCATCATGCCCCAATAAATATTTAAAGTCCCTATTACAACCGCGACAATCTCTCGCTTCAAAGCTCCAATCGCCCGTCAAAAACCTCGATAGCTCTAACCAAAACATAATAAAGGAGAGAAGAAAAAACGGAAGAAATACCCTCGTGAGTACAATAATAGAAAGCAAAGTATCCGCACATCCGACGACCGAAGGCTCGGGGGTCAATGTATCGAAGCGCGAACGAAGGATCCCGATCGACTCGAAACCTTATATATAGAAAGACCGAGAGAGAAATAGAGAGAGAGAGAGAGAGAGAGAGAGAGAGAGAGAGAGAGAGAGAGAGAGAGAGAGAGAGAGAGAGAGAGAGAGAGAGAGAGAGAGAGAGAGAGAGAGAGAGAGAGAGAGAGAGAGAGAGAGAGAGAGAGAGAGAGAGAGAGAGAGAGAGAGAGAAGTATACATATAGTACCTATCCGTGTCGTCGTTTTCGACTTTGATCCGCGCGCGCCCGGCTAAATGGCAGCGCTCACGCGCAACTTCCCCTCGGTGCTATGCGCGCGGGGCGAGGGAATCCCAAATGATCGCGAAATAACCGCTCACTTATATCAATTCACGGCCGGGAGAGAGAGAGAGAGAGTGAGAGAGAGAGGGTGCTCGCTTTATGAGGGCGCATTCACGCGTGGCGACGCTAAAGCCGCTCTCCTCTCGTACACGCGATTGCCTCTCTCCTATACACGCTTTTTTCTTTTCTTCTCTTCTCCTTCCGTCGCTCGTTCTCGCAGAAGCGCATACGCTGCTATATTTTGACTTCTCTCGCGCGTACCTCGTACAAGGTACTTTATACCGGGCCTTCATTATCGATTTGAACATTTTTTGTTCTCTGACAGTAAAGCTATTGACTTGATGATTGATCATTTGTTATAGTGACTAAACGTGAAATGTTAGAAAGGTTTTGATATTCTCGCGTTATTTATAATTAACTAACATATTATCATGCATATAAAATGCTATAGAAATTTATTCTAATTCTAAACAGAAATACGAATTAGTATATTCCCAAATGACATTTAATATTCTTCATATTAAGTTTTTCAGCTAATTCATAGTCTCAAAAGATTAGGTCTAACAATGTTTGTATGTAACTTACATAGAGTAAAGGAAATTAGGCCTAGTTAGAAGTTTTAATATAATAGCACCGTGGAAGCTGCATAAGGATCTAATTTGCTTTCTATACTCTTTATGCACATCTCCTGACGTATGTTACGTATCATTAATAGACAATCTACAAGATTAATAATACAAAAACAAATACTAACGTCCAAGAAAGAGAAGTAGAATTTCATTTTTTATTAGTTAACTAATTGCGTTTGGGAGATGTTTATGAAAAGTTGTGTGTGGCTTAAGTTTGGCAAAACATATGCAATGAGACAATGCTAAACTTCCCAATTTATAATAGAACATTTTTGAAAAGTTTGGCAAACTTTTCCTAAATTTTTCATCAATTCATTTTTTAAATTATGAAGTTTAAGAAATGTTTTCCGAAACGTTGGCTGTACCTTGTAAACGTTAAGAACAACTTTAGAAAAGTTGAGAAAAACTTTGGAGAAATTAAGAAAAACTTTGGAAAAATTAAAAAATAAATTGCTATTTAAAAGCAATTTTTCCTCACACCGGGCCGAAAGTGCCGTATTCCCGCTCGGCTCCGAAACGGAAATATGGCATTTTCGGCCTCGATGTGAGGAAAAATAGTATACGCACCACGGGAGTAAAATTGGCCAGCCCCTAGCTCGTGTTTGCCACCCTCGCCTTCGGCTCGGGTGGCAATTTACACGAGCTGTGGACTGTCCAAGTTTTTTCCTCCCATGGTGCGTAATATACTATTAAGTTGTTCCCCCCACCCACTCGTCCTTAGCCGCCCACTGTGATGACTTATGGCCCGGTCAAGACATTTTTATTCAAGTATTGTCATGCATCACCGACAGGTAGTTGCTAGCATTTAAATTATTCATTCATGAAAATTTTGCGAAAGGATAGACAAACTTTTCAAAAACATTCTATCGTGAATTGGGAAGTTTGTGATTGTCTCATTGCATACATGTTTCCCAACTTAAACCAAACAAAACTTTTCCCAGTTACATATGGTTGATACTTAATTATGATTTAGCATCGTAATGTATATTACACAACAGTGTATATTAATCTTTATGTTTGAAATTATTATTACCGATTTTTGTTAATGCTAAACTAGAGTTAAATAATGTAAACGAAACATTAGTGAAAGTATTCTAAAGTATTGGCACTCTTACTTCATTAGTGAAAATTTTGATTTGTGACGACTAATAATTTAGGTATAATTATCTACGATTTTTCATGGAATGTATTTTATAAAGACATTAACCAACATCAACTCAAAATATTTCATTTGGGTGTACAAAAGATCGTGGTACTTTTATTGTAAATGAACAATAAAGTTGATCAAAGTGAATATTGGAATAATAACAGAAATAACTCCCTGGTGAAAATCGACGTGTTCTTGTTTATGCACATACTGATTGTGCACATATTAATTGTGCACACTTTAACATTGGTATATATCTATATATATATATATATATAGATCTGTACCAATGCTATCTGTGCACAATAAATATGTGCACAATCCTTATGTGCACAAACAAGAACATGCCTGAAAATCGATTCCATTATACCTAATAAATAACTAGTTGTTTCCCCAATAATCGTCAAAAACTAAACACTATTTTTTGCTATTTCTACCCATCGATGAAACGATTTTTCCGATCATATTCGCCATTTAATAGACAGAATAATAGAATAAGTTTTTGAATAATAAAAGAACCGTAATAGCTAATGTAATTTTTTTAAATATAGGTTTTTTTATACTCTTTCGAATGATATTTATCCGATTCAAATATCTCAATTTTATCATTAAAAAAACGCAAAAATAAATTTTGCGAAAATCGAAAATTCGAAATAAAACAAAAACTCATTGGCGAATCAAAAAGTGGATTTCCTTCCCGAATTCGCATAAAGAAAACAAAAAAAATGAGACCTGTCCGATTAATATCGATCGAGTAGATCCTGAGATAAAACGGTATACACACGCACACACACAACACACACACACACACACACACACACACACACACACACACACAAACACACACACACACACACGCATACACACACACCTGTGTAGAGTTGCTAGTCTCGCATCAGGCGCCTCCAGGCGGCGGATAGGGGAAAGCTCGTCAGATATGAAGGGTACCGGGAAAATAAAATACTCGGGGTGCACCAAAACTAGCTAGGGGAAGGAACCTCGAAATAAAACCAAATATGCGTAATGAGTCCATGGAATCGACTATCCATAGGGGTAACCCGGACAACGAAAGTTCCCCTGGTGGTTCCCATCGGGGTATAGTAGACCCGATGGCCACTGCAGGTCTCCAATTCAGATATGGAGGAGGCCAATCACTCGCTACAAGCACAGTCCAAGCTACAAAAAATAGAGTACTCGACACCTGGAAAAACATTCAAGGAGCAGAGTCGAAGGAAGATGAAAAAAGAATAGAAATTCACGCCAACTATAATATTAATAGTTATCTATTAAAACATAAGATATTAAGGTGGATGAAGAAGGAGAGCAGACCTCAGCGGTGTTCGTGTCGCCAAATGAACGGCACACCAAACAGTGGAACAAGGAGTTCACTTCGCTCGAACAGCAAATTGAGTTCTTGATCAAGTACATAATGCCAAAGATGAATGTGTATGGAGAAATTAAGAAGATGTCAAATGTCCTCAAAACGTCGTACAGCCGCTTGAAGAGACTAGACAGTGAACTCTTAGAGATGACCAACCCATCCAAGAAGACGGCTGAGCTGCAAACTCCGCCGTCGCTTGCGAAGGGTACAAGCGTTCCAAAGGTGAAAGAGCAAGTAGGTGATGTGAGTGATACACCAAGAAGAGAAAGGAGATCTTGCCTCTTCAGCCCGAGGATCAAAAGAAGAGGAAGATTAAGAGCAGAAAGGAGAAGCCGGAGCAAAAAGCGCCGTACGACTTGGAGATGGAGACGGATCCACCAAAGGCAGACCAGGAAAAAGGGACCCTGCATGGCAACAGGTGGAAACTAGGAAAACGAAGAAAAAGAAAGAGAACAAGAAGAACGCGTCTTTGCGCACTAATAATCAAGCCGTCAGAGGGGAAGAGCTACGCAGATATCATTAAAGAGGTCAAGAAAGAGCCAACACTGAAAGAAGTGAGTCTTGCAGCGGCCTGAGTGCGTAAGACAATGACAATGAGGTTAGAGTTCTAGTCGGTAGGGCAGACTAGCAGAGTCCGATACACGGGTAAAACACCCACGGTTTATCAAGCATGTCCCCCCTCCCTAAAAAAAATAATAAAAAAAACACGCGCACATATACACACATACCAACATACACACACACATACTCATATACTCGCACGCACGCATGTACGCATACACACACATCCATATAGACATTTTCTAAAATCATGTGATTCGAACTTCTAATACCTCTATTCGTGTTTTTAGAGCGATTTAAAGATGCTTGAAATTTTACTATTACAAAGCTTCTTGTAGGAGGAAGCAAAACATGTGACTATTGAATTCACATCTAACAAACTTCCATGTCGCCATATTTTTTCTGTAAGGAAACATTTTAATTTCAATTTATGTGATTTACATTTGTGTGATAAACGCTGGACAAAAAAATATGATTTTGAAAATCAACCTGTATTAAATATGATACAATCTAATACTGTTTCCAGCGTGTTACCAACACCTGAAATAACGATTACACCAGCGGCTACAAATTCGATGTCAAAGAGGTGAAAAATGTTATTGGTTGTAACAAATAGTCTAGCCCAATTACGTGGTATAACAGTAAAAAGTACATTTGAAAATCGATTTAAGCTTTTAAAATTGATTGAAAATTTATGACGGCAAAATATCGAAATGCCTGTAGATAACTTAGTGGATCATTTGAATAATGAAGATAGTATGATATCTAATTTGGAAACTTCTAATGCCGGAGAAAAACCGCTGCCAATACATTGGCACTTAGCTTCCTCAAAATAATGTATTTATTCATTTTTTTTTAAATTTTTTATAACAATAATTAATTGTTATACCCAATTAATTTATCATACCCAATTTTCTTTATGAATATTCGTAATAAATTAATATATATTTTTCGAAAATTCATTCTTGTTACTCTTTTTCTCATGCGACAACCCGATATTTTTATAAATCAATTTTTTCAAAATATTATCACATGTTCAATTAGTTTTATTTTAAACCTCAAATATCTTTCGTCGTAATAGTTCGATTTTATTGGGCAACGAATTCAGTTTGAAGATATAAAAAAAATATATCTCTTCCAAATTTTAAGACTATTGGTTGATTTTCTTAATATTGTTATCGCGTGACAACAAAACTCCTACTTTTTTATAAAACATTGTTTTTTTAAAAAACAAATAAAGATAATCTTTTGCAATTCAACCAAACATATTCTTCAATGAGTATAATAAGTGGTTAAAACTTGAAGTTCATAAATCAATTATTATTTGAAAAATTTATTAAATAATTTTTCATGTTTTACATTTTTGTTAATAACCAAAGAACCATGATAGCTAGAAACTTTTTTTTTTATTTAGAAAATATAGGTATTTTAATTCTCTTTTAAATGCTACCTATCCCATTCTGATACATACAGCCGTTCTCGAGAAATTACAATTCGAAAAAGAGGTTACAAAAATTTTAACCTCAAAAATCTCTGAAATTTATGAACCAATCATCTACCCCAAAGAAAGGTGCAGGTGGCAACCAAAAATCTACCTCTACCAGGAATTTTGAAGCGATTAACATAATTTTACTCCCGTAAATTGTCGCCACCTAAAACACGTTTTTTTCATTTTTTAATTTTTTTCTCAAAAACTAACCAACAGAATGGATTCAATTTCATACAGATTATAGCTATTCATAATCTCCATTATCATGATTTTTCTCAAAAAAATTGACCATTTCGTTTGGGAGTTATAAGAATTAAAAAAAAAAACACGTTTTTGTTAATAACAAACTAGAGAAATTTTTTTTTTTTAAATATAGGTTTTTTATGCTCTTTCGAACGCTACCCACCCGATTATAAAATTTAAATCCAATCATTAAAAAAAATCAAAAATAAATTTTTCGAAAATGAAAAATTCGACATAAAACAAAAACGAATCAGTTAGTCGTACAAAATTATTCTTTTCCCGAATTCGGAATCAAAAAACAAAAAAATGAGACTCGTCCGGTTAAAATCGAGCGCGTAGATCCGAAAATAAAGCGGTACACACACACACACACACACACACACACACACACACACACACACACACACACACACACACACACATCCATAGACATTTTCTAAAATCATGTGACACAAACTTCTAACACCTTTATTCATGTTTCTAGAGCAATTTAAAGAAAATTAGAATTTTACTATTACAAAGCTTCCTCTATGAGGAAGCAAAAAGTATAGCCTAATCGTACCAGCTCTAATCACAGTATGTGAAAGACCAAGATATTTAATAAAGAGTATGATAAAATTACGCAAATCTAAACACCGCAAGGTTAAAATAAGATAAATTATTTTTAACCTTTGCTCTCAATATGTAAATAACCATTTCACCCTTTAAAAATATAAAAAATTAATTAGAAAACAATTGAGGACATTTCACATATTTGGTATTTTGGTGCAACTCGTAAGCGCACTGTGCCTTAATGTTTTAAGTAGTGGCAGCACTGTTTAGTTTTTTATAAATGCACTTCCGCTTTGCACTAGAAGTTCTTAGCTTTTCCGTTAAAACAAAGAACATTGTGATACTCTACACGTATTCGACACACCTCGACAATAAGAGGAGAAAAAAAAACAGATGTAAAGTTTTTTTACGTAAAAAAGTGATTACGTACTAATAAAGCGATGGAAGAGTTGCGAGTTGGCAAAACCTTTCAGTCGGCGGCTGAAATGCACAACTGTTTTTTAAGTATGAGGAAGTATTGTATACAAAGTTTCGAAAATGCACACGCACTATTTCACTGAAAATGATGTTCTAAAATATCAATCCTTATCTACGCAGTGTGTCAGATTTCGACAAATAGCATACTTGTCGAGCTGAATTCAGAAAGAGAACAAAAGCTCGCCAATCCATCAACAACGTTATAAAGCAAAATACAGAACCAATTCCTTGTGACAAAAGAAGTTGATACCTTTTAGACACTCTCACCGCGGCTGCCAAATCTTTTTCTTAAATACCGCGCAATTACGGCGATCGTCAGACGATAATTCACCGCGCGAGTCCGGAGGACAAAAAAACTGTAATAGAAAATCGATGTACGATGAATGGGCACTCGTCGCGCCTCCTTAAAATCGTCGCGCGAGCGAGTTCGATTGTAGAAAAGAAACTCGAATAATAGGAAACTTGCTGCTGCTGCACGCGAAGAAAATGGGGCGCGTGAACGCAGGGAGAGGCGAAATCGACGAAGGTGAAAACGAGGATGAGGCGGGAGAGAGAGAGAGAGAGAGAGGGAGAGAGAGAGAGGCAGAGAGAGAGGGGGGTGAATGAAAGAACGGAGGGAAATATAATTGAGCGATTCGCGAGACGAGAGGAGGGAGAAGGGAGGGAATTAAGCTGCAGAACTCTCTCTCCCTCCCCGGCGATAAAGTATAATTATTTTTCGATAGAGTGGAAATTATTCGAGAACGAGCGCGCGACGAGCTTTATTGGCGATATTCATACTTTTATTAAATGACTGAAGGTCGGAGAGGGGGAGGAGGCGGTAATTCAGTATCTTTCCCGTTCCCGTCCTCTTAGCCGTTCGTGCCATCGGAAGCTCTTTCGCGGGTCTATTATTAGGATCTTTTTTCCAACGAGGGTGTATCGTTAATGCAAATGTATTGTCTAAATCGACAATATCTTTTTTATGTGATTTTTAATAATTTGTTAGAATATTTGTTTAGTTTCATAATATGGGTTACAAGTTAGGTGTATTTTACAGCTAATTATGAAATTTTCTGTTTGTTTGCTGTCTATTTAATTTACTGCTCTCCGCGATTGTGCAAGAAATAGGTACTTGGTTAAAGATTAAAGTCATTCCATTCATAAGGTTTTTTTTTATACTTGGGTTTAAAAATATGTATTACTCATTAATAAACAAGATAATTCTAAACCAAAATGTATAAACCTATCAATGTAATAATTCAAATTTTTAACCACGTTTTTCTTGTACGATCTTTTTAATAAGAAATATATATTTTGTGTAAAAGTAAATGTTTTTTAAATGTTCCATGTATGATACAAGTGTTTCAGTTACGTATATAAAGCGATGAGGGCAAGGAAATGTGCTAAATTGACTCATTTCGTCGATGTCATTGGCGATATTTTTTACAGTATTTGCTGTATAAAAACTGTACCGAATTTTTTTTTATTCACTGTTACGGACGAGCCGTGGCGACTGCTTGGCCGTCCACTGGACACCTCGCAGCTCCGATAAGAGCTGTTCTCATGATATACGCGCGAGTCCGCGAGGCCTCGCCGGAAAGTGCAAGTCCGCACTTTCCCTCGTGGGACCAGCTCGTCGTAGCTGCGACGGTGCTCCAGAGGTGTAACGACCGTCGTACTACGAACATCTTTCGATACATACGTAACACCACTAACAAGGAGAGTGTCGTGAGTTTTTGGCGTAACCTTTGGGTCACGGATTTGTACCAAATTGAAATATCTTGTTTTAGAGTAAAAAAATATTGAACTCCTGTTCCAGGATTTATTCTCATAGGCCTTTTTTCTCGAGCTATGTGCCATTTTTGTTAAAAAATGATGTCTCTTCTGCTGTATGTAACTCTGCAATTATTCCCGTTACAAAAATGAGCAAAAAATTATAAAAGTAGGCAATTATACAAGCTTTATTTTAAGCACTGTTTCGACTAAAAATATCGATTTTTCAGAAAGTTGTGAGAAATTAAAGATAGTGTAAAAAATGATTGATAATAGCACCCTTAAAATCTTTTAAAAAAGGGGAAATTTTTCATCATTTTTTATTCTTAACTATTTAAAACTAAATAATTAAATCAAATTAGAATAAAAAGATTAATTTTGTCATGCTTTGAAAAATTATCTGATTATCTTATCATTTAAACCAATTAAAATGAAATCATAATGAAAAATTATATATTCATAACCTAAAAAACAAAATAGTCGCGCGGCGCGTTTGGATTTTGCTAGTTTTAATAAACTATTTTCCCTTATTCTTTCTCAATTTTGAACTTTCTATAGTAAAACATTACGCATTTTGGGAGGACAAGAGAAGAAAAGTCTAGAGCTGCTCTATAGCAAGGAAGGTCCTCCGTTCTCCCATATATACTTGGCGGGCCCGACGGTTTGCAGTTTAAGGTGTAGTCATAGTCATTTTCATGTAATACTATCTATTACGCAACTAGGAAGGTAAAGAGTCCAGAGCACGTGTAAATTGCAAGTTGCAACCCGAGCCGAAGGCGAGGGTGGCAAACATGTGCTCGGAGGTGGTCCTCTTTATCCCCATGTTGCGTATAATTTTTCACCACTCTCGGCTTCGAAACGCGAATGTGGTTTTTTCGGCTCGGGTATGATGAAAAATCGTATACGCAACATGGGGTACGCAATTCTGTACCTCACTTGTTGTGTAATATACTATTTCACCATACCCCGGCCGAAAATACCACATTCGCGTATCGGAGCTGGGAGCGAAAGTGGTACTTTCGGCCAGGGTATGATGAAAATATTCATATGTTTAAAGGTCAGGTAAAAAGTATGAATGGATTGCTTCTAGATATTAAACATAAGTGATCCGAGAATTGATCACTGTTTTTAAATAGATAGTGCAAAATGTTACAAAGAGGATACTTATAAAATGGTTAGTAAAATGTAAAGTCCTTTTCAATATAGACTATAAATTTATATATAAAATTTTAGAGTTTAAAAAAAGATCAACAAAAGGAAAAATTTTTTGGGTAATAAAAGTAAACCATTATTATGCACTCAGTAAATAAAGAAATATTGTACTTAATCGAAATCAATTAAAAATTAGAGCAAACGCAATTATTTATAGTGGACTCATATAAACATTGTTAATGAATTTATGCAAAAAATTAGAATTCTACTTTTATGGAAATAGTCCACCTGTAAACTGCAAACCGTCGGGCCCGCCAAGTATATATGGGAGAACGGAGAACCTTCCCTGCTATAGAGCAGCTCTAGACTTTTCTTCCCTTGTCCTTCCAAGATGCGTAATGTTTTACTATAGAAAGTTCAAAATTGAGAAAGAATAAGGGAAAATAGGGATGGTAACTTTGTACCATCGTTTCGTAAAGGGTCCACAATATGTTTACAAGAAAAAGGTTTTAAAAAGATACATATGTTTACAAGAAAAAGGTTTTAAAAAGATACATTGCGCTCGCACAACGGTACGAAAAATAATGTTCGTACAACGGGTGTAAGATTTTACACTCTTATGTGATAAATAATTCCTAAAGCCAACCTTGCTAGCGTTCGAGCTTATTATCACAACGTGAATGTAAAATGTAATTTTACACCCGAGGTACGAAAAGTTGTATTATGTCAGTAAAGTTAAATTACGGATACTTGACTAGAATAAATTGATTTCAGTACTTTTTTGTGTTTAATTTGTATAGAAGAATGAACAAATTTGAATACATTTATGAGAAAAGTCATTATACAGTTATTTTGCATAATTGTTTGCATTACTTGACTATCGATAATTGATATCACAACTTTCGATTGTTTAATTTGCAGTGAACAATGTGAATGTACATAAATGCAATCATAAATATTATTATTTCATAGATTATACAGAAAAACGTCTATACTCGCCTTATTTTATACTTTTGTAGAAAGTTTTATAACAATACTATTTGTTTTACTGATTGTTTTAAAAAATATTCAGGTTCTCATTAAAGTTTTTGGTACAGAGTGTGACAGATATTGAGGGAGCACTGAGAAGGAGGGTTAGAGCGAGCAAGAGAGAGGGGAGAGAGAAGGGAGAGAGAGGAATGGGTAATAATTACATTGTGTACAATTGCCTAAGTTTTTATTATTGTAAAAAATTCTTTTAGAGAGATTTTACAACTTTTCCTCACTTAAAAGAATGATGACGGAAATGTGATGCCGCAATAAAACCTTCGCGATTGGTTCAGTTCGTTTAAGAGTGGTCCTTGATTGGTCGTTGCTGACGTAAACTTTTTACTTAAGGTGTCATCTGATTGGTTGATCTGTGTTTCATATTTTGAGTCGTACCTTTTATTTTAACAAATGATGCCCGTTTATAATTGACTTATTCATGTATTCTCGATATGTGGTGAGTTTTATGACTTCAAGAGACGTACAATAAAATGTCTAACCTAAAAATTTGCATATCTCTCGAAATTGTAACCTTAACAATTTTGTATGTAAAATAGTATTACTAAAACTAATTATAATATAATAGGAACATAAGATATAAGTAATTGCGAAATTTGCGTAATTAAAATATATGAATTAATATAGGTATTAATTTAAATATAAGAAGTTAAAACTCATCATTTAGCAAATTTAAAATTAGGAGTACGGAACAAATGAAAATTATGCGCGCGAAGCGCGCCTGATCTTGCTGGTTAAGAGAAAAAGTACATTAAACAATGTTTATTAACCTCCAGGCGGCCGGGCTTTAAGTAGGTACCAAGAGTCATTCTTCCGAAGCAAAATTTCTAAAAGGATCATAGATATCGGTCAACCAAGAGGTGGCACCAAAAGGTGCCACCCTGGCTGCCTGGAGGTTAAATATATTATAGCTAGAAAACACAAAAATTTATTATTTATTCGTAGAATCCCTTATATAATAAAATAAAATGTTAATACAATTTTTAAGGAATAGTATTATTCTGTAGATTATACAGAGAAAACTTATACTTGCCTTATTTTATACTTTCGCAGAAAGTTGTATTAAGAAATTAATACTATTGGTTTTACTGATTGTTTTAAAATAGTATATTACGAAACTAGGGAGGTAACGAGTTTGCCAGGCCAGAGCACGTATGCAAATTGGCAAACATGTGCTCTGGGGTGGCCCTTTTTACTCCCATGTTGCGTATACGATTTTTCATCTTAGGGTATGGTGACAAAATATTTAGGTTCTCATTAATGTTCTTGGTACAGATCAGCGTGGCAGATGTTGAGGGAGGGTGAGTAAGGAGGGAGAGAGCGAGAGAGATCGTGGGAGCAGGGTAGAGGGGAGGGGGCGATAATTACATTTTAGTTTTTACTTTGATAAAGAAATTCTTTTATATAGAGATTTTACAACTTATTAATCATGAAAGTATATTTAAGAATGTTTATTAAGTATAAAACTGTACGTTAAGTGATTTTACAATTTTTTTTTATTGGACTTTCAGTATAAGAAATTGAATTAAAAAAACAAAAATTTGTTATTCATTCGTAGAATCCCTTTTCATAAAATAAAACATAAATCATTTTAAAGGATTGCATAGATGTCGGAAAGTAATATTCTTATGGTTTCCAAAAGAAATTTTTACTATTTTCAAAAGTTCTTATAAAAGGATTGTGAAGGTTTTGGAAAATAATTTTTATTTGCTTGCAAAAGTTTTTAAAAGATGTAGTGATATATAGTGATAGAGGATTTTTGAAGATAAATTATACAACAATATTAATATTTAATTATAAACAATAATCATTTGATATCCGTTATTAATTTCTTTTTTCAATGAAAATGCATAAATTATACAACAATATTAATATTTAATTATAAATATCATTCATATTTGTTATTAATTTTTTTTTTCAATGAAAATGTAAATAATTTAAACAAATTTTGTTTTCATTAAAAATGTAAATAATATAAAAATTTTTTTTTTTCATTAAAATTCAAATAACTCTTGTTACCATTTTTTGTCATAACTTTCAATTGATGAATGAAAGAAGACAAATACATGCGAGCAACTACAAATAACTGTAAAGAACTGTTACTAACAGTAAATAATTCTTAAAAACTATTATGTTAAAAATTATATTTAGTTATTAACAATAACTGCATAATTTACTTATGCCTGGGTGGATCTGGGTTAGTATTACATTGTAATGTTTTTAATTATTAAGATTCTTGCACTTCTATATATTATTCGACAGATTGATAAAAACACCTCCTTCTTAACTAAACTCACATGTCCTGGGCCAACTTTCTTTGATTGGGTTGCTATAGCTTACCTTTAAAGGAATACCCACAACAGTATTTCTCTTTATCTCTACTACAGGAGGTTGTGTGCTTTGACAGACTTGAACATAATCTTTTGGTGGCCTTAATGCATAATAATTTGATTCACACCATCCAACAAGAAAAATTTGTAACGAATTCATATGTACTATATGTTTAGCATTTTATTATATAACAATCGATCTTTAAGCACAATAAGTTAAAGTTATATATGAATAGAAGATATAGCCTAAACCGTTTGCTATACATAATAAACTCGTGTTCCAGGTTCAATTGCATTTAGAACCTACATTCATATAGATCACAGTAAACATATTTTTTATTTTACATAAAATTCATTTTTTAAATTGACTTATTTATTCACTCCTTTTATTTTAATTATTTATACTTTCTACTTTACAAAACTTTTATCAAATACACAAAATAACGTATATTTCACTGACATATAATACATAAAAACCCACAAATGTATATCACTGGGAAGCACCATCGTTTTATATTACAAAAAACAAGTTATTTCACAAATGCCAAATGTTTACTTCTCTGTACTAATTTTTATTATTTATTTCAAATAGTTTTTTCAGACACACATATAACAAACTCGTGTTCCAAGGTTCATCACACAAGACCTTGGATCCGTAGATCACCACCATATATAATATAATAAACATATTTTTAAATGCACTTTTCATATTCACTTATCTATCCACTTCTTATATCGTAAAATAAAAAATAATAATATAATAATACATTCAACACTTATCACAACAACCTAACTTTTAACCACTAGAATTAAAGTTGTCTATGAAAATAAGATAGTCTAAACAGTTTACTAATATGTTTGCACATTGTTTTCTCAAATTACTGAACCGTCAGTTAATGTCACTATGAAAAAATACTTGGCAATCCATTCTTGAACGCATTGATATGTAATGAAGTATATCAATATATTTTAGTATTTGTTTTTATTTATGTTAATATCTTCTTCAAGGAGTGAAATCTGAGTCTGAAGGTATAAAAGTCTTGAGCTTGATACACGTCTATAATAATCTGAAAAAATCTTACGTCTTGCTATTGCTGGGTTTTAGTAAACAATCTAACTTTCAACCAGAATAATTAAAGTTATCTACGTAAATAAGATCAGCCAATGCAGCTTTTATACTACATAGTAGTTCAATCTTCAGAATTTAAATTTAAATCTATGTATTACCTGATGATCCTATAGCTTTTACAAAACTTGAAGCTCAAAGTTGACTACAATTTGCACAAGAGCAGCTTATACATTTTTCACAAAATACGCATTCCCACTCACTTACTCTTGTATCTTGCCAACTTTGAAAAGTTCTTAATACTTGTTGGTATATTCTCGGAGTAAGCCCCATCTGCAAAGTATTTACAAGCAAGCATTGTTACCTGATTTTTTGGCGGTTAAAAATATAGAATTATAAAATCACACTTTTGGCCAATAAAATAATCTACACATAATATTCTACTCATAGAAAAGTCCACAGATATTTTTTCACTGAGGCATCATACTCAAAAACGAGTCACATCACAAATCTTAATCCTTTAAACTATGCTATTTAAAGCTTTCTCGACATTATTTCATTTTATCTGAATCATATCCGCTGTTTATTCATGCAAGTTTTTACTTATATTCCTTCTGATCTTGAGAAAATGCGGTTCTAAGCAGAAAAATTATCCTTTGTAAAGAATATTCTTTTAATATTTTTCTTGTACTGCAGTATATAAATCCTTGTACAGTTTCAATTTCTATTTAGTTGTTGTTTCACTTTCACTCATATAATTATCTGAAGCAAGTCATGTTGCTCGTATAATCTAATAATAAATTATCTGTTTTTTCTTTATTGAAATTTCACAATAACACATTGTCTTGGCATTTCTCAGCATTCTAATGTTGATTTTGCATAAACTTTTACTTTGTTTATGAACATGACTGAAATGACTTCATAATTAAAGACTTCTACCAATAATTACAAAAATATCATAAATATCAAGTTATTTCATCCTAAAGTTTTTTTCGTTGAAATCACTACTATACCAAGTTTCAAAAGCCGTTCAAAAATTTTATTATAAACACTTTATGTAACACAATATCATACTAGAACATTATTTTATTTATTACACCAAACACTAACTAGATGTAATTTTTTAATAATCACTACAATATTTTTTACCAATATAATTTGCAACTATAACCAACAATCACAATTTTCTTTTCTTATTTTATTGAAGAAGTTACTTCAAACCATAATACTTTTTTGTACATTGAGTCTGTTCGGGATTGTAGTATCCGAGCGAGCCGCCAGATGGCAAGTACCAACGAGCAACCTTCATGAAAAATACTCCTATGAGTATACATATAGAGGCCTGCGGTGCCCACTAGCCAGGTGCTTTATGCACATGCCTTATTACTTTGCCCCTATCGATTTTACCTATACTTTGCCTTATTGCCCACACTTTGCCTACATTTATTGCCTACAGTTACATTGCCTATATTTTGTTGTCTTATTTGCGAATAAGACATTTTATACTTTGCCTATTATTGCGACGTCTTATTTGCGAATAAGACATATTATTGCCTATATTTACTCGAACGCGCATAGCGTTCATATGCCTTTTGCTACAACTTTACTTTCGAGTGGGTTGGAGCAAATACTTTAAGAGTCATTACAATTTATTATTTTCTCTCGGCGATAAACCCTAACAATATAAACTCCGTATACGTTCATTCGTATACAGAGTCCAACCCAGTTATTTACTGTCTAAACATCTTAGTTGCGTTGTCTTATGTGTGATTTATTGAAAGTGATGAAACTGTAATTTTCTTCATTGACATCCACGTGCTCTAATAGTCCTGTCAAATATGAGGAAAAATTTTTAATATTCTTCTTAAATTATATCTCATGTAAAGAATTTTGAGTATATATAGAGATACGTCTTGAAAAATATTGTATTTGCCTGCTCTTTCAATAACAATGGTTTTGGCTTTTCTTTCTATTACATAATGATGTAACGATACAATTCTTACTGTCTTCTAATATAATTCTATTCCTAAGTGTCTGTTCTTGCTTTAAAATAACTTTTTCTTGTCTATTAATAATATAACCACCAGGGTCATGAGAACACTCGTTCACTTTTGCTAATACAAAATTACATTATTCAGACAGTACATAATTAGAACTCCTCAACATTATTTGCTCTCTCTCTCTCTCTCTCTCTCTCTCTCTCTCTCTCTCTCTATATGTATATATATATATATCCAATATATATATATATATATATATATATATATATATCCAAAATGACTCGAAAAAGTCTTCTTTTGTATAATATCTGTAAAAATAAAAAATCACACAAAGTATCAATTTTTAAAAAATGATTTTAGCCATTTAACATTTAGCCAGTAAGTACTTATCTAATGTAAAGAAAGTTATTCCCCCGTTGATTGATACATGAACAGATGAATTCTTCTTATCAACAGCTGACTACTTGAAATCTTTGAAATATATAATCAACTAACTCACGATATGAACATTCGTAACATCTGTATATGTATATATAAATACCAACGAATATAGACGCTTATAGAAGCGTAAGTTCAGATGGGCCGGAGGGACTTGGCGCCGGTAGTACCAAACTGGCCGCAAGATGTCGCGCGCATCGTTAATTTGAAGTGCGAAAGCGTGCTGCGTCCTTCTCGCGCTCCGCGCAGACGGCTCTTGAAGCCGGAGCCCGAGCCAAAACGCGGTTTCACTGATCAGGCGTGGATAAGCTTTTACAGCTTATGAATAAAATATTAATAAAATTAGCACGAGGCTTTCTCAAATTGAAGTAGATATTGTTTAATAAGTTAAATAAATTAAATATAAATGAATGATTTTCATTAAACAATTTTTATAATTTGATTTCACTGTAAAATGATAATATAGTTCTTCCACGTGAATTTGTAAATTTTGTAAATTTTTCTTATATAGATTTTCTGCGGTACAATTTTATAACTACTAATATGTTTATTTAATAAGTTCCTGCGAAGCCTGAAGGTTTGCAGCAGAAATTGAGCCAACTTTAATTACTGAATGAAAAATATTCTGGCAAAATTTATAGAACTAAAGATGCAAATAAGTTTTTACAGCAATATTTTCGTGTTTTATAACTACATTAATTAAATTTGTCAATTTAGTGTTCTATTTGACAACTTGCCAATTTTAAATATTCTTATTAAAGTCTCCTTTTTATTATAAAAAAAAAATTGAATAAAATTTTATATTATCTATTTATTTATTTAGTCATTAAAAAGGTTAAATTATAAGTTACAAGTACGAGAACCAAAACGCCGAAGGGTAGTTTTTGTCGCAAACAAATTTAAAGAGATTCGTTTCATCGTTGCAAAAATGCTAAATAGGATACTCTCGCCGGAAAATCAGTGAGAGATTCTCTTCGTCACAAAAATGCTAGATAGGATAGTTTTTGCCGGAAAATTAACGAAGGAGATTCTTTTCGTCGCAAAAATGCTAGATAGGATTGTTTTCGCCGCAAAATTGTTGAAGGAGATTCTTTTCGTCGCAGAATTGCTAAATAGGATACTCTTCGCCGCAAAATTACTAAAGGAGATTTTCTTCGTCGGGGGTGTTGTAATAATGGTCTATTTATTTTGTACAGGTTCTTCAATGAATTTTAATAAATGATTTACACTTTTTAAACACGTGAATTATTTAATTTAATTACATAAAAAAAATATTAGTTTAAAATAATATATATAAATGTAATAACTCCCTGGTGAAAATTTTAACACATTTTAATACGTGTTATATTATGTATGATCATACGTATTGTAATACGTATGATCATATATAATATAACACGTATTAAAATGTGTTAACATTTTCACCAGGGCTTCTAAACAGAAAATACTTATAAAGTTCATATTATTGATAATATCTGTGGTCGAGGGGAAAACCGCCTAAGTCCACTTTCCGAGTTTTCGAGAAAACGGCATTTAAAGTTTTGCACTGGTCGAGAAGTTCCAAACGTACATGTTAAGATGGCATACTGTACTTATTAAAAACAGTAATACCTTTCGATGTATAGAGGTATAGAGTATCATCGTTTCGTTGTGTCGATACAGTGAAGCAAATATAGCGAATTGGGCGGTTTTCCCCCATCAAAGTGAAATTAGCTCGTTTCCCCCCTAAATTCTCTATTTAAGCTTATTATCGATTAAAATAAATATTTAACACTCAGAACATGAATGTAGGATGAAAATACAATCAATTATTTTAATTTTAAAGGGTTTTAATGGCTATTAGAGCGCCATTTCTTAGGATCTGTTTTAATAATGCAGATTTTTTAATACTTCCAAAGTTCTAACTGAACTTCTGCTTCTCCGACTCCGAAATTGAACTGGGTGTATGGTTAAATTTGTTTACACAGTATTATTGTTTGCAAAGTTTGTTATTAATATTGTATTTTGTTTATTATTAAATTATAATCATTAAATTTTAATATTTTACTATAATAAAATAATAAGTTGAATATGATTTAATATTATATTAATTTTAATATTACGTGAAATGTGATATTCTATAATAAGAATTTTAATGATATAAAATACTATTTATTATTTTCACTGATAAGCAATTATTATAATTTATTTAAAGATTTAAATCGTTTTAACGTGGACTTAGCTCGTTTTCGCCCTAAGCCATATTATAAAAGAGACGTTAAAAATTACTAACGCGTGTTTTTATTATTAAATGTGTTGCCAATTAATTCCTGAAGTAACCACTATTAGTTATTTTCACGTATAACCAATGACCATAATTTATTTAAAAATTTAAATCGTTTTAAGGTGAACTTAGCTCGTTTTCCCCTCAAAATGGACTTAGCTCATTATTTCAGTTGCTGTTATCTCTTAAAATATTGAGTTCTCGGCAACCACAGATATTAATACATCTATCATCAAATTATTTTTATGTAAAATTGTAACAATGTACTTATATTTAATTGCTTTTATTTAAAGCGAGACCAAAATAATTCGACTTTATGGAAAAAGAAATAATAAAAATTGTTTAAGTAAATTATTAAATTGCTTCTATTTCTTTGAGCTTATTATGAAAAACAAATCATTTCAGCTAAATAATAATTATTTAACAATTTCTATTATAAACTGAAACTGCATATTTGTACAACTTTATGTACTTTCTGGCAGATTTCCGCACTACCTAGAGGTACTGCCAATAGCGCGTTGGTTTTTTTTTTAATGTTTCTAATAATTATTGCCGTAATGAAATAGCAATTACAAATATTTTTGCGGCATGACAAAATTAAATGTAATTTATTGCAATTACGTATACCATTATTAATAACATTAACCGTGGAACCTTCGCCGATAGCCCTACATAACCACGATACCAAGGAGAAAGACCTCAAACCCACCAACTTTACTTAAAAGTCTACTAAAAAAGAAAAAAAAAATTATTTCTGCCAATAAATTTTTTCCTCTATTTCTAGTAGATCTTTCGGCAAAGTTTACCCACTTTCGTCCTCAATCTAATTCTCTCAAGTTGTACACATACCAAAAATAAACGGAAATGCAACACACTTTCAATTTTAGAAATATATTTATCTGCATAGCGCAGTACTATACAGACAAATATATTTATCAAATTGAAGTAAATGTTGCTTTCCATTTGTATTCTGCTATGTGTACATAAATAATCATATAAATGTCTCCTTAACAAAGAAAAGAGTAAGAAATAGAGGAGTATAATAAGTACTCTGTTATAAAGCTTTTATTCATTAAGGATTATGAATATAAAAATTATTTCATCATGCCAAAAAATAATTTAAATATTTACTAATTATATTTATATGATTATTTACCTCAGACTTTCTAAACACATTGAAATCTTAGCTGAAAATGTTAATATGTACTTTATTGGAATCTTATAATATTATTATTCTACATTAATACTGTAATTGGAATACAATATAGATACTTTAATTTAAAAAAAGGCAACAATTTCTGTTAAAAATTAATATTTTTACTGATTAACACGAATAAAATTGGAATACAATAGATACTTTAATTTAAAAGGAGACAACAATTTCTGTTAAAAATTAATATTTTTACTGATTAACACAAATAAAATTTAGTCCTTTAAAATACATAATTCAATGAAAACAAGTTAATTAACAGTAATAATTAATAAAAAAAATGTTTATTGATGAGTTAATTTCTGCAGTTTCCGATTGCGTCTGTTACTAGCAGTTTCATGTTTTTGGCGTTTTCTATCTACTCGCAAGCGATTGTTCATCCACTTCAATTTGTAAAATATATGTACTCTTACAAAAAATTTAATAATTAATTCGTAATGTGTTTTGCAAGGATCGTCAACATTCCAAAAGTTTTTGTGATTCTGCTTGATAATTCTACTAATTTCATTAAATAAATTTTGACCAATATTTTTGCAATGACTATTAATTAAAAATTGTTTTTGAAAAATTTCTACCGCGGTAGTTATAACATTGGTGAAATCATCGGAAGGAACACACAAGTTACCAAGTTCATTGTTATTGAAAGTAGCATAAGCTTTAAAAAAGATGAACAGATCATTGTTTTGCTCAAAATTGACATTTTCGCGAGTCAATGCAGATTTACAATCAGGACATTTTGATTTGGAGAAACACTTCTTAGCTACGTAACCAGCAACATACTTCATTGCAGCTTGCAAAGGGGTGGATGAATCAAGAGGGTTGCACAAAATTTGGTCATATTTATCAGAAAGGTTCCCTAAACTTGACTGACTGCTACTACTAACAGAGACAATTTCTTCATAAGCATCAATGTCATCTGCAAAGTGACTATTAGAAACAGTTTCTTGTACTGGAATACTATCATCTGCAGTGTTCCTCATTGGCTCATCCACTTCTTCATTAAACAATTGTTCACTCTCGTTACTATCAATGTCATTCATTAAAGAAGTCTCTAAATTATTATCAACATTACATGTATTGCAATGTGATTGACAGGTTTCCTCAAGTGAAATATTATTTAATGCATTGCTCTCACTTACAGTGTGCGATTGAACATCTGCTTGCAATTCAAGCACACTGTCGGGATCATTGGCGCTACAATCTTGCAAGTCCGTGCTGGATTCTGGCTCTGAAATTGCTAGTAACGCTACTGTTCTATCAGGCTCGCAGTTTTTTACTTTAGACAATGAATTCAAATTAGCTGTCATAGAATATTGCAAATTATGCCTAAGCTGCATCGCGGTTGGATTTTGACAATGACCGCCGCGACTTCTCAAAACTGCAAATAAATTTTCAATCGGATCTTGGTTTAATCGCGATGTCAATAAATAAAGACCGCCATTTTGTTGAATATCCTCCCATTGCATTAAAACGCTTGTCACCGTTAAAGAGAAACCACGAAAGCATGGAGGATTCGTTTTACTGCCGAGACATTCCCACGTTTCAATCCACGACAAACTATCTTTCAAATATTCTACAACTTGATTGTTTTGAACCGACAGAGGACGTCGCAAAGGATTGTTATCACGAGTGGTTCTACTATTTAAGCAATCAAATAAATCATTTCCTTTTTTTAAAAAATTTGCCGTCGCCAAACAGTCTGGATGAGTTAACGGTTCACAATTAGCAAGTCGCCCGGTCAAAAGAGCTGATGAAACGGTATGACTAATTACTTGAGTTGCTAATTTTACATTCATTAAATCAAAACTTTGAGGATAAACGTGATCATAAGTAAGTTTAGCAGCTAATTTTGACGGTTTATCTTTCTCGTTCTCGTATAATTCAACAATTGGTCCCCACGACACGTTTTGATTATCGCTTTTAAGTTGATGATTTTTTAAAGAATTTCGAAGACATTTCATTAAGTGAGGAGGATCGAAATTGAAAAAAATTTTACGATTATATCGTTCAAGGAATGGCTTTTCTAAGGAAATGTTTAATTTTTTTATTGCGAGCTGATTTGGTGATCCTAAATCGCAAACCATTGTTTGAACTAAAAAACCACAATCTTCAGCAAAATCTAACATATCTACAATTAATTTGTGAAGATCAGTTCCAGATACACTGTTGCGAGAAACGTAGTAACTAATTGGTTGTCTCCAATTGTGCTGTCTACCTCTCAACATAAATACTAAAACATGATTACCAATTGTAGACAAGCGACCGCATTCTCCCAAGTCAGTGTAGCCTTCAATCAGATCTTTTTTTGTATTGTACTCTAACCATTCTTTAATTGACATTTCATCCCAAATCAGCACGCACTCGCGTTCTTTGCTAGTCATACTTTCAGATTTTACTTGTAATAATTTCAACAAATTTTCCGTTTTTCCCGTTTTTAAATCTAATTCATTTACCCACGTTCGAATTGACCTAATACAAGGAAGTGCAAATTCTTTTTCATCACGTAAATAACAGTATGCTTTAGGAGATTTATAAAATAATGACATAGCAAATTGTTTTTCTTCGTCTGTCCACTTTTTTAATTTAATGTGATTTACTTGCATTTTAAAAAAATCAATTACTGACTTATTTAATTTTTTAAAGTTTTTATAAAAAATTTCTTCCTCTTCACTTCTTACAAGGTTCCGTTCAAGTCTAGTTATTTTCTTCGATTTGTTTACAACGATCTTTTTATACTTATTTACTTTTATTTTTAATCGATTTACTTCTTTCAGATTACTGCTTGCGGAAGATTGATTCATAAAATTAAGTTTTTTTTTTTTGCAGCTTCTAGCTGAATTTGCAATTTTGATACTAAATCTTCAAGCTTTTTTACTTTCTCATTATTCAATTCAATGTTCGATTGGCTAATGTTACTGTTACTAGTTACAATATCATTCTGATGAACATTTTGAGAATTGGAACATGTTGGTTTATCTGCATGAATATCTAATAGATGAACTTCGTTCCTAAGAATTGGTAATTTTACCAATAAATTTTCTGGCAGAATTGAATCATTATAGTCGATATTTGAATCAACATGTTCTTTATCAATTTGTTCATCAGTAATACCCTGCGAATCAGCAGAAAGTAGAGAATGATCAATTGGAAGCGCAGTATCTTTGTACACTATGTTACCATTTCTACTAATATACTTAATATCATCACCTTTGAAATGGGCAGAGCATATACGCTTCTCATTTATTGTTGACTCCTTCAAATCTAATAGCGCAAAGTTTCCTGACCGCAGAATCCATTCTGAACGCCTACAAAGAACATACCGCAAAAATTTTCTTTTTACTATCTAATGTAATGTAACAATGAATTTTAAAGTCTTAAGGGAATGCCTTACTTAACTGTTACCGACCGAGTCGGTTCCGCGGTTTTCACTTTATAAAAAAAGAAATAAACTGAATTATGCAAAACGAAGAGTTCATTGCCCTAAGTTCTGTCATGCTCTACCCTCCTGCCAAGTTTCAAGTCAAAATATCCATTAGTTTTTGCGTAAACTTTGATAAAAATTTTGACATTCACTCACTCAAAACCACCTCGAAATTTTTGTCAAAGTTTACGCAAAAACTAATGGATATTTTAACTTGAAACTTTGCAGGAGGGTAGAGCATGACAGAACTTAGGGCAATGAACTCTTCGTTTTGCATAATTCAGTTTATTTCTTTTTTATAAAGTGAAAACCGCGGAACCGACTCGGTCGGTAACAGTTGAGTAAGGCATCCCCTTAAGTATCTGAGTACTAATTTGAAGTCAATTTAATACAAAATAGTTTTATTACAAAGATTCTTTACAACTATGTAGAAATTACATGAAATAAGTACTCGTAACTTTACAAAAGAAGTATAAGTAATGGTATCACTTTTTTAACATAGCGAAAATAAGAATTAATTTATATTACATAAACTGAATTTAAATACCGGTTGTGTAAGACTAGATCACAATTCATAAAAAGCAGTCATTTATCAAGTACAGTTTGAGCGTTTACGGTTTAGAATTTATATAGTATAGAGTTTTGAGTTTCATAATTTAGGGATTCATGGTTTAGAATTGTAGGTTTCAAAGTTTCAGGGTTAAGTATTTGAAGGTTTAGAGTACGACAGTTTACAGTTTGTGGGTGTAGGTGTCAAAGATTTAGGATGTGCAGTTACAGGGTTAAAGGGGTTTAGTTTATGGGTTTAGTTATAATATTAATGTCTTTTTTTTCAAATTATTTAAACTCATATACGAAAGACTTGTTAGATACTTACCATGTAAACGCTCTTTTCATTCACATTTAATGCATTCAATGTTAAAATTACTAAAAGATTGTATAATAAATTAAAAAATCTTAAAAAAAAATAGCTCAATGAATAAATTAATTATCTCAAGGTACCATAAATAAAGCTTCAGGAAAGATTCCATACATTTTGCTTCGCTCGCAGAGAAAGCTTTGACAGTGACAAAAATATTAAAAAAAAAAATAATAATAATAATAATAATAATAATAATAATAAAATATATATATATAAAAGTTTTTTTGGAGTCATTTGGAGTCGAAATACACCATTTTTAAAAAATGTCCGCGCGCGCGCGTGTGTGTGTATGTGTGGCATGTTGCACCTTTTTTATTTTTCAGTCAATTGTTTCGGCTATAGCTACAAATTTTTGTTTTGTTTTGTAGATGAATGGAAAAGAATAATAATTAACGACCTAATTTATTTTCAAACAATTGATTTTTATGTTTTTAAAAAAAAAAATTGTATTTTTTAACGATGTTATAGTCGATATTATAGTTAGCTTCAAAATTCAGATGGTCCACATGAAATTGTCTACAATTTAAAGAAAAATGTCTGAATGCTATATTTTTTTTTAGTTATTCATAAAAACCTAATTTTTTTTAAATATGTAATATCTTTTAAAAAATGAAAGATATCGAATTTTTCGATTTTCAGAAAACAGTTTTTCGTGTTTTTTTCTTAACAATAGAGTTAATACAGTAAATGCATCTGAAAGAGAATAAAATTTCCTAACTTTATACATTTGAAATTTTGAATTTGCTGAAGCCATTCTTTTCTTATACAGAAAAAGGTGTCCTTTTTAAAAAAAATTATGTCTCGAAAAAAATGGATCAGAGTGATTCAAACAAATTCATAGTTATCGGCAATTACCTGAAATATATCTCATACAATTTTTAAATTATTTTATTCATTAGTTTCCGAAAAAAAATTTGTTTTTGAAAAAATGTTTTATTTTTAAATTCGATAACTGGAGTAAAATTGAATTAATCTGCCACTCTAAGCCCCAAAGAGTAAAAATTGGCGCAAAAAAGTAGAAATTTAGTGATTTACCTTTTTTAAAAGAGTAGAATGTTAGTTTCACTCTTTGTAAAGTAGAAATAACAAGAATCGCTCTTTTATAAAGAGTAAACTTTAAAATTCTACTTTTAAAACGTAAAAATTTAGTGATTTACCCTTTTTAAAAGAGTAAAATGTTAATTTCACTCTTTGTGAAGTAAAAATAACTACAATCGCTCTTTTATAAAGAGTAAACTTCGAAATTATACTTTTACAAAAGGAGAAAATGATTTGTCCTCATTTTAAAAGAACAAAAACGTAAATATACTCTTTCCCAAAGAGCAAATTAAAAATTTTATACTTTCTAAAAGTAGAAAATGTAACTCTGAAATTTTAAAAGTGTAAATTCAGTAATTTACGCTTTCCCAAAGAGTAAATTGAGATATTTCCACTTTGTAAAAGTAGAAATTGTAACCCCGAATTTCCAAAAGAGCAAATAAGGAGATTTACTCTTCTCTAAAGAGCAAATTAGTAAATTTATACTTTATAAAAGTAGAAAACGGAACCTTGCAATACCAGAAGAGTAAAATCAGATATTCGATCTTTTAACAAAGAGTAAACTGAGGAATTTCTACTTTATCGGGAGGAAGCACAATGGCACAATGCTTACTCTACACAGAGAGAACAAACTTGTGTTTATTGCATGATTATTTGTCAATGCTCTTACACCATGTTGATTCATGGGATTAAACTATTTATTGGAGTAATAAAAGTATAGCTATGCAGTATAGAAAAAAAAAGTGTATTGTGCGCATGTGTGTGTGTGTGCGCGTCTGAATAAACTTCTCTTGAAAAATCTTTACATTACCTACTTTTTTTTTAATTTTTAAATTAATTTTTCAATTTTCTTTACTCTGTCATTAGTTATAAAGGAAAAGGGGATGTGAAGCCCTAATTTCCATATTTTTCAAATCAACATTGAAAAGATTATTTGGAAGAAGACGGTTGTCAAGCGCTCCGTACACGTAAACACTATATGCAGAAATTTTTTTGAGTGATTCTAATAGCATTTCCGTTAGTTATGCTCGTTTGAAAAGTAGGTAACAAGAGTAAAGTTAATTTTTTAAAAATATTTTCGAATATCATTTTATCAGAGAATATTTAATTTACGGACACCGAATTTTAACCACTTATTACACTTAGGACGGAAATATTGGGTTAAACTTCAAGAGATTATCTCCATTTGTTTTCCAGAAAACAAATGACGTTTTCGTTGTCACACGATAATTAGCAAGAGTAAACATCAATCAAATGTCCTGTAATTGGGCACATATTGCAGGAGCGTCAGGGAGTAGTTCAATGAGGTCTAGATGGAACAGTATATTGTCTAAGGAGCAGAAAAAAAGGTTGTCAATTGTATCTATGTAATTTTCTCTACGAAAAATTTTTAGAAAGACGAACTTAAAATGGTAAAAAATATTTAAAAAACTTTTTCTGTGAATACGTTTGTAATAAACTCATTAAATACAAATCTAACAAAAGAAAGTAATGAAATCAATACGCATAAAGTCAAGTACTTACCATTAATTCTTGGAATAAATAAAAAATTTTTTTTTTTATTTAAAGAATTCATTTAATCGCCAACACTTATATCTATGTGAATATTACTAATTTATCTTCCTTGGAACATTGTATATTGGAATCAAAATTTCATTTAAATAACGATATTTGATGTAAAAATTTCTACAAATTAAACAAAAGAAAGTTATGAAATCAATTCCTATAAAGTCAAGTATTTATTATTCAATATATTTTTTTATAAAGCTTTTATAATAAAACATTTTTATATTACTTTTTACAAAAGTATAAACCAAGGCAAGTAACAGTCTATTACCAGCCGCTTCTATGTAATTTTCTCTACGAAAAATTTTTAGAAAGACGAACTTAAAATGGTAAAAAATATTTAAAAACTTTTTCTGTGAATACGTTTGTAATAAACTCATTAAATACAAATCTAACAAAAGAAAGTAATGAAATCAATACGCATAAAGTCAAGTACTTACCATTAATTCTTGGAATAAATAAAAATTTTTTTTTTATTTAAAGAATTCATTTAATCGCCAACACTTATATCTATGTGAATATTACTATTTCAAATACGTTTTGTCGATAGCTATGTTTTTTTCAACTTGAAGACCTAAAATTTATCTTCCTTGGAACATTGTATATTGGAATCAAAATTTCATTTAAATAACGATGTTTGATGTAAAAATTTCTACAAATTAAACAAAAGAAAGTTATGAAATCAATTCCTATAAAGTCAAGTATTTATTATCATAAATCTATTTTCGGAGTAAATACATTTTTTTATTACAAACATTTATTCGCCAACGCTTATATATATTTTTATATGTTACTTCAACAAAGAATATAGAAGTTCAAAATTTCGAACTCAAAGACAAAAAAATTCATTTTCCTTCAAGATATTGCATGTTGGAATTGAATTCATTTAAACGACATTTTTTAAATAATACAAAAGAAAGTTGTGATATCAATTCCCAGATAATCAAGTATTTTTATTATCATTTAAACCACGACATTTTTTATAAATTATGCAAAAGAATGTTGTGATATCTATTCCCAGATAGTTAAGTATTTTTATTATAATTATAATTGAGTTGATTATATATTATAACGATACTTTCTTTTTCGAACAATATCTTTTACATTATATATGATTGAGATGTTAATGGTTCAACGGTCAATTTTTACGTTTATATCCATGTGGCCTAGTGGAATTGCTTACTCTATTTATTATATAATATTTATAATAATAAGCCAGCTATCCCAAAAGTTCTTAAGAAATAAGAAATTTTTTCAAAAAGTTTTCCACAGAAATTTGAATATCTTTTTATAAAACTTTGAGATACTGTAAAATATTTATTAAACTTATATGTAGATTTGTTTGACACATTTTAAAGGTTTTTCATTGTAAAAAATTAATGATAAACATACTTGCCGGACCCGTCCTTTGGCAGTTCAAGCTATTGAGCTACATAATTTGCTAAAGAAATATCGAATGATTATTAGTACATTAACGATTTAGAAATAAATATCCTTTTGGCACGTTAAGAATACAATTGCATAATAAAAGTAGAGTACTTCAAAAAATATTATTTGATAAAATTATAAAAGTAATTGATAATAATCTTATTATTGTAATGTTCTAATAATATAAAGTTCATATAACAATTATTATGTATACTGCATGCATTTGCGTATGACATTTAGTCATGAACTATACAAAAAATTAATGTTATCATTATGAAATCCATTCATGGCCAGCACTGACTCAAGTAGATGTGTTACTATTTATAATAATATTAATACTCGTCGTATAGTTGAATTCAATTAAACTATTGAATTTCAATAAACTATGTCAATAAACTAATTGAAATTGAAATAAAATTAATCGACAATCAATTTAAGGCGATGTTAGTGCCATCCGTTACTGATGATTGCAGGGATACATTATTTTCATTCAATTTTGAGTTTGGAGACAATATCACTCTGGTGTGTTATAGTTAGTTATCAAATCTATAACATGTCAGAGAGATTTTTTGTCAAAATTAAAAATTGAATGAGAAAAACGGGACTTCAGTCGGCGGTAACTAAGGGGCCTTACATCGCCTTACCGAAAAGCGAAAACTAAGCAATGTTGCCAAAACAGTTCTAGAAATTTTCTTTTTTTAATAGTCAACTGTTTCGCTAAAAACTGCCAAAGGACGGGTCCGGCAAGTATGTTTATCATTAATTTTTTACAATGAAAAACCTTTAAAATGTGTCAAACAAATCTACATATAAGTTTAATAAATATTTTACAGTATCTCAAAGTTTTATAAAAAGATATTCAAATTTCTGTGGAAAACTTTTTGAAAAAATTTCTTATTTCTTAAGAACTTTTGGGATAGCTGGCTTATTATTATAAATATTATATAATAAATAGAGTAAGCAATTCCACTAGGCCACATGGATATAAACGTAAAAATTGACCGTTGAACCATTAACATCTCAATCATATATAATGTAAAAGATATTGTTCGAAAAAGAAAGTATCGTTATAATATATAATCAACTCAATTATAATTATAATAAAAATACTTAACTATCTGGGAATAGATATCACAACATTCTTTTGCATAATTTATAAAAAATGTCGTGGTTTAAATGATAATAAAAATACTTGATTATCTGGGAATTGATATCACAACTTTCTTTTGTATTATTTAAAAAATGTCGTTTAAATGAATTCAATTCCAACATGCAATATCTTGAAGGAAAATGAATTTTTTGTCATTGAGTTCGAAATTTTGAACTTCTATATTCTTTGTTGAAGTAACATATAAAAATATATATAAGCGTTGGCGAATAAATGTTTGTAATAAAAAATGTATTTACTCCGAAAATAGATTTATGATAATAAATACTTGACTTTATAGGAATTGATTTCATAACTTTCTTTTGTTTAATTTGTAGAAATTTTTACATCAAACATCGTTATTTAAATGAAATTTTGATTCCAATATACAATGTTCCAAGGAAGATAAATTTTAGGTCTTCAAGTTGAAAAAAACATAGCTATCGACAAAACGTATTTGAAATAGTAATATTCACATAGATATAAGTGTTGGCGATTAAATGAATTCTTTAAATAAAAAAAAAAATTTTTATTTATTCCAAGAATTAATGGTAAGTACTTGACTTTATGCGTATTGATTTCATTACTTTCTTTTGTTAGATTTGTATTTAATGAGTTTATTACAAACGTATTCACAGAAAAAGTTTTTTAAATATTTTTTACCATTTTAAGTTCGTCTTTCTAAAAATTTTTCGTAGAGAAAATTACATAGAAGCGGCTGGTAATACACTGTTACTTGCCTTGGTTTATACTTTTGTAAAAAGTAATATAAAAATGTTTTATTATAAAAGCTTTATAAAAAAATATATTGAATAATAAATACTTGACTTTATAGGAATTGATTTCATAACTTTCTTTTGTTTAATTTGTAGAAATTTTTACATCAAATATCGTTATTTAAATGAAATTTTGATTCCAATATACAATGTTCCAAGGAAGATAAATTAGTAATATTCACATAGATATAAGTGTTGGCGATTAAATGAATTCTTTAAATAAAAAAAAAAATTTTTATTTATTCCAAGAATTAATGGTAAGTACTTGACTTTATGCGTATTGATTTCATTACTTTCTTTTGTTAGATTTGTATTTAATGAGTTTATTACAAACGTATTCACAGAAAAAGTTTTTTAAATATTTTTTACCATTTTAAGTTCGTCTTTCTAAAAATTTTTCGTAGAGAAAATTACATAGAAGCGGCTGGTAATACGCTGTTACTTGCCTTGGTTTATACTTTTGTAAAAAGTAATATAAAAATGTTTTATTATAAAAGCTTTATAAAAAAATATATTGAATGTATTTAAATGAGGTATTTGGCGTGAGAGAGAGAGGGGGGGGAGAGAAAGAGAGAGAGGGCGGGGGGATATCACAACTTTCTTTTGTTTTTTATTACATAAGCTTTATGAAAAATGTATATTGAATGCATTTAAATGAGGTTTTTGGTGTGAGATAGAGAAGAGAGAGGGGTGGCAGGAGAGAGTAGTAAATACTTGACTTTATGCTATTGATTTCATTACTTTCTATTGTTTGATTTGTATTTAACGAGTTTATTACAAACGTATTCACAGAAAAAGTTTTTTAAATATCTTTTAACATTTCAAGTTCGTCTTTCTAAAAATTTTTCGTAGAGAAAATTACATAGAAGCGGCTGGTAATACACTGTTACTTGCCTAGGTTTATACTTTTGTAAAAAGTAATATAAAAATTTTTTATTATAAAAGCTTTATAAAAAATATATATTGAATGTATTTAAATAAGGTACTTGGCGTGAGATAGAGAGTGATAGAGAGAGGGAGAAAGAGTGAGAGGGCGAGGGGATATCACAACTTTTTTTTGTTTTTTATTACATAAGCTTTATGAAAAATGTATATTCAATGCATTTAAATGAGGTTTTTGGTGTGAGATAGAGAAGAGAGAGGGGTGGCAGGAGAGAGTAGTAAATACTTGACTTTATGCTATTGATTTCATTACTTTCTATTGTTTGATTTGTATTTAACGAGTTTATTACAAACGTATTCACAGAAAATGTTTTTTTAATATCTTTTAACATTTCAAGTGCGTCTTTCTAAAAATTTTTCGTAGAGAAAATTACATAGAAGCGGCTGGTAATACACTGTTACTTGCCTTGGTTTATACTTTTGTAAAAAGTAATATAAAAATGTTTTATTATAAAAGCTTTATAAAAAAATATATTGAATGTATTTAAATGAGGTATTTGGCGTGAGAGAGAGAGAGAGAGAGCGGGAGGCAGAAAGAGATAGAGGGGGGTGGGATATCACAACTTTCTTTTGTTTTTTATTACATAAGCTTTATGAAAAATGTATATTGAATGGATTTAAATGAGGTTTTTGGTGTGAGATAGAAAAGAGAGAAGGGTGGGAGGAGAGAGTAGTAAATACTTGACTTTATGCTATTGATTTCATTACTTTCTATTGTTTGATTTGTATTTAACGAGTTTATTACAAACGTATTCACAGAAAAAGTTTTTTAAATATCTTTTAACATTTCAAGTTCGACTTTCTAAAAATTTTGCGTAGAGAAAATTACATAGAAGCGGCTGGTAATACACTGTTACTTGCCTAGGTTTATACTTTTTTAAAAAGTAATAAAAAAATTTTTTATTATAAAAGCTTTATAAAAAATATATATTGAATGTATTTAAATGAGGTACTTGGCGTGAGATAGAGAGAGAGAGAGAGAGAGAGAGAGAGAGGGCGGGAGGATATCACAACTTTCTTTTGTTTTTTCATTACATAAGCTTTATGAAAAATGTATATTGAATGCATTTAAATGAGGTTTTTGGTGTTATAATATTACACAAAACACTGAAAATTATGTTATATATTTATGTCACTAAGCAATATTTTCTTCTATGCAAATTATATGAAACTCATAAAGCGTAATTATTTATTATTAATACACACTTGTTATATTAAAAAAATATTTGAAACTGATTTTTAATAGAAGTTTTAAAAATTTGATTATAAACACTTCATGTAAGACATCATACCAGTTACTTTATTTTATTTATTACACAAAACACTGAAAATTATATATCACTCAGCAATATTTTTTTCTATGCAAAAGCTTATTATGAAGTTTATGAATCTCATAACATGTAATTATTTTATTTATATTAATACACACTTGTTCTATTCTCAAATATTTGAAACTAATTTTTAATAGAAGTTTTAAAATTTGATTATAAACACTTCATGTAGCACGTCGTACCAGTACCATATTTTATTTATTATTACACAAAACATTGAAAATTATATTGTATATTTATATATAACCTCGCGTGTCACTGAGCAATATTTTCTTGTATGCAAAAGTTTATTATGATGTTTATGAACCTCATAAGATGTAATTACTTATTAATACACGCTTAAGCTATTTTCAAAATATTTGAAACTGATTTTAAGGAGAAGTTTTTAAATTTGATATAACATTTCATGCAACACATTTTACCCGTATTTTATTTTTTTATATTACACCAAATACTGATAGATGTCATTTTGTAATCACAATTTGTTATCAATAACATTTGATTTATATATGCACTTCATTGGACATATCATACTGATATTTTATTTTATTTAATAATACAAAACACTGATTACATGCCATTTTTTAATCACTATATGTTATTTGTCATCAATAAAATTTAGTTATATATGCACTTCATGCAACACATCATACCGGTATTTTATTTTATTTATTACGCAAAACACTGATTAGATGTCGTTTTGTAATAATAATAATTTAATCCTGTCAAATATGAAGACCAATTTTTAATATTCTTCTAAAATAATTATTTTATTTATTAATACACACTTGTTCTATTCTCAAATATTTGAAACTGATTTTTAATAGAAGTTTTAAAATTTAATTATAAACACTTCATGTAGCACGTCATACCAGTACCATATTTTAAACACTGAAAATTATATTGTATATTTATATATATAACCTCGCGTGTCACTGAGCAATATTTTTTTGTATGCAAAAGTTTATTATGATGTTTATAAACCTCATAAGACGTAATTACTTATTAATACACACTTGAGTTATTTTCAAAATATTTGAAACTGATTTTAAGGAGAAGTTTTTTAATTTGATATAACATTTCATGCAACACATTTTACCGGTATTTTATTTTTTTATATTACACCAAATACTGGTAGATGTCATTTTTTAATCACAATCACAATTTGTTATCAATAACATTTGATTTATAAAATTTTCATGTTGAGGATATTATAAAATACATCTTGAAAATATTGTATCGTAAATAGTATTTGCCTGCACTTCTGTTTTTCTTTCTTGAGTAGTGCTATATATATTCTTACTATCTTCTTTAATATAAATTATTCTATTCCTACGCGTCTGTTCATGTATTAAAATAACTTTTTGTCGTCCATTAATAATAAAATAACAACCAGGGTCATGAGGGCAGTCGTTCATTTTTGCTAATTCAAAATTTTCAGACACATTACACGATTAGAACTCCTTATCCCTATATTTCCAAAAGGACTCGAAAAAAATCTTCTGGTATAATTCTGGTATAATATCTATAAAAAATCTGTAAAAATAAAAAATCACACAAAGTATCAATTTTACAAAATGATTTTAGCCATTTAACATTTAGCCAGTAAGTACTTATCTAATAAAAGTTATTTTCCCATTGATTGATTGATACACGAAGAATAGATAAATTCTTCTCATCACCAGTTGACTATTTGAGATTTTTACATATTATTAACTAATTTATACTAACTCACGATATCACGATATGATCACGATATGATAACATTTGTAATATATATATCTGTGTGTATAATAAAAAAATACTGACATGTTATTATATGTAAATAAGGTTAGGTCGATTATATGTAAATAAGGTTAGGTCGATGGATACGGTCTACATATATATATATATATATATATATATATATATATATATATATATATATATATATATATATATATATATATATATATATATATATATATATATATATATACACGCTGGGTCGTATGGGGTCACGTGACGTTATACGTATCACGTGATCGGAAGCGGATGCAGGTCTGATGAAAGAAAAGGAAAAAATTTAAAGATCGGAATCGACCAGTCTGATTCTTTGATACTCAATATCTCTTAAATGAGACAATATTTTTGAATAAAACCTTCAAATTTTTCTAGCTTAATGAACATAGATTTCAACAAGTGTATTATGCTAGATATTTATTCTGCATAGATAAAATACAACGCGATCAAAGTTTTCGCGCTCTCATATCAAAGAATATAAGGCACGGGTCACTCCTTAGGCCTCTTCTGCATTGTTTGACTGTTACTTGCCTTCGGAGCGCTCCCGCGCTCCTTGATGTTGCACTAATCTATAATAACCAAAGTAGCCTGGGGAAGCAAGGTCCATGCATACTAGGGAATTATGTAGACGTACAACACTAAGCAAAATAATTATTTAAACAACTTTAAAACCCAAGTAGGCGGAGGATATGAGGTCCACGCATATAAAAGAGTCATGTAGATATGAAAAAATAAGCAAAACGATTATTTAAATAATTTTTATACCCAAGTGTCCGGGGGAGGAGAGGTCCACGCATATAAGGGGGTCATGTAAACATGAAAAAATAAGCAAGACCATCACTCTAACCGCAAAAGAGTAAAAATTGGACAAGTTAAGTATAAAACTTCAATTTTCTACTTTATAAAAGAGAAAAATGCAGATTTTATCCGTTAAGAGGGTTAAAAGAGGGTCTATTTTCTGAGAAAAAAATTTGTAAACTGAAAAAACTGAAAATTTGTTGACCGCTTGTACCTCAGGAACGGCTCTTTTAAGGTCTGAAATGGCTAATTTTTTTCATTCTGTAACCTAGTTTTGGCACATAAAATAACTTTTCACCGGTTTCTTTATTTTTATTTTGTTATTCTAATGTAATGTGTTTTTACTATATTACCGTTCTCACAATTTTCAGTGAAATTGTATGAACTTGGGTTTAAAATGTTTGTTTTTTTTTTTTTTTTAATAAAGAGTGCATTCAAATATGTACCAAGTTTTACAGATTTTTATTTATTTATTTATTTATACGATTCTAGCGATTCTTCTAATATAAAGCATTTAAATCAATATCTTAATTTTCCCTTTTATAATATAAAGAAGCTTAAATAAGAAAAGATTATTATTAATAAACTAAAAAAAGGAAATCTAAAATCAAGTTTGAGGAAGGTACGGGCCAATCTATTGGCAGCGGTTTCTAATTTTTTACTTTCAAATTCGGGAACAAAATTAATTTTTTATTTCATTCATGGGTTTTTTTAATGTCGAATTTTCGATTTTCGAAAAATGTATTTTAAATTTTTTTTTATGATTGGATTGAGATATCTAAATAAAACAGGAAGCACTTTAAAGAGCATTAAAATATATTCTGTAAAAATTGAAATCAATTCTATCAATTCAATTCACTACTTTTTGAGAAAAAAAATTAACTGAAAAACTGAAAAATTTTTGATCGATTATATCTGGGAAACGACTGAGTCTTTGAAGGACTGCAATAGCTTATTTTCTTCGCTTTTTAACCTATACTTTTGGTACATAAAATAATTTAAAAGTTTCGTCTGTTTCTTTCTTTTTATTTTGTTATCCTAATGTAATGTGTTTGTACTATATTACCATTCTCACAATTTTTAGTGAAATTTCATGAACTCGGGTTTAAAATGTTTTTTTTTTTATAAAGAGAGCACATTCTAATTGGTACAGACTTTTATAGATTTTTATTTATTTTTTTACTTATAAGATTCTAGCGACTTTTTCTAATTAAACGGGTTTAATTCAATATCTTAATTTTCTCTTTTATAAATATAAAGTTTCAAAAATAAAAGATTATTTAAAGTAAAAAAGAAAATCGAAAATCAAGTTTGAGGAAGCAACGAGACAATCTATTGGCAGCGGGTTTTATCTTATAAAAAACTCTCCTTTTTCAATCATCACCCGTATACAAATTAATCTTTAACAAGCACCTCTGTTCATTTTTCGGAAAGCGATGAAATTGCAGATCAGGTCTCTTCTTTTTCGAGTTCAAGCATCCCTCGTACGAGCAAAGATGTTTATTAGGCGGCATTTTCAGGGTTGATCCACTCCTCCTAGTAAGCTGCTGACTCCAACTGGACTACCTAATTCTTAATTAATCCGACCGATCCGATAAAAAAGGTTTTAGAAATAACACGTGGATTAATCGCTACAGAAAGCTCCGCGCGCGAGTTTTGTAAACACCAACTGACAGTTGCCCGCGCATTTCGCGGACTTGCTATTACTATCAGCTGTTTTGTTTTCAATGTTTTTAAATCATTCAAAATGACAAAATAATTTTAAATAAAATTTATTTATTCATTTTGCTGTTACATTCATGTTTTCCATCGCATTATTGATCAATTATCAACATAAATAATTATTTATTTTGGTGCCCCAGCGAATAACACGTACAGTATATCTATATATACTTCTTCATTAGTGGCACCATCTCGCGGCTGGAGCACCCCAACTAAAATCGGTGCCCCAGCTCGCGTTGCCATTTTCGTAACCCAGCCTTGCCCTTCTATAAGCGTTTATATTCGTTGTAAATACTGATATTTTATTATTATATGTAAATAAGGTTAGGTCGACCAGATACGGCCATACGTGTGCGTGCGTACGTGCGTGCGTGCGTGTGTGCGTGTGTGCGTGCGTGCGTGCGTGCGTGCGTGCGTGCCTTTATCTGTTACTCCAGGAAGGTTTCTGGTATTGTTACTTCTGGGAATGCCTCGTTATTTCTGAGACTTACCAGAAATCCCGTACCCCTAATTTCGTTTTCTAGGACTTCCCATAAATAACACTTTTTTACCAACATTATAATATTTTTAAAAAATTATCAAATTTGTCAGAAAAAAATTGAATTTTTCAAAAAATATCGAATATTTAAAAAAATATCGAATTTTTTAAAAAATATCAAATTCCTCAAAAAAATCAGATATTTAAAAAAATATCAAATTTCTAAAAAAAATCGAATTTTTCAAAAAATATCAAATTTTTCAAAAAATATCAAATTTTTCAAAAAATATCGAATTTTTCAAAAAATATCGAATTTTTCAAAAAATATCAAATTTATCAAAAAAAATCGAATTTTTCAAAAAATATCAAATTTCCCAAAAAAATCGAATTTTTTAAAAATTATCAAAATTTTCAAAAAATATCAAAATCTTCAAAAAATATCAAAATTTTCAAAAAATATCGAATTTTTCAAAAAATATCAAATTTCTCAAAAATTGTCAAATTTCTCAAAAAGTCTCGAATTTGTCAAAACTTGTCGAATTTTTTAAAATTCGTCAAATTACTAAAAATTGTCAAATTTCTCAAAAATTTCTCAAAATTTACAGAACTTTTCGAAAATTATTGAATTTCTCAAAAGTTACGGAACTTTTCGAAAATTATCGAATTTCTCAAAATTTGTTAAATTTTTCAAAAATCGATAAATTCTTCAAAAATAATCGTATTTTTTAAAAATTATCGTATTTCTCAAAAATTATCTTATGAAGAATGGAAAATGTAGCTACAATTGAAAAAATTTATGGTTTAGCTAATTAATCAATTATACTACATGTACGAATATTAGTATAGATCAATCGAAATGAGACAATACTCGGGCAAAATATTACAAAAAGTCTAAGCAGTACCATGCAAGCCCGATTACCGAGACAGGACCAGTATGACAAACCTGCAGATTCGATGTCGCCCTAATTCGGCAGTTATGATTTCCTCTAATTTTAATGATCAGTAATATGGTATTTGTTCTGAGATAGGGTCAGATCACCAAAACCAATTATTTCACGGTACGCATTTTATCAACGTGTATTTGTGGAATCCAAAATTCAAGTGTCTTCGTATCGCCATAATATCGACTTGTCTACGAATTATCGAAAAGTATTAAATAACCTGTTCTTAAATAATTAGAGTACTTAATATTGTGTTTATTAATTGATGTGTTGGAAACCGGTTATAATTGGTCAAATATGTTAAATTAAAGTAGATCTAAAGTGAACCGTGGACTCAATGCTCTACGTGGCATTAGCATCCCGCAGATTCGACGTCGCCCTAATCCGGTAGTTATGATTCCCTCTAGTTTTAATGATTACTAATAAGGTATTTGTTCTGAGATAGGGTCAGATCACTAGCACCATTTTGTTTCATGCTACTCATTGCCGCTCTATGCATTTATTTAATGTAAATTTGAAGTGTCGTCGTATCACCGTAATAACGACTTTGTTGTTTTTTGGATTTGTGGTCCTGTGATAGTTGAATGGTTAAATGGATGAATTAATGTATGGTTCAATCAATGAACGGATAGATGAATGGATAGATTGATCAATGGTTGGGTAATAAATGAATGGATCAATGGGTGGGTAAATGGATGCATGGATCAATGGGTGGGTAAATGGATGAATGGATCAAAGGGTAGGTAAATGGATAAATGGATCAAGGGTAAATGGACGAATGGATAAATGGGTGGGTAAATGGATGAATGGATCAATGGATGGGTAAATGGATGAATGGATAAATGGATAAATGGGTGGATAAATGGATGAATGGATAAATGGGTGGGTAAATGGATGAATGGATCAATGGATGGGTAAATGAATGAATGGATCAATGAGTGGGTAAATGGATGAATGGATCAATGGGTGGGTAAATGGATGAATGGATCAATGGATGGGTAAATGGATGAATGGATAAATGGATGGATAGTTGAATAGGCGGATGGATGGAAGGGAATTTACTTAAATCATCATTAGAGCTTACTATTAAGTAATTCGTCGTTGTTGGTTTCATTGATTCACTCTTCCAGAAATTTCGTTACATTTGCGTCGACTTTAGGGATCGTTTTCCTGTAAACATTGAGATGAATTTCTTTCGTGTGTGCCAAATGGTTTGTTATATCTTCCAATTGTTGTGGGTTCCCCTAGGTACCGAACGTTGTGGCTAAATTTTTCCGGAATTTTGTTGAGCGAATGCTTCGTGGTCTTTTTAGGCGTGAATAAGTAGCATGGCAGTGATTCACTAATTTTTCATTAATTCTATTGGCATCAGCGTGCTTCATTCGTTTACTTTTTGTATTATTTGGATACGCAAATAAATAATCATTATTTGTATCAATTCTAGCTTCTTTACGATATTTGATAATAGTTCTGATAGCTTTTACATAATTTTTCATTAAATAAATCGTGTAATCAATTCCGTTTATCTTCTTTCCTTGGCAAATAATTTTTTCGTACTGTACAGCTTGTTTTTTTTCTTCAGTATTTAACATTTTGAAGAATTCATCTCCTACTGGAAAAAGTATCTGGCCAAAAGCCAGATACTTCTGGCTTTTGGCGAAACTTGAAGTCATCAAGTTTGGTACGTTCAGTTTCGCCTGGGCGTCTACAGTTAAAAATCATTAGTAAAACTATTTCGTAGTTAATTAATTCGTAATATTGTTTTTTATCAAAACCATTCTTCAATAAATAATCTAGACTTTCATCACGATGAAAACGTAATTATGCACAGTAACGTTTTAGATCATCAGGATCAACTCTGTCGGGTTTTCCAGTCTTCAATCGTCGTGCTATATTTAATGATCTTTGGGCTTTTGACCCGATTTCAAAAAGGTATTTACCCTTAAAAAGATCTTTATAATTCTCTAAATGATCTTTGGCTTCGCGCCTGGTCTCATAATAGGCTATCATAGAATATTTCGCATTAAGAATAATAAATAATTTATTCCAAATATTACGTATGGTATGTCCATTATATGGGACACTCATCGTTTTTTTATGGACTTTACAAATCTTTTGAGCTGCGGCAATAAATGTAATGAAATACTGTGGATGTATTGCAGACTCGAGGTCATGAATTTTTCCGTCAATCTGCTTCATTTCATACAATACTCTCATCATGAGTCGCATGTGGTCTCTAACGAGCTTAGCTTGGTCATCTGACACAAGTTGTTCGATAAGATGATTTCCATATTCAATGATTAATGTATCATATTTACATGCAAGACCAATAGCGTCGTCATTGAAATAAGGTAAAACATACCTTATAAGTTCTACGGACGCATTATTGTGATATTCTTCCAATTCTCTCCGTGCAGCTGCTAGTAGTGTTCTCGTGTTCGAACTTAAGCAATCACCATGTCGCCGTGAAAAATGCTTTGAGTATGTAAAATTGGAATAGTACCCTCGACAAACTGGGCAAATAACTCTTCTCCGATTTTTTGTTCTTAACTTCTTACTTTGTTCTTTCTTTTTTTTGAGAGCTTTTTCTTCTGTTCTTTTGATTTACCTTTCTCACTACTTTTAGATTTTTTCTTTGTTTTATTATCATTAAGCACTTGTTCAGATTGTTTTTTATTTTTCAAATAAGGCATCTTTCTTCCAATGTTTCTAGCAATCCGCCTTTTGACAATCTGACGTTTAGTAGGATTCCTGACTTCGTCTTTATTAAATCTCTTATTTCCAATGTTGGTGAGAAGCGCAAATAATTGTAGTCGTAATGTAGACTTATTTGGTAAAGCTTTGATTTTTTGCACAGTTTCTTGTTTTGAATGTACACTAAGTAAATGTTTATCCAGTCTCATTAAAATCTTGTCACAGTAAGGACATGTATTGGCCTTGTAATACCATTTCCCTCCTTCATCGGACGTAGGTATAATGGCAGTTTTCCTTCTGAATTCAACAGAACACTGTTGTGGCTTCTTATCATATGAGTGATTTTTTTACTATCGTTAAATATATCTTATTCTTCATTATTGTTGATAGTCTCATTTTCACTATCATCGAGATTGTTCTTAGAATTCTCCTTATCGCTGCTATCCTCAGAACTTTTAGCATCACTACTTGAAATTTCTCCGCTCTCGCTATCAGAATCAACTATCTTATTACGGGGACTATTTCTTCTCACCATTCCAACTAAAAAATGATATGTATAACTGTTAAGAATTTATCAAAATTTTGTTACAATAATGGTCTCTATAACTGTTAGTAAATAAATAGAAATAATTTATATAATGGATCAATGGAAGGATGGATTGTAAATGAATAGTTGAATGGATGGATGCATCACTGCATGACTGCATCAGCGTATGGATAACGTGACAGGTGATTTTTTGTTATTACAATATTATATACTTTTTTTTCCATACTTTTATCGGTATTGCCCATAGATTCCTCCTCAGAACTACTTTTATTCTCAGAACTATCAGTATTATTTTTGTTTGAAGAATCTCCGCTTCCGTTATCAGAATCTTCCTTCTGACGAATAGAAATTCTTCTTTTCATTTCGATGTCGCCTAAAAAATAATATAAATACTATTTAAAATAATTAATCAAACATTTTTTTACAAAAGAGTTTCCTGTAACTGATGATAAATAGATATAATTTATATAATGGATCAATGTATGAATGGATGGATGGGTCAAAGATGTATAAATGGATGAATGGGTGAAAGGCAGGGTGGATATGTAAATGAATGGTTATACGGGGGGGATGGATAGGTGCATGAATAAATGGATCGATGATCAGATGGATGAATAAATATATATGCGGATGGATACACGCATGAATGAATGGATGAATGTATATGTGGATGGATAGATGAGTGAATTAATGGATGAGCGGTAGGATGCATGGATGATTGGACACATGGGTGGATGGACAGATTAATGAATAGATGGATGTTTAAATGGATGGGTATATGGGTAAATGGGTAAATGCATGACTGAGTGGATGGGTACATAAATACATCCGCGAATGAATGAATAGATAGGTAGATGGATGAATGCATGACAGAGCGGATGGATGGATGTATAGATGCATGCGTAAATGAATGGACGGAAGAATAAGTGGATGACTGACAAGGAGAGTTCATAACCTTTGGAAAGCGGATCTTAAAAAGACTTTGGAAATCGATTTTTGGTGCCTAAAAATGAGGTCCATGAAGATATATATTTCCGTGTCATGATATGACGTAATATGACAAATTTGAAACTATTTTCTTACACTATCTTTGATTGCTTATAATTTTCTGAAAAATCGCTATTTTTCAGCGAATCAAAGATTAATTTTGAGCTCTTTCTGTCTACTTTTATGATCTTTTTTACTAGTTTTTGTATCATAAATACTTCCAATGTGACAGTCAATAGAAGACATCATTTTTTAAGAAAATAACGCATTTTTAAGATAAGGTAATCTATGTCTTGAGAAAAAGAGCCTATGAGAACTAATTACTGGTACTGGACTTCATTTTTAGACTACAAAAATCAAACCCCAAAGCCCACTTACGATCCGCTTCCCAAAGGTTATGCACTCTCCTAATGAGTGGATGGATAATTAATGGGACGGGTGATTTTTTGCAATTAAATAATACTTTTCCTTACTATTATCGGAATAGTCATCAGATCTTCCTCAGAAGTATTGCCAGCATCAGAACTTTCCTCCTTTCTCCCATCTGAGCTTCTTTGACCTCTATATCTATTTGGAGAACCTTTTTCCTTTTTGTGCATTCCACTATTTGACATTTTCTTTTTATACATAATTCCAGCTAAAAATTAATGTACAAAATATATTGAAGAAACATTCAACTCTCCATTTTTCGTTAGGATAAGATTCCATTACTATTATAACTATAACTTATAGTTAGTAACAATAAAATGTCAGAAAGCAATATCATTACATTTTTTACATTTATGGTGAATTTGATTAAAACTAACAAAATTATAATACATAAATAAGAATAAATAATTTATTTGAAAAATATTTAACCAAGTGCCTACAGTGGAGCTGGGAATAAAGTACTATATGCAACACGGTAGTAAAATTGATCATTCGAAGTCCAGAGATCGTCGTAAATAGCGCGTCCAGTAATAGGCCTCAACAGTAAGGGTACTACGCAACGCCAGCCTCATGCGTTCAGGCGCTCGGGCTATGAGCGCTCGAATACCAAGCTGGGGCCATATTCTTTAAGCATATTGCTGGCGTTAATTTGATTTTTATTGCTATTGCGCATGATCAGATACCAAATTTCGTGCTTCAAGCCTCGAATAGGGTTGCATTAAGGGGTAACGCCACTCTGGCTTTTTCAAGAAATCGATTTTTTGTTGCTTAGATGATGCTTTAGGGTCTTAGAATTGATGTACACTTGGTCCCAAGTCCCAAATAAAATTCTAAGTATCCTAGAATCCAGTTCGCCGAAGGCAGGTGCAACGTCAGATCTCACGCGAGATCTCACGTGGAATTAAGTCTGAAACCAGCGTCACTGGCCTGTCAAGCGCATTGAGCAAGAGACATGCTACAAAAGTTGGTTCAATAAATAATATATAAAATGATTAAAACTAGAATTTTCAAGTATAATTATGTCAAATGTAAGTAATAGGAGTTATGCAAGTCCAACACTAACATCTAAACGAAATATCTAATCCCTGAAAGGAGAAAGAAAATCATAAGCGATCTTTTACATATTCACCATTACATATCAGCGGTAGCCGTGACAGTTTTATGCGTGCATCCTCACGTACTCATTCTTTTGGTACGGGTTCGAGTCCAGGTCCGGAGAAATTTTTTTTTCATTTTTATTCATCATTTTTGTATACTGTTCAATGTACGTTTAAAGTGAATTTAATTCTAAATATTTTTTATTAATAATTTTAACAATGTTAAGAATATTTTTAATATTATACTCAGAAATTAATACGTGCCCGTTATAACAATTTCTAAAATTGCAAAATTTGTTTGAAGCTATTTAGATAAAATTTTTTTTATATATTACTTAGGTGAACAATAGTTACCAATTTCATTTACAACGAGAAATTGTAATTATTTAATAAATTCTCGTTTTTTATAAATACAAACTTTTTAAAAGATTTTTAATAAAATCAATAAATTATTGATTATTAATAAAGAATGTATATTTAAATGAGCATTTTTAAGCTATCCCGCGTAAAAAAGTTGAGATCACAAAAAGATCGCTTTAAGATATATCTCGATTATGGCACTATTTAATACTTTTTAAGATGAAAAGTCTCAACGAATAATCAAGATGATTTTAATATTTTTTTAATCATCGCTACATTCAGTCTTTTAAAGCATTTTTAAGATGGTTTTCAGACATACGAAATTCATTATTTAATATCATTTTAAGATAAATTTGAGATGCTTTTGAAATGAATTTGAGACGAATTCGAGACGAGCTTTCGTACTGAATTTAAGATGATATTTAGATTTTTTAAGATGAACTTAAGACAAACTTTTATGACAACTTTAAGATCTCTGATAAATGAATTGATTCGAAAATTTTTAAATATATTAAAAAAATTTTTTAATCGATTCTTTAAACCCGATTAAGGGGTTTACACCAAAAGCAAGGCAAGCCTTGAAGTTTAGACTCTTGTTAAAGAGTGATTTAAAGGCTGAATCTCTCGGACTTATATACTCTCAACCTTTCAATGTGTTTAGGGGTGCCCCGATCGATGCGCCGCGTAGCGACGGCAAATGACAACCATGAGTTCGGTTACTTCCGATCGGTTGTTACCGTCGTTAAACGCTACGCGGCGCATCGATCGGGGCACCCCTAAACACATTGAAAGGTTGAGAGTATATAAGTTCGAGAGATTCAGCCTTTAAATCACTCTTTAACAAGAGTCTAAACTTCAAGGCTTACCTTGCTTTTGGTATAAATTCCTTAATCGGGTTTAAAGAAATGATTAAAAATTTTTTTTTTTAATTTTGGAATCAATTCATTTTTCAGACATCTTAAAGTTGTCATAAAAGTTTGTCTCAAATTAATCTTATCATCATCTTAAAAAATCTCAAAATCATCTTAAATTTAGTACGAAAGTTCGTCTCGAATTCGTCTCAAATTCATTTCAAAAGCATCTCAAATTTATCTTAAAATGATATTAAATAATGAATTTTGTATGTCTGAAAACCATCTTAGAAATGCTTTAAAAGGCCAAATGTAGCGATGACTAAAAAATATTAAAATCATCTTAATTATTCGTTGAGACTTTTCATCTTAAAAAGTATTAAATAGTGCCATAATCGAGACATATCTTAAAGCGATCTTTTTGTGATCTCAACTTTTTTTACGTGAGATTGCATCCCCAACTTCCTCCACTTGCTCCTCGTTTCATCTCAACGCGTTCTCTTATCCTCCTTGGAAATTTGATTTTAAATAACGTTGCCATACTTCTTCGCTACCCTCTCATCACCTTGTATTTGTCTATGACGTGTCCTCTTCCTCACTGCGTAATCTATCCTATCCTATATCTCCCTAGGAGTTCCACTTCTCCCTTCCTCTTCTCTTACCTCTCTCAATATCTCACTGTCTCTCTTCTTTCTTAACGGAATGCCTTATACCGATAGAGTTCTCTGCCGTACCAACCGCAATATTTTTAATTAAATATTAATTGTTACAAGCTTTTCTTGAATTCTGAGAGTCGACGCACAAAGGCAAACTTATTATCTAATTCCCCGTCAAATTTCAGATACATCTATTGGTAAATAAAGCGAAATTTAAAAAATCGCAAAATGTCGTATTTGGGGTTAATATATGCGATTTTGCGATTTTCATATTTCGTCTTTATTTTCCAATAGATTTATCTGAAATTTTACCAGAAATTAGATAGTAAGTTTGCCTTTGTGCATCGACTCTCAGAATTCAAGAAAAAGCTTGTAACAATTAATATTTAATTAAAAGTTTTGTGGTCGGTACGTGAGAGACCTCTGTTGGTATAAGACAACCACTTAATTCTCTTCTTCATTTTCCATACATACCTAGAACTTGCAAGCTTTTCCTCTCTTCTTTGTCCTTCAGTATCCGCTCCCGTTTGATACATCTCTTCCTGGACCACCTCTCTTTCCTTTTCTCTGTTTTTCTATTCACGTCCGATGTCATCTATCCTCTTTCCTCGTAATATCTTCTTTGCCCTACTGAAAAATCTCACGCTAAAATCTCATCTGAAATTCTGGTCCGCGAGCTGCTAAAATTACTTGAATGATAAAAAATGAGTTTCTGAGGATTAGGAGTCGCCTATTAGGTTACACCACCCCCCCATATAAGTACAAAAATCTACGTTTCGAAACGTTTTAGGTATTTTTTACATGTTTAGAAATGTTACACATGAGATCTCACGTGGAATCTCATGTTTCGTGCTTCAAGCCTCCAATAGGGTTGTGTTAAGTTTACAGTTCATAAGTTTTCGAGATATTTAAGGTTAAAATTTTTTCAATCCTTTTTTTCAAATCGTAATTTCTCGAGAACGGCTCGATGAATCAGCTCCAAAATTATGTGCGTGTTATAGACAATATATGTGTGAATTTTCATGAAGATCCTGTGATTATTTTTTTGAGATATTTAATATTTAAAATATTCGCATTTTTCAAAGTTATTTTCTTTGTCGAGAAATTACAATTTGAAAAAAAAAAGATTGAAAAAATTTTAACCTCAAATATCTCAGAAACTTAGGGATCAATCCTTTTGCCCAAAGAAACAGACCGAAAGGTAGTCAAAATGTAGGGGACTTGGTTAGAGGGTGTGGTGGTGTGTGCGTGTGCGCGAGGCAGCTGGTCGTTTAAATAACACGTAGGAGAATGAGAATGGAAGGATGCGTGACGTAAGACCTATATGTAAACAAAGTCCATTTCTGGGCCTACTTGGCCGAAATAAAATTTCATTATTATTATAGTTAGTCAAAATGTACCCCTACAAGAAATTTTAAAGCGATTAATCCAATTTTACACCCTTAAACGTTGGACATAGAAAACTCATTTTTTCCATTTTTCAATTTTTTACTCAAAAACTAGCCGACAGAATTTATTCAAATTACAGATTATAGCTATTTATATTTTACATTATCATGATTTTTTTTTAAATTGACCATTTGGTTTGGGAGTTATGAGAACGCGTTTTCGTTAATAACAAAAGAACCGTGGTAGCTAGACAAATTTTTTTTTTTGGAAAATATAGGTATTTTTATCCTCCTTCGACTAGCATTATTCCCATTCGAATATTTAAATCCGATCATTAAAAAAATTCAAAAATAAATGTTTCGAACAAAAATTCATCATAAACCAAAAACTAATCAGTAAATCGTAAAAAATTATTTTCTTCCCAAATTCGCAATAGAAAAAAAAAACAAAAAAAATGAGACCCATCCGGTCAAAATCGATCGCGTAGATCCGGAGATGTAGCGGTACACACACACACACACACACACACACACACACACACACACACACACACACACACACACACACACACACACACACACACACACACACACACACACACACACACACACACACACACACACACACACACACACACATGCACACACTCACACAATAATTTTATAATTATATATACAAATATACATACAAAAATAATCTATATATCTAACCTACTACTAGGCAATAATGTATGTATGAGTTAGGATAAATCAAATGTATTACTAAAGTATGTAAACATTGTAACTAAAATGGTTAATAAAGCTTTATATTATTATTATTATATATACAAAAATACATTCTTTACTCTGCTGTGTAATCTAACTGAACCGCTTATCCACCGTCTGATAATGATTAAACAATCATATTTGTTCGGGATTGTAGTACCCGAAGTGCCCGCTAGATGGCAAGCACCAAGCGCGCTACCTTCAATGAAAAACATCACCCCGCGTGCTTAGAGGCCTGTGGCGCCCACTCACCAGGTGCTTTATGCACATGCCTTATTACTTTGCCCCTATCGATTTTACCTATACTTTGACTTATTGCCGACACTTTGCCTACATTTATTGCCTACAGTTACATTGCCTATACTTTGTTGTCTTATTTGCGAATAAGACATTTTATACTTTGCTTATTATTGCGACGTCTTATTTGCGAATAAGACATATTATTGCCTATATTTACTCGAACGCACGTAGCGTTCATATGCCTTTTGCTACAACTTTACTTTCGAGTGGGTTGGAGCAAATACTTTAAGGTAATGTGATACCCACACTATTACTCAATTCTGGGTTCCCGTTTTTCTCCTTCAATTTTAAACTTTTTGAAAGAAACTCTTTGACACGTTTTAAATTTAATAAAGAACTATAACGTATCAAAGAGTTTTTTCCTTAAAATTAAAAATTAAATGAGAAAAACGGGAACCAAATTTTGAGTAATAGCGTGGGTATCGCATCATCTTAAGAGTCATTACAATTTATTATTTTCTCTCGGCGATAAACCGTAACAATATAAACTCCGTATACGTTCATTCGTATACAATATTAAACCTATTTTTTAAAACCTATTAAGTTAAAACTCTGCTTCAAGGTAGCTGCTATTTTACTTCTTAATGAATGTTGTCAGAACTGAAAGTGGGACATCTAAAATGTCACTTGAACAAAATGTGACAAAATTAGTTGTTAAACATTTTACTGGGAAAATTTTACAATTTTGTACATGCAATTTTGAAAAGCCGTAGCAAAACTTTAGACATAAGCAATTTATTTATTATTAATACTATACACTCGAATTGTCAACTACTATTGATTACTTTTAAAAAAAATTATTTATTACTGTTCTAAATATAAATATTTTATAGAAGCGACTAATTCGTTACAATCAAAATTTTAATTCAAATAACAAAGAGATCAATTAAATGAGAAAATCAACGAAAGAAAGTTTTCCTATTTCCATAGAAATATAAATATATTTTAAATGTAATAGATTATTTAAAATTTGAAATTTGAAACTGTACAATGTGCATTGAAAGAAACGCATCGTTTATTCGGATGTAGAATGTAATTGAATTACTCATCTAGCACGATACTACTGTAGCATCTATACTCACTCTACCTTTAAAGACAAACAGGAGCAATCGGAATATATACAGAAATATTTTGCCACAATTATTCTTATTATTATTACAGTGGGGAAAATAATAAAAGACAGAAAAGTATACCAAATTTATGCTTCATAGACCTATTTTCATTCAGATTTTACGCATCTCAGGGTTTTGTTCGAAGTAACCAAGGCTAATTTTTTTCACACTATTATACAATTTATTAAGCACTTATATTTGCCTTATATATGTGTATATATATTTATGTATATATCTAAATTTTGTAATAGTTTTATCAATACAAAACCTAAAATGTATAAATATTACAACTAAAAATATTATACAATTTCATAAATATATTTTATATACTTAAAGTCATAAATATACGTGAAAGGTTGGTTATACGTACTAAATCTGTCTCATGCAGGTGGGGCACTCTCCTACTCACATCAAGATTAAAAATATACCAAAGGTATAGGCGATGCGCATCCTTGCATAGCTGTTCCATTTTCATTCCAAATTCGAGATCGATTTCAAAATTCAGCGCCAGAAAAAGAATATCTTGGACACTCAGATTTTAAAACGGAATATTTTTTTATATTTTGACTAATATATTAAAATTTCGTACATGCAATCTCAGGAAGCCACAACAAAACCTTGGACCGAAGCAATTTATTTATTATTAATACTATACCACTCGAATTTTCAACTACTATTGATTACTTTAAAAAAAAATTATTTATTACTGTTCTTAACATAAATATTTTGTAGAAGCGACTAATTCGTTACAAACAAAATTTCAATTCAAATAAAGAGATCAATTAAATGAGAAAAGAAATGAAAGAAAGTTTTCGACTTTCCAATAGAAATATGAATATATTTGATATAGATTATTTAAAATGTTATTTAAATTACGATTATGCAATAAAAAAGAAATGATTCTTAAGTCATGTGAATTAAAAAAAGTACATTCTTTACTCTGCTGTGTAATCTAACTGAACAGCTTATCCACTGTCTGATAACGATTAAACAAAGAATAATATTAAACCTATTTTGAGAGAAACAAGTGTAAGTTAAAACTCTGCTTCTAGGTAGCTGCTATTTTACTTCTTAATGAATGTTGTCAGAACTGGAAGTCAGACATCCAAAATGTCACTTGAAAAAAATATGACAAAATTAGTTCTTAAACATTTTACTGGGAAGGTTTTACAATTTCGTGCATGCAATTCCAAGAAGCCGTAGCAAAACTTTAGACTTAAGCAATTTATTTATTATTAATACTATACCACTCGAATTGTCAACTACTATTGATTACTTTAAAAAAAAATTATTTATTACTGTTCTAAATATAAATATTTTGTAGAAGCGCCTAATTCGTTACAAACAAAATTTTAATTCAAATAACAAAGAGATCAATTAAATGAGAAAATCGATGAAAGAATGTTTTCCTATTTCCAATAGAAATATGAATATATTTTACATGTAAAAGATTTATTCTAAATTTTACTTGAATTGCGTTTATATGTAATATAAAGGAATGATTTTTAAATGATTTTCAAATGTCGTCTTTAACATAGAGAAAATACAGACTACCAACATTGCTTATTAGCTGCATAATCACCTCTTTTTATTGAAAATTGCTGCAACCGGATTGCAAGAGATGTCGTGAACGTAGATGAAATTCTAGTCCGCAGATAAAATAAATAGTACAGAACATAACTTACTATAAATCATTGCTCCGTCTCATTTTACCGACCTTGGATACTCATAAAAAGTAGGATGAGTGGAAGAGAAAAATTATTAATAATTTGATAACTTCAAATCTATGACAACTCATTAAGAATTTATAAACTTGCTAATCAAAATCTAAGATTATTCGTGCAAAAAAATATTAATATAACCATAACCTTTAGTAAACCATCCATCAATTTTAAAGTTTAGTGTCTATAGACACTGAAAATCTTCGAAATGAAAAGGTAAATGTGTTTGTAGCTGCTAAAAAATACCATAATAATGCAATGCAATGACTATTACTTTTTTGAAATAGCTTCCAAAACTGTTTACACATAGAACTTTAGGGTAAAGCCGAAGTTGAATGATAGTTGGAGGATGGCACTATAATTACGATAATGCATTTATATAAATTATATTATATTTAGAAAAATTGTAAGATACACATTTTGAAATTAAAAATTTAAACTAATTATTGCTTGTAATACTTTTCTCTAAGATTCCTCAAAATGCAACTAAAAATAAGATAAAAAGTTTTTCAATATTCAGGATCTACTATAGTACTATATATATTTTTACAAATCCAGGAATATACTTCAGCATATTACCCACATCCATCACATGCAGGTGGTGACCTTTTCTAATCTAATTACACACTGATAAAAAAGTACAGGAAAAAGTACTAAACGTTCAATAAAAATTACCATCTTGTACAGGGAACGCGACCACAGACTGTAAAAACTAAAAAAATTACCATACCCTGGTAGAAATTGTAACCAACCGTACGCCATCCGTTCGTCAAATCGCAAGGGTTTGGCCAACCGTTTAACCAACAGTTAGCGATAAATACCGCTTATCTCGTCACGGAATCACCCTTGCGCTTGGTCAACGAATGCTTAATATTAAAAATCTTAAATAAAAATCATTTACACAACTTATTATTTAAATAAAACTCTCAAAATTTGTATTATTCATAGAATAATAAAAAACCACATATTAATAGTATTTTTCTTCAGATAAATATGGTTAAATCGGTAACGGGTAAAGTTTTGTTTGTTCAAATTGAGGTTAGGGCGTGTTTATGTGTAGTGTGCTAGTGTAGGTAAAAGTCTTGGTTTTAAGATTTTTAAAAGTTTGTCCACATGTACATGAGGTATTTTGTTATTAACAGTCCACTGTTTCAACTCCTCTATTTCTTTAATTCCGCACTTGACAATACTACTTGATTCACTTTCACTTTCTTCCTCAGTGCCATTTGATTCACATTCAGCAATATTATTTGACTCATTTTGTTTCTCAAATTCTATTATACGTTCACTTTCTTCCTCACTTTCAGTTACATTATCACTTGAACTACTTTGGAATGTATTTACTTCTGGTAAATTTTTAAGTAATTCAACAGCATATGTACTTTTTTCTTGCATTTCTTTAATTTTCTTTCTACGCCTATATTTTTTAGAACGGTTCTTACTTCCACTCATGTTGAAAATACAATACACAAAAACGCAATAATTTGTATTGCTCCGTTTTCTACTTGGTGCTCCGTTACCATCTGACCTTTACAGTGAAGCAAAACCACGCGATTCCGGTGATCCCGTCACGTGACTCGTATGAGTCTGCGCAGTTAAATACTTTTACTTATACATAACACATGAGCCTGCGATCGCACTCGTGTGTATGTAATATGTGTGTATTTATGTGCATGTGTGCTTGTCTTGCGGAAAGCGGGATGCGGACAACAATTTCGGAGCATAGCCCACGTGCTACGCTATCTACTTAACCTTCAAATCAATTTACTCCCAACTTCATTCAAATATTTTTTTAATGCATTACAATAATTTTTATTATTGTTTATGTATCAAAATCTTTTTGCATATCTATATTTCTTATTAATTTCTATTATTGTTTTATGAGTTACTCAATGTTTTATTATTGATTGATAGTCCACCAACCGTTGGTTAACCGTTGGTCAATATTTTTCTTATTCGTTGGCCTAAATTATTGGCCAACAGTTAGTAAATAAGCCATCCGAGTTGGTTTATTTTCTACCAGGGTACTTTATAAGAAATTTTACCAGAAATACAGGAAAATTTACTACACTCTTGTAAATTTATTACAGTAAATTGTAAAATTTACTGTAAATTTATTACAGTAAATTGTAAAATTTACTGTAAAATATGGTAATTTTTCGGGTCTTTACAGTCTGTGGTAGCTTTACGAGATAGTATAGTAATTTTTCCAAAACTTTTCTCTCAGTGCATAATATTTTAAAAGAAAACTGTAACCTCTATGCATCACTACTACTCTTAAATAAACTTCCGAATAAATGATTAAAAACAGTTTATTAGAACTACACACACACACACACACACACACACACACACACACACACACACACACACACACACACACACACACACACACACACACACACACACACACACACACACACACACACACACACACACACACACACACACACACACACACACACACACACACACACACACACACACACACACACACACACACACACACACACACGTGTGCAAAAAAATATATATACACATACACACGTAGATGTAGATATGTATATATCAAACCTTATTCAAGCCTCCATTCAATAATATTAATATTGATGTATAAAAATCATGCAATAATTATTACACAATTTTAGCAAGTAAATTATTGCTTGCCAAATAAAATTATTATAAAATTATATGAATTAAAATAGTCTAAAACTCAAGCACATGTTCTCGAAATTCACCTCGTGCGCACGTGTTCTTAAAATTCTATTACATTATTATAAATTACAATAAAATATATAATATAAAATATATAATTAATATTTTGATATTTGAATGGTAATATATATAATATTATTATTTAATATCTATTTATTTTAATTTTAATATAAAAAATATATATAAAATAAATGCAAGCAGTTACCATCAGCTCAATGAGTTCCACGACATAAAGCTGAAATTTTGTTTAGGTTTTTATGATGTATTCATAAAGTTCATTTCACACTTCCATTTAACTAGAAATATTAGGGCCGGTACACTTAAGGCCTCGACATGAGAAAAAAGACAACGAGTGAATACAAGGAACAACGAGGTACACCCAGTGGACATTGATTCGCGTGGAACGTGCCCCTCAGTTTGAAAATCCTACAATCCCATTAGCCAATTCGCGTGTAACCATTTATTATAATAACCATTAACCTTACATTGGAATTGTCCAATGAGATTCTAGCATTTAAAACTGAGGAGTCACGTTCCCATAGACTTATACTCATAGACTGCGCGCTCTTACGGGCTGCGTGAAGCCCAAGATGGCGGCGTGGGGTCATGCTATCTCTCTCGCACACCTACAGTGGTGGGGGTAGAGGGGAAATGGTGACGGCAGAGGAGGAGAGGGCGTTGAGGGCAACACTCTCCCCCCACCAAGCGCCCATTAAAAAGAGAGAGCATGACCCCAGCTATTGCCCTCTCTCTCTCTTGTCCGGCTTCAGCGCTTTACACGGGAGCGCGCAGTCTATGAGTATAAGTCTATGCATGTTCCACGCGAATCACTGCCCACTGGGTGTACATAGGTCTTTGTTCCTCACTGTTCCTTGTTGTGTGTATGATTGTATCGGGATATTGGTTATATTTTCCTATTATTTATTGAAAAATACCTTTTTAATGAAATTGATGACGGCTGACCACGATACCTATTACCGTAAAAGATTTGTTGAGGGAAATCTCTATATTTTTAATGAAAACGATGGCTGATCACTATTACCCTAAAAATATTTATCTCGATTAGCCGCCATTTTCATTAAAAACACAGAGATTTCCCTCGACAAATCTTTCACGGTAATAATTATCGTGGTCAGCCGTTATGAATTTCATTAAAAAGGTATTTTTCAATAGACAATAGGAAAATATAACCTTTATCCCGATGCAATCATACACACAACAAGGAACAGTGTGGAACAAAGAGCTATATACCTCGTTGTTCCTTGTATTCACTCGTTGTATCTTTTCTCATGTCGAGGCCTATACAACAAGTGAATACAAGAAACAACGACGAACAGAGATCTTTGTTCCTCACTGTTCCTTGTTGTGTATATTATTGTATCGGGATATAGGTTATATTTTCATATTATTTATTGAAAAATATCTTTTTAATGAAATTGATGACGGCTGACCACGATAACTATTACCGTGAAAAACTTGTCGAGGGAAATCTCTTTGTTTTTAATGAAAATGACAGCTCATCACCCGTCAGACTAAAGGTGACTTTAGTAGTTTTTCCGTAATTTCCATCCGTAAAAGCGGGCGCCGCAGGCCCCCTGCGAAAGTCAATGACTCGAGGGTCATTATATTTCTTCAGTAAAGCATTATCTTTAGTAAAGCATTAAATTGTTAACATTTTGGTTGTTTTAGAATGGAAATGTATACACTACATGATGTCTCGTTTCTTGTCCTAGCCAATTATTACGCAGTCGTTCCATTCTTTCACCGATAGTCCCATACTTTCAAGGAACTCCCTTTTTCCGTTCCCCGATCCCTTTCTGTCATTCCTGCACCATTTCTCCTTCTCCGCTTTGCACGCCTGCTCCCAGCACATTCTCTCCAGAGTATCTTCACTCGCTCTGCTTAGCTTCTCTTCCAATTTCATTGCTCTGCCTGCTGCCTCCATTGCTATCTTCCTTATTCCCGTGTCTTCTAATTGTGTGCCATGGTGTTGTCCTCTTTAGCTTTATCCATCTCACGTACTTCATTTTTATTCCTTCAATCTCCTTCCATTCCCTCCAGCCCTAGTTCTACGCGCCATATGTTATCACCCCCTTTACCATCATTTCGATCAGCCTCATTCTTAGGTCCCATGAATTCCTGAATTTTCTTTCTGCTATGCTCCAGATCCTACCTAGCACCCCGTTTGCCTTTCCTTTGATCTTACTGATCTGTTCCTTTTCCGAGTTATTGTCCTTCATCGTGTACCCTAGGTAATCGAACTTCTTCACCATTTCCAACGCCTCATCATTCCATCTGAACACCACACCCTTTCTCCTTCCCCCTTTCTTTCTGAACAACATAATCTTGGCTTTCTTTGCATTCAGCTCCAGCCCCTTCCTTTCAATCCATCTCTTGAGTCTTCTCAGCATGTCCTTCATCACCGCTTCATCTTCTGCTATGAGTGCTATGTCGTCCGCGTATGATATGGTACTGATTCTTTTCTTCTTTCCTATCTTCGTACCGTTCCCCTGTACTTTCTCCATCTCCTCCTCCAGGTCTGCCATTGCAATATTGAATAGCATGGGGCTTAGTGGACATCCCTGCCTCACTCCTTCCCTGATTCCGAATTCGTCTATCACCTCTCCCCCGATTTCCACTCTCGCTCTTGTCCCCTCGAATAGGCTTCGTATTCTTTTTATCAGCTCTCCGTTCACCTTTTTCCTTACCACCCTTTCCCATATCTTCTCTCTCTTTAGCCTGTCAAAAGCTGCCTTCATGTTTGCGAAGCAAACCAGTATCTTACCTCTTTCCTTTTCAATTCCTTTCCTTATCACCTCTTTCAGTAAATACATGGCTTCTGCCGTTTCTTTACCTTCCCTGTAACCCATTTGCGAGTTGTCTAATACTTCTTTCTCCACTAGTTCCTTTTCCAGTCTTTTCCTTGCAATCTCCGCGTATATCTTGTACCCGGTGTCCATGAGCGTTATTCCTCTGTAGTTGTTTACCTCTTTTCTGTCCCCTTTCTTAAATATTGGTCTTATCGTTCCTGCCTTCCACTCTTGTGGTATTTCTCCGCTGTTCCATATCCCGTTTAGCACTGATGTCGACTCTTTCCGCAGTTCCTCCTCCCCATACCTCCATGTCTCGTTCATGATTTGATCCGTTCCTGCTGCCGTTTTCCCCTTGAGCTTCTTGATTGTTTCATTTACCTCCTCCTCTGTGATGTCCTGCAGCTTTTCCCCTCCATACCCTCTCCTCTCTATGCTATCCTCCGGCCCTACTATCCTCTCTTCCATAATATATTGTTCTCTGAAATGTTTCTTCCACTGCTTCTTTGTGATGGATGCCTCCGCCGGGGGTCCCTTCCTCTTGCTCTTCCACTGCTTTCCAGAATAGCTTCATCCCCTTGTCCTTCTCGATCTCCTCCAACCATTCCCTACTCTTGTTCCTTTTCTTTTTCTCTAGGAAATTCCTGTAGTCCCTTCTCTGACTTCTCCATACTACTTCTTCTATCTCCCCTCTCCTTAGTCCTTCCAGTGTCTTTTCAAATTCCACTTTTTCCCTGTGGTACTCTCTATTCTTGTACTTCCCTCCCCATTTCTTACGATATAGTCAATCGTTGTGCATCCCCTTTGCCCTATCTGTGTCCATTTCCCCTTTTCATCTCCTTTCGTGGCTCCATTCCCTATGCCTAGATCTTGGTCTTCTATCCAGCTCACCAGCTTCTTTCCTTCTTCATTGATTACCGTATTCTTGCTCTTTCTCCCTTCCTTTTCTCTCCTACCATTTCAAAGTCCTCCTTCTTCCGCTGTCCTGGCGTTGAAGTCTCCGTTGATTACTATGATTTAGTCCTTGTTGCTGTCAACCCATTCTTCCATCCTCTTGTAATTCTTCTTCCTACTGTGCCTCATATACGTTATTCCTCATAGCCATCTCTCTCCGTCCTTTATCCATTTTTCTGCAACCGCCTCGTCCGTCGTTCTCTCTTCCCATTCCACCTCTATTCCAAGCCCTTTCCTTACCGCTAGCAGAATTCCCTCCTTCGCTCTTCCCTTTTTCTTTTCCCTTACCGCGTCCTTCTGCATCACCTCATACTCCTTTAGAAACTGCTCCGCTCTCTTGCCCTTATCTGGTTCCTCCCATGTCTCTACCAGTCCAATAATATCAAAGTTTTTTACGTATTTCCAGTTTTCTCTCTTCATTTTCGCTGCCCCTGTAACATTCCAGAAAATTGCTTTGATTTCATTACATTTACCTACCACTTCTTGTCTCTCTCCTCTTTCCTTATGTGGTCCGTTGTCCTTCTTCTCCGTCTCTATCCTGCTTGTCCTGTACCTCCTATAATTTGTGTTCCTTGTTGAGAAACCATTTCTCCTTCCGTTCACTCCATGTCCAAGTCCCTTCCTCTGTCCGCACCTTCTTCAGTCCTACCACCTTTGCCTTCCTTCCCTCTTCTCTCATTTCCGCAGCCTTGTCCCATGCTCTATTCCTGTTCCTCCGCTCTATCCACGTCAGGTCGTTTTCTATGTAGAGGTCCTTTGCTCCCACCTTCTTCTTGTTCAACATTATCTCCCTTTTGTCCTTTTCACTCCCACATTGCGCCCTTAGCAAAAATTTATCCGACTTCGTCCTTACTCTCCATACTTTTCCTATTCTTGCTTCCACTTCAATCTCCTGTTTAAGCCATTCGCTTATGTCATCCACTCCATACTTCTTGTTCTGAATTCATTAATCCCCGTGATGCAAATTTTAACATACTTCATTGTATGTAAAGTTTACTAATTTTTTCTATACCCAAAAAATGGACGGAAAATTTTGAAAATATTTTCGAATCGATTAGAAACAATTGAGGCAGTGAAAAATGCAATTGTTTATAAAAAATAGGATTTTTAGTTAACAATAAATGCATTTTTGAGGTGATTCTCAATTTTTTTTTTTCAAAATCTGATCCGACAAATCGATTCCTCATCATTTTTTACAAAAAAATGACTTTTAGCGCCATTTTTCCATAAAAATTTCTCGAATCGTACGGAAAAGTCGTTTTTTCGATTCCTATTTTTTTGTTATTTAACACCCTGTATAAACAAGTGTAACAACAATATCCAAAAAAGCGGTAGCCTATTTTATAGAATATAAGGTTCGATTTTGTCTATGGATATTTAATTCATTTTCCGCGTGAAGACTGATTTTTGTCCATTTTATCAGCGTTTTGGACCACTGTGCGATGCTCCCAATTTCGGGTGATAAACTAACCCTCAAGTTGTCTTATGCGAACAAAACACTGCTCTCCCATCTTTCTTGGTGCGCCGGTACACGGATTCGGGCGACTCAGATGCGGGTAGGCGCGTTCACTTCAGAGAATTCGGTAAACCCACGCTTCAAATTTTTTCCATGTGCACTCAGTGCTGTTTGAAAAGATCAGGCTCCGCCAGAAGAAGTATTGATTACGATGTTAGTAGAAATCGAACATATAATTAACTCTAGATGGCTCACGCATTTTTCGGTTGATCTGCGTGATCAAGAGGCTCTAACGCCAAATCATTTCTTAATTGGCGCATCCTCGGGAGGGGTGAGATTTGGGGGGTGTGACATACAAACAATTCTCCCCGGTCTCATCACCATTCCTCTCGCACGGGTCTCGGGCGCGCATGACACGAATCTCTAATACGTCGTCACTTTCCAGAGAAGGAAGAACAGTTTTGAGTACCGCGAAAGCAATCGCATGCGATGTTTCCGTTGTAGGAATGCTGTCCCTTTTTAAGATGTTATTAATGATTACTTCGCAGGACTCAAAACTTCCAGTCCCGTGGCCGGCGGCAGCGGCACTGAGGCCAGGCTGAGAGAGTGACTGTTGATCAATGCCGCGGATAGCTTGGGTGAAGCCTCCAGTACTAATTGCCAGTGCATTGTCCACTACTATGCTCTCTTTGCTGAAAATCTCCCTTTGAGCACACTGGAGTAATGAATTTTTCTCGAGAAGCAGCGTCGATTTGGCATTTAATTTGTCCATGAGTACATTTTGTTTACTAATAATCTCCTCGAGATTGGAGACCCCTGCGGTCATCTCCGAGTTATTAACAGTGTTTATAGCAGTAGACGCAGTAGTGATGCTGTGCCTCACGGGGCCCCGATTTTTGAGGAGTTTCAACTCCTCCGGCTGCTTCTCGAGCATATCGAATCTCTGGAAAAACAGCTCCAGTGTGCTCACAGGAATGATAACGTTTGTAATATCCTCCAGGCTAATATCACTCAGCGGTGGGGACGTAACCTGAAGGATAGCATTTACCGGCCCTGATACATTCTCAATTTTTTCCGAATTGCTAGAAACATCTTTAATTGTGCTCGTGTTGTCGACTTCGCGTATTGCAGTTCCTGTAGTAGCTGCCACATCGCTAGGAATATGTTTCGGTGTCGGAAAATGCACCTTGGATACCGTGGCTCGCCCGTCACTGGTTTGCAGCGCAGAGTCTCGCACCTGCGAGTTGTTCACCCGCTTGACACCATTTACGGCCGCGGTAGGCCCCTGCGCTCCTGCTACCCACCTCGTACGTACGATACTAGTGCTGAGTAGTGTGGCAGAGGCGCTAATGTTCTGTGGCGAGTGCGGACCTGCTGGCGTTGACGAGCCAAGCGGCCCGTGGTGGTAGGGGTCTGCCTGTGTGTTGGTTGGCATACAACGCTGCGTGGATGTAGGTGAATAGCACTTGCTCACCTGTGTCCTCGTCTGCTTGGTCTTATTAGCAGGTTTTTTTGATTGCTCCTTTTTGCGGCAATTATCGCATGGAGCGCCCTTCCTTTTCCCGGCATATTTAGTGTGGCAAGGCTGACGACATATCAGACACAATCCAAGTGCGCGCGAAGAGAGCTCCTTGCACACCACACACCTGTTATCCATGTTTCTAAACAGAGGCGAAAAGGTCGTTTCTGCTGTAGAACGAATTATCTCTGTCTACAACCAGCCCAAAGCCACCCAATGAAAAATTCAAATTGGCCGTTGGAGAACTCAAAGTCTGTTGTAGTGTAGTGTTGGCTGAGTGTTACTTGCGCTGTAGAAGAGATGGTTTGTGAAGGATTCTATTTGCAGGTTGGAGTTTCACGAAACCCTACTTTGTGTGTCTCCAAAATTTAATAGATCTGCAGATGATGGCGACAATGACGATGGTGACAACGGTGACCACGGGATTGCATCGGAAGACTATGAGCATCGGTTTCATGCAGGAGGTGCCGGGCGTGTATAACCTCTATACGCCGACCATAAAGTCTGGCGAAAAGTCTTGGACAAAGTCTGGGCATTTTTTCAAGACTTTTAATAGAAAAAATAAAAAGTCTGGCAAAAAGTCTGGGATCGTCCGACCAGCCAGACTTTTGAAGCCAGACTTCTGCAAGACTTCTCCAAGACTTCGCCCAGACTTTCTTTTTTACACGAGCACTTAAAAAATATATGCATCAACAAATTAAACTTTTTATTAGCTAAATGGATGTAAATAAATAAGTTTTACCAATTCAAAGAAAAAATATATTAAATTGACAAAAATCAAAAATAAAAATAAACATAAAAATAATAATATTATTAACCTTTAGAGGACGGGGATTTGGGTTTACTGTTTTCTCTCACTTTTCTATAGAAATCGAGTTTTTGTGATGTCTCACATCTCAAAACTAACACATGTAAAGGGTCGATCATGGGCATGGCCCGTATAGGGGCCATCCCGTCCTCTAAAGGTTAAGCAGCTTCTTCATCAATGTTTATTGGAACTCGAAGTACGCTCCCCGAGACAATAATATGTAGCAAGAAAAAAAAATGAAAAACATAAGCATTTGGTTGCTAATATGAGTGACTTGAGACTAGTAGGGAGAGGATTCTCTTTCTGTCTGCCAATTGAGCAGAGTTTGTAATAGAAATTGGCTCTCGGTAATATTCATGACAGTATTGTATATGATGCAAAATCCAAACGCTAAAACACATGTATCAAATATAGTATTTTAACAACATAATTAACGAGAAACTTTTATATAAAAACTAACATTTTCCTTTGACGATCTGGCAGTCAGTAGTCTTCCCGGAATCCGGGCGCCACAAGCAGATCCCAATCCACGGCATAAATTTAGCCGACTTCAAAGATCGCGTCGCGACGCGACGTTCACCCGCTTTAATCGTATTGCGATAATGGTGAAATGGAGGGCGCGAGAGCTCGCAATATTCGCTCGTTTCTCTCTCTCGATGTCTCTTTCCCTCTTACTATCTCCCCGTCGCCGAGTTTAAAGGAGGGGGGAGAGAAAGAGGAGGCTTCTCTGCAGACGACACGTCGACAATGATACCTCCGCGACTACAATATCCAATGGCGACGCAAAGTAACATTGTTAACTTTACAATAAATCGAAAGAGGAGGCAGAGAGACGTAGGGGGAGAAGAGAACGAGCGAGAGGGGATACGGAGGAGAGATTTCGCGCAGTGGCTGCATTGAAGCTACTGGATGATAATAGGTTGACATCTGCACTCAGCATCCCCAATCTGCCGTGGTATAGCTCTCTCGCATTCTGCTTCTCTCTGGCTTCGTCTCGCCAAGGCTCTCTCTCTCTCTCTCTTTCTCTCTCTCTCTCTCTCTCTCTCTCTCTCTGTCTTTCTTTGTGTTCATAGCTGGAAACGCAATTAATATTCGTAATTACGACGAGAGCTGCGAATTTAATGAAAGATATGACGTCCAGAAAAATGTTTTTTCTAGGGAATGTTTCACTGTTTGGTCTGCATAAATAATCGGCTTTTATAATTTTAGGATATTTTTTTTAATGACAATCAATAAATTTATAATATTCGTACCATTGTAAAATGCTAACAAATGTAAAAACAAAAAGTAATATACGAAAATTATAAAAACACAAATATGCAAATTGTTTAAAAAAAATGTATAAGCATGTAAAAATTTATTTTAAACAACTGTAATCGACCAATATCTCTAAAGATTTTATTTATTAATTTGTAAAAAGTGTATTTATATTATAACATTTAATTAACATAAATACTTTTAACTTATATCAAACTTAGTTTTCGATAATCGGTAATTGATATATTATTAGAATTTCAACATTAAAAATTATACATTTGTAATTTGTATGCATATACGTATCTTAAACAAGTACGTTCACAATTTTCATTTTCCTTAATGGACGGAACAATTTATTTTATTACTATTGTTAAAGCTTTGATTTTAGTTGTATTGTAGAACTAAATTAGCTTAAGGTATATTGAAAAACAATCAAATTTTATTCGATAATGAGCCGAAATTGATTTTGAACTTCGCTTGTATAATAAAGCGTAACAGGTTTGGAATTTATTAGCGAAGCTTGAGGTAACCCTCTATTCTTTACCCTTTCGGGTAAACTGTCAAGTCCAGATCGCCGCCCCGCGGTGTATCCTAATTACCATCGTAGAACGCTCAGAATATCGATGGCTGCGAGCCGTGATGCGCCTTCGTACCTAACTTATATTACCAAAATAACATTTGCTTCTTTTGAAAACATGATCAAACGCGACATAATCTACAAAGCTACTCTTAATTATCTATTGTTTCCTGAAAGTAATGATGAAAATTAAAGTAAAGAACTTGAACATCTATAAAATTATGTTTCCATGTAGATTTCTAGTCAGTAAATTAATTCATTGACCGTGATTATAATACATAATTAATTTAATTATTTTCATAACAAAGTTTTATCTTTTAGAATTAATCTTATACGGTTCCAATTTTAAAATATAATTTACTTACATATTTTGTACATGATATATTTGTTATTAAAAAATAAAGTAAAATAATTTTCATTTTATAATTTGTAATTAGTTAACATATCTGTAAGCAAAAAATAAAAGAAAAGTAATCTTTCTATATTGATGAATTTCAATTTGGGTTCATTCTACATTTAGATTAATCCCAAATTATAACATCTTTTATATAAAAATAAAAAATTATATAAAATTTATATAATATACTTTTATATAAAATTTGCTATCAGACTCATATAACGAATCATTTGCGGTCTACGTTTAAATAAAAATGAATAGTAATTTCTTGTTTTATTAATCTAGTTTTCTTCAACAGTAAATGAATAAGTAGTCGACTACACCGAGAGAAAATCTCGATAACGGCTATTATGATAACAATAATAAATTAAAGTACAGTGTTGGTATAATCACAAACTAGAATTTATGGTAAAGTTTAATAAGCTTTATTAATACAAAATTAAATTTGATAAAATTTACTTTAAAACAATTATGACATTCTTGAGTGTTTTTGCGTGAGTATCTTGTTTATCTGGAGTGTTCAGTGTATGTCTTGTGTATAGCTTTTTTAATTAAATTTCTTTCCATCTTGCTATACAAAATCAACAATAGTTTATTCTTATTTCCATAACTTTTAGAGAAAATAAAATTTATATTCTTTATTTTACTATTTTATATAAACTTTTTTGACCGAAAACTTGTTATTTTGTTTACTTTTCTATTGCTTTTCATTTGATGATCATCGATCTTGTTCTTCTCTCTTCTATTTACTTATAGCTTTTGAATTTATTTGTTCTATCTGATTGTAATTTTCACTTTCATTTGTTGCTGTTTCTATCCACAATTCCTCCCTTGTTCTATACTTCTTCCCCTATTTTTAGTTTTCTCCGCTTTTCGGCCTCTTTTATTTCTTTCCTTTTAATGTACTAATGAAAAGTTAATAGATACATTTATGATGATAACGTGTAAATCTAATGAAGCAATATAAGAACAATTGAATGCCATTTATAATGTATAAATACGTCAAAATAGACAAACAGAAACTTAAAAATTTGGAGCGGCAGGGAGAAAAGGGCGTAAAAAAGAGGCGAGTTAAAGCTCTAAAACGAAAAGCGAAGTGCCGGAGCGCGACAGGTTTATATAAAAGGAAAATAAATCGCTCGTCGGAGGTCTGTGCAGTCATAGCAGTAGCAGCAGCAGCAGCAGCTCTCGCGCGCACTGCGACGATTCGCGTCCATTTCGTCGATCCGCTTCATGCGCGCGCGATGGAAACTCGTTTACACCTATACATCGCCGTCCGAAAGCACTATAAATAGAAAATGGATTAAGCGCATCGCGGCTTTCGAGCTCGCTACATCCCCGCCTCCCTCAGCCCCGCGCGCTACAGAGTTGCAGATATTATCAGTAATAGCGCAATTATGATAATGGTGGGTAATTCCGCGCAAAATTCAGCACGAGCGCGCGCGACAGAGAGAGAAAGAGAGAGAGAGAGAGAGGAGAGATAGAGAGAGAAGTCGCGAGAGAGGGGAAGCGGGCGCGCTAGCGCAAAATGCGCGGAAGCAAGAAAGATGGGTGGGGGCGGTAGGAGGGGGGTAGAGCGGGGGTGGGGGAGAGATATAGCGCGCGAACTGAGACTGCTAATGAAGGAAACAGATTCAAACGGCCTCCAATAATTATCCCGCCGGCAGCCGTCGTGCCATCCACATTTACAGTCTTGACAATGCTCGAAATTGTTCGCACTTCCCGCGACGGTCCGTCTCCTTGCGAGAACGAGAGGCGCTCGCGTTCTCTTTTGAAACAGGTACACCAGGCGGTTTGAGAACTATGGCAGAGTATGGCGAGGAGTGATTATTATTTATCATCAGTTTTTAATGACGAATAAGTGGGATGTTAAATCTATTTTATAAGTAGTCGCAGCACTTTTATAAGGAGACATAAAAGATTGCAGTACAGTTCTGATTATCAAGAAAATTTCTACCTCGGAACTATTTAAATACTATTCAAGTATGTAAAGGGACATTTTTTATTAGAATTGCTCGTGAAATATATGGTAAATTTAGCGGTGGAGATTTTTCATAACAGATTCTAATAGCGGCTTATTGTTTGTAGTACATTAACTAAATTACCCGTGCAAAAAAGGGTGCTATAGCCAATATATTGCACAAAGTATTAGCGATGTATGGGCATTATACGAGTATTTTTGTAATATGGGCCTTATACAGGCAATCCATGAAATATGAACAATATGGCAAAATGTTGTCTTTCTCAATATCTTGACAATACATTGGCAACACCAAGTTTTTTAACGCGTGTATCCATAATTGATATACTAAAAACTCCAGTAGAAACAAGTAAACAATTATTGGTTTATCTTATGAAAAAGCGTATATTATTTACAACACCAAAAAGAAAATAACAAATAAAACATATTTAATATGTTTTATTTTATTCAAAAAATTATTTGAAGATTTTACTGTGAAATAGTAGCATGAACGTCTAGTATTATTATATTTATTTTCTATAATTCTAGCCACTTTAAAAAATGGTCTATTTATTGGCCTCCGAAATTATGATAGCAGATGTGGTTAAAATACTCAGTCTATTAGATTTTTGCGTATTGATGATTAAGAAGCAGAATAATTTTCTAACTCAAATAAAAAAAAGTAATCAAAGGGCGTCGTAACGCGCGATGGCAGGTATTAGTCATGAATGTGACATACATATCTGAGGAGTGATTACATTCTTATATGAGAAATTCTACAAGAAATCTACCCTTAGGGCTCGGACACTTAAAAAGGAACAGATAAAAAGAACAAGAATTATATGGGTCTCTATATCTATACATATGAGGAACAGCGAGATACAGAAGGACCAAGATGTATATATAGATATAGAAACCAATGTAATTCTTGTTCTTTTTATCTATTCCTTTTTAAGTCTTCGAGCCGTTAGACATTTTAGAAATATAAAATAAAAAAAATAGCGGTACACCTTTGCAACAATTTTTTTTTGGCCCTCTTGGCGTAAAGTGGAGTGATTCGATCGGCTTTTTCGGGTGTAAGGTGGGCTATTTCGTCTCGAGTTGCACTTCACCCTCACGAGCTGAAAATATGGCCCACTTTACACCCGCAAGAGCGAAAAATAATGTTCGTAAACTAATCTGTCGGCTTGGCTTCGCCAGTGTTCGGTCTTATTATCTTAACGCGAACGTAAAATATAACTTTACGCCCTTGGTATGAAAAGTACTGTTCTGTGTAGTTTACCTAGCACCCCTTCTTGAAAAAAATACCGATAAAAAGGTGCCAATTCGCACTTTCAATAGGTATTCTTTTTTCTTACTTATCGATTTCGCTAATTCGCCAGAGACAAATTAACTAGCTTTATCAACGACGATTCCAAGTTTCATCGAAGTTTCTATAGCCATCTGTATAAATCTATATAGAAAGCATTTGGTAAAACTAGATAATTTTTTCCTACATGATTTACATCGCAAAAAAACTTCTATGGCAATTAAATAATTTTAAGTAGATGTTATTTCCATACTATCTTCTATAAAATTTTTGTATTAAAAAATGGAAATAAAAAAATAAACTGATAAAATAAACTGATGAAACTATAACACAGTATTTACGTTGGAATTTCACATCCCCTTAGTCTCTTAACCGACAATGGATCATATATGTACATAAAAAAGTCGTGCCAAAACTACTAATGAATTATATATATGTATATCTGTGGCTTCCAGGTAGGGCTGCCGCAATACAAGACAAAACGACATTTTGAAAAATATTGTCTCGATATCGCACTATAATGGTAAATTAAAATATTGTCTCGATATTGTTCGATATTGGTTAATGAGAATATCGATCTTGTCTCGATATTGTATTGGTCTTGTGCCGAGAATATCGATGTCGACAATTTACTACCACAAAACCTCGTTATAACTTCATTTTTAACAATATCATTCTATAATTTATTACAATTATTACAATAAAACAAACAAATACGTAAAAGGAATTGTACTTATTAATGACAAACTTTTTTATTACGAATCTGGTGTAAAAGGTTCGAGAAATAATTAAGGTAGTTCTTACCCAAGAAAACGATCGTTAAAAAAGTATTCTATATAATCTATTGCTCAAATATTATATTACAAGTGATAGTAAAATCCAAAAGTAGGTTGCTTTAAGTAACAGAAAAAATTTTTCAAATATAAATTATATACATTAAAGCCTAAAATTTGCTAAATAAGGAAAAATATCACAAAAGTCATGAATTATTTTTGTTTTTTATTCGATTTTTTTATTAAAAACGCTATTTTGTTTCTCAAGCGTTCCTCGATAAATTCACTGCATGAAATTATCAACAAATCATTTTACACAAAGTTAGAGAAATTTGTTTTAAAAAAAATTACAAAAACTTAGCAACTAATAGCTCTAACTTTGTGTAAAATGATTTGTTGACAATTTCATGCGGTGAATTTATCGAGGAACGTTTCAGAAACAAAATAGTGTTTTGAATAAAAAAATCGAATAAAAAACAAAAATAATTCATGACTTTTTGTGATATTTTTCCTTATTTACCAACTTTTAGGCTTTAATGTATATAATTTATATTTGAAAAATTTTTCTGTTACTTAAAGCAACCTACTTTTGGATTTTACTGTTACTTGTAATATAATATTTGAGCAATAGCTTATACGCAATACTTTTTTAACGATCATTTTCTTGGGTAAGAACTACCTTAAGTATATAATTGCTTCCTCATACAGGAAACTTTGTGATAGTAATTTTTTGAGTTGTTGTAAAAATATGTTATAATTGTTTTTCGAGGTGTTAGGAATCAAAATACATGATTTTTGAAAAATGTCTGTATGGATGTGTGTGTGTCTGTATGGATGTGTGTGTACGTGTGTGCGTGTGTACGTGCGTGCGTGCGTGCGTGCGTGCGTGTGTGTGTGTGTGTGCGTGTGTGTGTGTGGAGTGTATGTGTGTGTGTGTGTGTGTGTGTGTGTGTGTGTGTGTGTGTGTGTGTGTGTGTGTGTGTGTGTGTGTGTGTGTGTGTGTGTGTGTGTGTGTGTGTGTGTGTGTGTGTGTGTGTGTGTGTGTGTGTGTGTGTGTGTGCACCTGGATCTCAGCTTCTATTCGATCGATTTTAACCGGACAACAGGTCTCATTTTTTTTATTTTTTTTGTGTGATGGCGAGTCAAAAATTCGTTTTTTGATTGGGCCGATGCGTTTTTGTTTTATTTCGAATTTACGATTTTCTCAAAATTGATTTTCGCTTTTTTTTAATGATAAGACCAAGAGATTTGAATCAAATGGCTAGCATTCGAAAGAGCATTAAAATACCTATATTTTCTAAAAAAAAAAATTTCTCTAGCTATCACAGTTCTTTTCTTATTAACAAAAACATGTTTTTTTTAAGCCTGTAACTCCGAAACTAAACGGTCAATTTTTTTGAAAAAAATAATGATAATGCAGAATATAAATAGCTATAATCTGTAAAAATTTGAATCCATTTTGTCGACTAGTTTTTGAGAAAAAAATTGTAATATGAAAAAAATAAGTTTTTTATGTCCAACGATTACGGGAGTAAAACTTACTTAATCGCTTCGAAATTCCTTGTAGATTTTGGATAGCTCTCGGTCGAGTTCGTAGGCGGGGGATATGAGGTCCACACATATAAGGTAGTCATGCAGACATAAAAAATTAGCAAAACAATTATTTAAATAATTTTTAAACCCAAGTAGCCGGGGGACGCGAGGTCCACGCAAGTAGTTATTGTGGGGATATTAGGGAGTCATGTAGACATAACAAAATAAGCAAAACGATTATTTAAACAATTTTTAAACTCAAGTAGGCGGGGGATATGAGGTCCATGCATGTTAGGGAATTACGTAGACGTGCAACAATAAGCAAAACGATTATTTAAATAATTTTTAAACTCAAGTAGGCGGGGGATACTATAAATAATTATCTGTTGTAGATCTACGTAATTCCCTAATATGCGTGAACCTCATATCCCTCGGCTACTTAGGTTTAAAAATTATTTTAAATAATCGTTTTACTTATTTTTTCATGTCTACATGACTGCCGTATATGCGCGGACCTCATATCCCCCGGCTACTTGGGTTTAAAAATTGTTTGTTTTTTTTGCATCACTTCCTTAAAAAAAGGTCATGGGATATACTCGCACCCCCCCCCCCCCCCCCATGACCCAGGACTGAATTCGCCCCTGGTCAGAAGTATATTCAATATCGAGATTATCGCGATATATTGGCGCAAGAGTTTTGTCTTGTATTGATTATTGATATGTATAATATTGGTCTTGTATTGCGAAGATTTAGAAAATATCGTCTCGATATCGATATTGATATTGGTACAATATCAATACGATATCGATATTTATATCGACTCTTGCGGCAGCCCTACTTCCAGGAATAACGACTTAATTGACTTTTACGTGTTTTCGAGAAATCGCCGTTTTAAAATTTCTGTCATGTTACTTCATATGTAAGATCGAAATGCACGAGATGAGTCATAACAATTTCGACATTTACAAAGGTATCAAATATCTTTCAAATCCCACTATCAGCTGCTAGAATACATTTTTGTTTGTATAAACAAACAAAACAATGCAGTTAAGTCGTTATTCCGGTAACTGTGCAGTTAAGTAGTTTAGGGAAATTGTTCAAATAAGATAAATAACATAAGTATTAACTTCAAAACGGTGCTTTTAATTAAATATAAATATCCAGTTAAGTGGTTTTTCCAGGCACAGGTGCAGTTAAGTGGTTACGCACTTAGCTGATATTTGCTCTTTGAACGCGTTTCAGATTTCCGGACCAAGTCTACATGAAAAAGGGTAATTAGAAGGTATAAATTCCGGTGCTAACTCAATTTTGAAGTCAGTTAAGTCGTTATTCCTGAAAGTCACAGATCTATTTTTGCGAAGAATTCATTATACTACCATCTTGGTGTGCTTATACTAATTAGCTGTTGCCAGTTTTGGCACGTAAACTAATAAAAGCCGTGCTAGTTAAGGGGTTAAGTAAAATATCCACACGATTTGACATATTAAGAGAATCTACTAAAATAGTTGTTGCAACTTATTCGTATATTATTTGTACAATAAATGAGCAATTTTTTTGTTTGTCTTCTTGTACTGATTAGCGTGGGTTTCCATTAAAATAGATGCAGTAATCAATTACTTTTGAAATAAGTAAGTGCTAAATTTCAATACCTTTTTTAATAAACAGAAAAACCAATTTGTCTGAGAAATCGGTAAAACGATTATTTTACAATAAAAGATAGGTTATTTAAATTTTACTATAACGTCTTATTTGTATATATTCACTAACGGTACACGGAGACGAATTTCACAGTAAAAATTACGATTATCACTCATAATCGGGGGACCGACTCATATTTTCATGAAAATTATCATAATTTATAGTAAAAACTACTACTATTTTGTGAATTTTACAATATAAATAACAATTTTTACTATAAATTGTAATAATTTTCATGAGAAAATGAGTTTGCCCACGTTTACCATCCAAAATAATAATTTTTACTACAAAATGTTTCTCAGCAAACTACATTTCTATTGTTTATAATTTTAATACTACCGTTGTAATATAAAATTATTGTAAATCTTTTAAAACTACAAAGTATCACCGAATAGTATTTATAAATGCTTATCAGCAAACAGACGCATGGAATGAAAAAAAATCTAGAAGTAACGTTATTACGCATGTAACCAGACACACACGCGCGCTGCGCGATATTTCCTCTCATAATCCTCCACTCTGTTCCTCGTTCAGAACCACGAAAGAATCAAATTGCGCTTCCGCATTTGCCGACGCGCACACACGCGCGCGCAGTTGAATCTCGAATGGGGCAATAAAAAAGTGACCTCGCGCGATTTTCGAGCTCGGCGTATATATAGCCCTCGAAACGTCCACCTCTCGTCGCGTCCCCGTCCCTTTAAAATACGCCCGCGCGTCCTTCCCGGCCAATAATGTCGAGATAATTACTTTCCAATTACGGGTTTTCATTTGCGGCTGACCCTCGAGGCCCGCGCGTCAGCGCACGAAAAAAAGCGAGACACATCTACTATAACCGAGCGGGTCCTGCAGGGGACAAGTGCGCGCTGTGCGCTCTCGTTCGAAAGTATATAGCGGCGGAGGGGCGGCGGCGAATATCTCGAATCGTGCGGTGGGTGGAGCGGAAGTGTACCAAATGCCGAAAGCCCCCTCTCTCTCTCTCTCTCTCTCTCTCTCTCTCTCTCCATCTCTCTTTCCCTCTTTCGTTTCGCATAGGTATAGCCTGGCGGCGTGCGGCCGTCTCGAAAAGCTTGCTCTTTTACGCAATTCCGCGCGCTTATTAAAGTTTGCTCGCAAATGAAACGAAGCCCATATAACCTACCTAATTTAGCGAGTAGCGTTTTCGAGTGGAGCGCGGCCGCGCGCGCGCGCAGCTCGCCCACTCGAGGAGGAGGAGGAGGAGGAGGAGGTTGAGCGAAGCAGAGCAGCAGCAGCGGCTCTATTGACAGCGGTTATTGCCTAACTGCGTGTGCCTTCCACCTAATATGCGCCCGCGAGCCCCGGGATTTGCGGCCCAAACCGCCGGCAAATACACTCGCGAATCTTTAATCCGCGCCTCGGCAGTGCTGCTGCACTCTCTCTCTCTCTCTCCCCCTCTGCCAGCGCGGCAGCCCTCGTTTTCGCTTTATTTCGTTGCTGCTATTGCGGGGTTAAACGCGGGAGCATCAGCTTTTTTTACTTTCGACGCGGCTGCTGATGCATATATACAGCTGATTCTAGCGCGCGCTCGCACAGCTTGTCCTTTTTTCCCCTCCGCGTTCGGGGGTGTCCTCTCTTGCCCCCCCCGCCATCATGCATTCTGTATATTTGTTCGTGACGGAGCTCGCTCCCTCTCTCGTTCGGATATTTGTCGCTACTTATCAGTACCCAATTTGGTACTGCTATGGTTGAGAAATTGTAATTAATAACTTCTGTGCACTGAGTATTTTGGGGCGTGAGTATACTTCAAAATTTTGAAAATTAATTATTGAGAATGTTAATGCGAATACAAATGTATCATTATTAATTTTTACTTGAAAAGACCGTGACTCTATAATGACTTAATTTAACACAATAATCGACTAATACTGAACTTAAAAACATTAATTGATTATTTATCTAAAGTCATTTACCTTATATAATTAAATGATTAAAACATATTTCACCTAATTATTATGACAAATACGAATGTAATTTCGTATAAAAAAAAAAGATATTTATTTATAATATTCCAAGTATGTCTGACTTAAATAGAGCTTATTCTACTAGTAAACAACTTAGTTTTTTTTTTAAATACTTACTAATTCTTATACCTTTCTTCTAGTTACTTTTACGAAAATCATAAAATTACATAATGTATTTGTTAATAAGTAAAAGGTATCACTTGCATAAAACTGAAAACTTAATACTTTTTCATCAATTCAGGCAGACACGTCGCATAATCGGAGCCCGATTACGAGGTAGGCGTACGTATAATAAACCTTCCCACTACTCACTTTTCGCGCTTCGGAAACGAATAAGGCGAGAGCTCGGACGCGCGCGCACCGGTGGAATTCAAAGCCCTTTCAAAGCACCCACGTGCTCACATCACACCCACACATAGACGTACGCTTATACATGTACACCCTCTCGGGCGTCATTAGAGCCGATCCGCGGGATTTCGCGAATGAATCGCGTATTCGCGATCCCTCGTTTAACGCTGTAACGCTCTGCGTTGCCATCAACGTCGAATTTCAAGATTGACTACACATGCACACGTATACGTATATGCTACGCTACGGGTATACACGTACGTAGGCATGTGTGTGCTGATATTGGCACAGCTAATTTGATAGTTTAATCAATTTCCGCAAGCCGACGGGAGTTTAATGGTGATGTCATCATTTTCAACGGCGCGCACAATGGGGTTAATCTCGCTCGACGAGCTAATATTCGGAGAGTTAACGGAGTTTCAAATGCTGCCAGGGCCGTCGCCACCACCACCACCGCCACCGCCACCCAGCGAGTCGAGAGTCGGCCCTCCGCCCCGCGCCTCCCACTCGCGTACACGACGTGTACGCGCAAATTGCGCCGGCCCAACTAATTCCATCGCCTCTCGAGCGTATATGGAGCCGCTTCTTTCTGCTCGCGAGTATATATATATATATACATCGCCCTCGCCGTGTATAGGTCTAGCTACCTGCCCCCTCCGAAATGATTACCGGTTGCGGAGGGCAACTTTCGTTCAATGCGCAAGTTACTTTTTTTCACGTGTAATGGTATTCCATTGTGTTATTTATGGGTCGTTGTGTTTGTGATCGTCGAGAATTTCAATTTGGAATATTAAGTTAGCATTGGAGAGGGCGAAATTCATTACTAGTTTACCAACTGTTTTGCGTTTACGATACAATTCAAAAAATAATGATGACCACTGTACTGTTTGATTATTGTATAGCATGAGTGAATAGGGTCAAATAAAAACTATTAATGAGCTATGTAGGGATCGATTTATTTGCCTAATAAATAGCTAGTTTCAACAATAATCGTCAAAAACTAGACACTTTTCTTGGCCATTTTTATCCATCGATGAAACGATTTTCCCTATGATATTCACCATTTAATAGACAGAATAATAGAATAAGTTTTTTCCTTTTACATTAGCTTATTTTTGAGTATTTAAAAGATATTAAAGTTGGTCAGTTTTTTAAGTTACGAAATTTGCAGCCGTTTTTATTTATTAACAGATAAAAATTTTCATTTTATGTGATATATTATTTTATTTGAACATGAAATTAGCTAACTATTGCTTGCACTTAGTAGTATAGAATAATAAAATCTATTGTAAACTATAATATTAGCAAAGCTTTATTTAAATTGATTTTAAATTCGGCAACTTTTAAAGAACAGCAACTAAATGTACCATAAAATATTTTTTAATCGTTAGCCTCTGCGTCATTGATAATGTGAAATACGTGAAGTTATATAAATTGTACCAAAAACGCCAACCTTGTTATCTACCGGATTTCATGACATCTTATTCTTCGCGCGCCGATACTTTCGTGACAAAATGCTCTCCTTTCTGCAATTTAAATCCAGTTTCGCATGTAAACTACAACTGCTGTCACTGCAAGTAAAAATTCAACAAAAATGGTCTGGACGATTGGTGAAAATTCGGCGATTTGTACACCAAGCAATTCCTCGCACAAACCCTTGAAAACCCATATCACCCCATGCAGTTTGGAGGTGGGACGTTATGGGTTTCCCATGTAAATCAAATGGAGTTAGTCGGCCATATTGCAAATAAAATTTTAAGTGGGGCTATATGAGTACTTTATTTTTAAAATTATTTATACTCGACTGTTTCAGTTTCTACCACTTCTAATACATTTGTTACAACTTCAGCTATAACCCAAAAATTTGCAGTTAAAAATAGTTTCTCATTTTTTAAATATCACCAAAACCCATATCGCCTCACTGCCCATATCGCCCCACCTCCCCCTATGCACTTAAGGAGTAAACTAGGCTATCGACTCCCGCGAGGGACTTGCTGCCCGAGTGAAGAGAGGGAAGCAATTCGCAGGTGTTAATAGCCCTCATTGCTCCCGAGTGTAATATATAACTTTTTCGCATACCCGGCGAAAAGTTATTATTTATGTTTAATCCCTGATTTCAGGGTCGAAAACCTCACATAACTTCACTTCTAGAAACTGCGTAGAACATGCGGGAGCACATGTGACGTTTTATTCCTTGTAGTCAGGGAATAAACACAATACTTCATGCCCTGGGTGTGATAAAAAGTACTTTATTCCTACTAATTTACTTTATTCTCGCATATGCAGGAATAAAGTAAAAAAGGCAATCAGACGCCACTTTTGCCCTGCTTTTCAGGCTATCAAGTGGCCATTATAGTGGAGATGGGAATAAAATTAATTAATTCAGTAGCTAAAGTTTACTACTAATCAGTGCCCTCTATAGACTACTATAAGATTTACAAACCGATTTAAGATATTTTTAGAGTTACGTATTTCACTTATGCAAGAAGAAATACTTTCTACACTAGGTCCTGTCCAGAACTCCCAACGTTTACGGGCAAGGTGGCTACCTGACTGTTGAGGGTTCGCTGTATTACGACGGTCACGAGAGCGTGTTGATGTCCGCTTGGCTGGAGCTTGGGTACTCGAAAATTGATCATAACGCTGGCGGCAAGATCATTGGCACGGCCCGAATGCAGTACACCAAAATCAATGGTGCGCAACAAAGTGCTAATGGCGCATTTATACGGCCCGTTCACGGTAATTTTTATGATTGTTTTGAGTTATTTATTTCGCGTAGAAAAATATCATGAATTGGTGATTAATTGTAGGTCTGCGTCCGAATCTCTTACTGAGGCCGAATGCCGTAGCACAGAAGATTCTGATAGATCCGCATTCGAAGCGTGCCTTCAGTGTTCAGTACCTGTACACAGAGAAAAGGAAATCTTAACTGTTAACGATCGGACGTTTGGATATGGACAAATGGAATGTTCATTTATAGTTAGACAAATTCGTTAACAATTAAGTTTGATTTGTTTATTCAAACGGTTCGTGACTTAACTGTTAACGAATTTGTCTAACTGTAAATGAACATTCCATTTGTCCATATCCAAACATCCGTTCGTTAACAGTTAAGATTTTCTTTTCTCTGTGTATAATTCGCTATATGTAAGGACGGTATATATGCGAGGAAGGAACCCATCGTAACCGCCGATGCGGTTGGTTCGCCCAAACTCTTGATGGTTCCTGGGATTGAACCCGCGGAGGATCTGAATGAGATTGGCATTAATATTATTCAGAATCTGACTGTAGGAGAGAACCTGCAGAATCATGTGGGTATGAGCCCGGTTTCCGTAACGACACCCTCAACAGCGTCGAAGGTTACTTCGATCGAGGGGATGCAGAACGATGTAGTGAATTGGCTAATCATTCATCTGGGATCAATGTCAAATACTAATTTTCTAGACAATACAGCGTTCTATCACACATCGCAGGAGCTCAGAGCCAATTTGGCGGACATCAAAATCAGTTTCACCAAAGTTAATTACAACGCAAGCAGTAATTACACGCGCTTCACTTCGCTGCCTGATTACACCATTGGGCCCCAGCTGATGGCGCCGCGTAGTCGCGGCTTCATCAAGCTCCGTCCTGGATCTACGCAATCCACCTGACTGATCCACAGGACATGCAAGCTCTAATCGAGGGTGTGACGATATCATATCAGCTCCTCCTTACCAGAACCTTTAGGTAAATGGGTTACTATAGCGTGTACAAATCCCAGCGCCTGAATGCGACAAGTTCAATTAGGATACAGACGAGTATTACGAGTGCTACGCCAAGATGCATACAACTGTGAACAACTATTTAGTAGGGACGTGCAAAATGGGACCTAGTACTGACCATACTGCAGTCGTTGATCCCAGGCTTAGGGTTCACGGGATTCGAGTACTGAAAGGGGTAATACCAATGCACCAATTATCATGATCGCGGAGAAGGGTAGCGATATGATCAAGCGTGATTGGCTCTCCGTTGAAACGGACTAACAGCTAGTTGTATGTACTTTGGTTTATCTGCGAATAGCCTATTTGGCCCAGTAAGTAATTTATATACCCTTTTCCATACTGGATTTCGATCCTTTCTCAAGTAATGCACAACCACTGAACAGTCCTTTATCCAGATCTCTTTGGACATGAACTCTAATTCTGTAATATCTATAATCCCTCAAATTGTCAGATGTTATATAAGTAAACTAGTGGGACCGCGCCTCCTCCCCCCCCTCCCCCCGCGCTAGTGATATCGCGCGCCAACCCCCCGCTGTCTATATAAAAACTTCGTTTTTACATATAAACTTCGTATAAAATTTTCGTTTTTACATATGAGGCACGACCGCTACTCTCCAGGAGAACCTTATATCTTCAACATTGCAATAACTTTTACATCTCAAATACTAATATATTTATTATATTTTGACGAAAACTGTAACGAATTCATGAAAAATTATTTTTTTCTATAATGGCCAAAAATCGATCGATCTTTTAGGTTTAATTTACTAGAAATGTTTTACGCAAAAATGTTCATCACGAAAAAGTTTTGTTTGTTGAGATCTACAACATTTGTATGCAATATTTGTGTCTAAAATCAAATCCTATTAAATGATAAGCGAAAATCGACTATTTGAGTTAGTTCATGGAAATATTAAATGGAAAGAGTTTTGTTTCAATGTTATCTATAACTTTTGCATTTAACATTTTGATATAAAATCAAATCCTGCTATATCCGAAAATCGATCATTTTAGGTACATTTCGACGTTAAATCGTTTAACGGGTTTAACTCGGCAGGAATTGATTGTACAATAAAATGTTCAATAGGAAAAAGTTTTATTTTAATATTATCTATAATTTTTATATTTAACATTTTTGTGTAAAATAATATCCTGTCAAGCAACCAGGAAAAATAAACTATTTTGTCGATTATATCACTATTGCGTTTACAATACTTATATATATATATATATATATATATATATATATATATATATATATATATATATATATATATATATATATATATATATATATTGTTCGTAGAAAAAAATGGTCTCATTTTAGGTGGAAAACAGTTTTTATACAATAAATTATTGATTTTTGCGTTGTTACAATTGTTGCTCTATTGAAAATACAAGGCTCTCCCGAGAAGCAGTCGTGCCTAAATAGAAAATAATTTTCATCAAGGTCTCTATCTTCGGATATAACTAAAATAAGCGCTGTAAACATATTCAAAATCACTTTGCACATACTTTATTCGGAGCGAAAAATCACCTACAACGATTGCCAAAACCAAAGTTGCGTAGACATACATGCAGCAGTCATCTGTCCAAGTACTATAATGCAACCAGTGCTGCTTAATTTCGGTGATTGGCCGAGGTACAGTTGCGCTATCTCACCAAAGTGCCGTTGGTTAGTACCTAGTTACAACCATTTCAAAATTAAGTTTTAAAAATGAAATTTATTGCCCTAGAAACCTTAAGTGTCGCAAGTATGCTAATTTCATTTAGGAAGTATTGTACGTTATACTAATTGAAATTTAAATTAGAATACTTTATTTGCAGTAAAAATATATCTTTTTGACATAACTCTGTAATATCAACTTTTAATTATAGTATATTCGGTATGTATTAGAAGTTATAATGATTTATACAATGTAATTGATATCTAAAATATTATTATAGGAGTTATGAAATCTATACGTAATCTGCCGAGTAATGTACTTTCCGATATATATATATATATATATATATATATATATATATATATATATTAAAAACATTATAGCTATAACTAAGATATAATTACATACACGCACTGTTCAAACAACGGCAAATTAAGACGTTATGAATTTATCTCTGTTTATTCACCATACGATACCTCACAATTAACTCATGCCAAAATTATTTCCATTTCCCTCGAAAAAAAAATAATGGTCTGCACTTCCATCCATACACAATCTCACTCACTCCTTTGCAAATCGCCAAATTTACCAAGCGCACGACTCACTTTCCTTCACTGCCTCTCCCACTCGTCCACACAGGATTCAACGGCGTGCCGTGGATAAAGACTTGGTTGCGCGCACGGCGAAGACGAAGCGACAAGAGGAGATAAAGAGCGCCCGGGTGGATTAGATAGTTACATTAGCTTATTTATGGATATTTAAAAAATATTATAGTTGGCTAGTTTTTTTACATAGGAAATGGCTAGTAAGTGGCCTGCTATTATGTCGATGAGTGAGAGCAACAGAATCAAACGTAAAAATCATTGTTTTCGTTTGTATCCCCTGAAACAGTACTATAAACGAATTAAATACCAATAATTCCTGTTTACATTTTCGTTAGCTATCTTTTTTTTAATATATTTTTTAAGTACATTACAGCGAAAATTTAATAAAAACATGTTATAGTTGTTATCTCCATTAAATAGAGAATATGACCGAAAAAATCGTTTCATCATTATCAAGAAATTAGCAGGGTTTGGAGTAAAAAATATCAAAGAAATGGTTTTTAGCCTATTATATCAAAAGATTATATTATCGTAAGTATATGTCGCTATGTTGAGAATAAAATTTAATTTAAAAAAAATATGTATTTAAAATTGGTAAAAGATTTTTTAATCATTTAGTCATGAAAATATAAGGTAACTTGGGAAAATTCGGCCACCTTAAGTGGAATATTTTTTTTCTCCTTCTGTAAATGCGTTGGGAAAAAATTATACGAAAGGCTTTAAAGGATACTAAATATACAAACAAGGAAAAAAATAGGAACGCCCCAAATGTAATATTAGCTTTGTAGGGTGCAAAAGAGTAAATATGAATTTTGGCCAAATTAGGTGACATGTTACCTAATTCGGCCAATATTGAAAAAATAGTACAAGGAAACTCATAAACTCTAAAAATTAATAAAATTTATCTTTTTAAATTATATAAAATCTTTATTTAATTATTAACTTCTATGAATAATGCTATAAGTATAAAGGAAATAAAGGAATTTTTTTACATTATAATGTATTCTATAAATGATTTTGGAATTCTATATAGGAGTTTGCTTTAAACTAAACAACAAATTCATTTTGATCAATGAAATTGATTATTGCTCATTATATTTTTTAAGTTTCTACTCACAAAAGGGATACATAAATGACTTCGTCAAAGTAATACGAATTTCACACCTTCTCATATTTATTGGATCACATCTTCTTTACAGATTGGCCGAATTAGGTGAATTATAGACGCGAAAGTATTTTGCTTCTATAAATTGCAAAAAAAAATTGTTTTTAATATTACTTCCATGCATGCTAATTTCAAGGAAAAAATCTCATCTTTCTGCCCGTATCACTTTCAATTAGGTATTTGGCTTATATTTCAACTATAAACGAAATACTTGCTTTTTTGACTTTATAAAACGCCCGACTCGCTGGAATTTGATAATAGAAACTTACATAACAATGTAGTGATCATTCTAAAACAATTAAAAACGATTTATAAGGCACATTTTTCTTATTTGGAAGCTGGCGACATTAGTTATTTAAGCTTACGGACAAGTGAAGGTAGCGAACTAGAAAAATGGCCGAATTACCCCGAGTTACCTTATAAGAATTACAAATCTGTTATTTAAGGTGATGTTAAATACCGACATAATTTTCAAACGAGTACATCTCATGAAAATACCAATAGAATCATCCAAAAAAATCTGAGTATAGTATTAACATATACAGAGCGCTTGACAAACGTGTTTTTAAAACAAAAATATGAGAATTTGTTTAATTAAATAAAAACCGTACTGTCGGTAAGTAGGAATCTGCAATTGACCTACTTTTCAAACGAGCATATCTAACGAAAATGCTAATAGAATCACTCAAAAAAATTTCTGGATATAGTTTTTATGTGTACGGAGCGCTTGACAAAATTTGTTTTCCGAATAAACGCTTGAATGTTGATTTAAAAAATATTGAAATTCATGGTTTCACATGGCCTTAAGTACATATATAGTTTTTAATTCCTTTATTGAACGTTAACCTCGAAACTATTTTTGTAAAAACAATTTGAAACCGCCCATTTTTATTAAATTCAAAAAATAAATTTTCAGACCTGCTGTGTTAGAAAAATATGATAAATAATTATCATCTCTCCAGCAAAGAAGTTTTGCTAAAGCAGTAGGCAGTGCTTTTTATTTAGATTCTTCCTCTTATATAATAGATAAAGTATATCAATCGTTTATTTTTAACAAAAAATTCATAAAACTCTTGCATACAGTGATAAAAAAAATCTTTAGAGCGAGCGGCGAACCTACAGCCAACGGACACCAGAATATCCCCTGAAAAAACATTGTATCTTTTTTCTTCATTTTTAGACCAGTATTTTTCGAACGCGTCTCAACAATCCTCAATAATACTCGATATTTGTAAAGTCGTACGCAATTTCTCTCTCTCCCTCTCTGCAACGGCAAATCCCGAAACGCGCGCGCGCACTCCTACTCCCTCTGCCGAAAAAGATCCGATATCGGAAACGGGGGAAATTTTTTGAGCCCGCGCTGCCTGCCGCCGCGCCGTGGGTCGATCATTTCACAGAAGTGGGCGCTCACACGCCGAGGAACAATTCCACGAGTATAATGTGTACGCGAGCGCGATGTTCATTTCGCCATCGGCCTTCTTTCAATTCTCTTCGATTTCGCGGGAAGTGGAACTCAATAATTTCGCTGCACCAGCCATGCGGCGGCAACTCCTTTGACGCGAGGCCGCTTCCGAAGCGGATGTTCTTTGAGGACACATGCCTCGTATAAACTCTTTATATTACCGTCGCGTGCAGTATAATAATCGCGATCAAAGTTTCTAGCTCGCCTTGGTATTGCTACTTTAATTGGGAATCATAAGCTTTTCTTTTTACGAAACAAACTTTTATTGAAGTCGTGACGTTTTAATTAATAATTACATTTTGATGAAAAAACGCAATATAATGAATGTTAGATTTACTGAAATAGTCTGATATGATTGAAAAGCAAGCCAAAAATTAATTGTCACATTCACTTTCCCCCGTGATCTCCCCCCACGCGTATCTCACAAAGACGAACGTCAACGACCATAGCCCCGGCGTAAATCGAAAAATCTCCGGTGCTCTCATCCCCAAAGTGTTTCCCTTTCCACGCATATACACCCACGCATAGACGCACAAACACACTCTCCTTAACTTTGTTTTCGCAATAGTTATTTAGCGTTCGCTTTTCGCTCCTTTGAAAGCCTTGCGCCGGAAACGCGACTCTATCTCTCTCTCTCTCCCTCTCCCTCTCTCTCTTTCGCGCGAGCGCGCGAAAAGCCGCGAAAAATTTTTCGCTCCGCTAATCGAATCCATCGGCAATTTGTCGGCCCGGCGAAAAACTCGTCTGCAGAGCGCGCTCGGCATTTTCGCACGTGCTCACGCCGCCGCCGCCGTATAAAGCTATTAAAATTCATAACCTCGGACACACACGCGCGCGCGCGGCCGAGGGGGTTAAAGTGCTGACGAGGGCGAAGAGTGTGAGAGAGAGATAGAGGGATGGAGCGGCTAAAAATGAAACGAGCCGAGGCGTGTGGATGCGTGACGATGGGTCGTTGGGGGCCGGGGAGAAGAGAACGAGAGAGAAAGCAAGGCGAAGCTTTTGTGCGGTGTAACGAAATTATTAGATTGACGTTAAGGTGCGGAGAGTCGGGTCTTTTGTTTTCAATTGATGGTCTGGGGGCATGGCCCGAGCGAGTCGTTTAGATTGTGCTTTTTGAGGAGTGTCTGGTTGGTCGAAGCATTCAAGTTTAGAACATTGCGGATTCTTACTGTTAAAGTTGTATCCAGAAATTTCGGTTTCATCTATGCGGTTAACGTTAACGTTAAATATTTATCAAAGTAGAATTTGATTCTAGAGTGAAATCATAATGTTTGTTTGCAAAATCTAAAGTTTTTCGGAAGATTTACTAGTATTTTAGATCCAAATTCTTACTGTAGTAAAATAAACGATTATAATAATTTTTAATAAATTTCATTCAAACTTTTACAAGTATTTTAATCATCTTATAAGTAATAAAATCGCATCTTCTTGACCTCGACTAGCCACTCACGAAATGAGCAATCTTTATTAATGTATTTAGTGCCGTCCCATATACACGGTTTTTATATGTGAATGAATGTATTTATTAGCGCGAGTGGTGAGAGTGAATTTGGTTTCATTTTATTATTTTATATTTTAACATGTTTATTTTTACTGTTTTAACATCCGGACCTTGCACATTCTAGTCAACCTAATTTCTAGTCATTTTAGATTACTATACATTATTAACTGTGATATCACTATTTTTTTTTATTTGACTTACTAATCAGTATTATTTAGTTTTAAGCTCTGATTGTGATATTTCAAAACAGTATTAATCTAAAAAAATCTGAAATTAGTCATTGATTGTGATTTGTAATTTTAAAAAAGCACCTTAATTTTTTTAAGATATTGTAACGATGTATTATTTGTCTGGACTCGATATTCGATGCTATCTAAGATGTTTTGAGATGTTTTGAGATTGTTAATCTATGGGTGTTTGTATACCAGCTATTTAAGTTTCTAAACCACTATTTACAATAAATATAATAATAAAAAAAAAAAATAAAATACATATTTTGAAACCACTGTAATGTGCATCGCTTGATCCTCAACCTTATTTTGTACGATTTGGAATGTATAAATTTCTAAAGTTCTAAACAATTTGAATAATTTGAACCGCATCAAAGGAGTACGAAAACTAAAGCAGGCATAATTTCAATGCGCAAACAATAACCATACAATGCAGAAATACGGAGCGGACGGAAACGTGCGAGAGCGGAGAAAAATCACAAAAGCGTCAATCGAATTTCGCGCGATAAATAATAATTTCGCGCGACGCGGCAGCGAAAGGCGCGCGTGCAGGCGCTTCATCGCGGACTGCGAGAGAAAAGGACAAGCACGACGACGCACGACCGACACATCACTCGCGCACACGCACACGCGTGTGTTATACGCGACGAGGAAAGAAGAAGGAGAGACGAGTATATGTGCGCCGAGCACCTCGCGGGCAAATTTTGAATATGCATCGCCTCCCAGCGCGATAGACAATAGAGTGGACCCCGATTCGATTACGCTGGGACGCGCTCTTTGTGCCCCGTGTAATCTCACCCATTAAAAAGTTCGAGCGCAAGCGCGCGTATGCAAATGTCCCCTCCCCGGTACGCTGGATAAATTCGAATTACACTTTGATTTACAGATTGTGCTACATTCAATTTTCCTCGGATGGGTGGGGTGGGAAAGGGGATGGGAGGGGAATGTTTTTCCGCTTCATTCGCGCGTTGCCCGCGGACGGATGTAACTCGCGTAATCATGTGTGCTGCGCTCGTTTAGTTCGGCTGTGTTCGCGATAATTTTCAGAAAATTATTATTAATTGTGCGCGAATGAATACTTGTGCGCGCTCGTTTCGAAAATTGTTATTCTGCATTTTGAGTTCTAATTCGGGTTGTTTTATTAAGTTTAATGTGGAAAACTTTGCGATGTAAATTATGTGACGATTATATTCACATATAAAGTTTTGATAGTAAAAAAAAATATTAAAAGTATATTTAGTTTATATTTGTCATTATAAGTTTAGAGTTTGTAATTTCGGGTTGTTATATCATGAATTCAAAATCAATTTATTGATTTTTAAATTTAAAACTTGATATCTCGTCGGGAAGGTAGTTTGCGTGCCCTTTTGATGGTAATGGGCAACTGATGGTTACCGACGTCCTACCTACCCCTACAGAAGCTTGTGAAACTCGCCGCCGGGCGGCAGCACCAATCTTCCACTGCATCTATGTCTTTCTTATTTATTAGTATTTGTGTGTGTGTGTGTTATATTATTATTTAAGACATTTTATCGATAACTTGAGAATAATTAATACTGAAAACTTAAAATAATTAATACTGAAATTTTGGAATAATTAATACTGAAACTTTAGAATAATCAATAAAACAATTTATGGTAATATGTATCTCTTTCATTAAATAAATATTATCATACTATTGATAAATACTTTGATTAAATAAATAATATTTGCTAATTGTTACAACAAATCGAAAATACAATTACTGTTATAAGAGTGTACAGTGCTAAAATCATTACAGCCACTTATGTCATAACCATCACAATTCTATATTTACCATAATTATAGTTAAAAAAAACTGTAATATTGTATACTGTACAAATGAAAAACGTATAAAATGTAACTGCATTGTGACAAATAAACGCTATAGTAGTAATGTGATCGAAAATTTTCTACTTTGTATCCTATTATCCTATTAATAGAAATATTATTTTATTTTCACATTTTACTTTTTATGCATGTACTTGTTTTACGTATACATTAACAGTGCAATAGGAAGGTATACAAAATAAATAAGTGAAAGAGATTTTTTTATGAAATCAAATAATTTGACTTGCACATGCTAACTGAAATTAGAATATCTTATATGATGGAATTGGAATATCTTGTACTATAATGATTGAAATGATTGTAAAGCAAGGCGATAAGCAATAAGAACATTTTTCGATCAAAAATACTTCATTTTATAGTTTAAAACTAAATAAATTGCGCTGACACTTAAAAAAAAAAAAAATTATAGACATATTAGTACAAGCACAGTGGATATGTAGAGTGTCCACCCGTCCTCACCTTTCAAAATCTAGAATATCTAGTAAAATAAAAAATTTAAAGCCTTCCAATAGTTAATGGAATATAGATCACTTGCGATCAGTGTCCGAAGTTAAAAATATCTTCAATCTATCCGTTATGGTCCATTTACTACGGGGAGGCTTTGAATTTTTTATTTTACTAGATATTCTATATTTGGAAAGGGCTAGATGGGTGGTCTTGTTATGTACATATGTTTGAAAACGAGACCTTAACTGACAAGTGGCTCAACAAATATTTACACTTCTATGTAGACGTTATAACTTACGAACTCCTTGCGTACTTAGTCTGCACTTATTGAAGTTGCAGTGTATAATTATTAAAACTTATTAACATTAAAATAAAAATAAACAAGAAAATTATGGGTATCTCAAGACGTTTGTATATTTTGTTTTCAAGCTTCCTAAAAATGTTTAAGTGAAAAGTCGTTTGCTCAAATTGATGAAAAGCGACTTTTCATCTATTCACGTTAAGACATTCTTGTATTTTCTAAATCAGTTTATAAATGCAATTATTTTACAGTAACTAATTTACATTCTCATCTCGCCTACAAATTACCACAATATTCAAAAAGTAAAATATCATTCAGCCCTATACACATCTCGAACAGCGTGCTAACGCACGGATTCCATCTCACCTTGATTTCCCGTGTCCCGTCGCTGGGACAACTACGCGTGTCACACAGGCGGCACATCGCACACACACACACACACATATTACACACACACACGCAGATCGGACAGTCCTAGGCAGGCGCGGGGGATGACAGTGCACTGTTATAATTACGGCAGTAGCAATCAATTAGCGCACCAATCGTGCGTTGATTAAGGGCTCGATTGGAATGTAATGGGGCCGTGGGTGGCCAGTGATAATTAACGTTCGCGGAACACCGCTCCCACCCTTATCCGCGATGCGTGCTGCGTGAAATCAAATAGCGCGCGTGCGCGCCCGGAAACGAAATATTGGACGACGCGTCGAGGCCAGGCCAGCCAGCCGAGCGTGCGCGCCCACCGCCGCCGATAATTTCGACCCTTTCGATTTTACGGCTCCGCAGAGTGTGATTGAGAGAGAGGGAGACAGAAGCAGTGGTGCCCACGGCGATTTTGCGCGGGCTGTCTGCACGCGCGCGGTGATGCTCTCATCTTAATCGTCCTTTCGGTCAAATCGATCAACGATTACCGGGATATGTGTGGGGCCGAGTTTGCCGATTTCGTTATTGGTTGTTATGAAAGTTTAATTTAGTTTTAAGCATACTGCGTTTTCCGGATGTTTTAGTCAATGATTTTATAAAGTTGTTAAATATGTTGTTAATGTTATATGTTTCATTCAATTAAGTGAATAATTGTTAAGTATATACGGATTGCAATTCAATGATTTCTTATAAAAGCTACGTTACATTACATTCGATATTAATCAAAACATTCGTAAAATATGGAGCCATTGTAATTTTTACAATCTTAATACGCTTCGTCAGATTATCAAATATTTGCTACAATATTTCTTTTTTTTTGTAAAAATCACTGGATCCTGACTATTTTAATGACACATTAAGGAGGATGACCCCATCCTCTCATCCCAATCCAACCATTGCCGATAGCCTTCGATATTCCAATTAATTCCCTCCAATTATCGGAATTAAAATTTCAATTAAGATCCCGCTCCATATAATCTATCGCGCGCCGCCATGAGCTGCCGCCATATGGAATATTCGATTTTCATAGGAAATAGATGAATGAGCTTTGAGGTGCAAATCAGCGCTCGCCACCGCCCGCGTTCGCGCCGCAGTCCACGCAATCGATAGAAAAAAGAGCGTCGAGAGAGAGAGAGAGAGAGAGAGAGAGAGAGAGAGAGAGAGAGAGAGAGAGAGAGAGAGAGCAATCAGTAGCAAAAACATTCCCAGCCCGGCGTATTTGCCCGGCGCGCTCATTTCGGTGAAATTTTCGCCCCTCTCGCTTGCTCTCTCTCTCTCTCTCTCTCTCTCTCTCTCTCTCTCGTTTGCGGCGACTGGCTCAGTAACGATTTTAATTTGGCACGCGGCGGAGGTCTTTCTCCTCTACCGCCGCCGCTGCCGCTCATCGCTCCACCCCCGCGAGTGGGGGCGAGCAAGCGTGAGAGAGAGATAGAGAGAGAGAGAGAGAACCCTTTTGCCGCGACCGTGATTCCAGCTGGTCGCGAGAGAGGTCGGATATATATATCTCTCTCTCCCTCCTGGATGTGGAAGTTTGAAGAGAACTGGTCTTGAGAAGTCGGAAGGTGCATCGATCAGTGTTTTATGAGGACATGTATAATAATGATGGGTGCTAATTATCGTTTAGGACTGACTTTTGTGGCTCGTACATGTTTTAGAGGAATGGATAATTTATTGTTACTCTATAACAGACATCTTTTTATGAATTTCATTTGTTACAATACATTTAATATGATTATTTAGATTAGGGGAGCAACATCGATAAGGTCGTTAAGAAATTTAATAGAATCTGCCGTTTAATAATGATAAATATATAAAAAATGCTCTGATACAAAGAAATATCGTTTTACATGATAAGTATCATGAAAAATCTTTTATTAACATCAATTTAAAAATAAAAATAATCAAATAAAATATAATAATCATTCTATGAATTAAAATCTTCTGAACTACTGAAAAGAAAGTCCGAAATAAACAATTCATTAACATTAATAGTTGAAGAAGTCAAGTCCTCACGACAACCCACTAACCGTACTGCAATTTAGCAAACGCACGTGGAATTAAATTCCTTAATTCTTAATCAAGATTCCGCATTCTGAAATAACGACATTTGGCACAATTAGCTACCACGCGGCAAAAAGTGCACGAATCTGCCTCTCTCTCTCTCTCTCTCTCTCTCGTCCAAAGACGGCTCTTTATTAGCGTTCTCTCAGTGACTCTGCGAAGGTGTCGCCGGCGTGGCCGCGGGCAAAACGGGCGCGCGCGCTCATTATTAATTAAAGCCAAAGTCATACTTAGTTGGCGAGTACATAAGCGAAAATAATATTTGCCCGAGCGTTCATTAGACGAGTCAGCGTGCGCGGGAGACTCTCCCGCGTAGGAAAAGCCGAGAGAGACAGACAGTCGCGCAATAAGAAAATCGAGTGAGAGACAGGGAGAGAAAGCTACACAGTAGCGTGTGTGTCGACTGGATTCTCATTAAAATAACCGCGTACATTCGTACCCTTTTTCACGGGTGAAAGAAACGTCAGAACAAAAGAGAGAAAGAGAAGCAAATAAGGACGTCGGGAAAATTGTTCGCGCGGGGGTGCAGAGAGGATAGTTTAGCTACCACTAGGCAACTTAAATGAGAGAGAGAGAGAGAGAGAGAGAGAGAGAGAGAGAGAGAGAGAGAGAGAGAGAGAGAGAGAGAGAGAGAGAGAGAGAGAGAGAGAGAGAAGCGTCCTGACCGTGCTAACGCGAGAATACGTTGGACGAGAAAAACTCGTTTCTCTTTTAATTAATGTAATACACCTCCCGTGCGTCCTTGCGCTCCCGCACGCCGTCTTTTCTGCGCGGAATGGGTTTCCGACGCTCGTCCTCGTCCTCGTCGTCGTCGTTGTCTCGTTGCTTTGTCCTCACCCCCCCCCCTGCTTTGCCAGGGGTAATGAGAAAATGGTGAATTTATAAATGCAGACACGCTAATGGACGAGTTTTAGCGAGAGGCGATTGTCAGCGTATGTTTGTAGGAAATTTCGGAGTCTTTTTCAGGGAGAAAGTGGGCGGATGGAGTTTAGCGGGTTAATCAATGCGATGTATAAGTTGTTTGGGTTAAGCTTCATTGATTAACTGATGTGACTGAAAATCACAAAAGAATATTTAAGCGTGATTAAAATGCTTGATTGAATTTGTTATTGTTTGATTGAGTTAATTAACTTAAGTATAATTTACAGCTCGATTATATTTTTCCGTGTATATTATGTTTTACTTTTAAAGAAATATATTACAATACTGATATTTTGAATTGTGCTATAAATATAATAACGTACGATTTACAAATATAGTTCGTTTAGAGCCATTAGGTGGCCGCTCTCCATCTGATCCCATAATAAAGTCCATCCTGTCAAGTGTATATAGTCGAGGAACATTAGTCCAAAAAGGTACGTTATTTCAAGATAAAATTAAATTTGTCTAAAACCTTTTGTAATGTGTTTTAAATAAGCTGAAGTTTAAAGTTTACCCATTAAAAAAGTGTGCTCGTATCTCAATTTTGCAATAATTAATTTTACTTGGAAATTATTTGCAAGTATCATTATTTTGAAAATTTTAAGAGTTAAATAGCGAAAACTGGTATGAGTAGGTTTTTGAGGTAGTAGATTACGAACTTGATATCAGAACATCAAAATTACAAAATGGCGGATTCAATACGGTGATGTGATTTTGAAAAATGCTGTAAACTGTATAGCTGCAACAGTGCTGATATTCAAATTCAAAATAAACAAAACGCTATAATAGTTTTCGAGACTTCAATATTTGTTAGTTTCGGGTGCTCTGAGAGCTGTTAGCCTCTCATATATATATAGTAAATTAATAGTAGTTTTTGGTCTTCGGCCGTTGCATTTTGCGGACCGAGTGGTAATTATGCTTCTGAGGACCTGCGCAACCGGTAAAGTATGTACTCTAGGGACTCGTATTCGTAAAGTAAAATACAACTTTACAGCCCCAAAACAAGCCGTAAAGTATGTACTTTATGGACACTTATGACGAAAAATAATGTTTGCTCTACGGCAAGCCAGTTCTTGGAAGCACAACCCACTCGGTCCGTAAAATGCAACGGACGGCAAACATGGGTCTGAAAGTTTGCATCGTTGGAATGCAACGAAATAATTTTTTACGATTGATTAAAGTTATTTAACAAAAGTTATTTTATATTGTAAAACACAAAATCTACACTCAAAATTAATATTATATAGTATAAGCGTAAAGAAAATAAATTATTTTTTTTATTTCGTTGCACTCCAACGATGCAAACTTCAGACCCATCGGAAAACTACTATTAATTTATGATTATATATAAGGTACTTTGAGGTAATTTTGCAACTAATTTAATTCGGCTACTTTTCTAATTCTCTATCTCTACTTATAGGCCAGTCAAATTATTTTTTTTTTTTTGCACAACTCAAGTGTAAGCCGATTTTTTATTGATGGAAATGGTCAAGGGGATCATAAGAAACAACAATCCAGTAACTGGGTTAAAAACTGCTGCAAATTCATTAGCATGTGGCTTCCTCAAACTTAATCTATTGATTCCTTTAATTAATTTTTAATGTTTCGGCGAAGAGCGTCGTAAATTAACCTTTATAAAAAACAAAAGCAGTAGATAAGCTAGGCCGGTTCTGGAGTCAGGTTATTTTTGGAGTCAGTATAGTTTCTGCGGCCAAGCCTGACTTCAAAACTGCAGTCAGCTATTTGACTGCAGAAACTATGCTGACTCCAGACATGCGACTTCAGACCGGTGGCTCTAGAATCGGCCAGCCGCGCGTGCTCAGCGGTTCGCAGCGGGTGGTAGCAGTTGATATAATCTTATCTATTTATAAATATTTAAAATTTTTTATAAACCTCTTGCTCGGACAAAGAATGGGTGTTTGTTGACAATTTTTCCGTATATTTTTTCCACGGCGACTTTTTCTTGTTGTTTTGTTGTTGCTCAGGAGCAATGGTGGAGCTGTTTTGGCCCATTTTGATGTAAGGTAGCTGTATGTTTATAACTTATATAATGAAAGCCTCGACTGACTGCTTGCGAGAGTATCGTAGCCACCTAGCGGTACACTATGTGATTAAACAAAATTTGAAGGAGAATAGGAGCCCTACCTCGCTCTCATCCTGTGAGGTTCTATCTGTCTATCAACCCCACCATTACCCCTCAGATTTTATTCTTCAATGTCTTCTCACTTTATGTTGGAATCGTTGCGGTAAAATTGCTTCATATGCATTACTTTGTACAGGACACAAGTAGTTTTGCACGCTCCATTATGGTTAGTACATATAGTCACTGATCTTGGAGAATTATAAGATGGATAGTTCATTTCGTTGATATCGGTAACATTAAAATTAAAACGTTCTAACCACAACTTTTTTATTTCACCAATCACGAAAATCCTGTTAGCATTTTTTAATGCATCTTGAAGAATTTTTCCAATTTCAGTATAGTCATAATCACCACTATTCCACGATAGTCCATGATAGCAAAGTTCTAACCACAAATTTTCACGTTTATACTTGTCTGTTAGTTTTCGCCAAAGAAACGGTGGTTTGAAGAGGTGCACTATTGGCACAACATCGTCGTTGAGAGACACGAAAGCCAACTCTTTTAGAACGAAATCATTGCCAGTCTTTTTAAAGCCCTGCATATCCACTGCGTAGTCCATGATTGTACAGAATTTCGCTTCGAATTCCAAATGACGAATGACAAGGAGCCAAAGGCTCCCTCGTCTTATTTGGATGAATTAACAATCTTACTTTATTTAGTAAATTTTCTTAATCGAAGGTTTAGTCACAAGTGTAGGTACACAGTTTTCTTTTGATATGGTTTGTGCTTAAACATAGTGCTTAGAGTAACATTAATTAATAAGTCTTTTCGATCTAGTTAAATCTATTTGATCTACTGGTTAGGCATATAATCTAAGCCTCTTTAGATTTTTGATCACAGTTAACTGTGCGAAGGAACAGCATAAACTTATAAAAAGGATTTATGTGATAAAAACATTTTTAGGAAAGAACTTTATCTCTTATGGGTCTGTTATAAAATCTTTGGAAGACCTTGGATCGTTCCGACTATCCTGCTGCGTTTTTATAGCAGCTAAATTGATCCCTACAGTTGCAGCCTTTGAGGTTGAGGCATGTCTAGTACTGTGCGCAGTGTAGTAGTGTAATTAGTATTCCTCTATGCCTGACTCTCGTATGACGAGTTTCTGCCAGCGACTTATTATTGTTTGCGGGCCTACCTTTTTGTGTGGTTTTTTCGAAGGAGATCAGCAGTCTTTCCTCCTTTCCCCTGATGTTTTTTGTTGTTTCCATGTAGTGTTGAACTGATTTTGCTACACAGAGAGATGGATTTTTGAAAAGTGGTCGAAAGGCGCATGGTTGATCCGCTCCTGGCTTGGACATTTTAATTCTGTCTGTTATACTGACGAATTATTTCTAATCCGTTGTTCAACGATTTTATGTTACCTAGCTTAATTAGTGATAGGGATTGCACCCTGAAGTCGCATCCTAACACCAGCATTACCACTTTCAGAGTCCTAACAGCAGTATTACCACTTTTAGAGTCAGCTGACGCAAATTAAGTTTTTTCTGAAGATCCCCATGACTCTATTTTTTGCAGAACAATACCTATATCCCAGGTGTCACAGTACTTAGGTGCGGATGATCTTAGCTTGAAGGCTCTGTGACGTAAGGCTGGCGTTAATCAGGGTAACAGCGGAACGCATGGTGTTCAGGGTGCCATACGCGGCTCCTTCTTTGAATTTTGCAGTTAGACAGGTCAGCACTATCTCCTCTTCGGCTGAGAAGGGATCTTGTCTGTTTTCCATGCAAAACTTCCACTAGTACTTCAGTGCTGTGTTGTACTATTTTGTCGTCGATACAGTGATAGACTCAATGATGATGTCTATCGTGTCATCCGGCACCCCTTGTTTTTTGAACGCTTGCCTGATAGCACTCCTGCAACGAGGGTAAGATGCGATGCCAGGGAGTGTATCACGTCTCTACAAGGAGAAAGTAGTAAATTAGGTGAAGGATCGAAAGTGATGACGCTTGAAGTATTCTGTTGGAAACATTTCATTTATACTTTAATTATTGGCGTCTTCTAAAGAACCAATACTGAGGTGTACATTACAATTATTTTAATATTGACAAAATTATATTTTTTAACTTATTCTCCCAAACAGTCTAACGTGACAGTAAAAGTCGACAAACGTGTTATATAAAAATGTCCGTTGATGCTTCAAATTAAATCTATTAAAGCTCGTCCAAAAAAAAAGGAGTGGCTGCTAGAATCGTAAAAAGTCCATCAAAAAGTCGTATACCACTGTTCTATAAGAAAGTCGGTTCTCTTAGTGAGTTTTTGGTAGTGAAATAATAGACTGATGTTATTTATCGACGACGAGCACGCCTCGCGTGTTCTTCTCTACCTCATTGATCTCGTTTGGCCCGCAGTAATGTAAGGAGCGACCGATGTGCCTCTCTCTCTCTCTCTCTCTCTCTTTCTGTCTCTTTCTCTCTCTCTTTGCTCTCGTCGAGCAATAAGGTTAGACGAGGCAGGCATCGAGCGCGATATTGGACGATTTTCTCTGCGTCTGCGCGTCCGTCCTTTTTCCAAGGGGCGCGTCTTCACTTTCATTATAGCTAACTTCTTCCAGTATTTTCTCTCCTGCCTGCTTAGTGAGAGGATTCATAGCATTTTCTGAACACTTTGCGCATGCTATTCATTGTAATTTACAAGAAAGTGAATCTCATAAACTTAATATTTGATTATGAATAATTTGAAACAAATAATTAATAGACTTAACGTAAATAAATCTATCATACCTTCAATGAAAATGTGCCATTACACGGTAGAAGGTCACAAAGTGTTATTTAATAATAACTATTTAGAAGTTAGTCCTTAAATTTGTACGCAATAAAGTAAATGTAAACAAATGATAATTCTTCCTTCCAAAAGATCCGTTTTCATTCTCCGTTGTTTTCCGCATCGTCTCTTCCCGCATCCGATCGACGTATACCCTCTTTTCCATCCCGAGTCTCCGCCACATCCCCGCAGGAAAAAGACATCTCCGCGATAGCTCCAACGAACAACCTCCGTCCCTAAACAAATTTAATAAATCCGCGATTTCCTCGTCGACTGCTTTCTCTCTATCTTTCTCTTGCTCTCTCTCTTTCTCTCTTTCCCTCAAGGGCAAAGGACATCGGCGTTCCTTTCAAGTTTTCTCTCTTTCTCGCTCTCTGTGTACGCGTGCATTTAATCGACCCTTGGCTAATAAACGAGCGACTCGCACGTGACCGGCGGCAGGGTTTGTGTCGCTTTAATCGACAAGGCGCTGCTCCGCCGGCTAAATTTTCCGTCCTGGCGACGCAGCAGCAGTGTACACGTGCAAGAAGAGGGAGAGAGGAGACGAGGGATAGAGTGGGGAAAGGAGAGGACTGGAAGGCTACTGCCTCGGCTGTTTGCGAGTTGATTCCGAGACGAGCTTGCAGGGGAGCAGGTACCGTCGTAGGAGGGGTGAGAGTTTGATTGCGTCCCTGCGATGCGGAGTTGATTTGACGGAAGATTAATGGAGGGGTTCCGGAGTGGTTAGTTCAAGGTCAGTTTTGAAGATGAGGTTTGCATAAGTTTATTGCTATTTTGAACACTTTTGCATTCAGTTTTAATTCGATTGAGATGCTAGAGGTACTGCAAATGACTTCGAATTTTTAGGTAAAACATAAAGCTCTTTATTTTTAAAGTGGTATTGCAATATAGTTATTTATTTTAAGATCTTTTTTTTTCTCTCTCATAGAAGAAGCTTTATAACGGTGAAAAAAAATTTCGATACAAAAAATGTTCAAAAAGATGTTTTAAGGCGTTATATGTCGATATTTGTCGATTTTGAGAAAAATTTTTTTTTCGTATCTGTGCGTGCGTGTGTGTATGTGTGTGTGTGTGTGTGTGTGTGTGTGTGTGTGTGTGTGTGTGTGTGTGTGTGTGTGTGTGTGTGTGTGTGTGTGTGTAAACTCTCTGTATCTCGAGAACCATTCGGCCGATTTTCGTCGGACAAAAAAAGATCTTTAAATTACCTACATTTCCTTTTTTTTAATTTTTTAATTATCTTCACTCTGTCATTTGTTATTAAGGAAAATATGCTCATAATTCTTTTATTAATTTCTTAAAAAATATTTTATTTATCGACTTGAATTTAATCACTTATTACACTCATTGAAGACAATATTTGGTTAAAATTCCAAGAGATTATCTTCATTGGTTTTTTACAAAAAAAATAGCGTTTTCGGTCGCACGATAACAAGAGTAAAAATCAATCAGTCGTCCTAAAATTTGGCAGAGATATAGCTTTTTTATATCTTCAAGCTGAGTTCGTTGGCCAAAAAAATCGGACTGTTACGACCAAAGATATTTGAGGTTAAAATTTTTTTTCAAAAATATTTCTACAGCGTTTTCTGAGAGAATATTTTATTTATCGACTTCGAATTTTAACCACTTATTACACTTATTTAAGACAATATTTCGTTAAAATTTCAAGGGATTATCTTCTCCCTCCACTCTCGACCCCCCTCCCTACACACATACACATGTGGACATGAGAAGAGTGGTGTATTTATATTTTAATTGCGTGTATTTTCGTATACATTAGTTTTATTGCGAATATTGATAGAGCAAATTTGGTATGATACAATTAATTATTGTCATGGAAAATTAAAAAAGTAATGAAAACATTAGTTTGAGGAAGCTAAGTGTGCTTATGTATTGGCAGCGGTTTTTTATCTCCTAGTGGTTCTATAGTTATCTATAGTTATATTCTATAGTTATAATTCTCTCGAATTTAACTAATACAAGAAAAGAAAATAAAAAGTATGGTTAATTTTTTAAAACTACATTTATAACTAATATTTTTTATAAGAATTGCGTTACAATGTAACTGTAGCCTTTATTTTTTAATAACTTTCATTAAAATAAAAACCTATGCCACATATTCGTATATACAATTTTTATTTCCAAAATCGTTAGAAGGTAAACAGATTCTTCAACCTTTATATATTCAGTAATCTATATCAACAATAGTTCAAACTAAAGTTACTTAATTGTGTTTTTTTTGCTTCTCCACTGCAGATTACCACTCATTTATTACCAATTGAAAGTTTCAACATCAGCTTTCCAATTCTCAAAATTAGCTTACTCAATCTTGGGTACACGGAAAAGAACACCAATAAACCCGAAGTAAATGAAGAAAAGCCTAAACTACCATAAAACTTTGCACTATCGAAGCCACTCGAAACTAATCGCTTCGCGCTGCTGCCCTCTCCTATATGTATAATAGTTCTCGCGCCCTCGGCGCATACCCTCGAATAACAAACCGTATCACTGTCGGCGTGCGCGTGAGGGCGTATTGGTCTTGGGAGTTAGGGCGTCATATACGCGAGGGCGCGCGTGCGCCCGTGCACGGTTAACTCTTGGCCAAACAGAAATTACCATTTTATTGGGCGAGTTCTCTCTCGCTTTTCGCCGTCTTTCTCGCCACTCGGAATCGTCCCGTGCGCGCGCGCGTTAGACGATTGGAATACGTAATCGCCCCCCCCCTGCGCGCCTTGTCGTATATATATACGTTTCCTCTCTCTCGGCGCGCGTGGATATCACGCGGTTCGCGTCCCGACGGTTCCTGTGTGAGGACGAGTTTTATATTCGGCAATGGACAGCCATCGGGAACGCGTTGTTGAGCGTTGCAGAGATATTTTTTGTTTCGGGAATGGAGTGCTGAACGACGTGGTTAGATTCATTCGTAATGACGTTTAGACGCAGAGATGAGAATGTTAATATTTTACATTTTTTTAATGGTTGAACATTTTCTTATTTTTAATTTTAATTTGACAGTTTTATTATGATATAGTGCATTATGCAAGGGCTGGGCAAAGTAGGTTACAAATTTTTTATTTAACGCCTAGGGCGATATTTATACAATAGGCGTTTTATACCCATTTCATCTAATAAAAAGTATTTTGAAATAGAATCAAGTATTGCAAATTTTTAATTACTTAATTATTATTGAAAGTGGGCGACTAGTAATATTAAGATTAACATAATTCAAGGATATTTTCAATTAAATTGCCCATTCAGGCGTGCGTCAATCAATTAGCTCAACGACCTTCTCCACTTAACGTTGAAAAAAACTTAAACTCCACTTCTTTTCGCGAAATTAATCGCAATAATCTTCGCGAGTTTAACGCGGCACAAAAGTCATTAACTCCTCTCCCTCTCTCTTCCTCCCCTGCTGGCCAATCGAGTTCCACGAGGGAAACTTTTAAAAGACGGCAACGGGCACGCGAAAGGGCGCCCAGCGAAATTTAAAAAGCGGAAGTTAATTCTTGAGATTCACCCGAGAGAGAGAGAGAGAGAGAGAGAGAGAGAGAGAGAGAGAGAGAGAGAGAGAGAGAGAGAGAGAGAGAACTAGTCGGCCTCCTCTTTCTCTTTTTCAACCGTCAAAAGAGCTAATATTCTTTGCTTATTTTGGCCGTACCTCCGGCCTTTTAATTAAGTCGAAAGAAAACCGAATAATCGACGTCGCTCAGCGCGCACACCTCACCCCCTCGGGCGCCCCCGGAGCTTCCTCTCTCTCTCTCTCTCTCTCTCTCTCTCTCTCTCTCTCTCTCTCTCTCTCTCTCTCTCTCTCTCTCCCCCCCCCTCTCGCTCGTTCGCTCGCTCGCTCCGTGCTTCACGAAATTAATTAAAGCTTAATTGAAGCTCTTCTTTGAAATGCTAATACGTCGACAAACACGCGCGGCGTTACTATCATTCGCGAAAGAATTTGAAATCCGGTTTGGAACTTCGGGCGAGGGAGAGAGGGAGCTACAGAGAGAAAGAGAGAGAGAGAGAGAAGAGCCGATCGATCGCGCAAGTTTAACCGAATTTCGGTAACCCTTTGCCTGTCGTGTGCTGAAATGAAGTATTGGAAAAATTCGATTTTGGAAATTCTTCATTTTGTTTTCGATGTTGCGAAGTGTGTTTTTTATTCATTTTTATTTTGTAGTTTAGTTACAAAAATCGGAAAAACTAAATTTGATTTCTTTTTCCAATTTGACTTTAAAATAAGTTTCTAGGCTATTTTTTGTCAAAAACGTGTTTTTAAAATTAAATATAAGTACTCTTAACTTGCAATATACTACCATAATTGTGATTCAGACAGTATGAAGATTGATTTCGTAATCAATCAATAAAATTATTCATTTACTTATTTATCAGCAGATTGACAGAACTATCTTAAAATAATATGTTTGTGATAATTTTTTAAGGGAAAGATAAAACAATGGGGATGACAATTTTAATAAAGACAATTGTAAAACCAATTTAAATATGTACATCAAATTTTATTTCATTACGAGCTGCTATATACAAATGAATTCCTAGTGTGTTGCTAACATTTTTCTTATAATTATATGTATTTTCATCTTTGAGCATGAAGTGCGGTATATTATACCTGGCCATTTTAATCGAATTATACTGAAAATTCTGTTAAAAGTTACGAAAATCTGGACAAAAATACCCCCTGATTTCCGTACTGTATTATCATCATATCATATTTCACTACTTTTCAATAATATTTTGTCTAAATTATCACGTAAACAATGATATTTTCATACAGATTTTCGTTCGAATTACTTGAATCAGTCATATATTGTAGCGCTTCGATTACTTCTGGTAAAGTTACCGCTCGGTATTCGGACATGTATATACATGCCTTTGTCATCTTACAATTTATTAATACTGCAGAACATTATCGTCTCTTCATTAATTTAACGACACTCCTCCTCGTGCACTTACATTGTCCTCAGTTTTTTGTTTTTTTTTTTTTATGTCCATGTTTAGTTCACACTATACACTGTACTACGGAATTATACTAACAAATTACATTTTTTCTGACTAATTTGTCGCTTACAAGTCAGAAGTAGATACATTCACGCGTTCATCATCTCACTGTTCACTCTTTTTGTTTTTTTCGAGTATAATATTTCCGGGTACTCGGTATTTTACGGCAACCAAAATCGTGCATTGTTCTACTCGCTTTTAATCGCTACACGTACTTGTTATGGGATATACATCACTAGATAGTATATATATTTATGAGATTTTTTTCTTATTGACGAAGTGACGTATTTTTCTTTTGTTATTGTTCACACCACTTTACGTCACATTTATTTACATCACTTGTCGGTGATTGTCTCGGACACTCGAGAAATATCCGCGCTAAATTCAAATATGGGCGACGAGATCAATTTTTTTTTAGCACATATGATTTCGCTTTATCGTGAAATTCGTATACAATTGTATTTTCGCAATAATTGATCTCACATAATGGAAAACATGTGCTAAAGTATATACTTATTTATCATTCCTGCTCTTGTTCCCGAAAAATCTTACTATTCACAATATTTTAAGTACTTTTTTTAAGTACATTACAATTAAGGTGCTTTGAAATTTTATGTAATTTATTGTTCAATAAAAAAAAATATTTTTAAAATTAAAAGTCTAGGTACTGATACACCGGGTGCAAGCTTTAATTTTATTGTATACAATATTGTACCTTTAAGTCGTTTTTATTAATTAGCATTACCGTATCTTTGTAGCAGATTATTGTATGAAATATATCTTATGTAATTATTTATCACTTTATTATTTCATAAAATGAAGTTTTGAATTTCTCGTGTAAAAAAAGCTTTCTGATACAAAAGTAGTTAGAACACATATCACGGTTCATCACCAATTGCAATAAAGCTGTAATAAATAGAACGAAACTTATTCATGATGTGTAAATTGGAATCACATCGTTTTCCACACCGCATTCGAGCTGAATTTGCTACAAAGCAATACTCACAAAAAAAAAAAAATCCGAAAAACTTGACGTAAAAACTGTTTGTCAATCCTCAATTCGAAACATTTATCATGAACCATCGCAACAATCGAAACTCAAGCCGCACTCCCTATACATCGATCACAAAAATCAACGACTCGAAGAACCATCGGGACACAAGCGAGCAAGGAACCCGTCCTTATTATATACCCTAAATCCGTAAGAATCTGCACGCGCGCGAACGACACTTCCCCCTCAACAACTCCACATTTGGCAAATCAACTCTTCCCCGGCAAGTCCTCAGACGCGCGTTCACGAGACGGGCACGTAGGGGTCGTCCCTCGCTGACGAGGCTGCGGCCGCAGACCCGTCGCCACCACCGGGTGAGCCGGGCGCGGGCGTCGTCTGTGTCGGCGTGACCGGCACGAGGCTGGGCAGACTCTTGCTCAGGCTCTCGATGTGCTCCTTGGCGCGCATACGCAGCGCCTGGATGCTGGAGGTGCGCGGGTCGTGGTGGCCGCCGCCCGGGGGCGAGGCTGGCGGCTGCACGCCGTGGCCCGCCGTCACCCCGATGCTCGCCATGCCGCCGCTCATCGCCCCTGCGAACAGAAGCGAAAGAAAAGTTGCAGGTTAGTTGACAGAGTTGGCCATTTGGAGATTAGTTGTATTGTTATTGTGTTGGCAGTGGTTTTTGGTGGATGGTGTGTTTTATTTCGGAGTAAAACGATTTTTCAGTCGTGTTTAAAGTAGTTGAATTATTAAAATTACTTTGAAACTTGTAGTTATGGCTTTTATATAAGCAGATGCTTTAATCTATTTACATGCAATAACGTGGATGGAAGTATATGTCTGACAAACTGACTGAAAAAGCGCTTTACGAATAATCCACAAAAAAGATTATTAAAGTTAGGCAAACAGTCTAAGGATGCAATCCCAAAGGAAAACGTTCAATAACAAACATGAATAAAATGTTATTTATCTCTGAGTGGTAAATTAATTTTAGCTAGGGCTCTGTGAAATATTTACTAATTATATTTATAACTTTTTATTGTAAATCAATTGCTCAACCTTTTGTGAAAAGGAAATATTGGACAATCAAAGAACGATCCTTTCATAAAATTTTATTCATGGAATTGAGAAATGGCTAAAGAAACGTATTACATAAGGCATTACGGAAATGCATGTTAAGCTAATTGAAAGTTGAACACAAAGTCGGTTGCTAAATCATAATTCAAATGTAGATTATATGGACCGAGTAATATTCATAGCTTTTAAATACCAACTGCTCAATCTCGCGCTTTTGTTCGGGTATAATAAAAAAGAATGAGTAAGAGAACCTTTTGTTTCGGGTGAATATCGCTCAGAACATTTTGTACAATCGTCTCAATACATCGGTCAGTGGTTTATCTCGATCAAGTAGTGCATCTAAACATTTCAACAAATTATACTTTTTATTAATGTCATGTGGATTGAAAATTAATAAATTATAATTTTGCTCGAAAAATTTGTAATACATTTATGAAGCAAATTTATACTGCATTATTATGATCGCTATTGTTATATATGATATAATAAAAGTCAAAAGTGAAACCAAACTTCACAAAGTCATAAAATTGATCCCCGATTCAAAATTGAATCGAATTATTTACAATTAACTGAAAATATCATATTTGATCTATTGCAGAAAATGTAATGACGTATTTTCCATTACAAACGAATTAATTAGCCAATTAAAGCATACAACGCATCGTAAAAAAAAAATTCATTATTTTAAACAACAAAGGTCCACGTTTATCGCGAAAAGCTTCATATTATAGTAATCGACTACGCTACCTCGTAGACCCCAGCGAACCGAAACACAACGAGACCCGCAACAACTCCCAAGTTATACACCTCCCCACCGAAAAGTAGCAAGTTCGCGAACTATATAGACTTCGCAGAAAGCAAGAGAGAGAGAGAGAGAGAGAGGGGGGGGGGGAGGGACGAGTTACATTATATTCCATGCTGGGGCAAAGGGAAAGACTTTTGTCGGGGTGGGTAGGGGAGGAAGGCGTGGAAAGGCTGTCAGGTTCAGGGCAGACGGCGTCTTACCGGTGAGCGTATTGCCGACGGCGGCGACGGCTGGTGGCGAGGGCAGCCGCCTCGGGGACGTCAAGTAGCTCGCGTAGCCAGCGTGCGGACCGGCGAGGAAGCCCGGCAGAGCGTTGAGCAGACCCGACGGATGGAGCCAGGGGTCGCCGGGTAGGCCCAGTGGTCCCGCGTGTCCCGCCGCCACGGCCCTGGAAGAAGGAAGAATAAGTCGTTCAGATTAGTTGAAAGTAATAAGGTGTGGGGTAATGGTTATGGTATAATATATTAAGAGTACAGTTTTTGGAGAGCTTATATTATTTGAAGCTAAATAAAGAATTTATTTTAATATAGTATCAAATTAATTATTACTATAGATTTATTTCGAAATAAAAAGGTTTTTGTGTTTGCATACGACAACCGCCAATAAGATGGTTATGACGGTTCATAAAATATTTAAATGTTTTCAAGTTTAAAAATTAATTCATTGAGATGCTGTACCTGACGTGGTGATATTCGGCAAGTGGTAGATGCCTCGCTGCATCCATTTTTTCTTGTCTGCGCCATTTGGCTCTTCGATTTTGAAACCATACCTGTAAAAAAAGAAGAGTTTCTTTTAGATATAATTATAGTATTTGCAATGATTTTATAACGTAAGCTATTTTATTTTATTATTTCTTTCATTGTAATAAAATATTCGAAAACTACTTCGTTTTTGTAGTAAATCGCAATACATACGTTAAAATCGCACGTTATAACAAATATTTTAATTGATAGTGTCAGAAAACTACTAATGGTTCAAAATATTATATAGGGATTAAAAAAGCGGACACGGTCACTTTTCCACAAAGTGCAATATAAAAAGCAAACTATTAAACAAAAGACAAACAAAATCCATTTTCACGATCGCACATTGGAAAAACGTTCAATCCACCAATTAAATTGACCTCCGTCGCAACTCAACTTTTTACCCAACACCCATTTTTCTAACCTTGCGTGCCCGTATTCAATTAAATCCAATTTTCATTACAAAATGGCCTGGCTTTTAGTCTGAAAAAAGGGAAGCATCGAGCTGCACGGCGCAATCGTTCTGGAAAAAAACACCCACCACTAATAAACGGAAGCGGCCTCTAAAGTCACCTCGACAACAAAAAAAAGATCCAACGAACAAAACAGCCCAAGATCGCCTACAACCGCGCACGCGCGTGTACAACAGCTAATCGCTACCGCGCACCTCGCGCGTCTATAATTGCGGGGCGTAATATACATTTATACGCAGGCACGGTAAAAATACTTCGTGTAATACGGCGCGCTAATGCGTCGGCATTATCTCAATCTGCGGCGGCCGGTAGCTGCCGTCGCCGACGCCTTTTTTCCGCGTCCACGTGTGAAGGCTGTATATGAAAGGTCGATGCGGCGGCTACCGTCGTCGGGCTCCTCTTTTTAGTGGCTAATTGGAGGTTTCGAACGCCCATTACGGAATTGTGTATGCGCGCGCGCGCAAAGTGCCCCGACCGCGGGGTTAATTAGGGGAGAGGGAAAAAGGAGAGCTCTCGCTAAGCATTAGGCTACTACCACGTGTGTGTGTGGAATGATTCGGGGAACGGGAGGCGAGTGTAGGTAACGGGCGTGATAAGTGAATAAACTTTATCGACGGCTTGATCTGATTTGCTTTTTATTGCTCTTTTTGTCTCGGATATTTGGTGCCTGTAATTCGACAATGGATTTCGTCGACTGTACACACCTCTACTTTATTTTGAAACACTTTGGCGCAAGGGCCTTCTTTCATCGCGTTAGCTCGTATTCTTAAACTTCCTATGTTATACTTTTACTAATTTACAGTTTGGATTGAATAATAATTTAAGTCTGGATTAAGACAAAGATCTTATACAATAAAGAAGTATGCATTAGAAAACCAAATGCCCTGTCATTCGAAAGAACAGTAATTATTGAAATTTTTTAATACCAGGTTCGTCTCTTACTGTATAATCGAGATCATTTCAACAAAAGAACGCAGCGCCGGACGTAAAAACTTAATGTATTTTAATAAAGGTTTACACTCCAGGCCCCCCCTTTTCTCCATTCAATAATCAACCCATGTTATTTTAAATCTAACGCTCCCCCAATAGCACACAGCACTCTATTATCCCCTTCCTCGCGCAAGTTGATAACCATTTCCAAGCAGCCTTCCCCCCGGATCATCAGCACCGCCACTTCCCAATTTCCTATATCTATATAACCCATCCACCATCGCGAAACCCAAACTACCGAAAAATCAGCGCCGCAATGGCGTTCCCATCACCTCTCTCTCTCTCTCTCTCAAAACTTTCCCTTCGCCCTTATACAACTACTCATCCCTCTCTCACCATACACACATGCACGCACTCGGCCCTCGAAGCCCCGTGCGCGCTCCTGTTGAATAATTCACAAGTAGCCGAACGAACCCCCTTTCCTCTCTCTCCCTCCACGCAGATTAAACACTAGCTGCCAGCAGCAGCCGCCATCCCGCGCTGCAAAGAAAGCAACATGGCCGCTCGCACTCCTTCTTCTTCTTCTTTCTCACTTTCGATTTCGCCCCTCGTTATACCCTCTTCTCTGCGAGGGGCGCGCGCGCGAGCGCGTACTCATTCTTATGCCCCGAGCCTCCCGGCTTTTCTTGCGCGCGCTCGGGTTATATAGGGGTGGACCGTTCCGCTCCGCCCAGGCTCTCGCTCTCTCTCACTTTCCTTCTGTTTCGTTGCGAAGAGAGAAGGGAAGTTTCTTCGTACAAGTGAAAGAGACAGAGAGTTCCCTTTTTTCACCCCGCTCCCTCTCTTGGTCTTGGGTGCTAATGTACTTTTTGGCGGCTGCTTTGATGGCGGTGGTTTGGCTGGCAGCTGAGTACTGCCGGGAAGGGTGAGTGTGATGTGTCGTAAGTATTAGAAGTGCAAAATCTATTCTTCTAAGTGTATAACGTACGTAGATCTCGATCGATTTGAATTTGTTAAATACTTCATAGTGTGCCATTATTGATGCTATAGAAATTAATAAACGAAGCATGTACTATAGATTTTAAAATATTTATAGGGCAAAGTAATTTTTGACGGACGGGCGCCTACTAATAAAATTAATTAATAACGGTGTCAGTATTTATCATGCAATTTGATGTTAATTAAATACTCAACAAAATTTTCTGCATAGTACATTATTTTCGTTAATTTCCCCCAATTCCAAATAGCGAATTGCATTTCATCAAACCACAAAACGTACAATTAGCAATCTTTCGTGCACTGCACGAAATTAGTGGCAATTATTTTGCCATTGTATATATCCTCCATAATCGCATCGAGCTAAACCTCCCTTTTACCATTTCCCCGCCTGCTTTCGCCTCTCCAACAATGCACGTTGTTTCGCATCGCTCGGCCAGCAAGCAAATCAGCGGAGAGCAGCAACTTTTATTCATCGCCCCTAATTAAATTACATCGCAATTCTCTGCGCGCCTCTCCTATCAAAAAGCTCGTTTCAAATCACGCGAAACATTCACCCCCCCCCCCCCCCGCGAATTCGTTTCTCTCCTCCATCCCTCCTCTGTGTCTACCATTCGAATTTAATATCCAGCCAAATTATACGGCAAATTTCAACGTCTGCGCCTGCCTCTCTCTCTCTCTCTCTCTCTTTCTCGCTGAGTCTCGCTGCGCGCAAATTATATCGCTTACGCCGCATAATATTCCGCGCGCGCGCAAACCGGATAGACTGGAGCGAGAGAGGAGGGGGAGGGAGGAGGGGGCAATCGCGCAAACGGGAATGACGTTGCCGGCTCATCAGGACGATATTCCGGAGCAATTTTCTTTCGCGCTTCGCCGACAATGAGATAAGCGCGTTCTCTCGCTCCCTCTCTCTCTTCTTTTCAGGCCAAGATGCCGAAGCGCGCACGCGAGCGAGCGCGAGAAAACGATGGGAAAATAAGCAAATTTCCCTCTTGTTTTACGTGGGAGAGCTCCTCGCGCCTCACCAATTTCCGCTCGCCTTTTATCCGTAGTGTCTTAAAATCGCGCGGAGCTGTCGCATAATGCGTGGAGAGCGAGGGAGGCGACTCGCCCGGCCGGAGATTCCGCTAGAGCGTGGGCTTCGTAGACGCGGGGACGGCGAGAGCGAAAAAGACGAAGTGAAAAATCGTTGCTGAAAATATCGATGCGTATAGAATTATATTTTATGTGATTATTTTGTAAAATTTATCGGTTATTGCAATAACTAAAAAGTTGTTAAAGGGAATTTGAATAATTTTAAATGTTGGTACTGTTTTAGAAAATAGATTGTTTTCGACACAATTTTAGGATGAAAATATTAAAAACTTTTCCTCTATTTAAATTTTATGAAATGTTTACTGTTTCATGCCCGTTTAATAAAACTATAAAAGATTGTGACCTGCCAAAAAGAATAGTAAAATAAAATACGATGAAATACGATTATATTAAAATAGTCGGTTTTATTTCGATAAAACTTTATTAGTTTTATTTAGAAAACGATTTTGCCATCATATTGAACCATATTTAAACAGAAAAATAATTTTTATTCTTCTTTTAACTTGATTAAAAACTTTTTCTTCGATTGATTAGACAAAATAGTGATATGAAAATCATTATTAATTGAACGCAGAATGTGTAAAATTTTAATTAGAAAGAGTATCAATTTTTATTAAATCAGACTTTACGTTAATTAATTCTCATATCCCCATTCGCAGTAATGCAATTTGCGAGATTGAAAGGCGCTTGTACGTCAAAATCCATTTCTGATTGGCTGACGCGCAAAGCTCGTGACGTCGCCTCCCGTGGAAAATAACGAGGGAGCTGGAAAAAAGGCGAGAGAAAAGAAAGACGAGGAAGACGAAGGACGAGAAGCGGGGAGAGGCGAGAGAGCAAAGTCGCAAGTTGGTTCGTTCTGCCGAGGAAATATAAAGAGCAGAGCTAACGCGGCTTAACCTCCTTAGGGCGTAAATTTATTACGGTACTATCGCCGCGCGCCGCGCAAACGATATCGTCGGATAAATTCGTTTGAAAGCGTGAAAGAGACGACGAAGAGGACAGGGTGGAGGAGAGAAATGAGGGCTCGATTCACGCGCGCGCGCTCGCATTTCAATTGCCGCCTGCTTACAGCAAATTGCGCGCTCGCGAATGGGAGCACGTGCACTTCGTTACGGAGCTCTTTATTGGCCTCGTCTTTTTCTCCGAGAGATTGAGTAAGTTTTCGACGCGATTCGTTTTTCTAATTTTCTTTGTTTTGATGGGGAGAAAATTGGGCTCATTGCTCGCTGATTGAAATGGCGATGCGTGCGCAGTGCGAGAGAGCGAATCGTTTCTGTTCATTTAAAAGTTTTAATCGTACAATGAATTGCTGTTGGATATTTTGACTTTTCAACAAATTTCGGTGTTTCACCAAACCAAGCGAACTTTCTATGTTTGTTTTATTTACATTTGATGTTTTTTCAATCAAATTTTTCCGTTTATTTAATGATTCATACTGGGTATTTGTTATTTTTGAAAAATTGCCCTGAAAATAACGTTTTATTATTTCGAAAAAATATTTTTTTCAAATTTTAGTACGACTCTTTGTTGTTCTGCAAAATGAAGTTTTTATTGTTTTTCATGTTGCATTTTTTTACATTATTTTACTACAAAAGTCATCTGTAACTATAAAAAACTAATCTTTATTATGAAGTATTAAAAATCTCATAACCAAAAGCTTTATACTCTCCCCATCGCTAGTGTACCGTTGAAAATAACAATAATAACAATAATAATTAAGTATGGTAATAATTAAAAAATATCGAAATAATTTTAGAGATAAGAAATAAAACTATATTTTCAAACGACTTTGAATTGTAATGCCACTACCTCATTCACCGACGTACCAACGAGCATCTACAATCCCGATAAGAGCGAAACTCAATGATCATTCGCACGAGAGAACAACAGGCCGATCGCGAATAATGCGATCACCGTCCCGTAACGACAATTGGCTGAGAAGCAGCAGCAGCAGCAGCGGCAGCAACTCTAAAAAGTGTTGCGATTCCGGCGTGCGATATCCGTGCACCATTGTCATCGACAGGACCGAGAGAGAGAAAGAGAGTGAGCGAGAGACTCGAGTGGCAGTCGCCGTATGTCGCTACTGTATGCCTGCTCGTGGAGCGCTGTGCAGAGTTGCTTAGGCAATTTCGATTCTGCGATTACGCGGAAAGGTAGATTAAGGGGAATCCCCCGTCGCTTAACGCGAGACGGGAGATCGTCGCAGATTGGGCTAATTGTTTCGGGATGGAGAGAGGTCGAGTGATACGCGTGTATACGCGCGTGCTTCAGATGCCTATATCGAGTTTAGAGTGATTCTTTTTTTTCCAATCTTTATAATAGCTTTATTAGGTAGATGGTAGATACAAGGAAATTACTAGTCTTCTGGTAAGTATATAAAACGTATTTTACATCCATCCTGAAAGTTACTAGAATGGTTCGTTTTAGTAAATTAATTTTTATGAAAATATAATTATACGATTGTATGTTCGTTATAAAAGTATATGTATGTCAAAATATTCTAATAACCACCACGTTCTAGATATATTCTATCGAAATAAATTATCAAGTTAATTTTGTGCAGAAACAATGCGTGATTACATTTCTAATTTAGCCTAATCGAATTAAAGTTTGAACTATATTGTACTATATTGACTGCAATCACAGTAATACATTGGTATCATAAATGAATATTTTGTGAATAGATGTTTCTATATTTGTTCCCTAATTAACAATTGAATATCGCGCATTCTGGGTGGTAAACTTCGATAAAATTATTGGAATTTCGTGAAACGCACGCATTTCAAACGCCGATGTCTATCACACAATCAATAAAATGCATATGATTGCAATTATCGAAGCTACAGTGATTTTACAAACTTACGGTTAAAAAAGAATATACCCAGCTGAACCTCTAAAAGGATATATCAGCAATACACAAAAAACCAATTTCACCGTGTCATTACCATACGAGCTAATCCTAAAAGGTTCCATTCCAAAAATAATCGACAGCTGATGATCCGCCCTCCAGTCGCAACATCTTTCCAACCCTTTCCGAGCCAGCATCTCCCCGTCGCCCCTTCTTCGCATTTACTTTTAAACCTCATCCACTCCACACCTCGAACACCTCTTTCTCTTCCCCCTCTCTCGTCCTCTCTCGTAACCCCTCTCGGTCATGCGCAGGAGGCTGCACAAAACGCCGGGGATTATACATCCATCCACGACTACTCGTCACTCTCTCTCTCTCGGGGGGCGGCAGCCTATCAGCGGATTTCGGCCATTGTTCCTCGGCGACCGAGGCGGGATGATGGCCAAGTGTCGCGACGGATATATGTAACGCCTGTCTCGTCACGCTTGTCTGAGGACCGCAATCCTTTTTTACTCTCTCGCTCTCGATGGCGAGTGCCAGGTTCTGGTGGCGGCTGGATTTGTCGATGGGTGGTTGCTTTTGTGGGCTGGGTGTTTTTGTAAAGGGTTGCGGTGATAGGTCGTCACTTTGGCTGTAGGGTGTAATTAAGCCGGGATGATTCTTTGTTGTTTCGTGATACGGACGTAGAGCCTAGTGAAAGTATAGTTGTACCATGAATATACCGGGTACCATGTTTTGTAATTTTGGCAAGTGTATTAATAATTGTTGGACTGAGATTATTAAATATGAGATGTTTTTATCTACTTTGTAAAAAGGAGCACCTTATCTAAGATGATTCAACTTAGAATTATAACCCAAGAAATTCTAATTTAGCTTTATTCTTTTAAAAACTCGTCAACATGTAAAAATTCATTGAAATTCTACTCTCTAAATATGAATAAGTGAAAAGTCGCTGACTGGCGGAAATAAGAGAAAAAATCGATTAATTTTCTAGTGAATATTCAATTATTATACAGTGAAAATTTTATTTCGCTGTTTCTGGAGATGAAAAATTAGTCCATTTTTTCACTTATTCGTACCAGTGATTCATAGAGTATCTGTTACGAAACGGCAAAGTAACATTTATTAGAATGGTTATTAGAGAAATAAATTAAAATAGCGAATAGATATAGTTATACATAATTCCCGAATTTCATAGGAAGAAATATATATATGTTTACAAAAGAGATTCTAAAATGTATTGATTTCCTCCACCTAAAAACAATTGGTGCGCGTCGCTTAGTTGTTAGTGTTTGACCGAAGAAGTCAGTTGTCGTTCAGATTTCAATTCAATAACACGTCACGGGAAGATAATCCAATTTGTGGTTTCCTTTAAATAAAAGTTTATAAGTTAAATCTAAATTGCGTTGTGATTTCTCTCTCCTGGCGTATTTCCGATTAGTTCGACACAGTATATATACCTATACTCTTGATAAACAAGTAAAATCGCAACTTCGTAACAACTAAAACCACCGCACACAAAAAGCTAACACGTAGCAGTCCATCAAGTTCCACTCCATCATCAGCAGGCCAAAACAAAGCGAGAAGGCGCGAAAAGCCGGCATTAAAACAGTAGACCGCGACGACGAGATTTTCAATTACAGGGCCTAATGGCAAGAGTCAAGAGAGCCGTGCACGCGCTCTATTCGAATAGCTACTCGTCTCTGTCGAGGGGGTGCGCGCTCGCTCGCAAGGCTGCTGAAAAGGAGCGAGCGTGCGCGTTTACCCGCCGTTTAGCCGCGCGCGCGCACATGCATATGCATCGTCGTCGGGGGGCGTTTTTCGCCCTGCCGAATCCGGCCGACGTGTTTGGAGAGGGTCGCGCGGCAGTCCATTATTCGCTTTTTGTATACACAGCGCCGGGGGTTTATATGTGAGCGGGGATGATACGGCTGCCCCTACTCCATCGTAGCGTCGCGCGTGGTATATACCCATGCACTGTAACTACTTGGACTGGGGGCAGTCGTTCTCATTTTTTTTTTTTTTTCAAGCGCTGGCGGTGGAAGATGGGTCTTGTGTGAGGTATGTGGAGGCATTCGAGGCTCGCGTGACTGACGTGATGTCGTTGGATTATTTTTGTTATCGGTTGGTATTGTGAATGGTATGTAATTTGACGTGTAGTAAATTTGTTGAGTTTTTGTGGATCTTGGTCGACAGTAATATGGATTTTAAAAAATTGTGTCACAGTTTATTTATAAGAGAGAGAGAGCTGTATTATGTCTATTTTAATAATGCTATGTTTTATTGATTTTAATAGACTTATGCTATACTGCTGCGCACATAAGTTTTGTAACTTTCTCCATTGACGGGGCAAATGTATTTTTTATCTTCATTTGAGAGTCATAAATTCCTTTGAGACGTTTCTACTTAGAAGTGAAGATTCAAGTTATTTTCTATATTGAATAAAAATGTTTCTATTTCCAGATATTGCCAATCTTGTATTTCTATTTTTTTCTCGAAATGTCAAAAAACCACAAATGAGAAATGAAAATTGCAACTCTTCAGCTAAAAGATAAGTCTTCACGAAATCTAAGGAGAATCTAAAAGACCAAAAGTTTTGCATCATTCTGACTGATAATATACTATTTCAAATCTATGAAGTCGCCACATTGGCGATGGGAATAAAGTACTATATGTAACACGGGACTAAAGTCGATCATTCCCTTGGGTGATCAGTGAACTCACTCGCGGGAATAATCTGCGACTTTATTTCCTAGTTACATAATGTACTATTTTGTCCTAGTCTGAAATAAATACATTATTATTATCATTATTATCATTATTATTATTATCATTATTATTATTATTATTATTATTATTATTATTATTATTATTATTATTATTATTATTGTTTTCTCGATCTCTTACACAAAAGTTTTGACTTTAACCACACTCTTTAAATCAGAACAATATTACTTTTGTCGCAGGCTTCATAAAAAACCAGGTTTGAGATAAACATTATGCTATTCACAGCAAATTACCATCAAGTATCACTCCACCATAACCAAACCACCGCGATTCCCGGCCAACATCGACAACAATACCGCATAATCTTCGCCGCGACCCGTCTCTTCCTTCTCAGCCACCCGCGAAAGTATATCTCACGCCGACCCTACTCCCCATAGACATCACTTTCTCATCCGACGTCGCCCTCGTTGAGCGCCACTGCACTCTCCTATATATACGGCCGCGACGCGCGTGCGTGTCCAATAAAGCCACCCCTGTGTCATTGCGTGTAATCGCCCTTAAACACTCCGACGCCCCCGGGCTACAATACTAATGCGCTACAAATAACATCTCAAACACGCGGCGTTGCGATTTCACGCGCCCGCGCCGCTCTAAGTAACTCCTCTTTTATAAGTATAATAAAAAAAACAGAGGGGAGGGAGAGGATCGACTTTGCCGAAGACGCTTGCGCTCTTTCCTTTATTCTTTGTTTTCTTTATACACACAGAGAGCGGCGTATACGTTGCACAATGTCGACGGCGATGACGACGGCACTCTACACACCACAACGAGAGACGGAAGAAAGGCGCAGCGCGAGGTTTAATAATGCGCCCTGTGTGTATGTGTGTGTGCATACGCGAGTGAAACCGCGCGATTCCAAATTAGCCTTATGGCCCGCGTGTATTTTGACACCCTTGCATTTTCGCCCGCCCGCGCGCGTGCCGGGACCGCTGCGCGTGAATGCAAGCAGTCGTCATTGTGCGTCGGCGGTATACGGCTATGCACGCGCGCGCAGGTACACGTGGACAGGAGCGCATGCATGCACGTTGCGTATAATATGCTCTCCCTTTATTTTTTCCTTTTTGTAGCGGCGATACCGCTGTTATGAATATGATCCGCAGGAATGTTTACGGTTCGGCATTGTTTCGTCGCTCATCGATGTTACGGTATGTATTTAATATGTTATGCATAAATTAGAGATTACGTATATGTGTGAATATTCGATAATAGGAAATGAGTATTAAATACTATCGTTTGATAAATTTGAAATTGTTGTGATTTTCGTTGTTTTATATTACCGTCAAATAGAAGTTAATTTTTAATATACATTTGTTGATAACGTCATATATTGCCAGTTCTAAAAATATAAGTTGATATTTATAATATTTAATGAGTTTTCAAATCATTGGTCCTCCTAATAACTATACGAGCATAATTTAAACTGTAATTGGATAAATACACAATATGTGCAAAGAGCAATATATGCACATCAAGAAAGACTCCCTCCAGACGCAGAAAACGCTGATTGTATGGGAGATCCAAAACACTCAGTTATTAATCAGGAAGAATGGGAAGTATCTGTTAACTTTATAAATACGGAAGCTTCTAGCTAGATGATGGCTAATGAGAGAAACCGGGGCCAGAAGAAGCTAATGAGAAGAAGGATGCAAGAATTCACTAGAGGAGATTTTTTACTCGTGGAGAACGCTACAATTACTATTCCTCCAAATTAACAAACTTTTTTAACTGCAAAGTATTTCATTAATAACATCCCTACAATTTCGATTTCGTTTTATTTTATAAGTTTTTCGAGATGCCGCTAAAACTCTAGTTTGCTATTTTTCTTCGCTGAAAGTTATTAAGGCTACAAATTCATAACATGTGCATGTACAAGCTCATATACATGTTCCAATTCAGCAAGTTCGAAAATGACGAGATTCGCCAAAACCTAGAATTTCAAACACTCCATCCCTACTAAAATTTTCCTACAAAAAAAGTTAATATTCTTCAAAATTAATCCCCCTTTTTCATATATTCCCTACGCATATCTTTGCGCCCCATCCACACTAGACCCAAAAAATTACGTCAAAACGCTCATCTATGCATCCACCAGCCGACTAAAAAAACCACTCGAACCATCCCAAAACCCCATTTCCACCCCCATCCCTATATCTCACCACTCGCGGGAAAAGCCCTCGCTAATTATTTTCCTCTACACAGGCGCACGCGCGGCCGAAACGCAACCGTCGCGCGTGTGTATACACCGCGGAACGACGTCTCTAATAACTCGTAATAAACCCCGGCGGAGCCATATTAGCGTCAAGAGCAGAGGCTAGCGCACGCGGCCTTTGTGCGCGCAGGTCCGCCCTCGACAAACACCCTGACTTTTGATGATTATTAACTTCGCGCAGGCAGGCCGGGAGGTTAATCCACGCGCGCTCGCTGTCCCCCTGAGGCTCTTTTCGTCCCCTCCTTTTTCTCTTTTCGCCCGGCTGGCTGTACGCGCGTTTTCGCGCGCTGGTTCTTTCTGTGTCTCTCTCTCTCTCTCTCTATATCGCTGTGTGGCGTATATATATGTGTGTAGCGCGCGATGTCCGGCGGCGAAGTGTTTTTTCTCTGTTTTCAATTACACCCTTCGTGTCTTTTTTCCATCGGCTATAGCTGCGCAGGCGCCCTCGGTTTTCGGGAGGGTAATAACGGGAGAGCGGAACTGGTTGGCGAGTGCGACGCGTTTAGCCGACTATGGGTTTGGGAGTTTAGAGGGTGATCGATTGTGTGGATGCGGTAATTTCTAATGTGTGTTAGATGAATATTTTATATAATATATTGAGTTTTCGTGATTGACATTGATTGACATTAAATATCTGAGTGACTAATTTTTAAAAGATTATAGTGAATGATATGTTTGTTTGTGGATAAAAAATTGAAGATAAAATTATTAATTTCTGATAGTAACTGTATATGCAGTATTGTGTAATACATTACAAGTTAAAATAGTTTTGCATAATATCTCTAAAGTAGTAATTTACTCACGCTATAGAGTTTTGATTCAATCATCGATCATCATTGGTACATTTTCGTACTTATCTGTTCTCTTCTCACTTTTTATTCCATCGCACAAAAGACTCTTACATTAAATCTTATCTATACACCGAAAAAGAAACTGACAGTTACGAATTATCTACTGTTACACAACTCTGATTTATTGCTATACACGCATGCGTTAAAATATGTTCTCAATCCCACGAGTAAACGTTATTTCGCAATAAGCTCAGCACTGCACTCAATTCAATATCGACGGCCCCATCCATAAAACTTCCACGCAATTACGTCTCGCACTTGTCATCGATGAAAGAATGACTGGTTTCAATCGACGGCAAACATTCCCGGCAACTAATTATATCCACATACTCCTTTATCTTCCTCTCTCTCTCTCTTTCCCTCTGTTTATTGGACGTGCGTACGGCGGGCCGCTCCACGTCTCTCTCTCTTGCGCGCGCGTTTCTATATCTTCCTGTGATGTGTCGCCGCCCTGGGAACCAAATTAGTAGTCGGGCTTCCTGCACTGTGCACACACATACATACAAGCGCGTGCGCGCGCACTCACACACACTGGCGGCTGTGTATAATGGGGGGGCGCCCTCTCTGCGTCTGACGCGGCTACCGGCTACTACTACTCGTTAAACGACGCGCGCTGAAACTGCAATACACGCTCTCTCTCTTGGTTTATTTGCCAATCCCCTCGTTCCTTCAGACGTCTTCTCTCTCTCTCTCTCCGCGGAGGGACAATTAAGATCGCTTCTGTCTGGTCTTTCACAGAGAGGAGGAGACAGGGGAAGAGCTGGAGGGGAGGACCGCTGCCATCCTCAATCATGACGGTGATTATTGCTCGTGGCGAGCTATCGAAACTGTTTCTATTTTAGTTGGTAATTGCGGATCCGGGCGTCGAGCTGTGGCGCGCTTCTGCTTTCGTGGGCAAGGTAAAGCGTGGCGGGGTAGCCAGGAGTGAGAGAGGAGTGCTCGTGAAGGTTTGGAGTCGAGGGATGATTTATGATTTCGAATTTTGATAAAAGATATTGTCGCGCGGTACGAAGAAAAGCCAATTTCTTAACTCGGACGAAGAGAAGCCAGGTTCGCGCGAAAAAAGCTATAGTATGGGCTAATTTTTGGCTTTTTTCGGCCGATACTGGCTTTTCTTCGTACTGCGTGACGATATACTCTTTAAATCTAATATAGTGAAAAATCACTACCTCAATAGTTAAAAGTCGTGCACTTCCCAAATAGTGAATATGCACTCCGAAATAGTGGGTACCTATACTATTTTAGGAGTGAGTATTAACTTTTATAAAATAGTTAAATTTCGTTTTCTTATAAAAGTTAATATACACTACTAAAATAGTAAATGTGACTATTTTGGAGTACATATTCACTCTTTCGGAAGTGCACGACTTTTACAGTGATTTTTCACTATTTTACATTTAGAGAGTAGATTGTTGTTTTTTTTGACTTATTTACAGTACTTGATTACGTTTGTTGAGAAAAGAAGATTAAGGTATGGGTAAGACTTTTTTTCAGATTTAGTATATACAATTTCCGGTGTATAATAAGATTACCGCTATACGAAGAGATTAACTCGCTATGAAGATAGTGCAAAGTTGGCACTACTACTACTTATTGTTACGATATCGTTATTATTAAAAACAAGGAACACTTGCATTAGGAAATAATACTCTTATAAAATTAATCATACAGGTAAATTGAACTCTTCACATTTTAATAGCATATCAAAAACCAGAAAAAGGATCGATATATAATCAGCAGAAGTTCCACATTGTTTTCCCTCCGAATGATGATGCAACTAGATTCTCATTTGCGTTTACAAAGTGTGTACAGCTCTCGAAAAGCGCAATAACCACTACATAATCGATCCGCATCCTAAAATAGAAATCCCTATTATCGTGCCCTGCTCTATGCAAAGAAAACTTCGACCTCGCAGCTCGCACAATAGCGGCCGCGCGCGCCCTCGCCAACCATCAAAATCCGATCAACGGGAGCATCGAAATTCCCCCGTCGTAGCCCTGGCACCGAGGATTCGCGGAACAAGCGCCGCTCGATTGGCTTTCAAAAGCATAGCCGCGACGGCGGCGTCAAAAACTGAGCATTCGTATTATACATCACAAAACGTCCTACGCTTAATATATATACATATAATGCACCAGCGTCAGGGACGCGGAAAATATCCTCGTGGGAGCATCTTCGCGCCTGCGCCAAGTATAGATACGCAGGTAGGTAGATATATCCTAGTCGAAGACGACGAGGGAGGAGAAAAAGATGCAGGCTCTGTTATAGATATATATATATCGACTGGCGGAATCTCGAGAACGAGCGAGAGGCGAAAAGCGGGCCCCGAGTTTAGTGTTACTAATCCGGCCAACGATTACGATACGCCTTCTTGCGTTGCTGCTGCTGCTGCTGCTGCTGTTGCTACGAGTCGGATGCAATAAGATCCTCGCGAGCAGAGTAAGCTGCAGCGAACAAACAGAGGCGCGCGCGTGGGGTAAAGAACACCGAGCGAGAGAGTTCGAGAAACTTGCGCGAAGGATTAATTAAAGCTGGGGATTGTTTATTGAGACGGGAGGGGTGTGTGAGCGATTCGGTTGTTGCAGGGTTTCTTTATATATGTTGTGATAAATTAGTTGCTCCGTAATTTCGAATTAACTTGATAGTTTAGCGCTTCTCATTAGCTCCGGCTTATACTCTGGCTTTATTTCTGAGTTACCAAGCATACACTTGTCGTTGAAACAACGGGGTACCTATTTAATTGAAATACTTTAACCATCAGGAAAAAAGCTATATTTAATTAAATATATAGCTTTTTTTCTTGATGATTATTTCATCAATTTCTTAGATATAAGTAGAGATTGTTTCTTCGGATTATCGAAAAACCACTTGACGGACACACGCAATTAGCCTACCCCTCAAATTAAATTTCACAGCGAAGAAACATCCGTCATCCATCAGGGCACATCAAAAAGAATCGAATTAATCAGTCTCTCCTCGGCGAAAATCTCATAAACTTAATCTGCCCCCGCAAATTCCCACGAGACTCTAAACCCTCTCTCTCTCTCTCTCTCTCTCTCTCTCTCTCTCTCTCTCTCTCTCTCTCTCTCTCTCTCTCTCTCTCCTCTCTGAGCATATGCTCACGAGCATGTATCATAACTCGGCGCTCTAATAACGTGACCTCGTCTGTAAACCAGGAAACCGCGCGAGTATAACTCGTACATAACATAACTTGCAATATTCGCGGTACAGGATAGGGGACCGCGCCCGTCATAAAAATCCAGCGCCATCAGCGTATAGCTCCGCGCCTGCCTCTGTTTCAACAATTAATAAACTAACAAAAAAAAGAGGGGGGTGGGAGAGAAAAAGGTCGCGTTCTCGTTCGTTTTAATATTCCATCGGTCGCGCGCTCGCTTTGTCGGGCCGCGGGCCTAGATAAAAGTCCCTCCCCCCCGTCCGGGGGCAATTAACAATTAGCCGGCGGTCCTTGTAATCGAATTACCGGGGCCCATTGTGCCGCGGCTCAGGTACAAACGTATTGGGTTCCACAGGGCGACGGCGGCGCCCCGCGCATATAAGCGTACAAACGCGATAGAGGAGAGGGGGAGTCAAAAAGACTCTCTCCGTCTCTCTTCTTTTCCGCTCTCGCGTTTTTTTTCTCCCTCCCTCTAGCTGCGCCTGCATTAAATAGCTACCGTCCGCGTATATATACGGCGCTTTCTCGTCGGCGGCAGAGGCAGATCGAATTTCGCGGCAGCGATCATCGCGAGAGTGAGTCGCGCGAGATGAAGACGCGCGCGCGATGGAGATCCTTTACAAAGGCCGCGCGCAAGCGCCAAGGGAGTTCCACGACGGTATATATATAACCCTCGGGGGGAACACGAATGTCACTGCGTGAAAATATATCCGTATTCACAGTTCCAGATTTCACTGAGAGCCTCTCTCTCTCTCCTTCTTTGCTCTTTTCCTGCATGCGCGCGATCGCGAGCACACGAGGCTCGGAAGAGAGCCTTCGCCTCTTCTTTCTTCGTGTTTCTCGATTGTGTGTATAACGACGATCCTATTGAGGGCTGTTTATCCGCCGGGGCTTTTTTCTTGTATTTCTGTTTGATGGGTTCTCGAATTTGGACGTAACTTCGTAACTGAAATGGCTTATTAGATTTCTGAGCTTTTTTTCTAATATACGAGAAGGTATATCCTATTTTGTCGACTATCTTATATATATTTTCTCCTCGTCGTAGGCACTCGATGCACTTTTATTGGATAGTATGTAATTTATATAGAAAATTAAGTAAATAATTTCTATGTAGTAATACAAATTATTATTCTTTGCTATATCATATTATAGGTTCCTAGATGAATTGTCTACTTTTAGTTATTTTTTTTAACTACTTTTCGTTTAGGCCTTATTTGACAAAAGTATACCCTCGCTAAAAGTAAATAAAAAAACAATTGAAACACTTTGAATGCTTTAAATAGGCCACCCAAGATTTTGTTACCTTTAGAATTCAATTTGTAACTCCGCGCTAAAAACTATGACACTCCATTTACCGCTATCTACGCTTGTACCTCCTAAAAAGCCAGACTACAATTAAGCCTTAAGAGTCATTATCACCGGGCTAGGAAAAAAGCGAGAGAGAAAAAACAAAGCCGAATAAAAAAAATCACGCAAAAGCATACATTTTAGACAATTTAAAACTAGGCAAACCCGAAAAAATAGAACCCGAGGGCGCGCGCATTATTAGCCTTTGTTCGGTGTATCCAATGTCGCAATGGCGAAAAATTCGCGGATTATATCACATTCATTGTCCGCTATATGGCGCGGGACACGCGCGCGCACCCACAGATGCTCTCGCCATTGTCGCTGCGGAGTATACATATATATACCTATACTTTGCGCAAAAAGTCGCATCCAAACGAGCCGCCGCGGCCCGTACATCTCCCTCTCTTTCTTTCCCTCCGCTTCGCCGCCCCCGGTGTTTAACAGCTAATCTGCCAAATGAAGTGTTTTTGTGTTTGAGCACAACACTTCGTCTCAATAGAGAGTAGAGAGAGCGAGAGACAGAGAGAGAGAAGAGAGAGAGAGAGAGAGAGAAAACCGCCCTCGAGAAAAGGGTTGCCGCCGTCGACATGATTGATGCTCGAGGGGGAGAAAAGAGCGAGAGAGAAGCGAGCGGCGGCGGCAGCAGCAGCAGCAGCAGCAGCAGTAACAGCAACCCTTTTTAGTCAAGCGCTAGAGAAAGAGAGACAGAGAGAGAGAGACAGAGAGCGAGGGTACTTAATTGAGCTGCAGACCTCAGAACAGGCGGACAGCCAATCTTCCCGCGCGCGAGCACACAGTGTATTTGTGTAATGGTCGATGTAACCTTAACCTCCCTCTCTCTCTTTCTTCCCCTTGCCAGGCTGCTGCTCTCTTCCTCTTTTCTCATCGAGAAAATCGCTTTCTAATAGTCGAAGGCCGCCGCTCCGCGTGTACATATATATACCGTTGCCAGGCGAGCCTTTGAGCGCGAATTAGCCTTTGCCACGCTCGGCTGCCACGATGAATGCTATATACAAGGGGTTGGCCACGGTGTTGGCGGTATTCGTTACCTATTTTTGTGGTTGTCCGTGTTTGAGGAAACTCGGGTCTCGCGTTATTACCCGATTAAGGAAGGGTGTGTATGTGTGTCGATGGACCCTCGAGCCTGACTGATGGCTCTATTGATGATCGAGAGAAAGATGTTGCGAAAGGGGTGTGTATATTGGTGCGAGGGATGTTGAATTGATAGTTGAATATATATATTGTTGATCGCGGTTTTATTAGAAAACAAGATGCAAAACAAATTAGATTCCGAAATATTATAACTGAAAATTTGCTGTATACATAATATATTTGCGTATAGCTATAATTTTGAATTTAAGGAAATTTCAAAGATTAAATAGGAAATAATTTCCTGGTACAAATGTTAACCGTATACTGGTAGAAATTCATCTAGATGAAATTGCCAAGAAGTTAGAAAATAGCTAGTAAAACTGACTTATTAGTGGATATGATGAAACGATTTTTCAACCAGTATTTGCCTATTTCTTAGATTGACGTCACAACAAAATATTCGAATTTGATTTTCTTACTAATTCTATCATGTATGAAAAAGCATTAAAGTGCATTAAATGGCTTTCCAAAATATAAATAAATAACATTAACTAAAAAATCATTTGTTGTACTCCTTCTATGAATAATTCAGCAAAACTTTTATTTCTTCATCTGATTCTGTCTCTCTCACTCCTTGTCATAACAGCAAGCCTATATTCTGCTAGCCATTTCCAGACTAAAAAACTGATCAGTTTTAATACCTTTAAAATACTCAAGAACAAGTTTATACTTGTCTTCGAAAAACTCATTCTATTTAATAATCTATTAAATGGCTATATAATAGGGGAAAAAACGTTTCACCGGGAGCTAGAAACTGGACAAGATAAATTTCCATTTTATAGCAAGTTTCTAAAATAAATACTCAGTTATTAGTTATAAAATGTTTTGGATTTCCACAAGGGTAGAAGCTAGCTATTTTTTAGTTAAATTTATGGCTAAAAACGAGCCTTGCTTGCATTTCATAATTGTGTACCAATCCGAAATAAATTATGGCATTTATACTTCATAAAATATGTATTTTGGGTAATAGTAATGCTTCCATTTAATTAACACGTTACCTAGAAATACGGTTAATTTTCTACCAGGGTTATTGTTAGTTTAAAAAACTTCCTTAGTGCATAAAGAATGTGAGTTGATAATGAATTCTTAATAAAGAAATATTCAAATGTTGCTGACATAATTTGAATCACCCGAATGTTCATTATAAAAAAGAAGCTAATTTCCTAATCGACCTTACTAAACCAATCCAATCAACCTTCAAGAACGCTTGGCAAACTCTTCGCAACGCTTAATAACCCCAAACAAAAATCCAACGTCACCGAAGAGCGCCCAACCCTCCCCGAGACACCGCCTCGACGAAACTATAAGACAGCAAAATGAAGGGATAAAGGCGGCGCGCGCAGACTCCCCGGCGCTTCCATCCCTCTCCTCTCTTGCGCGCACCCTCTTTCACGACCACGAGGTAGGGAGAGATAGAGAGAGAGGCAGAAAGAACCTCTCGCGCATGCGCGCGCGCGCGTGCGGAGAGCTTCCCCCCGCGTAATGGAGTTTCCAAATATTCGGGAGGAGCCCTCGCTCAATTTCGAACAATTTGCATTTAGGGTGAAGTGCAATTAATAGAAGCAACGGGACGTTGGTGTGCGTGTCGCTACCCCCACCTCTGCGCCCAGCTATTCCACGCCTATTAACACTGGATTCCGCGCGTGTGCGCGAGAGTAAAGGAGGTGGGGGACGGGGGAAGCGCAAAAGTCGCCGCGTTATTCAGTTAGTCGAACAGTAATTACAATAACGAGTCGTTAGGAGATGCTCCGCGCCGAGGCCGCCTCGTAAGACCTCGGCCGGCGCTCGGCGCGCTTGCCTCCAGTTTATCTACGACGAAGATGGCATTATAGGCGGTGCGCGCGCGCGCCCGGCTTGTTCGTAAGCGCGCCGGATTTCGGGGATAATGGTTGTTTATGTTAATGCTGAAGTTGAGATTTCGGAGAGATTTAATTTGTCGTTGGGGAGTTGTAGTCGGTTTAGAGGGGGTTGCTTTGTAAAGATTAGTGTTTGAATATTCTTCTGGAAATATTAGTGCGCGCGTGGGCTCATCTAAGAGTTTATTGTGTCTGAGAATTTTAAATGAATAGGATTAAAGGTTTATAATCGAGGTGTACTAAATTTAGCGAGTCTTGTGTCTGTTAGCCAATAACCAATTGAATTATTCTTGATAGTGGTAAAATTTAACTCTATTCATATATTGTAGATGTAGAAACAAAAGTGGTAATGCATGGGGATAATGACAAAAAGGTTAAATGTAAACTTCAATTGTATTAAGATAGTTCTCTAATATATCAAAAAGTGGCTTTCGAAAGTAACCAATTCTAGCGTGTCCTTTAAAATCTAAATTATTTTTCTTTATTTTTTAAAATATAGGTTGCCGACCTATTTTTCAAGAAAAAAAATTATTTAAAAAGGTTACTTTTACATTGAGAGTAAATGACGCCATATAACGCATAACAGGAAGTAATAGTATTACTTGATAAAAAAATGGGGTTCCAAAAAGAAAAACATAGCTTAAGAAAGATGAAATTCAGCTCTTACTTTTAAGTTTACTTGTCAAGCCGACTTTTTTAAAAAGATATGAATGATTATAAACACAAATAGCAGACGACATGCATGAGAGCGAGAGAGACAGAACGACGCGTATGGCATGCGTATGGTATAGTTTGTGCTCTCGGTGAGAGTACAAACTATAACGCGTTAGAGAACTACCTTAAACTTAACTAACTAGTCAGCAATGTATAAGGCCGCAAAATTCTAAATAAAAAATACAAATTTTTGTATAGTAAGTAGTAGAAAATTTTGTATTCTGTTTGGCGTATTACCCGTTTAAATGAACTTTTGATTCCAATAACCCTAATTTAAATAAAACTTCAATTGAACATCCCCTAAAACCATGCGTCAGCAATAAACACCGCCGCCTCGAGTCAGCCAACAGCGGGATCAAAACCGGCAGACTTCTTCCGCCTGAGAAGTTCCTACTCCTCTCGTCCGTCGTTGCGATCACCGCGGCCGGGTTACTGCGTATTTTTCCCCATTTTTTGCGCCCCGCACACGCGCAGGTGCTCGATCTCCCACGGCCTTCCCTCGCGCCATTATCTTGTTTTATGCTTGGAGAGGTTCGCTCGCTCGCTAGAAAAACGAGCAGTCGATCGAGCGCGCGCGGGGCAGGCCAGAGTCGAGGGCGAGAGAGAGAGAGAGAGAGAGAGAGAGAGAGAGAGAGAGAGAGAGAGAGAGAGAGAGAGAGAGAGAGAGAGAGAGAGAGAGAGAGAGAGAGAGAGAGAGAATTACAGACTCACGGGGCGAGGGTCTAACGCGGCGTTTCGGATTCTTTGACGCGCTGGCTAAGGGCTTGTCGATTGCGTTTTATCCGTGGTAATCGAGTTCTGGCGCGTCTCGTGTTTTTAGTAAGTTATACGGGAGAGAGAGAGAGAGAGAGAGAGAGAGAGAGAGAGAGAGAGAGAGAGAGAGAGAGGGAGAGTGGTGATAATGGAATTATGGTTGTAAGTCTTTTAGAAAACAAAAGGGTAGTTGTGGTAATGTTGAAGGGAGGTTTGAGATTCGCATGATAAAGTGAATTGTGTAAATGTAATATTTCGTGAGAAATGTAGAAGTTGCCTGATAAACAGTTTATTTTTGATTTGATAAAAAGTTTAAAACAACACTTTAAACGTTATGTATAAATTTCCATTATGTATCAACAATAAGGTATATTATTTTCTTCAGTCAAACTTGCTGATAATCTAATTTACTATCAAGCAGTATTAAATAATATTTACAAAACGTATACTATTCGCGTGAAAGAACCCACTAGCAATATTACATGTCCAATTTCTCATTCCTTCGGCTCAGAAGGTGCATGAATAACTGAATTCTTTACCGATCATTTACTCCGAAACTATACACCCTAGCGAACCCATATAATTAGACTCCTTACATACATGGGCGCAATTACATTAATCGGCTGCTCAGTCGCCGTTCATTCTTCACCTAGAAATAATGTAGCGCGTAAACGGCGTGCTCGACCGAGACGACATCGCGTTAAAACCCCATTCGACTAGTCACCCCTTGGCAACGGAATAACACGCATACACACGTAATACACACCAAAACACTTTCCGGCCAACCGAACGGGCAACAAAAAAATAACGCAGGAGCTAGAGAAACAGGAGCAAAGCCACATCATAAATCGAGACGACGTTAATTGAATCATCACGATCATATTCGCGATCGCTTACCCTCTCGAAAGATGAAATATTCATTTGATTTATAGGGCGTGAAATATCCCCTCGACGCTCCCACGTGTTTGCGCGCGCACGATATTATCGCGATTATCATTATTATTATTATCATCATCATCATGATCGTGGCAGGCGAGAGAGCGCGAGGCCGGAACTAAGGGGATCACCTAATCCAGGGCTCGACGCGCGCGCCTTCCTCTTTCTTTTGCTCGCCCTTGGTTAGACGCGCGAGCGGCTCTTTATGCGCGAAGAGTAGGTATATATATATACTTATGCGCGAACGACGCCTTTATGTCCGCCGTTGTTTTTCTCGACGACGTGGGTCTCGGCTTCGCTACCTTCTTTTTCTCTCCCTCGGCTGACGGGAGAGCGAGAGGCCATTTGTCAGGTTTTCGTCTATTAAGAGCGTGGAGCGAGGTATAACGGTAATTGTTGTGTTTAGGTGGCGAATGCTAAGTGACGTTGGATTACGGAGGATTTTGGGGGATCGTTTGGCGGGAATTTATCAAGGTTGTTGGAGTGTAACAGAGGAAAAATTGTATTAACGTTTCGTAGTTCGAAGGAATATACTGTTTCGTATTGCGTTTTTTATGCATATCATGAATTTTAATGTGTTTGTATTATTTTGTTTTATTATTATTATATGATTTTTGTTTATTGTTATGTATAATTTTTGGAATGCTATTACATTCTAAACAATTGCAGACATTCCTATAAGTCTATGAACTTTAATAGATGGTCACTATTCCTTTCAATTTACAAATTTTTCTGTTGGAAAAAATTAAGTACCATAGAATTAACTAAATTTCATTATTTATTAAACTAATTTGTCAACTTTTATTTGAAAAAACGAACTTCAAACTTATTATCCATCTCTTTTTTATATAAAAAACTGCATTAAGGAATTTTAATGTTTAGGAGATCTTATGTTGAACACAAGATCTTTGTGTCAGAAAATCATGTTGGTGTATTCTACATATTCCACGCCCCCTTAACGACTCACGCCGTAATAATCAAAATCACGAAATTACAGAATTTCCGTTATAAATCAGAAGAATATTATTCGATCCCCATTCCCGATAACTTCAACCGTAATATACCACAAAAACAACCACACAAACTCTTCTACACGATACATCCTCTCTCCATAATCATCGAATCAACAACAACATCAATTTTCTCGCCCTCCAGCTCAATAGCCGCACTGACGCCGTAATACAACCTATTTACCATTAATAGGTGTTTCCTCGTAACCTACACCCTCGCATCCACTCTCCCCCTCGCGCCAAATAAAAAAAGAAAGCGATCGAAATCGCCGAGGAACACGTGAACATCGGCATTACACGCGCCTGCGCCCCCTCGCCGACACACACATAATACACAACGACATGGAAATTTTCTCTCCGCGAGCGTGCGCAGCTATAAACCCCCGGCGAAACAAATCAAGCTCCTATTATTCACTCACTCGGGCACGTGTATATGTTCACCTATCCCGAGAGTTAAGCAATTAGGCGCGTGTATCGAGGAAGTATCAGAAAATATATTTTCCGGCTCCGCCGTGCCGACAGCCCCGCGCGCGCGTGTGTAGAGATCCCTATGGCAACCGGCGCGGTAAATAATATCGGCGCGCACGAACGCGATATTCCACGCGCGCGCGGTCTGTCTCGCGTTTATTTTTATCGCTACACGTGGAAGAGCGCCCCGAGGCTTTGTCTCGCGCCTTTACTCCGTTCGTCGCGTTCTTTTTACGATCGAAAAGAGGGGATGCGGCAATGTAAATCAGGCAGGTGGAAGCGTGACTTTTGAGGCTGAATTATATACTTATATGGGTCGAGACGTGGCTGGGTGACGGTTTTATTCGAGACTTTGCCGATGATTATCAGCTGATGTATTTATTCGATTATTTATGCGGATGGCCCGTTATGCGAGCGGCGCGGGAAGAGTGTATATAAAACGCGAGGTGGATTCAATAATGGCTCGTTATGGCTGGATGTATTTTTAATGCTGTGATGTGTGCGTTGAAATATCTTTGTATGACATGAACTTCGCTTGTATAGACGCTAATGTAATGCGGAACGTTCGTGTTCAGATGTTCGATTCGAAGCAAATGGTTTACATAATCTACATATATGGTTTTAAGTAAAAAGTATCATCAATTTTTGTTACGAGAACTAATATTTTACAGTATTCAAATCAATCGAGCTATATGTCAGGTTCTACGAGAAACAGAATTACAATACGTGTAGGATTTCAAATGTTTTAGGAGAAGACAATAGTCTATATGAAATGTATATTTTTCAACAGACGTCAAAGGACTTTTTAAAATCATTTCAAAACAACAAAATTATCATTAAATAATCAAAAATTAATATCAACCTTATCAAAAACATATAGCAATAGGCATAAAAAGGTAAGAGAGATATGTGTAAAAGTTAACAATTTCCGAACGTTACCCTGGTTGGCGAACCGTTCGTTAATTTTTAAATTAACAACGTCACACCACGATTATGTTGCTATTGTCGACGAAGAATAACTATTTATGCATGTGGAAATATTGTAGATGCTTTGAAATACAGTGATAGTTTTAAATAGTTTTAATTAAATTTCAATGTTAATCTTAAGTAGAAATGCTTCCATTTGATTAACATGTTAACCAACAAAGTTGGTCTATTTTCTATCATGGTATACGCGAATCCTCAAAAAGAGCTTCACACGCTGCAAAAATGGAATAGTCACCTGTAAAAATTTGCCCCCGCCGCGATTCTATTAATACAGCTATAATCAATCGATTCATACGCTTCGAATTAAATCAACAAAGGCCCGCGCGCGTCCGCGAAACGGCACAAAAAAAAACAAGCCACCCTCCGCGAGATAGAGAGAAAGAGAGAGAGAGAGAGAGAAAGAGAGGCAGAACAAAACTTTTTTAAAAGCCCCCCTCCCGCGCTTGGTAATTGAAAGTAGTTACCCCAAAATAAAAAAAAGAAAGACAGAGAATGGGCGAACTGGAACGAAAAAACTTGGCAACTCGAGCGCAATATTCGTGTGCGCGCGATATTCCGCGGGCGGCCGAGCCGCTCTTTCTCTCTCGATTTTCCGTGATTTGAATTACGCGTCGAGTCGGCCGCGATTGCCACTCGCCTCTCTTTTCCTCGAATTAGCCCGCTCGCCGCGAAAAATCAATCTGCCCTTTTATATGCTATAAATCGTGTACGCGTGTCCGTGTGTATATATGTGTATGTATCTGTGTGTCGATTGCAGGCCGGCGCGGTCAAGGTGGAAATGGCCTCCGCGGTTTTGCAGATGGAAACTTTTAATCGTCGTTCAAATTAAGCGCGCGCGCGTACCCTCGTATACAGCCGAGCGCTGTTCCGTCTCTCTCTCTTTTCCGCTTCGTTTCTGTCCCCGCGCCCGCTATACTACTCGCAAAAACGTTTTTACTCTTCGTAGCTCGTTTTATCATGTACGCGTGTGTGTTGGTGGATGGTCGTGCACACGTAGGTGTGCGCGTAGGTTTTATTTTTCTCCATCTCTGTCCCTCTCTCTCTCTCTCGTTTTGTCGGTCAGTTTTAAACGTCAATTTTCTCGGTTTCGAAATAACTATCGGAGCTCTCTTTCTCTCTCGTTCCGTTGAACCGCTAACCGAATGGTCTTTCCTTTTTTACGTTTTATTTCAATTCTTCAATTTGCTGCTCGGCCAGAGAGGAACGGGGTTGCAGTAGCCATGTGTATATATTGCTTTCTTTTCGCTTGAATCGGGGGAGGGAGAGGAACAGCGCGGCAAAGTGATTTCGCCGGCGATGATGATGAGAAACGTTTAAAAGTGCTGCGCGAAATTCGATGAAAAAATCCGGCAGGATTAATGCGCGCAATCGTTCTGTCGATAATGGGAATTTAATTGGCCGTTGTTTCCAGAAACAATTCATTTTAATCCGACGAGTATTCTATATATGTATTCGCGTCAGTCGATCGCTGTTCAGAAAAATGAAATAACTTTTCGATAAATTACTTTAAATGCTTTGATGAAAAATAAATACTGCAATATATTCGGCCCCTATGGATATCGATGAAATTACTTGATATTTTTAGAATATAGATTATTCTGATATTTTTTTTTAATTTTAACGTTTTAACAGGCTGTAGTTGCACGTGTAATTACTTTTCGAATACCCAAACTATTCTATACGTATATTTATAGAACATGTCAAGTATAACAATTATTTCATAAAAATGTAAAATCTTCTGCCACATCTATTCCTTTCCAGCATCACGCAATAGCGTAACAACGAATCCCAATTTTTCTCTTAATCAACTTTTCACAACCATTTCCGCGTCCATATAACGTATACACATTCCGTGACACCAGAACGGACACTTCAACGGCACGCGTGACAAAGAAGACGTCAGTCGCGCTCAAGTGTCCTGCGCGCTCAACGAACCCTCTGTATATAACGACAGCGTCATTGTCCATCGCGTCGCGCGCTCGACAAAGGCACAAATCAAACGGACCAAGCGGAACAACAACTCCACTATCCTGCGCGTATATATATGTAGTACACGGAAGAAACAATCGCGGCGCGTGCGATATCGATTAGCGCTCGCGTCGAATTAGCCCTCGCCGTTTTTTTCCCGGCCCCCGCGCGCGCAGTTCCGGCCGCTCGCGTGCTGCAGCCCTCCGTGTGTGCGTATATATAGGTATATTGTATCCCCCTCCTCATGTGCAAAGGGGCCCGTACGTGTATAATAGATACGGGACTAGCGGTGCGGTGCGGGAGTGCGTGCGCGACGTTGTGAGCATTGCTTTTAATTTGAAGTTAAATAATTATTGTCGCTGGTCGAACGATAGAGATAGTGCAGAGTTTGTGTGTGGTGTTGTGGAGGATGCAGGGCAGGGGTTGGGATATTGTGATAAAGGGGTACAGATTTAGTAAGGTATAAATGCTTTGATTATTCTACTGTGGAACTTGACGACAGGTGCCATTTACCCTTTTAGAATGATTTAGACAATACCAGAAAAGTTGTTGAAAATTTAATTTTTTTTTTCTATGTCAAAACTTTGTTCAAATATAATAAAATACTGTTTTATAAACGAGTCTGCTTATATAAGTACATCTTTATTTAAAAAATTAAGTTATCACTTATTCAGCAACAATTCAGCTCTCTACACTGCAATGTAACCAATCACTGTAATAACTCCCCGTAATATCCCCCAAGTGCGAGTCTCAAATCACACATTAATCCCCGATTATGCGCAAGGACAGGCGCAATTACAACGTCCACGCGCATTAATTGGCGCACATACGCACTCGGGGAGTCTGTAGACCCGATACGCGGTCGGCGTAACTAGCGCGATGCCCCGTGTATATAAGTGGTATATATCCTGACTATATGGTCCGAGCTAAAATTGGATATGCGACGCGTGACAGACGTCGCGCAGCTAACCGAAGTCTCCTGGGGAGCTACCGCCGCCGCCGCCGCCGCTGTTGCTGCGACAATAAAACGCCCCCGCGAGAGGGAGTGTCAAATTTACGCTGGTAATAAGCCGGCCGAGCTGAGATTTAACAAGAAGCCGGTGGTTGCGGAGTGTAATTGGATTTCAAATGAGGTGAGCTGTTGTTCTGGTTATACTGATTTGATATTAGCGTTTTTGTACATATTATAGTAGAAGGTTTTTGTGGTGAAAAATTATGTTAAATTTAAAGTGGAATGTGATCAGATATAGTCAGACCAAAAATATCAACTGTATTATAAAACCTTTCTTTTATAGTCAAAAGTGTATGACAGCAATTTAAAACGAAAAAGTTAACGTATAAAAAGGGATGTTTCTTGTAGTTTGAAATATCATTCTTTTCTCTAATCTTTTTGTATTGAACATTTTACTACAGCAAAAGTTTTCAATAAGAATTCCAAATTTGAAAAAATTAAAAAAAAAATTCCGTTCAATTTTAATTTCCCTAAAACGCAGCCAGCACGTACACTTATAAAAAGAACACGTCCCGTCCGCGCATATTGGATCTAGCATTTTCCTCCTCGGAAAGCTCATAAAGCCAGCTCTCGCGCGTGTCTATATACGCGAAAAAAGCGCTTGCTCTCACTCACGGTAAACAACCCTCGCCTCTCTCTCTCTCTCTCTGGTTCGCTGCAATATAAAATTGTCGCCCTAACAAAGGCTGAGCGCTGGGCAACGCGCAGGAAAACGCGATTCATTACGCGCGGCGAGTAGATTGATTAGCGCTCGCGCGTTTCGATAATCCGATCAATTAAAAAAAAAAAAAAAAACAAACGACAAAGCCGCTGCCGAGGATTTGCTGCGCCTCCTTCGGGCTCTAATAAGCTTAAGGGATTAGATCCCGCGCGCGCGCATCCGCCGGAGAAAAAGTCCCACGGGATAGTACAGCAGCGGCGCGGGGGCTGGAACAAGTCCGGGAAAATTGGAAAAAGTTCGTGTAGTAGCCGCCGCCGCCGCCGAGACGCGATTAAACATTTTAATTGCGATTTTCGCGCGCTCGCTGGGGGCGTTTACCACGCACGCGGCTATACCTCTCAAAGGACTTTTGTGCGTGCGCGCGTGTAGACAGGGACGTGTGGGCGGCATCGATTTTATTGATTTTCAGTGGAAAATTGCGCGAACGGCTGAGTGTGTGTTGGGATACGTTGTAAATGTAAAGTCAATAATTAAATCTGGCGGGAGGGAGAAAGGGCCGGGCGCGGTCTAATTAGTTTTTGAATAAATATAATTTTAAATCGGTTGGTCGTGGCACACGCGATTTTTGCTTGACGTGTGTGTGTGTGGGCGTCCTTTTCTTTGCCCTTTATATTACGAAATTAATGCGTTACGTTGGCTCTTTGCGCGAGTTATTCGCGAAAGTATAACATGCAAGCGTTCAATTGGGATTTCATATGTCGATATGGATGTATAATGATTTTGAAAATAAGTTTTAAATTGATTTTTTTAACAATTTGAAATCAAATTAAAAGTCATTATTATATGTGCTATGAGAGGTGAAGCAAACTAAGTGGCAAATTTGCGTACTTGAACCAAAATATGTATACTGTTCGTTGATTTTAGTTTAGAAATTAAACTACAAAATTCACAAGAAAAACGTTTACATAAGTATAGTACTCTCTAAGTATGAACAAGTGAAAAGTCGCTTACTGGTGCGAATAAGTGAAAAAAATCTACTAATACTTGAGTGAATATTAACTTATTAACACAGTAAAATAGTATAGAAGTGAATATTCACTAGGAAATCAGTCAATTTTTTCACTTATTTGCAACAGTGAGCGACTTATCACTTATTCATATCTAGAGAATATATTCCAAATTAAGATTTCTTATATACATAAGTAAAATGGTACATATTTTCATTTAATTAATCAAAAATGATTAGACTCATAGAATCAGACCCACAGCTCCCGCATCATCCCCCGCGATATTTCATTCTCAACTCTCCACCGCGTAAACCAAATCACAAAGCACCAAACCCAGCCCAATCGATATTATACACCTATACAGCCACTCTCACACTCGAATCCAGCCGAAAACACGCGCGCTCGTGCAACTTTGATTCCCGGGGTGCCTCAAAGTCCGCGCGCGCGCTGAGAATCGCGGATAAGTTAATTCGACGTTTGAACTGAGCGCGTGTGCGTGCGTGCATGTGCAAGCCAGCATAAATACACACACAGCTTCAGCACGGCCGAATCGATGTTGCCGTCGCACGCGCGGTTTTATCGCTGTCACGCACATAATTAATTTAATTTAGTTTAATACGTTGGGCGCGCGCACGGCGTCCCCCGGACGACGGCGATTGCCGCGCCGATTGTTTGCACGGAAACGACGCCATTAGCCGCACCACGCGCGAGCTCTACTTTGCGCCTGCCGCTGATGCTTCCGTGTGCGTATGTGTGTGCGTGTACGTGTGTATGTACGGGTGTAGGTAAAGCGACGGGAATTTGCACGCGTTTCCGAGACGGCCGACGCGCGATTAATTCGCGTAGCTTATGCGCGTGAATGTCTTTGCAGGTGTTTTCCCCCCATTGAGACGTTGTTTGTTAAGAATGTGCGGAGCTGTTGTAGTTTAAGTATGATTAAACTGATTTGAGAAAATTTATTTATTTTTTGACGTTTTGGAAAAATTAGTGCCAATAATTTGTCGGTATCCTTTGATGAAGTTTTTATTTGTTTATCGAATGAGAAAGACATTTAAAATTGTTGAAAGAGGTATATTTTAATGCAGTAATTATCTGAATGAGTTTTTAAAGTTAGGGGTATTTTTAGAATCTCTCAATGATTATTTCAACGAAATATAAGTTTTTTTTGTATATTTACAGCTATCTGAAGTCCTCTGTGTCAGTTTTTTTTTTAGCTCACGCAGCAATGTGGTCGATCTACAGTTTTATGTGGGTTTCGAACCACGATAGCTACAGTGAAATAAGCACGTGAATATCCTGGATTTCGAAAAACTCGGCACAGATGTGCTAGTCAAAGATATTTATAACGTCTTGAAAAAAAAAGTAATTTAGCTATCAGTTTATTTATTGTTTCCAAAATTCTTAATCCGATATTTAAGGAAGTTATAACTCCAACACAGCATTAGTAGCATACCATCAGTATTACAGGCCACCAGTAAGCATCTACAGCGAATCGCTTCTACATAACGAAACCGAAAACTTACTCGCTTTCTTATTCAACCAAAATAAAAAAAATAATTCATTTTACTTCAAGTATACTAATTCATATTAATTTCGTGTGTAGATTTAGAGTTTTATAGTATAAAATAGCTTTATAACCAAGGTTTAGATAACATTTCCATTGTTTAATAACTTTAAGCAATTATAAAAAACTATCTCGTTGCATTCCAACGACGCAAACTTCAGACTCATACTATAAGCAAGTATATAAACGAGACACTGACCTGTACGCGCACTTCCGGCAGATTGACCTTCATCGCGAGCTCCTCGCGCGAGTAGACGTCCGGATAGTGGGACTTCTCGAAGGCACGCTCGAGCTCGTGCAGCTGATAGGTGGTGAAGGTCGTCCTGTTGCGACGGTGCTTCTTCTTGCTGGGCGCGTCGTTCGGCTCCATACCGCCTGGCTCGTCGTCGCTGCCGCCGCCCGTCGAGTTGCAACTGCCCTCGCCTGCGAACGACACGCGGCACTCGGTGTTAAGAGAGTTGGCGAACATTCAAGGTTCAGGGAGTTGTCAATTGAGACGGGCGAATATGAAAGACGTACTTATAAGATTTTCGTATTTTTTCTAATTCAAATTCCCATTCACCAAATAGGCTTTTGGATGAGAATGGTTTTCGCTGTGGTAACGATTTTTCACGATTCAAATTTATGATGTGATATAAGAAATCTAGAGCATTTACCAAATATAAAAGATGATTTCTTTAGAGATGTGTTAATTATTATAAAACCCAAAGTATAAATCGTCAAAGATTCAAACAATCTTATTATATTTTCAAGTGCCACTGGTACACTGAGAGAAGGATTTATTTATGTTTAATATACCTATATGTTAATATAGTTATATGTTATAATAGTTATGTATATGTTATAATAGTTAATATGTGATGTTAACAGTTAATATGCGATATTAATAGTTAATATGCGATATTGATAATTAATATATTTTTCTGTACATTTTTAATATATTTTCTTATTAAATATAAATAAATTCTTCTCTCAGTGTAGAAAGAATCGTTTAGGACAAATGATCAATGCATTTGAGAGCAAATTTTTCGTGACGTTTGAGTCAAATGACTATTACTTAACAGTTTTATCGCAAATGATTCTTTCTATCAATGTGAGTATTCAATCCAATAAATTTTTTATAAGATAGAAAATCCACGTTCAACATTTTGCAAAAGAAAAATTCAAAGTGTTTTAACATCATAATTTAAATAAATTATCGGCTTCGTTATAATCTCACTCCTAAACAATATCCCTCTCCCCTAAACTCGATAAGAAGCAGCCCATAATTTCTCCTCACCCGCGCCACTTCGAATTACCCGAACGTTAAGAGATTAACAAAGCGCCGCGCGAGAGTCGCGATTAATATCCTCGCCACTCTCCTCCATTATCCTCTTCCTCTCTCTCTCTCTCTCTCTCTCTCTCTCTCTCTCTCTCTCTCTCTCTCTCTCTCTCTCTCTCTCTCTCTCTCTCTCTCTCTCTCTCTCTCTCTCCCTCTTCCTCCCTCGGAAAATTCCATTCGCTCCACTCCATCCATTATTCGAGGCGCGCGCGCGCGGTGTGTGTGCATCGGCTAACCTCTCTAGAAATCCGCCGAGTGCAAAGTAGCTGCTCCTCTCTCAACGCTGGCTGTCCCTCCCTCGGGAGGCTGCGCACAGCCACCAGTGAGGCAGGGGGTGTATATTCAGAGTCTCATTACCCGCGTAATTAACCTTCTCGCGTCGTGAGCTCATCGGATAGAATTGTGGGGAGGTAATCGGACCGGCTCGATGGCGCGAGGACTGCAGCGGCAGCAGCGTCGAAGTAGTTTGCGCCCCGGCGTGTAGCCTAATAACCCCGCCTTATCGCGCTGATTGACGCGTCTGTGTCGGCTAATTATCAACAACAATCAATAATGGCCCGGCGCCCGCTGGAGCAGCCCCCGCGCTCGCCTCGTTAGAGAGGGATGGAGAGGTGCTTTGTTGCGGAAACCGCCGGATTTGGTACCGCGCAGTGTATTATAACGGGAGAGCGTTTTGAAATTAGATTGGGAGCCTGTGCCGAGCGCTGCGGGTAAGTACCGTTATGGTTTCTTTGTTTTCCGTAATTAATATGCACGCGGTGAGTGAAGGATGCTTTCGATGCGTAACCTTTTTTTAACGAAGGTAGTATCTTGATAAGATATATCGTTGATTAAATTGTATACGTCGATTGGAATGTGTCAAAATTTCGTTGATATGTGTTTATTCCTAACAATTTTATTAACATACTTTACTATATATGTTTATTAGATGCGTATAGACAATAATGAAAGAGATATAAAAAATAACTAACAGGTTTCGAAACAATTAATACACAATAAACAACTTAAAACTTATTAATTTCCAAAAAAACTTCAACAGAAATATATGAAAGTACTTACAAAAACATTCAACGTTTTCAATTAAAAAAAGTAATTGAAAGGAAAAATTGTAAATAAAATATAACCACATTTATAAAGTAATTGTTTCCTTTTTTTTGGACGAAAAAGAAAAACAAGTTACATATTACTGTGTTGGTGAAATGGAAATATCATTAGCTATTTTCGATAAAAATTAATTGCTTTTTAATAATTAAAAGTTAATTAAAAAGTTAGACGCATGTGGATATTTTTTGAACGTTAATAGAACTTAAATACAATTTCCTAGTTCTGCTAATTACGTGAATTAAACATGCATTTAATCAATATTAATTACAACAGTGAAGAACAGAGAAATTGCGTTTTTTTAGTTATATTCAAATAAAATTAATTTTTCATTATTAAATTTCGTATGTTAATTAGTTACCAATGCTAACTCGTGTTCTGTACCATTCAAGTACGTTTCAAAATCTTCAATTTTCTATGAAATTAAATAAAAAACAAAAACGGACAAAGAGAGAATGAGGGACGGGTAATATTAACAGTAAAAAATCAACGACGACTTGCCTCAAGAAAAGTTTAGCTACTAAAAAGTGACGTAATCAAAACACCCCCAAATACACACTAATCTGCTCTCATTCAAACATGAAAAACCCCTTCCAACAGATCCAAGAAACAGTTCTTAATATCGCTGCCTAATTAGCCAACCCCTCCGTAAACGTTCGCCATCCATAAAAATCCATCAAATCCAATCATCCAAGCGAAATCAAACAACGCACACCAGCCGCCCAACCGGAATCGCGCCCGTGGATCGCTCACGCGACTCGCTCACTTCCCCCGCTCTCACAAAAAAGCGCGCGCTCGCGCACCTTACCCGGTAATTGATTCCCGAGTTTTTCCCTCCAGACAGTAACCCCCGCGCGCGCGTTATTATCGCCGTGAGTAATGGGCCAACGGTGCCTGCAGGTACCACTGCACGCGCTCGCCGTGCATTAATTAGTCCCGGTCATATACAGGCGTGCGCGCGTACCGACTACACTGTTCCGCGATGAAATTCTCACTTTATAATACGAAGGTGCGCGCACTTTTATGCGGCTGCCGTGCGTGTGGGTTATACTTCTGTCTGCGAGCGCAGCGCCAGAGGCGACAGTGTGTGCTATTTTTCTTCTTTTACTTCGCTTGTGCGCGCGTTGGATTGAGTTATTCGGGCGTTGGATAAAGTGCAGAATTTATGAAATTCTCGCTCGCGGGAAACGTAGGTGCGCGTGCTGGGAAGTTTATTTTTTTACGCGAACGTCGTATTTCGTGGTAGGTGCTAGGTTTATAGAATGGAATTTTTTATTAGTGTTTTTGACTTTGTAATCGTCTAGTAGTTAAGTTGAATGCAAAATGTTTTTGAACAATATTAATTTGTTATTGATGTTATTGATTTCGTTAAAGTCAAATGAAAGTAATATTTTCATTATCTTACTACTATGGGTAATACTAAAACGTGTATTCTAATTAATTTTACTCCACTTTTGTCATTTATTTGATTTGATTCTGAACTCCGCGTCTTAAACTGCGAATTTCTTGATATAATATAATTTCCAGGAACATTCGAATAAATCAAAGGTACAGATGAAATAGTTTGTAACAGAGGGATTGGAACAGATTAAACAACTGTCAGAATACTAATTAAATTAATGTAAACTTTCTTTGTTTCGATGTGCCGCTATATAAGCTCGATATATTCAAACTAGATTTTCGAATGACGTTGACGTGATGTTCTATTATACGAATAATGAATTCAATGAAGCAATTATAACCAACATTCTTTGTTCCAAAAACTTAATTTAAATAATTATTATTGCCATCAATTAAGTCACCTCCATATTCAACGCGAGCTTTTTGTACGCAGGCACTTCAATAACCGTTAACGCGATTTTCATATCAAAAGATGCAAATTACTCTCGGCGCACGGCCGACATATATACACATACACACTTACAAAAACATCAGAGCTACGATCCGAAACCGAGAGTTTCGTAAATAACATTTTAATCCGTCGGGGCATTAAGTAGGTAGATTTAAAAGTGTCAAAAGCACCTTCCACGCGCTCGTATCAATTTTCTGACAAGGAATCTTAATGTGTTTATAAGAATTGACAACCATTTCAGCCGGTCGGATTAAGGCACGCGCGCGCGAGCTCTGCTCCAAAGGAAAAAAGTCATTTCTCAATAAGTAAATCTCAATGAACTCATACACGCACACTTGATCGTGCAACAACGGACGATCTATTCACTCAATTTCCTCTCGCCCTCACCGCTTTCAATTACGCCCTCGCGCACCTACACACACACCAATTACACCGCGTGTTACGCAAGAATTACCTGCTACCTATGTGTGTGTGTGTGTGTGTGTGTGTGTGTATAGTCTTTTTAGCCGAGCAGCTCGCACGTATGCGATGCTATCGCGCGCGTGTACGTATATATCGAAGGTGAGTCCTCGCCTTTGTAGCTACTTAAGAGATTGACACGAACAGATAGGATAATGGACGGAGGAGGAGGAGGGGGAGAGAAAATTGTGCGCGCTGCATTTGGAGAGCGAGCAGAGCCGTTAATGGGCCGCGATCATCGGGAGCTGATAGTGGAATATCGTGAGTGGCCGCCGATGCAGTTGCGCGCGTTCGACTTTTGATTTTTCTTCAGTGATGATGGACGTGCGAGTGCGAGAGAGAGAGAGAGAGAGAGAGAGAAAGAGAGAGAGAGAGAGAGAGAGAGAGAGAGAGAGAGAGAGAGAGAGAGAGAGAGAGAGAGAGAGAGAGAGAGAGAGAGAGAGAGAGAGAGAGACGGGCTTCGAGAGGTTTCGATTTTTCTTGATCCGTCGCTTTTCTCTGTGATGTTGGCTGCTCGAATGGTGGAACCATGGATCGAGTGATGTATTGTGATTTTTTCGTAATATTGAATTGGATAATCACTTGATATATAGATTGAATCAGAAATTATGAGTTTTAACAGAAGTATTTTAATGCTCTATAATTTAAGAGTAAGAAATACTCAAGATATTTGTTAGTCCGATATTAACTGAATGAATTCTAAATAGAGTTTTATTTATACTTATACATTATACACATTTGACACATATTTCGGAATGTTTTAGTTTTTACTTTTATGTCAAGCTGAAGGGCTCGTGATATACTGACATTATATCACTCGTAATCGTCTAGTTTCTTTGTAAGCGTGAGTTGAGTAATCAGATGAAATTAATGATAGGGCTATCTATTAACTAATATCCGGTCTTTTATTTCAAAAGTAAATATTGTCTGACTTCAACGATCATTTGGCTATTTTCCAACTTCATTTCAATATTTCAATTCTTATCGACATTCATTCATGGAAGATAATCTTAACAGTCCATTATTCGGTTTCAAAATACACCGTAATCACAAAATCCTGACTTGGATGACTCATAAATAAATCGAAGATTGCTAAACCAACAAAATATCAATAACAGAACAACAAAAGACCTTTATTCCATAAACTCCAGATAAAACAAAACCGCAATCGACACGTAACCAATCCCTCAATTTCTGCCCTCCGTTCGACTACCAGCACAAAAGCCTTCAGAGAGCCTAAACACGAAATTACAGACCACCAGCGCCATCACGGCAACCGCCATACGCGTTCTTCCCTCCCGAAAAGCAGCATTTTCCCACGACGCCTCTGAACCGACGGCTAGACAATGACAGTGTAAACTGCCGTGGAGCCATTACGGGGATTATACGCGCGCGCGCCGCAAAAGAGCGAGAACGCGGACAGCTTGCGCGCCGATGAATTAAGATAAGAGACGAGAGAACTCGCGCCGGCAAGATTATAATCATCGCGCGTGCGCAGCCGAGTAAGTAAGCGCCTCTTCTTAGACGGCTCTATGTGTGTGTGTATGTGCGTATAAGAGGGAGGTGCGAAAAAACGGGGAATGTGCGCGATTATTGAGCTGTACTTTTGCGAGTGGGGGGTAATTGGTCGGTCGATGTATGCGAATTATATCGTTAGGAGGTGTATGCTCTTTAGGTAATTGCTCGTGCGAGACTTGATTTATTTTTAATGAGAAAAGTTTGTAGACGGAAGTCGGAAAACTGTTATAAAGTCTTGATGTAGACGAATAATTAAGGATTTGGTTGTATCTATAGGGTCATATTGATAATGCCATCCTTCGTATGATATTGTGAGTAATCGCGATAGTGTACATAGTAAGCATAATCTAATTTTATCGCGATAAAATATCTGCGACCGTTATTGCGCATTAATAAAGACACACTGCAAATCCTACATATCCTTCGCTATATACGAAAAAACAAACGCGTCGAGTAAGTCCGTGTAATGCAATATAAGACAATAAAAATAATTGACGCGAACAAGAACGGATTAATAACATTAAGACGAAAGCGCGGTGAAAGAAAAAAAAAGCCGCCGCGCTAAAAGGTGGGCCGCGAGCGAAAAGCGAGCGCTCGACCTATAAGCGCGAGATTAACGGATGAAGCCGGGCTGACAGCTTATTAATCGCCGGTTCGCCCCGTCATCGATCGACGACTAAAATTTCTGCGCATACTTCGCGTAACGGACGGCTACGCAAATTGGCTGCAAAGCAATTTTTTCCCCCCAGCGACTACGATTCATATTAAATTAATTCCCTGCCTTGAAAGAGAGTGGGAGGGGGGTAGAGGAAGGAGAGAGAAGCGCGTTCTCGATCGATTATCAAGCTCGGGTAATTATAGCGTTTGCATGCTCAAAACCCCGACTGTAATTTGCCATTAAGACGCAGAGTTTAATTTAATTTCGTCGCTCGATTTGCGCTAGAGCCGGGACGACAAAAATGCATTGATGCTGCAGCGCGCTCGTCGCTGGTTTCTTCATCGAACATTCATTTTTTAATTAGAGCTGCAATATTCTTTTTGATCCTTGATAAACATCGTAACTGACTTTATATTAAATCTTCATTTAAGTACTGAATTATGTTACACAAAATTATTCTATATTTGTTAAGCAAAGTTTTGCATTTATAATTTCAAATTTCGATATAATACTTTTCAACACACCAGCGTCAACATAAATTTTACATTAAAACGTTGACTTTTGCACTTCATGCGATCAGAATATCTCCCTACATATTCCTTCGACTTTCATATATCCTTACCAACTTTTCGAGACCTTTATCGCGCCGAAATTTCCTCTGCCACACGCACGCGGCGCAACCCCTTTTTAAAATCGATTTTTCACGTGCACAAACGCACTGCCACGCACGCGGGTCCGCGCGCAAAACGCGTCGATTCGAAATCTAATTTGCCCGAGGCGGCGTGAAGCGACACGAGCAAGTGAGAGAGAAAGAAAAGAGCCGCGTGCGCGCAAGAGAACAGAGAGAGAGAGAGAGAGAGAGAGAGAGAGAGAGAGAGAGAGAGAGAGAGAGAGAGAGAGATAAAGAGGGGAAGAAAAAAGACGGGCGACGTCGTCTGTACAGAGGGCTTAGCTCGCCGACCAAAGAGGATTACAGAATTTGTCTTCTCTCTCTCCCGCGGACCGACGACGACGACGACGCAAGTGCGTGTGCGCTCTCTCTCGCCTTGTTTGTCTCCTTTTAGCATCTGCTTTTTCCACTTTTTACCGGTGCTGTTTGGTCCTCGAGGACGTATTGTACCGGGACAGTCTTTTAAGGTTTTGGTTTATTGAACGGAGATTTGTGTAATGCGTGTTTTTGTGGAAAGAGAGGGGTCAGTCTTTTGAGCGCGTGATGCTGTATTGTTTTAAAACAATAAATATTGTTTCAAAAGGGTGTTTATTGATTAATGATGGGAGGGCTTTGTTTTTTTTTTACATAATGAATCGTTAGGTAAATGTGAGTTCTGTGTAGTGCATAATTGTTGGGTTTTGTCCTTAAATGAACAATAAGCATCGAACAAATGAATTTTTAAAATAACCTCTGCGACGCTACCACATTTGTGATGTGTATTTAAACTCATTTTAAGCCTAAGTATTTTATTTTCTCATCAGTACGATCAAATTTAAGTATTTATATTCTGCGTAATAATTAAGTCCTTCGTACTATTTTACGACTAAAAACCCTGAAATTCCTCATAAACACCATCGCATGCACGCCGCTAAACACACACACACACACAAACTTACATATAAATCTTCTTACATCAAAGCTAATACTCCGCAGCCTGTGTCCTAATCTGATAATTCGATTAAGGATTTCGAGAGAGCGATAATAAATCCACCTGCGTTTCCTCGTGTTTCACTCAAAATGACCAAGCCAACGCAGAGGTAGAGGTAGAGAGAGATTACGATCTCTCGGGCACACACTCCTACGCTTAAAATCAATTTTCACGACGTAAAATTAACGCGACGTTGCTCAAAAATTAACTTCGGCACTGCTGGTAATGCACGCGATACCGAAAATTAGGTAGCCTCAGAAGCAAGAGAGGGATAGAGGGAACCTCGTTTCTCTCTCGGAACTTATTAATAAACATGCGCAGCTCGAGTATTAATTCCCCCCGCGAGCGAGCTCGTGCGCGCAGGTTTCCATAATAAAGCCGCGCGTATCGTGTTCCCGATTATTCGCGTACGCCGTCCCTCTCGCGCAGGCGCGAAATTATTAAATTGTCAAAGTGGCACGGGGTAAAAAAATTATCCGCTTAAGAGCTCCGCGTGCGAAGGCTCTTAAGCTGTCATCGACTTCGCGCGCGAGCGCGCGGGTATAAAGTTTCGAGAGAGCGCATCGGGGTCGCTGCACCCGCCGCGACACTTTGTTATGGCTTTCGCTCCGTCTTGAATTCTGTGTCTCCACTTTCTTTTTTTTTGTTTCGCTTTACCTGACTTTCGAGCGAGAAGATTATTAATTACGGCGAACTTTCGCGTGAAATGCTAGAGTTTAAAAATTTTATGCAAAAGGTCTTGATCTGATGTGCATTTCATTTAACTGTTCTTTCGTGCTTATGAAAAAGTATGATTCCTAAATTGTGTTGTAAAAATGTAAAAAGTCTGATTATACGTCTTAAACAAATAACAACGAATCTTTAATTTATAACTTATGCTTTCATCATTTATAAAAATACAGCGTCAGAATGACGTCAAGAATATGAAAAAAAAACGATTAAAGTCGTTATTATAGCACACACTGCAGAATCTGCGATCGCAGCGCCGTAATAAATTAACCGTTCATTAATTTGTGTACACATACACACATCTAAATCTCGATAGGGGCAATTTGCATCGGGGCTCTCTTGCCGGCGCAAAAACTATAAGTCACCTCTCGGCCTGCACACACACGCTGCCGATCCCTTATCAATTCAATTTAACGGGCGCTTTAGCCGGTTCCTTCGCAAAACTCGTTACACCACCGCCGCTGCGGCGACTCTAGCCTATATACCCCCGGTCGTCGCATAATTTGCCGCGCATTGTCGCCCCGTTCCCTCGTTTTTTCTCACTTACCTACACACGCGCGAGCGCGAGGTTTATTATAATAGTAATCGGCCAGCGGCGGAGGGGAAGAGAGGGAGGGAGCTCGTTATCGTTGCCGGTTAATAATTTAATTGTTCGCTGGCGTGCTAGCGCTGCCGCTTTATTGGCGTATCTCCGCGTGGCATCGCGGCGCTTTTTTCCTGCGAAAGCGTCACGTGAATTATTATGGTCGTGTCGTATAGGGAAGGTGAGAGAGAGAGATAGAGAAATAGACGTCGAGGCGGATTTTGAGGGATCGAGCTAGCGACGCTCTCCGACGTCCGCTTGGCTTTTTCTTTACTTTTAGGTTTTTCATTGTTTTAGATTGTGCGGGGCTAAGCTTATCGGCCTCCGCGTGTTTAGTCGCATCTTGCTCGCACATGAACAAATTGGCTGGGTATGAAAGAAATAACCGGTTTTGAAGTGTTTTTATAACTGTATTACTTCCCTGCATGGTAGAAAATTAACCACATTTTATAGCTAACGTGTTAATTAAATGGAAGTATTTTTAGCAAAAATCATAATGCAAAAATAATTTAATTCGTCTAAAAGTTCTACTATTATTTAATATATATATTTTATGAAGTGTAAATGCCATAATTTATTTCGGATTGGTACATAATTAGGTAACTTCTGGTTAACATTTATACCAGGGTTTCTTCTTGTTTTGAGTAGATGTAAACCATATAATGCTTAAAAAAATATTAAATTGAATTTATCAAATCCCTAGAAAGTAAAATGAAATAAAATCTATCGAAATATATTTTTAAAAATCTTACGTATATTCATCCAAAAACTCAGTAATTCTGAAATGTAGTGTAATTAACCCAAGATACATTTTTTAATTGACACTTTATAATCTAAAACTCAACATAATATTGTAATAAGAATTAGATTAAATAAAAATAACAATTTCTAACCTGTCACGTACTATCAGTTTGTAAATCTAATTAATTATAATTCGTAAAGTAGCTCACTTAAATAGTTATCTAAATCAGTGACTAGTCCACAATACCTATTTAAGGAACACAATAAATTTACTTTTCTCATAAAATTAATTAAGAACAAGACCCCCTTACCGATAAGGGCCTAATAAATCACCCTAAAATCCTATCTCTGATTTCATAACGGCCCTGCATAATTTAACCTAAATTTGATTTCACAATCAACTACGTTTAAAAAGCTTAATTACAGACCATCACGAAACTTGCTTCCATTATTCGATAATAATAATCAATCTGACAAGCATTTAGAATGTCGTTGGCAATTTTTTTCTTCATTCACGAATCATGCTCGTAAAATGTAGTAATAAAGTCTAAATCTTTTAATTTTGTGAAAATAACTGATGTTTCCATGTTTTAATCACACTAGCGAAATCCAAACGCGCTGAGTGCGTACTATTTTGTTTTTTAGGTTATGAATATATAATTTTTCATTATGATTTCATTTTAATTGGTTTTAAATGATAGGCTAATCAGATCATTTTTCAAAGCATGACAAAATGAATCTTTTTATTCTAATTTGATTTAATTATTTAGTTTTAAATAGTTAAGAATAAAAATTCAATTTCAAAAACTCAGAAGTAGCAGATTTTCACGCCTATTCCTTACAGACCAATCAAAATCACTATTTAAGTGCTTCACAACATCCGGCCATCGTTTTTTAAAGAGAGGAACAGATGATGAATAACAAATTATACCTAGTTTTTAGGTAAATGTACTGCCATCCAGGCCGCAAGAATAAACATATAATAATTATTTCGCTCTTTTAAATACACATATTCGTTGTTTAATCATACCCACACAACACTAACAAAAAATACTACTCAATTTAAATATCTACCGCACCAGAGGCACAGCCAAGCATCGCAACCGGAAGATCGCGGGAGCACATACCGCGTTCCGAATCGAATCGTGCACGCGACGCGCCGATATTAATCCGACTAATCGGCCTCCGCGTGCGCGCGTTTGCTAATTCGCGCGCGGTGCGCAAATTGCACACAGCCGCGCGCGTCGCTTCGATTAATGCTGTGCCAGCCGGCTTCTTCCGCTTCCGCCGCCGCTCGCTGCTGTCTCTCGCCGCCCTCGCGCGAAACACGCATGCGACTATTCGTACATTATAGCATTGTGCTCGGTCGTGTACAGGTTGCGCGGAGTATTGTTCCCAACTAATGGTTTGAGTTTTTAATTGGTCATTGTGTTTTTACGTTTAGCATTGACGGTAAAGGAATTGATAGAGCTGTGCTAGAATTTTAGAATTCGATGGTATAGTTAAAGTTAAATAGTTTAACGAGTAGTGCCTTTAATTTCGTTTAAGGTAGATTTATATTCTCGTTCATTGCACGCAATTACCTATCCATCAACTTACAACAAGAAACAAAGCCTCTAAACCCAGCCCCCGCAAACATGCCAACTTTACAAATCACCATTAATCATCCCCCGCAACTATATACACTATACAAAACTAGTGCCGGCAGCGAAACAGAGCCAGAACGGCAATAATTACAACCGCAAAACAAATGAGCCGGCTAATTTAGCCTCGAAACTCTCACTTCGAAATTTTCTCCCCTCCACGCCCTTTCTCACCCTCGCTCGCGCGGCATTCAATAAACCCTTTCTCCTTTGTCGCTGCGCTCGTGTTTTCCGGTGCCTGGTCGCGCGGCCTTTCTCTCTCTCTCTTTCTCTCCCCCTCGGCGCGCACGTGAAAGAAAGACGCGTGGCTCTTTATTAGGGTCGCCAGGCCGCGCTCGCACGAAGTGCTACGAAAATTGCAATAAACGCGGATATTACTTTTCATAACGGCCAGACGGGGGTGTTTGATGCGGCGGGAGCTGCGCTGCTGCTGCTGCGCGCGGTTTATTGATTGTTGGGCATCGATTTTGTTGGCGGTGTTGCGGGCTAATCGTTTGTGATGTGTCATAACGATGAATAGGTGATTGTTGGATACAGAGTCAGGGTACTTATTTTTCACTTGCGGGTTATACATATTTTTTAAAAGCTTTGTTATTTCTTAAATATATCATGAAACAATCGTCATGAATGAATATTAATTTCTTTTTTGACAGCGACCAGGAATAAAGTATTACATTATTGTTCTCATTGTTGAATCTGAACGACCACATCGATAAGCTCGTTCTTGTACAAACTGAAATATATACCATGCGTCATCAGTATTACGCCATGTGCGTTGATTTCTATACAAATTTCCAATACGATTACTTGCACAAACAGATTTTCGCTTATGACGAAACAAATGATGAGCTTACAATTTGACGATTAAAATATAAGTCTGATAGGTACTCAGATAGCAAGAAACGTTTGAGAAATGTTTCAGAAATGTTTGACTGGAAACTTAGGAACGTTTCCCTATTGAGCTGGAAACGTTTCTAAGACGTTTCAGAAACGTTAGGGTGTCCGACTTCGTTGCAAAGTTACGTTGTAGGCATGTCTTAGAAACGTTTGTTAACCACATACAAAAACATTAAGATTGTCAAGAATTCGATATCCAGCCCGCCGATAGATGGCGTAGTTCAGTTTATAAAAAAAAGAAATTTCCAGAGACCTCTACTGTAGCAAAGCGTAGCCAATACTATTTGAAGCAATATCATGAGTGTTAATAACTGACAATGTAAATTATTATAATTTCGTTGTAGAAACGTTTCTGCAACGTTTCCGGATACGGCTTCCGAAAAGTTTCTACAACTTGACCATGCAACCAAGTCGGACATTTCAATGTTTCTGAAACGTCTTTATGGGAACGTTTCCGGCTCAATAAGGCAAACGTTCCTACGTTTCCAGTGAAAACTTTCAGAATATTTTCTTAAACGTTTCTTGCTACCTGGGTAAAATTTGCTCTGACCTCCATAATCAACAACTACCTCAACGTACGTCAGCAAATTTGCAACCCCTCATCATTCACAACTATCCCATACCTCCCAAAAACATCCGACGCCACGCCCCCCCTTCCTCTCTCTCTTCTTTCAATCCTCCACCATTCCCAATCCTCCACAACCTCCCTCTTTCTCTCCCTCGCTCTCTCTCTATCTCTTCCTTTCTCTTTCCCTCCACACATATCACCTCGACAACACCCAACTGCCTCCCCGCGACTCGGCGCGACGCGACGTGCGGCTACACACACATGTACACCACCTTCTATCGATCCAGCGAGCCGGCCGGCGGGCGCTCGCGCGTTCGCCCCGGTACACCCGAGCACGATCAATCCGACACCTACGTACAATTAGCAATCGCGCGCGCGCGCACGCTAATTCGCTCTCGATTACCGACACGAAGAATCGGCCGGGATTCGATTAGCGCGTTGCCGCCACCGTCTGTGTGTGTCGGCTGTGCAGCCTTCGCGCCGGAAAGTATAGTCGTCGCGAGCGCTGCAGTTGAGTAGTTTACGCGGAGGACGATGATGTGATGCTCCGGTTGGAAGTAATGGGAGTAGTGTATAAGGAGTGTGGGAGGAAGGAATGAGTGAAGTTTTTATCGGAGTGTTGTAGAGATAAAACACGAATTTTTATAAATATTTGTTTGAGTCGTTTTAAAAATAGTGCTTTGATTGGTTTAATATACTTTTATATTTATTTACATTTGTTTATAAAATACCCATCGCTGAATGTGATTTTAATTATAAATACTGACAAGACAATATTATTTTATTCTAAATTCAGTTTACTTAAGTAAAAATTTGAATAAACATAACAAATTCATGACAATTGAATTATTATTTTCGATTAAATATGTATCTTAGAAAAATGAAATGTCCGTAATGCTATTGTGACAGTATTCATGGGCATAAAGAGAAACGTTTATAGAGAAACTAAATCATACTGACTTCATAACCCCCGAGTAATAACTCAACAGATGTGCCATCACAATTCAATAAAGTTTTCATTAAGGGACTATAGATACAGTAACGCGGAGTTAAATAGGCGCGAAGCTCTTGAAATTCGTTCCCTAACTGAATCAAACCTCTTTAATAACTATACAGATGGAAGAATAAAATGTCCTTTCACATAAAAAATCATTGCCAGATACACGGAGAGAAAAATTTCAGTAAAAATTACAAAAAGTTCCGCAATTTTTACTGAACTTTTCGGTACTGTGGTAACAGACTGCCAAAATGAGCGGATTTACTTGACTTTCTATACTTTTTATAGAATTTTCAGTAAAAATTACCGAACTGTTCAGTAACTTTTAAGAGAATTCTCTTAAATTACTCTCTGTTACCACAGTACCGAAAAGTTCAGTAAAAATTGCGGAACTTTTTGTAATTTTTACTGAAATTTTTCTCTCCGTGTACTGTAGAGTATACCTTAAGGCTTAATATAACTGGGTTGAGACAAAGATGAATTCAACAAATTAACAAAACTCAAAATTATTATAAGTAAATTAATTTTGATTTTCAAATCATTTGACGTTTTGGCGTGATTTCGGGGATGATGATCAAGTGATTGTCATATGATTTTTTTCAACAGGGCGTTTTTTGATGAGTAAACAATCGATTTTTTAAATGCAAGGATGGTTTTAAGCTGTACATTACCAAAAAGAGACAAAAGTGGCCGTAACCAGACTTTCGCCAGACTTTAGCCAGACCGCTGCCAAACTTCTGCCAGACTTTTGCCAGACTGTTGCCAGGTTTTTTTACACGGGTGTGCATAGTTGATTAATGAACTCATTTTTTGTTTGCAAATATTTTGAATATCTTAGTATTTTATACTAAATGTTGTGATATAAATTAATTTACTTATAATAATTTTGAGTTTTGTTAATTTGTTGAATTTGGGAACATGAGAGTCACATGAGAATCACGACAATCATATGAAAAATCATATAAAAATCATATGAAAATCATTTGACTTTTTGGCGTGATTTCGAGGATGATGATCAAGTGATTGTCATGTGATGTTTTACAACAGGGTGGGTACACATGAATGTGATTGTCGTATGATTCTCATGTGACTTTTATGTTCCCAATTTGTTAAATATTTATTCAAATAATTCTTATTAATTATTATTATTGTGCATTTACTTGAATCTACGATTAACTAATGTATGTTGATATAATGTAAATGGTGGCAAAGAAGTTTTGCATTACTTGTCATAATTTAGGAATGAAAAATTAAATATAAAAAAATTTAAGATTAACAGTAATAAATTATAATAATTATTAATAATAAATGAAAATATTAACATTATTTTCAGGTAGAAATCAGCTGATAACCACCTGAAAATCAGGTGACGTTTTGGCCTGATTTTCAGCTGATTATCAGTTAATAATCAGCTGATAATCAGCTGAGCTTTTTCAGTAGGGGCGTTGTCACGTTCATCCTCTGCAGTTCCCTTTCTATCTGTTGGATCTACTGTAGAGATTTGTATAAATCATTTCCACTGATTTTATTTCCCTTACCTTGTATTGACTAATTTTACAAAATTATTTGAATAAATATTTAACAAATTGGGAACATGAGAGTCACATGAGAATCACGACAATCATATGAAAAATCATATAAAAATCATATGAAAATCATTTGATTTTTTGGCATGATTTCGAGGATGATGATCAAGTGATTGTCGTGTGATGTTTTTCAACAGGGTGGGTACTATCAATCACAGTGAACTTACGCGCACATGTGGGATGAAAAGCGTTCTCTAATAGTAGTCCGGGGGCCAAAGATGGTTTTCGTGGCAGTTGTAGGTCCACGGTACCACTAAAGTTCTTTTAATGTATTTTTACCTCCTGAATCCGAATATCTTGGGTGGAGTGTCGTACGATGCTCATAGGTAGATATAGTTATAAACGATATTTTTTAAACAATTAGAGAAAAATTAACTTTATAAATCTAAAAAAAGTAATTGTACTCTTTGAATCATTTTTAGTAATAAAGGTCCTAACACATTTTAACGCACGACCAATAGTTACCAAGTAAATAATTGTTATATTTTGAGAAATAGGGTATTTTTTGGAACTTTGACAATTTTGCTTCTTCAAAGAGGAAGCTTTCTATTTTACTTGAAAACTATGGGTCGAATGTTACAATTACATACTGTGTATTAAGATATAAAATTAAGAAAACGAACCTTAAAGCAAACCATCCCCATATTACATTATTACCGTAGAAAGCACTAGAGCTAACCACCAGCTCCCTCTTACTAAAAGCCCTAACAATCCGGTATTACGCCGAACAAGCTCATTCAATTGCAAAATATATTTGCATTCGCTCAAAGATTACAGTCATACTCCGCGGGGCCAGTGCCTGCACTACACCTCGCGCAATGACACCTATCCGCGCGACCGCACACAGCACTAAAATTACGCCCGCGCGCCGTAAAACTCGGAGCCCGGACGCGTACACATATACCTACCCGAGCGCAAAAAAAAAAAGAAAAAAGCTCCCACTCGCCACCACCGACTCACTCTCGCGCGGTAAACGGTCTCGAAATTGCCGAGCAATTGACCGGCGCACGCGATCGAAATTGCCCCGTAACGAAGTCCCCCTATATATACCTGCATGCGCGCGCAAGCTCGCCTCTTAATAAGCCCCCCCGCTTGATCGCCCTGCCGTGCGGCCACTTCTTTTCCTTGCACGCAGCCTGTAGGTGTGGGTTGTTATTCTTTTTCGGCTTGAACCGCCGCCGTCGCCCGCGAGAAAATTGAATAATCCGCGAGGGGCGCGTGGATTGCCGTGACCGATAAGCGGGCTTGTATAATTTTTAAGTCGCGGCCGAGAGAGAGAGCGGCAGTTTCGGTAATTTTAGGAAATTCTGCTCTGCGGCTCTGTTTTTTTCTCGCTCTCCCACAACAGCGATTAGATCGCGCGCGCGCGGGCACTTTCATGTCGAGTTTGTGTTCTTTGGAAATGTTATCGTAAACGCGATAGCACGCGAGAGAGGAAGGGAGAGCTCCTTTGTACTCATTAGATTGTTATTAAATTAGGGGATATATTCGTCGAGGACGGGTGTAGTTTGTAATCTAGCGTGATTTTTTAAATATATGTCTTTTTGAACATAAATAATAAGGAAGTACAAATTCATCAGTGACAATCTCCGTTAAATCGCAAATGTACGGTAAACACGTGAGTATTAATATAATGAAAGTTCACTTATTATCTCTGTCTTGCTATATACATATGCATGAGACGGAAATTCAAATGAGCCACCAAAATGGAATATGAATATTTCGCGAATCCGAGCCTGAGATTCGCGAGAAACACATCGGCGCCGCACGCCGACTGACGCGTGTTTGCAGCCCCCCCTAGTGGCTGTTTTGCTCTATCAACTTGCCACTTTCTTGGAAAAAGATTAAACAATTTAGAAGTCGAGCGAGGGGAAGAGAGAGAGAGAGAGAGAGATTGTCGTGACCGATAGGCCGGGTTTTGAGAAAGCAGCGCTGCCTAATGGCGTAATTTAATGCGCATGATTAATGGCAGCCAATTAAAATTGGTTCTTGTGATAACATAATTTTAAGGCTTGTTTTGTAAATTATTATTGATGTCGAAATTACCCTTATCTGACCGCGCTGGTGAGCTATAAAAATAAAAGTCGGCGAGTAAAAAGCAGAAATTACGCTGGATAATGAACTTAGGGTCTGTTGTCAGTTTTTACACTGAAAAATAGTGTTATTTCATTTCGTGGAAATGTATATTAAATACTTCATTGTGGAAATTGAATTTGAACGAAAATAAAATAATTCTATTTCCATTGCTGCGGCGCTGCTTTTTTCCCGCGCGCAACATACAGTTGCCGAGGTTGCGGGAAAAGCCAGACGCTTTCCGTCGCACGTCAAAAGGTAATTGAAAATTCAGTGCGCGAGACGCAGAATGTATATCCCGATTTGAAATGGTATTTTCATCAAATCAATATCTATTTCGTCGATTTTAATTTTGAAACCTTTGCTATTACGATATTAATTTTGATTTCAAATTGAAAATGATTTCAAATAACAAATGTCCAAATTGTAATAACCAATAGAATATTATGTAAACTTTATAAATATTCTATGTTTAGATGAGAATTAAAGATTAATGTAAATCATATTTCTATATATTTTGTAAATATGATTACCATTAAACAATTTGAATTTTAAAATAAACGTAAGAGATTAAAAATACTGTAAAATAACGTTAACTATAAACCGTTCCAAATCAACGTGTACAAAAGACTTTATCAAATTATACAACGCAAGACAAGCACTCAATAAAAATAATCAAAACCCAATGTCAATTTACGTGGGCGATAAAGCATTCCCGTTCTCTCTCTCTCTCTTCCCTTTGCAGATCGCTGTAGCTCCGAACGCGCCGGCAAGGCCACAGAACGTAAAAGGAAGTCACTTTCCATCGCGGCCCGTCAAGAAATAATTGAAAGCCCGATGCGGAGGAAGCGGGGGAGTTAAAAGGCCAGGCGAGGACGAGAGGAAAAAAAACGGAGAAGTGCGCGTGCGCCTGGCGAGCGTCGCTGCATTTCCGCAGTCAATTTCGTCGGATTCTTCGATATCTTGATGCGGCGAGTGGAGGTTTGCGCGGAATTGAGTCGCGTGTGATACGATAAGAAAGTGAGTGGAGAGGTCGCGAAGGTTTATTTTAAATTTCTATGTAAGATTAACGTTGTTTTCTTATACTATTGAGTTTGAAATATATAGGACCAAGAAAGTTTCAATAACTTTCTGATGAACCTTGGTAATGGATTAAAAATGAAATAATCTCCTAATTTTATAAACGAAAAGCTATATAGCTACCGAACGAAGTAATGTTACTATAACAAAATGAAAATCCATGTTTCGACGATAAGTAGATTACGCTCAGGTGCAGCGTAGATATATCTCTATATAATTTTTCAGATAACTTAATATAGTCTCTTATTTCTCGTTACAGTTCGAGTTACAATTAACTTTAGTCAATACTCGTTAATCCCGTATCGAATCTCAAAAGTCCGGCATACCTTTCAATCTTGCTCGGCCGCATTATAAATCCGAAAAATAATTTTAAAAGGCCGCTCGATAATCCGATAGCGCGCGGAACGCGAATTCGGCAGCTGGGCGCGCGTCATTTCCGCTGCGCCGAAAAACCGCGACCGCGCGCTGCGCTTTGATGCGGCTGCAACCGATTCTCCCACTTTTTCCCCGTCCCCCTCCCTCGGGCTTTTAATTGCGATTGATTCGAAAGGACGTCGAGTAGTCGCGAGAGAAAAAGAGACGGAGAGGGAGCGAAGAGGACGAAGGTAGGGATTTAACGCGGATAACAGGTCTGTTGGGTCTGTTTTATATAAGACCGTGCGAGACGGCCCGAGATCCATTAGTAGACACGTCAATTCGGCTCTTAAGACGCGACTGACTTAAAGCCGCTCTTTGCTCCTCTCTCTCTCTCTTTCGATTTTTTTTCGTCCCTTATTAGAGCGCGAGTGTTGGGCCTTCTTATTATGCGTTTTTCAGGCCGCGTCTCTTTCTTTTTCTCTTTCTCTCTTCGGGCTCTTAGCCGCGCGATGCCTATCTCTCGGCGCTCTTGTTCCCCGCGTGCTATCGTAATTGATGATAATTCAATTAGCTGGACAAGATTGCTCGGATTTTGTGTGTACAAGCTCGAGTGAAACAACGAGAGAGAAAGATAGCGAGAGAAAGAAGGAAGAAATTTATATCTGTCTGGATTACTTCTGCTCTTATTCGCGCGAGAGGTAAGAGCGCAACGCCTTTTACGGTGGAATTCGACGTTTCGTTTTTTTTTTTCATCTCTCTCTTTTTTTCAAATTCTTCGTGTGACGCGTACAAGTGTGTATATAGTTCTATCATTTGCCTAATGGCGTTCGCTCTCAAACGTTGCGTTTAATTTAGAAATGAAACGAAACGAATCAATTAGGTTGCCTATTAGTTATTTACTTGAGTAAGAGAGGGAGGGCGGGAGATATACTTATGTGATTGGTAATAGTTGCTTTCACGCCACATCCGCTGGCTGGAGTGGATATATTTTCAAAGCCGCTGAATATGAAATATCTAAATTTAATTTGTTCAATGATACATTATTCAGTAGATGTGTGTGTGTGTGTGTGTGTGTGTGTGTGTGTGTGTGTGTGTGTGTGTGTGTGTGTGTGTGTGTGTGTGTGTGTGTGTGTGTGTGTGTGTGTGTGTGTGTGTGTGTGTGTGTGTGTGTGTGTGTGTGTGTGTGTGTGTGTGTGTGTGTGTGTATATATATATATATATATATATATATATATATATATATATATAATAGTGTGCGCGCTTCGTGCAACGCTAATTTATTTCAGTTATACATGTTTTCTATATTAATCATCTCTTATTAATTAACATCCACAGCAATCATGTTTTGCGTTGTAATAAATTTTCAATAAACATTTCAATACAATTTAATAAAATTATATATTGGATATAGTAATTTTATGAATATTCTTTGAATCATTAATTATCCGATTCTCGAACTATATACATAATGCATAGAAGGCATGTCTGTTTGACATGAAATTGAATGACACTGAATAATTACCATTATTGCTTGTATCTCCATATATTGCAACGCTCAAAGTCATACAGTTCAATTAGAGCCCATTAGAAAACGCTTCGGCTAATTTTAAAATTATTTCATTTAGCTGCACTTATTCGCTTTAACAATTTACGAAACGGAACAATTCAATTCATTAAAAAAAATTAAACAACGCCCGCGTACATATATCTTGCGCAAAATCAGCGCACGGCAGGCCATACGCGCGCGAAAATGATTTCATATCTTAAAAAGGCCTTTCAGACTCCATAAGCCTCACCCGCGCACTACTGCCTCTATACGTCCATCCAACGCGCGAAAGCGCGCGACTTTTCCGACGCGGGGTGGGGGACAGGTCAAAATTGAAAGTACTTAATTATCGGCCGTTATCCCGCGGCGATCTTAATTGATCCGACGTTTATTGCATCCGCCTCGAAGCGCTGGAAAACGTATGAGCGCATATATATGTGTGTATCCTCGCACGTATACATATATATACATGCGCGACGATCCAACGTATGGGTGCGCATATATACATATACACGCTGGCTCGCTCGGCTGTGCGTGCGATACAAATTACTCTCCGACGACACGTGAGATCCGCGGGCGATACTAACGATTTTCCAATTACACACCGCCGGCGCGGTATACCGACTGCATTATAAAGTACATATGGACTGCATCGCGTCGCCTCGCACTGCGAGAGAAAGAAACGCTCGCGGCCCATTTTTTTTTCCTCCTTTGTAGCCTCGCTCTGCATTACACGAGCGAATTATTCGTATACATGACGCTCTTCCTTGGGGTTTCTCTCTCCCATTGCGGCTTCTAGGTCGCGTTTATTAACGGAGCAGCAACGCTGTTACCGAGCGATTCGATTTGTTGTCGCGTATCCTGCGCCAATTTGGCCTGAAGTAGCTCTGCGAATATTTCATTTTGGTATATTTTTATCGCGGAAGGTAATTTGAAATCTGCCGAGAAGATAATGCATGTTATGGAGTATGCGGTTTATTACGGTTATGGATGTATGTTTTCTTTCGTTGAAGGCAGTGGTTTCTCGGTAAAAGTAAAAAACCTGCTGATCCATAAATACCAAGTATTCAATTTAATGATTTGTAGAAATATTCACCATCTAAATGACTTATACTATTTTATTTTTCGACAGTCTTAATTTAGAATAATACGAACATATAGGTGGTAAGTGACAATTCGTGTGTAATCGAATCATAAATATATAAACGAGTTTTTGATGAAAAATATATACTTGAAAAACAAATAAACCTGATTTGATTAATAAATGCAAGTGCAATGGAAATTGACGAGATTATACCAAGCTGTATGTACAATTAAATTCCCGCAAAGACTTTGATGAAATTTACATAATCCGGTCTTGATGGTATTGAAATGTAACGTAAAGTTTGTTAAAAGTACTTATGGGTATATTAGGCCTGAAATGGTTGCTCAAACTGAGGATTATTTTTCAAACCAGTGAGTATATATAGGGATTTCCATAAATATAATTTAGATAAACGTGTTAAAATACAATTACATAATATCCAAGCCATCACAAATTACACGATTAATTGTACAAACATTATAGGTAATAATTCTCGAGCAGCGCAATCAAGTACATCCAACTCAATTACCCATTCAAACCCACCAATAGATCAGCATAAAAAAAGATCACTATCCATCAAGCCATATCTCCCAATCAATTACGAAGAGAATCTTCCACCTCCAACACCACACCGCAGCTACCGCCGCCGCGCATCGCTAATCACGAGCTCGCACTCCGCTAAAAGCATCTCTTAACATCTCACCCGTGATGCTTATCTCATCGACTGATCGCTTCCTGCGGACGTTTTTTTTCCACCATTCCTCCGTTCTTTCTTTCGGTACAGCACGCGCGCAGAAATAGTCTACTAGTCCCGGTAGATAATCCTTGCCGTCGCCATCATAATCGCTCCTGGCACATCAAGGTGAACGGGAGAGCGAGGCGCGCGCGCGTGCGTATCAGCTGCCGACGGACGATTATGGCCGCGATTCAGCAGCAGCAGCGGCGGGATTGTAAAATCGATTGACCATTCGTCCGTGATGGCAAATTGAACGAGATTAGGAAAACAATGGGGTCGCGGTGTTGGCGGACTTTCGCGTTGTGGATAGAGAGTTAATGGGTTTTTGATGAGGTTTTACAGGTGGCGCGGGCTGGATGGAGTTGTTTGGGTCAAGTGTGACGGTGAATTTCAGGTATGTGGTGAATGTGCATGCATAAGCGTTGCTTTGTATGAAAAACATCGACAATATAACATAATACAATTTTGAGTAATAATTCTACGAAATAATTTATGAAGTAATAGTTTTATACATTATGATTAATGTTCAAATTCCATACTCAGGAGATGACAATGCTAGATTCAATCAATTATATATTGGCGTACCCTATAATCCACGTATTGAACTACTTCAGTTTGTTTTACGTGTAATTTTGTACTTTGTAAAGAATGTTTTTACCTAAACAGAAATTACATTTCTGAGAACATCTTAAATATTTTATGATAAAAAGACAACGTACCTTGCAATCATCAGACTGAATCGACTGATTAATTTAAAATGCTGTCAGTATCAACCTTAGAGCTAAAATTCAGTTTACGCTTCAACCTTTCCACATCAAAGAAATGAAAAAAGGAAATAAATAAACAAAACGATGCTAACCCGCATTGTCCTGGCTGTCCCTCTCGATCTGGTGCGCCGGCGCGATCTCCAGGTCCTCCATATCGTGGGCTGCCTTGCGTTTGCGCCCGGCGAGCCCGAGGATCGCGTCGATGCTGTGCCTGGGCGTGCTGCTCGTCGGCTTCGGTGACATCTTATCGCCGCCCTTGGACATTGTCGTCGCCGTCGCCTGCGCCGCCGCCGACTGCGCGCTCTCCAGCAGCTGCTGATGATGGGAGTCCATCGAGAGCTGCGTCGTCGTCACGGACATCATAGCTGCGCGAATGCTGTGCCTCGTTGATTTGTCGTCTGCGTTAATTCGTATTTATGCGATTATTAGACGATTAAAGAAATCACTGGATTCTGTACATATATTTGGGTTAACTTCGGTATCTCCCGCACTGCATTTTATTTGTTATAGTCAGTCGATTCGGTTCACAGGTACTGTCCCACGCGTTTGACGAATCTCTATCACACTGTTTTCATCTCACTTTCAAGTCATAATGCAGGTACGATTGTTCCATGTCAACCACTGCGTTCTCGTTGCACTAGCGTCCAAGAACTTAATGCGAGAATCCTTGCTCACTTCATATCCGGCTATGCTCGTCCATTTTTGTTCGATTCAGCACGAGGCGAGCCTGACAATCCAAGAAGCAAACAACACCTGAACGGTATATAGCAGACGATAATACAAGGCGAGCGGCTCGCGCGAGCGCCGCGACGGGAGCACGATGCGCACACACTCTCACACGGCAGACGAGGCGCAGGCAACGTCCACCCCCGCGGAAGGAGCGCACGGCAATGGAGAGAATGAGAAAGAGCCTCGCACTCGCGCGCCCGTCGCGGTAGGAAGAGAAGGGTGGGCTGCTCCGCACGCGCTCACTCTCTCTCTTTCTCTCGCTCCTGCTCGGTCCCTTCGCCCTCCCGGGGCGGGGGAGGCGCGTCTGCTGCGAGCTAGAGTCCCGTGGGCGGGGCTTCGAGGCAGCCAATGGCTGAGTGGCGCGAGCGAGCGGCCGGCTAATGGGGCCGCGAGGACGAGGAACATGGCGGACCAGTGGTGCTCAAGCGCAGGCGCGAGCGCTCGAGTCGTGGGGTGAGCGGGCTGAGGAGAACGGGAGAAAGAGAGAGAGAGGAAGCGAAGGGTGGATTCGGGGTGATTTTTAGTCGGATTTGTTAAGTTGTTAGGAGGCGGCGGCGGCTGCGGAGGAAGAAAGTTCTCGCGAGGTCTGTAAGGGCTGAGGGAAATCGAGTGGGAGATGAGTAGGATTGTTATTGATGTGATTATAGGGGTGGCGGGTAGTTGGGCTTTTCAGTTTAATTAGCTTTATTAATTTTGACTGAGGTGGTTTATATAGCTTTATATTCTGCCAATTTCATGAAAGAGAGTTAAGTCGTTTCGAGATAGTATATCAATCTAGAATTATACATTTTAATTTTCTTATTCCTGAAGTTTGTAAAGATGAAAATAGTTTATTAGTAGCTTATTTGGAAAAATATACTTTCTAAATTTTTAATTAATATTGAGTTAGGTGAAATTAAAAATAATTGAGGGGGTATCGAAAAATAGAAAACTTTTTTAAAGAAAGGTAATTTATCAGAACTTGTTTTAATGGAAAACTTGTAATTTCAATAAAAAGAAATTCGAAATTCATAAAGTTGAAAATTTATAAGTTCGAATTCGATTTTACGAATTATAATTTTAAGGAATAGTAAATTTGTAGAAAAAATATTTATTTATAATTTTAGAATACTATAATTTCGAAAACCCAAATTTTAGAAATTAAATTACAGAAACGAAATCTACAGAAAATATCTGTACATAAATTAGAAAATCATAATATCAAAAGATCAAAATATAGAATTTAATAGCATCTTTAGATAGTTCAAAAGATCGAAAATTGAAAATCTAGAATGCTGAAAATCTCGTAAATATCAAATATCAAATGTTCAAATATCGAATGTTCAGAATATTGAAAAGTCTAAATATCGAAAGGTCCAAATATCGAAAGATTAAAATATCGAAAGATAAATGTCGAAAGTTCATAATATCGAAAGTTAAAAATGTCGAAAGTTAAAAATATCGAATGTTCAAAATGTCGAAAGCTCAAAAGGTCGAAAGTTTACAATCTAGCGTTAATTACTTTTTCTTTACCCTAGCTGAATAGTACATATGTTTTCGAAAGTCTGAACATTCTGAATTTGTTTTTCGAAAGTTTGAACCTTCTAAATGTTTAACTTCAATTATTTTTTTTCGAAAGTTCAAACCTTTTCAATTAATTTTTCGAAAGTTTGAACCTTCGACATTTGTTTTTCGAAACATTGAACTTTTGACGTATTGCCTTTCTACATTCATATCTTTCGAATCATTATATTCGAATAGCTAGAAATTCCAAAAGTATCATTCTATATTTTGGTTTTCTAAAATTCATATTATTATATTTCATTCTATAGAGTAGAATTCGAATAATTGATCCTTTGAATTTCCACTAAATTCAGCATTTTCGGAACTGTGAACTTTCTATAATAGGGGAATTCTTCATTTTTAGCGTACGAAATTATATCATTTTTTTCGATAGTAATATCTTCTATAAATTTAATTCGATATTCAATTTTTTCCATGAAATGAATTTTCTAAAATAAATCTACTTCTAATATGTGCCTTTTCTACATTCTAAACTTTTGTAAAATTATGAGTCTGTATACAAATTTTTGGCATCTAAAGCTTTCTAATGAAAATTTTTCTATTTTTAGATACCCCCTCAAATAATTTAAGTTTATCCTCCTTTACCAAGATGAAATGTCGCTTAGGCGTTGATGATATGATTTCATATTGTATGGACATCAATTTTATAATGTATCTTTAAGAAAGTTAGTATTTAATTTCACTGTTTTGACAAAATACACGTTTGATTCTTTGAGAAATTCTGAGAAGCAACCCTGGTAGAAATTTGTCTATTACGAAATGGTCAGAAAGTCAGTAAATAACTAGAATAAATGGCTAGTCAATGGCCATGTTGAAACGCTTTTTCCCCTATTATTTGCCTATTTAATAGATTGGAAATAGAATAGCATAACCTCAAAATATTCAATTTAAATTTACTCATAGACTTGACGTTACATGTTAGAGCATTCAATTGTAATAGATAGCTTACAAAAATGTAAACAATAAACACAGACTAAAAAATCATTTACAGCACTCTTTTCTTAGATATTAACTGAAACCCATATTTTTCTATTAGATTCTGTCTCTCTCACTCCTCAACACTCCTCGTCATAACAACAAGCCTTCTACTAGCCATTTTCTAACTAAAAAAACTATCAGTTTCTTTTTTATTCAATTTTAATACTTCTGAAATAGTTAAGAGCAAGCTTGTGTAAATCTTTAAAAAAAGTCTTTCTATTTTCATTTCTATTTTCATTCATTTAATAATGTTTGAAAAATCGTTTCATCGATAGATAGAAATATCCAAGAAAAGTGGCTAATTTTTGGCTATACCCCACTAAAACTAGCTATTATTAGGCAAATAATGAAGTCAGTTTCCACCAGAGAAGAAGGATAAAGTGATCTACTTATTAGAAAGCAGAGCTAACTATCTAGAGTTAGATTCAATTATGCAATAAATATAAATTTTTATTCAAATCACATCATTGCCCAAAATAGATTTTTATTGAAATTGTCTCTTGTTCAGTAACATCCCAGCCGAAATTGCATCCTTAACTCGGCAAAACAAGCAAAACGTAAATAGAGAAGAACGATAGTACTGAAGAGCAGCCCTTTAAGAATTTTACGCGCGAGGTGCGACGAAGCCGCACGCGGGGTGAAGGGAAGTAGCGATAGAAGAGAGAAAGACAGATGGAGAGAGAGTGAGAGTCGAAGTTTAAACTCTCGGCTACGCTCCACACTCTCTTGGCTGTTTGATTGTGTCGCAGAGGAGAGAGGGGAGAGAACGCTTGAGCGTTGTTTGATCCTTTGATCCGACGGGTTTGTCGTATTGATTGCGACTCCTTATTGCTGATTAATTTAGTTTGCCAGATTAGATGGAAAAATTTGTTTATTTCTGGCAGATAATCCGCTAGTATAATGACGTTTTACTCCGGTAATAAGACTATATGTTAAAAAAACCTTATAGCAACGTAAAGTAAAATGTAGTTGATAAAGTAACTAAGATAAAAATTTTATTTTCCTCCACGTTCAATATACATTGATTTTTTTTTCTGTAATTATATTTATTATTAGTTTGAAATAAAAAATGGTCTTAATGCACCCGAGCTTCCTTTGCAATTACAAAAGTGCATTTTCACAAACGCTATTATACTAACCGCGCTGTAACGGTATGAGTTACACATTCTGTTTCTAAGCGATTTGCCGCCGACAAAAGCCAAACGTGTCAATCCACTTTCAGACGAATAAAAGGAGCGAGCGAGGCGGGGAAACGGGCTTGCACACTTTGTACGAGTGGCTGTATATATATGTATAGGTTGCAGTCACGTTTCGCGAGCAGCAGTCGGACCCTCGAAGTCGTCAGCGACAGAAAAATGCCAGCAAAGAAATAAGAAAAAATTGTGAAATCGGTTTCTTTGCTTTTACAATATTTCTCGCGCCTTTGCGAAGATTGAAAAGTAATTATTTTTAACACTTTTAATAATTTATTAATAATGGTACGATAAATATATTTGTACGAGCTTCTGCATAATTTATAAATAGATTCACGTGAATGATATTATAACTAAATAAACAAAAATTGATGAAATTAAATAATTTTTATTGGCATGAAATGTTCATCATTTAAGTCTTAAAATTTTTACATTCGCAATAAGTACCCGCTTTTCATGAATCAACCGTTTTAAACGTATCGAAAGTAGAAGTATTACAATGTTTCAGCAAAATTTAATAGTATTACAAAATCACTATGCAATGCCAAACATTTCCTTATTCACATAACCATTGCAGCTTATTCGTCCACTTCCTGCAACTATACTCTCTAAAGTTGAATTAGTGAAAATTGCTCCACCATTTCAATTAGTAGAAAAAACTTCTAATTTATTAGTGAATATTCACTATTTCATTTAGTAATTTATTAAAACTACTATTTTGATTGGTAGTTTTTACTAATTTCATTAGTAGTTTTTAAAAAACGACTAATGAAATAGTGAATATTCACTAATAAATTAGTAGTTTTTTCTACTAATTGAAATGGTGGAGCAATTTTCACTAATTCAACTTTAGAGAGTATATTTCCCACAAGATTTAATTTCGAATCGCGTATATAACCGAGCGTTTTTCAGCAAACGCGCTTCCTCTTCTTCCCACTGCGCAACGCAATATATCTTCCGGGCGCTTGGCGCAGCATCCTGCGAGCGCGCGGCGCGCCCTCGAAGGAGAGAGCGCCTCCCCAATAAACCACTTATTACGGAGTTTCCAGAGACGCAGCTAAAGCGATAACGATCGCGTCGCACAATAAAAACCCCGCGCGCGCTCGGAAGAAGCGATCGGGAAAAAACAATGAGAGAAAAAGAACTGCCGATAGCATCGCCAGGGGAAAGATTACAAGTAGGCGAGCGCGTGCGTATTATGTGTGTTTCGGCTCGTGCTGGATGTTCCTTGTGGCGGAAACGCGCGTAATTCTCGCAAACGAGGTGAAATCCTTTGCGATGTATGTATAGACGATGTGTAAATAAGGATGTTTTTTTCTGAGATATATGGATGAATCTTTCTGGTCTCTTATTGTAACCAATCTGCAATCAAGTTTTGTACAATTACTGTAATTGTTGTTCTCGATTATTTCAAAGATTTAAAATGAGTTTTATAGTAACGTAAAAATACTCGTTTTTCCAAGGACTCGCGTGTGCAATCATTTAAAAATGCAATTATTTTTTATCGATGTTCCTTAATTCAATTTATTTATAAAATTGCGTTGCCGTGTATTATTACGCGATCGGAAAAGAAGAAAAAAATAAAAATCCGTCCACGCGCGCTGGCGAAACTCAATTAAACCTCGAACTTTTAATGAAATTGAATGTAAATATAATAAACGTTTCAAAAAACATGCTGCAAACTAATTTCGTTTCTTAATAAACGATATAATTACAGTACACATAAAAGCGAGTCAATTTTAATATTCATATAATATGAAACAGGAAGAAAAATGATGTGAAATTGGATGTCGTCTGAAAGCAATTTATTTTCATGAGCGCAAGAAAAATTGAAATATTTTAATAATCCGTTAACATTGAAATAATTCTTTTTTTTCCTGAAATTTCTCCATGGCCACTGATATTTATTTCAAAAAACCATATATTCATTTTCTGTCTTCGGATTGTTCCCTCTACATATAATCAGCACAGCATCAGACGTCGTACAATTTAAATAATCTCGCCGAATAATTTCATTAACGAACGACGTTTCATCAATGATTGCCGGCGAATTATTTATTCATTATCGCAAAGCGCATATATTTTGCCGCTTAATCAAATGCGTCGCTCCTTATAAACATCGATTATAATTATACGCGTTCGCATCGCTCGCGCGCGCACGAAATAATACAAACACAAGCGAGATTCGATGAAACATGCGCGCAGACAAACAGCGAACGTCGAGTAATGATTTTTCGATTATACATATACGACCGTTCGGTAGCTCGCGACATCCCCACCCTCTATCCCTCCCCTCTCTTTCGCCCTCGCGCGGTACCGGAAAGAATTTGCTACCCCCGACAAATGATACGTAATAAACAATCACGAGGCGAATTCATTTTCCCGGGGGCCGTATAGTGTGCTGTGTGCCGCGATGCGACCGCGCGATAACGAAAAGCCCGGCAATCGACACCGGAATCGATCTGCGCCCAATCGTTTTCTCTCTCGCTCCTCGATTAAGGCACGTATACATATATAGAGCGCTGGAAGCGGAAAAGAGAGAGAAAGAAATAGCCGAAAAAAGGAGCGCGGAATGGCGAAAAAGGGAGACGAGAATGAGAGAGAGAGAGAGAGGGAAACTTAATGAAAGAGGGAAAAACCACGCTCCCGCGACCGCGAGGAAGTAGGCCCGGATCGCGGCTCTTCATCAAGTTTATAAACGACCGCGGGCGCGCTAGCCGACGAGAAAAAAAAAGGTAGAAAATTGGTAGAAGTCCAATATCTGGGCAATTCGAATGAGAAATAAGATTATACGTCTCTTAAGTGGTGGTTCTGCTCTATCCACGAGGCATTTGTCAAGGCGACAAAGGAGGTCAGAGGCGCGGGGCGTAGGAGAAGGGGGCGGGAAAAAGGACAGGCCGCGCGGCGCGAGAAACGGGCTTCCCGTCTGCGGAAAATTGCGTCCGGCACTTTCTCTCCTTCTCCTGCTTTCTTTTGTGCCGTCGTCGTAGTACAGAGCCCTGTAGTATATATGTGTGTGTACCCCGCGTCGCTCTGTCTCCCGTTTGGCCTGCGCGCGCGCGAGAGATAGCGGCGCGTTTTTATGGGCCGAATGCGGTTCAGTTGCCCACCTACATCATCATTCTCGTTCGTAGACTTTTTTTCGTTTTTGTAGGTATGTACCTGGTTATTGGTATGTATATATAATGTTGAAAAGCAAAAATTTGGTAAGTATATGTCAGTATGTGCTATAAAAATTGGTTAGTGTGGCCGGGTTCTTTTTATTTTGAAAATTATCAGTATTTGGAATTTTTATTAGACACATTCGTAGGTAATATATTCCAAGTGAAAGAATTTGATTGTAAGTTGAGGAGGAAAGAAAAATTTATAGAGTTAAGAAACGTTAAGATGGTTATCAGAAATTTAATTGTTGTAGCCACTGCCGTAACGACGCGCAATAATCCCTAAATTATTCTATGGTACTTATTGTAGAATTTATGGGATCGCCGTATCAAAATGATCCCACATGCAGCGTTGTATGAGGAGAAAAACAAAGGTAAAAAGTCAAAAAACCGAAAGGAATGTAGCGTATTCTATTATGTTAACCGTAATATAAATTTTGTGTACACAAATCTTTTTTTATCTAAATTATTTTTCCTTTTGATCACTGTGTAAAGTAATGTTATTAATAGTACATTACACAACTATGGTGTAAAGTCGGGGTTTCGCGCACGGGTGCAGCTTATTGCCCGAGCGAAGCGAGGATGCCAAATTAGCCGTGCATGATACGCCTACTTTGGGCACGTGTTGCGTTAAATATGTTATAGCACTACGTGACATAAATCCGCACTTATGTCACGGATAGGCATTATAATAGGCCACTTATGGCACTAGTATCGTAATATACTATTTTATAATTGAGCGCGGGAAACTCCACGTCAAATGCGTGTTTACTTTACGCACTACTGAACAAATTGAGTACTTTACGCACGCTAAACAGGCATCTAAAGTTATAAACAATATATGGTAATAACTTCGAATAGATATGCATTATCTATTTTAAGAAGTTATAGAGGCTGGTAAACTCATTCTCGAGTACTTAAAGATGATGAATTACATATTAAAATTACGAATGTGAATTGAATTGACGTATTTACTTAAAAGATATCAAATCAATGAATCATGGCAGGTAAATAAGATCATTCGAATGCTTTATTGTCTAAAGGGAACTTCGTTCTCTATCTACTTTGCATTCGAGCAACTGCCACAGACAATAATAGACGTTGGTAAACGCATCATTTAAAAAGCTGAAAATTGTTAAAATCTTTTTTTGATCATTTTATGGCTATACGAGTACAATGTGCATACATGAAACTCAATAGTGAATTACACAGTACTGCTGCTGTAACCTAATTTCGAGCCAACTGCATGTTAATTTCCATTGTACCGCCACTTCCAGCCATAGATCTCTAATTAATCTACTTTTTCCCTGTTAATCCCGAGAGAAAAGAAAAATTACCGCTCAGAGCGCGTAATTACTGCCTCTCGACTCGCGGCTAATAAAACCCATGCCTTTCATTACTTGCTCTCTCATAACTCCATTACCCTCCGTTATTTTTCCGTCTCCTCCTTCTCTACCTCCTCTTTCCTCCTCTATACCAATCCAACTGCGCGCTCGCGCATAATCAAAGTCGAAAATAAAACTACCGCATCAAGCGATTAGCGTGCGAGCGGGCGGACGCGCAGGCCGCGAAATCGAATTCTCGTTTTTCCATTTTCCCCGCTGCTGCCCTCCGCCGCAAAAATCAAAAGCGAGAGAGAGAGAGAGAGAAAGAGCGAGCGCAATTCCGCGTCACCATTTGGCGCTCGCGACCCCAGAGGGAAGTGTGCACGCCCACAGCGCCCGCCACAAAAGATACATCCGCTTGTAACGAGACTGCAGCGGCAGCGCGCGACAAAATCGATCCCTCCGCGTATGTGTATATATGTATGCGCGTATGTACGCGCGTGCTCTTCCCGGCAAATTATACGCTGCGGATGAATTTTCATCCCTCCCGTGACTCCACCCCCGCCGCGTCTGCGTTTTTCCCGTACCTCGCTCGCTATCTCCGCCGAGTTTGCGCTCTGCATTTTTATATCCGTGAGTTATGTGTTCAAAAATTATGAGAGAGGGACAGAGCGCGCCGAGGATTTATTGGATTTCCATTCGGCAATCTAGCGTTGTAAAGCGCTGGTAACGAGTTCAAACCGATGCAATTTTTTCGCCCAATCGCGTTCGTTCCCTTTTCCCCCCAGTCGCTGCTGCTGTCCGCTTCCTTTTTTCCGCTCGCTTTTTTTTTCATTTAGTTTATGAGCACGGGCGAGCCTTGTTTTTTTTTGCGCGCGCCTCGCTCGCTTGGGATTTTTGCGCCCGGCTAGCGCGCGCTGATTTTGGCCGCGCGCGTCGGCAAGTTTTATTTTGCTTGTTGGCGCGTGTTTTTTTTTGCCCCGCACGTTGGACGTATATATGCACACGCTACTTTTTTTTAATCAAGCGCCTCGTGCGTAGGTTGCGCGCAGCCGCCGAAATTGACGGGCCGTGCGAGCGTTTGGCTTTTGAAGAAAGGCGCGTGATTGAGTTTTTCGGAAACGGTGCTCGCTTGATTGACTGAACAGCGCGTAATTGACGAATGCCCGGCGCTGATTTGACGTTTCGCGGAAATTAGACGTGGTTAAATTAAATTTTCGAAAAATGAGGGACGCGATCCTGAATCACTTTAAATTTGTAAAGGCAATTATGCCGTATTTTGTAGCGATAAAGACATTTGTTTATTTGGATTGTAATACATTACAAATAAAAGATGAAATTTCATTTCTCTTTTTCAATATAACTTATGGTTATGCAGTACTTAAAATATATAGTAGTCTATTTAGTAAAAAATCTTTGGAAATCAAAAAATATTTTATTTCCATCTCTACTATAATAGCCATTTTATAGCCTGAAAAGCGGGAGAAAAGTGGCGTCTGATTGCCTCTTTTACTTTATTTCCGCATAATGCGGGAATAAAGTAACATACTTTAATTTTTTACGTTGGTGAATTGGGTTAAAACTAACAAAATTATAACACATAAATACAAAATAACTTTTCAAATCTATGAAGTGACCACAGTGGCGATGGGAATAAAGTACTATATGTAACACGGGATTAAAGTTGCAGATTATTCTCGCGGGTGAGTTCATTGCCCGAGCGAGCGTAGCGAAGCGAGGTTACATAATGTACTATTATACACTTATAACTATTGTTACGTATGAGAGGACAGGCTGAATAAGTCGCGTAAAAAATATGCCACGAGCGGGATTCGAACGCACGATCTCGAGGTTTGTAGGTCCGCGCTCTACCACTGAGCTAACGTCGCGATGCTTGCTCGAGAGCATCGCGAGTATCTAGTCCTTATCGTGAAGCGGATGCGTCAGGGCTCGGATGACGGTCGAGCTGAGCCCGTGACACTATATTATTTATGTCTAAAATGTACGTAAAGGGAAAATTCAAATCTTTGGTACCACTATAGTCGCTCTTAATTCTTGTATTTATATATTGTTTCTAATACACACTATTGAAATACGTAAGCGAGAGAAACAATTCTAAAGCCGAACCTCCTTTGCAACCGCAAAAGAATAGCAGCTCTCCGACTCGTTATCTCAATCCCCGCGTCACGAAATTACACGTTTTCGGTGCTCGTTATAGACGCGGCTCGAATGTCAAAAAGCTAAAACGGGGCGCAATAATCGCCGGCCGGAATAGCAACCCTCGATTAATCGTCGTCGCAAGGCAAATCGCCACGGATCCCATTAAAATGCGCATAAAAGTGCTGTATACGCGGCACAACGCGCGGACGCGTCGTCATCAGTGCCCTGTTTTGTCGCGCTTCCGTTTCACGCACGCCCCAATTTCGGGCCACTTACGCGTGTTAACGCCTAGAGTTTCTTCCCTCGACAGTTGGCGGTTTTTCGGGGCGAAATTGGCCTGGCCATGTGTGTATGAAAACGAAACAGTTTTTTTCTCATAGGTAAATAGATTGTGGTACTTTCGTTTTGATTATAGGTTGAGTTGATGACCATTTTATGAATTTTCTGAACGCAGTTTAATAATAGATTGGAAATTTATATTTAGAATTTTTGTTCTATTAATACATATAGAAGTTGAGATACTACATTTTTATTACTAATAACAACTTCTTTTTTATAACAAATAATATGAATAATATTCTTCATAATAATTATACATAGGATTGGAATACCATAATCTATGTATAATTTATACATAATCTATATAAAAACTCATTTCTGTATAGTTTATGTATTATTATTATTATGTTATTCCTGCCATGTAAAAAAATATGTATAAACTATACATAAATTATGCATAACGCGCTGTGTATAGACATGCATAATCTATGCATAGTCCATACATAATCTGCACATATCGCCTATGCATAACTCATGCATAGCAGAAAAAAATTAGTCTATATATATATTTTATTTAATTGTATAGTTCGCTCTGTACTTACTATTTTGAATCTCCTCCTCGCTATATCCTTCCTCAGGACAATCTCAATACTGCAAGGTTGAGATGAAGCTGAGTACCAAGCTATTTACGAAGAATGACGACATCTGCGAAGTCTAGGCATTCTCGGGTAGAGCCAGCCAGTGTATCGTTTCAAAGGTGTGGTGCGCTTTACAGGTAAAGCCAATTCTCATGTTCTCACCAACGTAACACCCTAGTGTTGTCGTCGTCGCAGACGTTGCTGTCGTGACCGTTGTCGTCGTCAAATTTGTATAGAGATACAAAAAATTACATTTCAAAATCTCCAACCTAAAAAAAATATCATTTCACAAAGCATCTATCTCGTGTTTTATTAAAATATTTTGAAGTAAATAAAGTAAACAGGAGAAATTTAAAATCCAACCGTGCAGTGGCAAGATGAAAATATTTTGAAGTCAAAACAACATGAAATTATCGGTGTCTCCTTGACAACCTGAATGTGTGATCACAGCTACATATTCAATACGAAGAATATTGAAATAATTTCAAGTAGGGTGTTACATTTCAATAATGTATAGGTACTGCCCTGGTGGAAATCCAAAACATTTTCTAACTATTAACTGGCCATTTATATTAGAAACTTGCTATAAAACGGGAATTTCCCTTTTCCAGTTTCTAGCTCCCGGTGAAACGCTTTTTTCCCTATTATTCGAACATTTAATAGATTGAAAAATAGAATGAGTTTTGCGAAGATAAACACAAGTTTGTTCTTGAGCATTTTAAAGGTATTAAAACTGATCAGTTTTTTTAGTCCGGAAATGGCTAGTAGAAGGCCTTTTGTTATGACAAGGAGTGAGAGAGACAGAATCTAATGGCAATAAATACATTCTACGTAATATCTTCAAAAGGACTACTGTAAATGGTTTTTCTGTCTGCTCATATTGTTTATATTTTAGTAAGCTATCAGTTACAGCTGAATACCGTCCAATTTAACGTCAATTCTTTAAGTAAATTTAAAACGAAAATTTGGAGGTTATGTCCAATCTATTAAATGTGCGAATAATGGGAGAAAAAGCGTTTCACTAGGGCCTATTAATTAGCCATTTTTTCTACCCATTTATTGAGATTGTTGGCTATTTCAGATAGACAAATTTCCATCAGGGTGGATTCTTTTCTTATTCTCACAAACTATATATATATATATATATATATATATATATATATATATATATATATATATGTATATATATATATATATATATATATATATATATATATATATATTGATAACTATTTTAAATACTTTTATCAGCTAATAAACGATGTCATTTCATGATCTTATCGGTTTATGCGTATATTTTATGATAGTGTTATTACTTATTACTATTGATAAATTAATGTCAACTACTACCTACATTTATATCGACTATTTGCATCGTTTGACTCAATTTATCATCTACATATATAAGTATGTTAGAAAATCATTCAACGTCTATTATGCAACATATTCGTGTCGAGAAATATTGTTTGGCCGATAGACTAAATATTGAGTCAATAAACTGCATCGAAACGTCTTAAAAATTTAACACGAACCTTGGTGTAAAATTCATAAAGATCTTTCAATACTGAAAATGATTCCGTCTTCTAAATTGCTCCAGCACGTACGATAACTTGAGAATATTTTTTTTTTAATTTCCTCATTATGATATTTGAGGAAGAAGGATTTAAAGCATAAGCCTTAGGTCTCAAAAACTTCGAAATACGAATTTTCATATAAAATCAGCGAACAGAATAATGTATATACTTTAAAGAGCTAACAGTGTCATAGTGTACAGTATAAAACATTATATTTTAAGCTCATAAAAAATTGATCCTATTTCACGTTTTAAAAATTATAGAATAATAATTCTTATAAAATTTTGAAGCTCCAAACTTATACTTATACTTATACATATACTTTAAGGCAGCATATTAAACAAATTAAAAAAAACTTATAAGTGTTTTAAACAAATGACTAAAAAGGGCTAAATTACACAAAAACCTGACGAAATAGAGCAATTCTGATGGAGTTTCGTTTTCAGCATAAAAAAATATCTACAAGAATCAACTATAACATGTTTTGTAATTTTTTTCTTGCAGGACTGTGTTATTTGTATTAACCAAATATTTTTGTTATTTTCTAATTTAAAATATAAGATTATTAATACATATAATCGTTTGTTATAGCTCCAACATAGTCCTGATAGAAATGTCAACCATAAATTACCTATTTTTTAGATAACTTTATGGCTATAAGAATAAGATTCTGCTTTTATTTGATAACTATATGTATGTACCAATTTAAAGACTTTAATAACGACCTTCTGATACTCGCCCACATGTTTTCGGCGGGAGAGCACGCTCGTACCCATAATGTCAATAAAGGTCATGGAACGCTTTTTATACTTCGCAATGCAATTATTTTGAATTGCCAGCAGTTCACCGGAGCTTCATCTTCGTGCTCGGAAACTGAGAATCGAAAAATTGGACACCAAGAACTTTTTTCGAAGGTTTTTTGAATAACATTGTATGATTAATTGAATTTCAATGCAAAATATGCACAAAACTGTAAAATTTCACATACCAGTTATGTTTATCGTACATTGTACATGAGATATTAAGAATCGAGAAACAAGATTGACACGTGAAGCTATGTGTGGACAAAATGTCAAAAAGTATGGACTAAAAAGATTTTTGTGTTATACTTTACGAAATTTACTTACTTTCAAACATGTTTTTAATGTTTTCTGCTGTGTTGACATGACATTTTGTTGTGATTGTAAAGCTTGTTTTGGTGGAAACATAATGTCGTAAATTTTCTTGTGATGGATTTGCAAATGCTTTTTGAGGCCACTTGTATTGTGATTCTTCATTTTTATTATTTTCAATATTTTGTCTTTTTCACGTAATAAACACGTGCTTTTCTTTCCATCTGAAGTTGATTCATATCGAAAATATGTTGTATATCGTATTTTTCCAGTTTCTTTTTCTGGGCACACTGTCGAATTACAAGGCGTGGGCGATGACTCTTTGTCTTTATCCGACATTTTCTATAAATCTTGTTAGTTAATTTTTTCGGAAGTTTTCTTGTAGATTAAATACGTGTAGGTTAAACTGCGTTCCCTGCGGTCGTGTGCTTGACACTGCGTCTTGTCGCTGTGCCCGCGGCGCTGTTCTACCGAGAGGCGCTGCTTGTATTCGCGTTATTGTTTACAATTTTTACGACGCTCGTGGACTATACAGTATACGTATTTCGTAACAGAAGTATATGTGGCTCTCTCACATCTCTTCGTGTGTATTTTGTTTTGTTAAAAGCGGAAGTTGCTGCAGACACTCTTTCTATAGCTTGACGCGTGCATTTCATTCATTGGCGCGTTAGGCATAATATTATCTATAATTTTCTAAATGTCTTCTCCTATTACATAACCATTTTTCGACACAATCTACAAGTACTCTATTGTAATCGATACAAAGATTGTTTCCGCAATGACTGCTCTTATAAGAGGAAATCTACAAAAAAGTTTACTTTCTCTCCTCAAACGTTGACACAATATTTTATGTATTGCACCTACAGGGGGCTTGTACTTCTAAATTTGATCTTATCTATTTATTGACCATCTGAAATGTGGTTGATTGGTTTTGCCTTTTCTATATTCCAATTATTTTATTGAAATATACGTAATTAAGCTGCGTTAGTTAACTATGCTTAAGTATAGAAAATTTGTAATGTTAAGCTGAAATGCACAAATCCATCACCCTCGAGCCAGCTTATGTTTTACATCGATTTAATATTTGCAGCGTCTTGTGTATACGAAGAATATAATTATATAAAATTTACATATTTTAACTTATTCACAATAATAATTTTCACGTTTAACAATTTGTTAAAAAATTATAATATGTAACATTTTTTTTCGGCAAGACCAAGATTTTCTCGGCAAGACCAAGACTGATACCAAGACGAAACAATAATTTTTGTTTAGAGGTATTGGCAAGACCAAGACAATACTGTTGCTTGACGATATTTTTCAATACCAAGACAATATTTAAAAAAAATCTCGTATTGTCTTGGTATCGTGAAGCCCTATTTAAAGTAAATTTTGGCATTTATATTATTTGAACTTATCGATATTTGAACTACTAGTAATACTTTTAGGTAGATTGTATGCTTGCCACATATATACCAGGCAGGCTGAATATTAAATAGGAATAAAAAATTAAATTAAATGACTATTAAAATGCAAATGAGGCAACTATTTTTACTTTGTGCAGAAAAAATTGTACATTTACTTCAATAAAAAGGTATCTACAATAATGTGTTCAAAACAACGTAGTCACTCTCTAATGATATTTCAAAATTGCTAATTAACCTTCTCGATATCCAATTACCCCCATGGACCTTACATCGACAGCCACCAAATACCCAGAGTGTCACACGCGTCTGCGTATACTTATTCACCAGTATATCAGAGACCAAACATCGTTCTTCGCCTCTCTACTCAAAACACGGCGCAGAGGATTAAAGACAGCGGCGCCGCCTCGGAAATCCGCAGATCCTATCCTCCTCCTCTCTCATACACTCGAACACCCGCTGTGCGAGTTTTCTCAACCTCGAGTGCGTTTATACATACTATACCTATATATACATGTATTATAGACCACAAGCGAAATCCTCGGTCGTGCGCGCGCACACAACAGCCACCCGCCGATCGCGCCCCGGGATAATGAAGAAGCGCGCGCGGCGCATGAAAGCGCTTGCAACGAGAAAAATCTCGCTCTCTCGAGTGGCCGGATTCCCCGGCCGCGTAAATAATAGCTTTTGTACGCGCGCATGTGTGGCGCATAAGAAGGCTACCGGTTGCCGCCGTTACAACTGCTGGCCTGTTTACCGAGAAGAGACAGGAGAGCGCGTGCGCGCGCGCGGTGAGAATGTGAGATTGAGAGGAAAATGCGCGCACACTGGGTTAGTTTTTATTCTGTGTGCGCGACAGAGGGATTTACAGATTTCGTCGATTATGAGCGTGCGACGGGTGTATATACTTATGCGGCGATTCGCTTGTGCGGATTAGCGCTTTGTGCGCGCGCAGTGTAAGGGCTAATGGAGGAACTTCTGTGCGCGCAAGTTGGACTCCTTGCCGAGACTGATGGGATCGGAATTGTGCGCGGAAATTTCATCAAACGGGCCGAATGAACGGCGAGTGTGCTGCTGATGAATATTTGAATGGACGAGTTCTGGTGGAGAAAGATGGATAGAGTGGATTTTGTAATTTAAAACTTATTTTTGGATGCAAAAAGATAGTAATTGTGTTAGAAAAAAGTAGTTCCTGATTGATTGTTAAAATAAATAATAATAATATCGTTAGGTCGGAGGATAGTTTTATTTTGACAAATATTGGTAGCAATATGTAAAATACATATAATTGAAACAGTTGGACTGTTACAACCGTGGGAGTTACTGCGCCCACACTGATTACTGCGCCCTATATCTTTTAACACAGAACGCAGCAACTGAGGCACAGTAATTAAAAGCCGTGTTCTTATGGAATGTCAGTAATTGCCGCATCACCCAAAGTTCGTATTGATATTTAAACGTTTATGGTTAATCTTGTGTAAAACTTTATGTTTTAATCGATCAAGATGTATGTTCTAATTAATAAAGTGAGTTAAATGCTCAGCATAATGTTCACTGTACGATTATACTCGACTAAACATCTGAGACGTTATGTTAATCACACAGTAACCCCCACCGCTACCCTAGTTATACAGTATCATCAGGTGTTAATAATACCTCAAAAAATCATTTTAATGATGTTTCATAATTCAAGTAATAAATCGACTTTAAATTAGCTTAATTATAAAATTTATATCAATAGCAATAATAAAAAATAAAGAAGTATCCAAATTTTTTCGTTTGATTAGAATGTTTTTTTACAATTAAACAATGATCGCTTTTGATTTTTAGATATGGATTGATAAGATATAAAATTTTATCTCCTCCTAATTTTTGCGCTCACGATATATTGTGTATAACAGTATTATCTCCAGTTCTTCGTAAATCTTACCTCGACGCAAGGTACGTAAATCCGATATTTTTTATAATTAATATTATAATAAGTACCAATAGGTTCTAATTTGAAGAGATACTGAAGTTTGATGAAGTGTATGATACAAAATTTGAAGAGCAAGATTTCATTTATGTTGTGTAACTTATGTGGGTTTTTATATAACGGTAATTTCTAACATAAATTAGTAGCATTACAGCAACTAATGCAATATTCTAAATAAGATATAATACAAATTTATTGTTAACTTTTATTTAATATGTAAGGTAACTCGAGGTAATTGTATGCTTCTGTAAGCATGTTTAGAAAAAACTGTTCGAAGGACGTCAAAATATAGTATATCTTCTGCGATGAAAAAAATTGAGGATACTCTAGGAGTAATATTGACTTCATATGAAGCAAAATTGTAAAAAGAGCGTTTTGACTATGCTACATCGTGTTTAATTAATTTGCCTAATTTAATCCAAAAAAGTTATTTACTTTTCTTTCAAGGTAAATGTATATAGATATACATACATTAAAATACAATCCATCTTGACATGGCGATTTTCCAGATTAATTCTCTTGTAAACAAGTGAAAATGATTCAGAAAATTTTGAAATAATTTATAAGCCATATTTTTCACATTTTCTAGCTACTTGTATGTCTAACAAGATTTCCCATAAAGTGAGGCCGAGGAAGTGGATGTGTGTGACTGAATTGGGTGAATTATAGGCGCAAAAGTATTTTACTTATATAAATGTAAAAAAAATTTTTTTAATCTTTTGTTTCATACGAATTTTAAGAAGTTGAGATCTCACTTTTCTGCCTGTACCAGTTTGGGTTGGATTTTCGACAGTGGTTATTTATGCTTTCGGATAAGTGAAGGTAGAGAACTAGAAAATATGCCGAATTAGATTAGCGGACGAATTACCTCGAGTTACCTTATATAAATAAAAACGTTACTCCTACAGATTTTGAAATGTTTTAAAATAATAATAAACCCACAAGAAATCCATTATATATAATTTTGTGTGACACCATATATTCAAATAATGGAAATCTTGAATTTGAAAAAAGATTTAAAAATTCATAGCTTTGTTCACAAATTACAAAAATAAAATAGCTTTGGTATAAATATATTTAATTTGTGAGTATTTATATATTCTACAAAAACTTAGAAACGGTATATCACTACGATATTTATCTCATTTGCTTTATATAATATCAGTTAAACTTTTAAGTATCTTGCCAGTTACAATAAGGTCAAAAGGATGCAGAAACCCTGGTAGAAATTAGACCAACCGTAATGGCCTATGAAGAGAGGTTCATCAACAGTTGGTCAATCTTGTTGGCCAACGGTTAGTGTTATAGTTCGTCAACGGTTGGTCAACCGTTGGTGTCTGTCCCGTTGCGCATCGCAATAGACGCGGAGCATTCGCAGTGTAAATCGGAGCAAAGTAGGCAGTTAACCTTACAGACGTTAGTTCGCACTTATTTAATATATATAATTTAATATTAATAAAATATAATTAATATTTATTCTGACATTTATTTATACTTACTATTATTTAAACCTTATAAACCTTAAGCTACATGAACTTGTTTAGATGTACGTAACCTAGCAACGGTAAGTATTTTGGATTTTATATATACGTTGGCCAACCGCTGGTCAACGGATCGTCAAAAACGTGACGAAATTAATAGGTTTATTGGCCAACGACTGGCGAAACCGTTGGCCAACATGTTAAAATTGACCAACCATTGGCCAATGGCTGGTGAACGTTTCTACCAGGGAACTTAACAAATTTTTGCACTCGAATCTGCAAATTTTTATTAGTTTTCGTATATCAGCTTAACAGAGGCCGGACTACAATCAGAAACATTCTGATTACTAGTTCGATATTCTACCATCTGAGCCGTCACCGATAATAGTCAAATTTATTCGACAATGATAAAATAATAATCAATATATAAGTTATTTGAAAACAAATATATTTTTATTGAGATGAAAATAACATTATTAATAAAAATGTATGCTCATTAGAAAGATGGAACGTTGGGCTGGCAAAATTGCAGTAATCACTGGAGCCTCTTCAGGAATTGGTTTGGCCACAGCAAAGGCGCTTCTTCAGCATGGATTAATTGTTGTTGGAATTGCAAGAAGAAGAACAAAAATGGAGGTATTACACATTTGTAAATATATATTGTGTTATTGAACATATTATTTTGATTCAAATAGTATGACACTTTCAGAATGAAATGAAAAACGCCAAAGGAGGTGATTTTCATGCAATTGAATGTGACTTAACGAATGAACAACAAGTAAATGATGCATTTCAATGGATAAAGAAAAATTTGAAAACAGTGCACATCCTCATCAATAACGCAGGATGTATTAAATCTGGAAAAATAGAAAGTTCGTATCATGCACTGAATATTATAAATACAAGAATAGATTATTTACATGTTGTCAATTTATGAATGATCAAGACTAACATGTATTTAAAATAAAATGTATTTTTAGGTGTCGGGTTTGATGAACTAAAAAAAGTAATTGACATAAATTTAAATGGAACATTACTGTGTTCAAAATTGGCAATTGACATAATGAAAGAATCAGGAAACACAGAATCTCATATTATCATGATAAACAGGTAATACGTAAAGAAGAGAAGAATTCAAGAAATTCTTATGAATATTTATTATATATTATTATTATTATTATTATTATTTGAGAAAGTGGTTGTTATTTGTCCTAAATAGTGAACAGTAATAAAAATGTATTTTTTTATATTTTAGTGAAATGGGCCATCGCATTCCTCCTCCTATTCCTAATTCAGATTATGGTAGTAATATTTATGCTGCTACGAAATATGCTATCAGAGCATTGGCACTTACTTTGAAAAAGGAACTATATGGTCAAAATATACGAGTATCGGTAAGAAAAATTATTATTGAATTCTGAATATATTATTTTTCAATATGATGACCAATAATAGTTCATTATTGAAAAAAAAATATTTTTAAAATACTGAATTAATAGATCAGAAAACAGAAATGCATATTTTGATTAAGAAGTAATAGTAATATTATTTACAATGCCTGATCAGGAATTTGTTCTTTGAAGAACTGTTCTTTGCACACCTAAATTTTTTTAACCTGTTAATTTTTGTTCTTTTCTAGAACCTTAGTCCAGGTGCCGTAAAAACAGAAATGCTTGATAGTATGATGGAAAAAATACCAGCAATAGCAGGCATAAGTACTATGAAAGCTGAGGATATCGCTGATGCAGTCACCTATATTTTAGCAGCACCACTAAGAGTTGAAGTCGAGGAATTATTTGTCACGCCTTTCCAAGTAACTTGTTAATATTTTATGCAAGAAGTAAATTTGTATGAACGTACGTAATTATTTAATTAAAAATTCTTGTAATTACATTGTAGAAACTTTACTAAGTTTATTTTTCTAAAATTAAATATTTTCTATATTTGATTCTGTGAAATTTTACAATTATATTAAAACATTTTACACCGATGAAAATTGTATGTATTACCAATTTTTGATAATTATAATAAAAATAATACTAATTTGTTTCAAAATATACAATAGACGGATTGCTTATGACAGCCAATATCAAAATCCGTATTCTTCACACTCTTATAAGCACCGGTCACACTATATATTTCACTCTATAGTCACGCCAACAAAATAGAGAGCAAACTCTCGGTATTTGCGTTGCGCCTTTTTACGAAAATCCCCCTACACACTCCGCATGGAACTCTGCTATATCTGGATATAACATCAACAAATCATTTTAACGATTCTAAAAAATTCAAGTATTAAATCGAGTATAAATTAACTTAATTACAAAGTTTTTATCAAAAACAATAACAGAAAGTAAAAGTTGCTTCCTCGTAGAGGAAGCTTTGTGATAGTAATTTTTTGAGTTGTTGTAAAAACATGTTATAATTGATATTCGAGGTGTTAGGAACCAAAATACATGATTTTTGAAAAATGTATGGATGTATATGTGTGTGTGTGTGTGTGTGTGTGTGTGTGTGTGTGTGTGTGTGTGTGTGTGTGTGTGTGTGTGTGTGTGTGTGTGTGTGTATACGCCTGGATCTCAGCTTCTACTTGATCGATTTTAACCGGACAGGTCTCATTCTTTTTGTTTTTTCTGTGTGATGGCGGGTCAAAAATCCGTTTTTTGATTGGGCCGATTCGTTTTTGTTTTATTTCGAATTTTCGATTTTCTCAAAATTGTTTGTGGCTTTTTTTCAATGATAGAATCGAGATATTTAAATCTAATGGGTAGCATTCGAAACAGCGTAAAAAAACCTATAATTTCAAAAAAAAAAAAATTCTCTAGCTATCCCGGTTCTCTTGTTATTGACAAAAACGTGTTTTTTTTTTAAAAGCTCATAACTCCGAAACTAAACGGTCAATTTTTTTGAGAAAAATCACGATAATGCAGAATATAAATAGCTATAAGCTCTAAAAATTTGAATCCATTCTTTTGGTTAGTTTTTGAGAAAAAAATTAAAAAATGAAAAAAACGAGTTTTCTATGTCCAACGATTACGGAAGTAAAATTGACTTAATCGCTTTAAAATTCCTTGTAGAGGTAGATTTTGCATAGTTCTCGGTCGAGTTCTTTGGGCAAAATGATTGGTCTAGAAATTTCAAATCGTAATTTCTCGAGAACGGTTCTATGTATCTGGATCGGATGGGTAGCATTCGAAAGAGAATTAAAATATCTATATTTGGAAAAAAAAATTTTATATCTAGCTATCACAGTTCTTTTGTTATGAACAAAAACAAAAACGTGTTTTTTTTAAAAAAGTTTATAACTCCTTAATCCTATCTCCTATCTTCAAAAATGATGGAATAGTTATGATATCAATTTATTAGTGGTTTGGTTGGTGGATGTAACGGGTTGCTAGGTCACAAAAACAAAAGTGGTGTAGTTTCGATAAAATCACAGCGCTCACCGCACGCTTCGAGAATACTAGTGATGTTATATATGTATATATGTATATATTATGTTAAACCTGGAAAATTCATGGCGCTTGATATAAATAAGTAAAAGAATGAATAAATTTGAAAATTAATACCTTTTAATCTTCAAAATAAATTTAATTATAATTATGGCATAATTTGTTGCAAAAATTATAAATTTCGTTATTAAAAATTAATTAAAGGAATCACAAAATTAAGTTTGAGGAAGCAACGGGCCAATGAATTGGCAGCGGTTTTTAGTTCGATTAGAATATTATTCACTATATTCAACTATATTGCGTCTCTTTTTTAACGTGTTTCATTTCTAGGTACTTTACTTTATCTTGCCATAATTCGGTTCACTATCGCTTGTAATTATTTAAATAGATTGATAAGTTATACAATTTTATCTCAACCTCATGTTTGCGATTACGATATACTGTGCGTAATATAGTATTATCTTCAGTTCATCGCGAATCTTAACTTGGTGCAAGGTATGTAAATCCAATATTTATTTGCAATTAATATTATTTATTTTAATTTGAATAAATACTGAACTTTAAGAAATCCCTTTAATACGGTTTCATCAAAATATAATAATACAAATTTTGAAGAGTAAGATTTGACTCATTTTGTGTAGGTAATGTGAGTTTTTCACGATAATTTCTAACAACAATTAATCAGTGTGAAGTTAAACTTGAGCCATGTGATAAAATGTACGTTAGAGACCTCCTCCGAAGTTCGTATGATGAAAAAAAGACCAGCAGAGGTAGGCATAATTATTTTGGAAGCTTAGTATATCGCTGATGCTGTCGCCTGTCACCTACATTTTAGCAACACCACTAAGAATTCAAGTCGAGGAATTACGTATTATGTCGTTCCAAGCAACTTATTAATATTTTATGTAAGATGTAAATTTGTATACATCCATACGTTATTATTTAATTTAAAATTCTTGTAAATAAGGTGACTAGGCTAATAGACGAATGGCTAATGCCAGTAAATGAACGGGTTACGTGATATTTTTAATAACTTAAATAAAATGCTTTTATGATACTGGTGAGTCAAAACATGACTTTTTTCAAAGTTTGAAGTTGGAGAAAGTGGCCTATGAGATCAGAAACATTAAAAATATATTTTGTTAACTATTTTTGTTGGCAAATATTCATCTCGTGGTGAGACATTGCAGAAATTTTAGGAAGAATTTCTATATTAAATCATTAATATATTTAAATTTGAAAAAAAAACTAAGTTTATTCTTCTTAAATTCAATGTTTTCTACATTTTTTCTGTGAAATTATAAAATTACATTAAATCATTTAACACAGATGAAAATTGAATGTATTACAAATTTTCGATAATTATAATAATAATAGTTTGTTTCAAAATATAATCGATGAATGGCTTCTGACAGCCAACAGCAAAATCCTCATTCTTCGTATTCTTAACACCCGAAGAGTCACACCAACGAAATAGCGAGCAAACTCTCGTCTCATTTGCGACGCGCCTTTTTACGAAAATCCCCCAACACACACCGCATTTTCCGAAACCACTCCCCTCCCCTCTCTTTCTCTCCCAAGAAAGAAAAATTTTCTTCTCTAGCGCTTCCTCACTCTCAAGACACCGGCTGTCTGCATGCCGCCTTTTTTCTCTTTCTCTTCTCTCTCTCTCCCCTCCCATGAACCTCCTTTCAATTGAAAACCGCGACGGCACGGCGGCTACTTTATATCGTCAATACCGGGAGCCGGGGCGGTAAAATTGGAGCGGAATGTGCACGCTCCGCCGGGCAAATTAGACTTATCTCTCGGCGATCGAATTCCGCGCGCTCGCACACCCGCAGCTGCTGCTCGACTCCTCCCCCTCCCCATCCTCGATCGGAGAGAGGATAGATACAGGCGAGGGAGAGAGCGAGAGAGGAACGTGGTTGCGGACAGAGTGGGAGTAGATGTGCGCCGCCGCGTGTCCGGTGCATTATGCAATTGGCGTACGAACGATTGCTTTGCGGGCACGCGCGCACGGCCCTTTGAGGGGGCCTAATTAGAATTGGTTTTGGTCTGCCTTTGCCGTATGGTATAATTGATATTAATGTTTCGCTAGATCCTTCAATTTTCTATTGTATTCTAACGTGTCGTGTCTGTTATTTAGGCATTGTGCATACCATTTTAATAAATTAAGAAAGTGACATAAATGTCGATTCGGACCACAAGGATTTAATTATGTACAATATATAACGAAGATTTCTAATAATCCTCGTATTCGTCTAATTTATAACACTATAGGATTAACATAGGTGATTTTTAAAATTATGTTAAAGAATGTAAAGTGCTGAATTGTCGCAGAGGACTGAAGATTTATTTTATACGAAATTAATAATTGTAATTTACTATGTTTCATAAACATTTCCGATACATATATCACCTCTTCAAAACTAATGTGCAAGCTGTTTCCATGAAAAAGGTCTTTCGCACTTCTCAGCAATTCTCATCTCGACATCTCAGCATTTCTCTTGACCTCCTGTTCATTCAGCACATAACTGAAAATGAACAAGAATATTAAGGAGCGCGAAAACGCGGGAAAAAGGCGACGCGGTGAGACGGAACATGGAACGAAAGCCCCGAGGTGTGTGCGACAACGGCGTCTTCTCTATACACATATTGAAATCGAAAAAAGGAAGTGGAGCGTGTACGGCGATCGGGCCACTCTCGTCTTTCAATGGACGCCGCCGCCGCGCGGCTACCGGTTCAAAAGCCTGTATACATGCTCACACACACACACACACACACAGATTTGCAAACAGTTTTGTCTCGGCTGCTCCTTTGCCTGCCGCGGATTACGCGTCTTTGGCTCTCCGAATTTTCTCCCGGAGCGTTTCTTTTCTCTCGTGCATAGCCGCGACTTCGAGTGTATGTATATGTATATAAATGCAAGCGCGCGTGCGCGCACGCTCTGTTTTGGTCAGTGACGAATGGGCCGCCGGCGGTTTCATCTGATTTTCTCCTGAGGCGAGGTTATCGGTTTCTCATTCAGCGGTGCATCTTCGATGAGCGGAGATTTGGTTGTCCTGCTGCGCTGGGGGAGCCGAATAAAAAGGAGTGTTGTATTACTGGATGTAATGAAAGAATAATTACATTTGTGAGGTTTCTAGGGATGTTGTAGTTTATGGTTTATCCTTTTAATTTAGCTACTTTAGGTATCACACAATGTTAGCACTGTGTATATATGAAAAATTGTGATCATTGTTTGAAGATATATAATTCACAGTGATTGTTGTGAATGTTAAAATTTAAACTACGTGGAGAGAAAGAAATAAGTAAAAATCCCAAACTGTCAAGTAACCCGGAGTCAGATCTGAAAATCCAAACTTTTTACCAAACTTTTTGGTACTTTTTACTAAAAGTTTTACAAATTTTAGAAAAAGTTTAGGAAAAAATGCCAAAAAGTTTGGTAAAATATTTGGGTTTGCAGGTCTGATTTCGGGTTATTTAATAGTTTGGTAATTTTTACTGGTTTCTTTCTCTCCGTGTATAATTACTTGATTATTTACTTATAATAATCGTACTCATAAACCAGCAAATGTCGATGAATGATAAAATAAAATATTTCCAGGAAGATAATTTAAAGCTAACTATAAAAACAAAACAATGTAATTTATTTGTCTAGTTTATCAATATATATTAATAGTTGTAATTTCCAATGTTAATTGTAGAAAACCAATAATTTCGGATACAGCTCAAAATATTATTGTTAAGACTAAGATATATATTTGGATGTTATTAATTAGAACGTTCATATAAAAGCATGCCTAATTCACATGCATTATACACGCTTACCGACATTCACTAATTTTTCAAATTTATTTTTTAATCTACATGTTTTCTCTAATATTCGAGCAGAGGCACATTCATTGAAGTAAACAGAGTGTGCGTGAGTTTCGATAATTTTGATGATACGAAAACTAACCGAGAAACGTGAAACATCAAATACATAAATTTGTAATTGAGTACAGCGTCCTCTTAATTGTTGCATTTTGCTTGATTTCCCTTACTTCGTAAAAAGTATAAGACACAATTAAATGTAGACAAAATTTATTCAACTATAACGTTTTTTTCTCTTCGCGAAGGCAAAAGGACAATAGATTACAAGATATAATAATTTATTTTACCTGCAAAAATCGTAGAGATTTACCGTCTAACCTTTCGTCGAACTACATGGCAAGTCCCGCAGTAAAAATCAGGAAAAAGATTAAAAAATCCTGCCGAAGGGTGGCTAAGAGCATTACTGATCCCGGCGCGCTCCAAATCTCACGTAACTTCTCTTACGAGTCCCTCGATGAAATCTTTGGGTGGTGCCTTCGGAAAGTCGGCCGGCTTTCCCTTGCGGCGCATCAGCAGATCATCAGTCCTTATCACAATCGGCTGAAAATCTCGCGTTCCCTCATATCTCCTATACCTCTCTCTCAACCTTTTGCGCAACTCTCAAGGAGTACAGAAGCTTTTAGCGCCAGCGCGGATGAAGTCGCGTTTAACCGGATTCCGCGCTCGCTCTCATCGTTCGCGATAATTATCTCTTTGGTCGCAGAATACTCGGAGCTAAGTCTAAAGTTCGGACATTTGGCTAATTGCTCTCCCCCTGCTCGTCCATTTTTATCGAGAGTGAGAATCGCGGACGCGGGATTCCCTCGTCGTGTATTGCGCGCGGATGAGGACGTGAGATATACGGAATGCGTGGGCCGGAAGATATACTTTGCCGTTACAATGTGTTGCTTCGTGTATCTCAGGGGGATTTCGTATGCAAATTGGGTTTTCTGAAGATAAGTGGCGATGATGGGTATCTAAAGTGAACGATTAACGTGCGTTTTAAGTTTAGCCAAAAACTTTTTTTTTCATCTCTAGATGAGCATGATGGAAGCAATGAGATTCACAAGCAACGATTGTTCTCAAAAATGAGCTATTCTCAGTATTCATAATTACAGCTAAAGTTAAGCCATACTTATTATTTATAATTGCATCTGGAGTTGAGATAAGTTAATCAGTATTTAATGATAAAAAATCAACACGTAATGGCGCATTATAAGTACGCTATGTAGTAATGGTTCTGTTATACAAGTATAAAGGTAGTTTAAAAAGTTTATAATATGAAGTAATTGACCGAAATTAGATTATTACAAATAAGAAAAAAACATTGTAAATATTATAATGTATAATAGATTATTATACAGGTATCATAAATTGTGAAGAGTTAATTAATTTAAAACCAAAAAGTAACTGCTAAATTGGGAACTTAGTAGTGTGTTACGGGTGGTAACATCGCATAGTTATTATTAGAATTATATTATAGAAAAATTATTTATAGGTAAATGAAATAAGTAATAACTATCGTATTACAAAAATGTGCCTAATTAATTTGTTATGATAAATAATTTCAATACCATCCTATACCACAAAAACTATTTTAATCTAATCCTTGGAAACAATAACCAAAAACAAATATTTCAATAAAATTATCACCCATCAGCGAAGCCTTCACCAAATGAGAGCCACTGGCACGTAAGGTAGCCTACCGCGCGCAGAGCGAGCAAATTATCTCCTCTGCGCCCGGTACAAGCGAGACACTAGGTTTATACGGGAGTCCGTGCGTGGCAGGAGAGAGAATCCAGCCTCATCCTCCACCTCCTCCCTCTCATTGTTCTCCCCCTCTTCCCCTCTCCTCTCCTTCACCTAATCTCCCTCCCCGCGCTCTCACTCTCTCTCTCTCTCTCCTTCGCGGTGCTCCAAGTTAATTAACTGTGTATACACGCCGCGCGCGCACTGCCGACTCCTACTACCGTTGTCTCGCTCCCGCCAATTGCCGTCGAGATTCCCGGCCCTCCTCTCTCGCGCGCGCATCAGCCGTGTATACACCGCACCGTCGCTGCGGCTACGGCTGCTGCCGTCGTCGATAGTGCGCATGCCTACACCGGGAATTCGCGCGCTCAAGCCATCAGCGTGGGTGTGCGCATTGCCACCACTACTTTTGCTTCTTGAACTTTAACGCGAGATCTGAAAGTGTGGCTGTGTATGAGTGTTTGTGGGTTGGATGCTGCGGGGCGGAGTGGAAGGAGGTATGAGCGGTGTAGGACCGTCTAAAAAGAGGTATTGAGAATGGGCGAAATTCAATTTTGTGTTTCAAGTACGTACAATTTATTTATTTATTATTTAATTGTTTGGTTTTACAAAACTGTATTGAAGAAGGAAACATTTTATACATTTATTATAAAGGAAATTTGGCTTTGATGTGTAGTAAATTTCAAATTTGATTGAATCGGTTATGCCAACAATAATTGCTCTAATATAAAAGAAAAAATTAATAAAGAAATAATATCTTAACCAACAGAATAAAAGTTTAGATTAGAAAATGACTGTAATACATCAAAGGAAAGCCTCCAGAAAAGCGTTAATTAAACTCTACCCACACCTACTAACGCGAGCTCGTACGTAGCGCAGCACAGCTAAAGAGGACACGGAGCTCATCCTCCTCGTCCCCCGACTCTCGCGGCATGATTTCATCAAGTAAACCATCGTGCGCGTGGATAACTCGCTCGCGACAGCGACTATATACGACAAGGACGACGTCGACGATGCTCCGGCGCGCCCGCCGGAATGAACGGCAACTCCTCAATTTACTAAATCCGCGGCTTATATTATGCTCTGCTCGCTTCTCCCTTTCGCCCCCGTGTAGCTAGCTCTAGCTGGATACCGGGTTTATTTCTTTTACGCTTACTTCGCGGTCGTGCATTTGTAAATTTTTCGATGTCTTGAAGGTAAAATACCCAATACCGGGGCAAAAACAGTATTGCAGAAAGTTTAGATTATACATATTTTAAAATAAATAAGTGAAATTTCTTAATTCTCTTGGACATAATTAATTAGTTTTGGATCTTTTTTACTATTTTATACTAAAGGAAGCTTATTTTCATACTTCTTTGTATTAAATAAGTAAGTTCAAACATGTACACATGAATCTGCGCTATAGCGGGACAGCATATCCCGAGTAAAAACTGAAATCAGTATACATTACTTGAAATAGAGACCTGATCAAGTGTCGTGACTATGGCCTGATCATAACTGTCACGCTTTTCTTATCGAATGCCTGACCAGTGGCACGTTATCTATAGCCTACAGCGTTAGTTTGCAATGTTTTCTTGATGAGTATACACTAGAAAAATATTTAAACGTATCCTGGTGGAAATCGATTCCATTATTTGCCTAATAAATAGCTAGTATAACCAATAATCGTCAAAAACTAGACACTTTTCTTGGCCATTTCTATCCAGCGATGAAACGATTATTCCAATCATATTCACCATTTAATAGACAGAATAAGAAAATAAGTTTTTTCACAAATTTACATTAGCTTATTTATGAGTATTTAAAAGATATCAAAGTTAGCCACTTCTTTTAGTTAGAAAATGGCTAATAAGAGGCTTGCTATTATGACGAAGAGTGAGAATCAAACGGAAAAATCATTGTTTTTGCTTCTATCCCCTGAAACAGTAATATAAACGAATTAAATACCAATAATTCGTGTTTACGTTTAATTTAGTTATCTTTTTTTAATATTTGGTTTTAAATACACGATCAGATTATAGAGAAAATTTAGTAAAAATATTTTTTAAGGTTACCTTATCCCTATTAAATGGAAAATATGCCCGAAAAAATCGTTTCATCACTACCCAGAAATTAGCTATTTTTACTAGCTATTTATTAACTTTCTGGCTATTTTGGTAGAGACAATTTGTACCAGGGTATTAATTTCTGTTTTAGCAAAATTTTAATTTAATAATTAAATATTTAATGAATATTTACATACCATAGATAATGATAATCCAAGACAACTATGGAAAATTATAAATTCCAAACTGGGTAACAAAAATAAAAAAGATAATAATATAAGTGAAATATATGATGAAAACGAGGAGATAGTAAAAATCCCATCCAAAATTGCGAACATCATGAATGACTATTACGGCAAAATGGGCAAAGAAATGAGTGACAAAATTACTGCCCCAAGTAACAAATTTATACAACTACAACCAAGTAACTTAAATACAATTTTCCTACATCCTACAAATGAAATTGAAATTAAAAAAATAATTGAGAATTTGAAAATCAAGAATGGTGGAGTTGACAAAATAAATGCTAAGACACTCAAAACAATATCTGATCTTATAGCAGATCCTTTGGCACATATATTCAATAAATGTATTGAAAAATCAATATGGCCGGATGCGCTAAAAGCAGCTGAAGTGGTACCAATTTATAAATCAGGGAAAAAATTACAAGTTAATAACTACAGACCTATATCATTAATATCGAATATAGCAAAAATCTTTGAAAAAGTAATCTATGAAAGAATTTTTGATTTTATTAAAAAACATAAAATATTAAGTGAAAAACAGTTTGGCTTTATTAAAAGCAAAGGAACCACAGATGCTCTAAGCTGTATTATAAAGAGGATCTATGAGAACTTAGATAAGAGTAAGCCCATTATAGTCGCATTTCTGGATCTAGCAAAAGCCTTTGATACAGTTGATCATAATATACTTTTACATAAGTTGCAAGCATACGGGATAAGAGGCAATGCTTATAATTTAATGCAAAGCTACTTAACAAATAGAAAGCAGAAAGTAAGAATTGGCCAAAATGAGAGTGAACCGATAACAATAACGGTGGGAGTGCCACAAGGAACAATTCTTGGGCCATTACTTTTTATATTATATATAAATGATCTACTTATAACAATGCCAGAAAACTCAATTTTATCATATGCTGATGACACAGCAGTTATATCGTCAGGTAAAACCTGGAAAGAAGTTGAAAGTGAAATGAATCTATATCTTGAAAAAGTAGCTATATGGCTTGCATTGAATAAACTAACATTAAACATAAGTAAAACTGTGTACATAACTTTCGGAAATTACTGTGACAGTGTACCAAAAAATTTAAATATATATATTAACAAAGAAAAAATAAAGAGAGTTGACTCGTGTAAATATTTAGGAGTAAATTTTGATTATAATTTAAAATGGGATGAACATATTAACTACCTAATCAAAAAAACAAGTTATTTAAATTTCATCTTTTACAAAATCAATAAATTTATGCAAACAAGTACGTTAAAGGTTATTTACTATGCGTTTTTTCACAGTGTTATTAATTATGGGATAATTGCCTGGGGAGGTGTATATAAAAACAATCAACATTTACTTCAAAATATACAAAACAGACTACTTAAACTAGTTTTCAAAAACACGTTTGAGCAAAATAAACCTATGAATATTAAGCAACTATTCACATGGGACTGCTTAAAATATCATTACAGCGAAATGAAAAATATATTCACAAACTCAAATAGTAAGACAAGAAATAAAGCTATATTATTACCAAAAATTGACAAAAGAGTAAGCGAAAAAAACAATTATATAACTGCAATAAAGACTTTTAATATACTACCAAATGAGCTCAAAACTCTAGATATAGACAAAAGACCCGCAAGGTACAAAATAAAAGAATGGATTGTGAAAAATATTTATTGAAAACGAGTTGAATATTCCTTGAAAACGATTTGATACTATAAGTTCGTTATAGCAATTAAGTAATTCAAGTCAAAAATTTAGATAATTGCACATCGCATATTTACATATTACTGTTTAGAAAGCCTATTATGATGTTAAAAATATTTCATAGTTTTAAGAATTAGTATTAGTTTTAATTTTAAGTATATTATATACTCCGGACCTGCAAACAGGAAATTTATTTTTCTCTGCAGGGTTACAATAATATAATGTACTTCTATAATGTACTCTGAATAAATAAATAAATAAATAACAAAAATAATGGATAATTGTCAAGACAGAATAAAAAAAAAAAGCAGATTGAGAACTTACGAGCAAAAAAATATCGCATAAAGAAAAACGTAAAATCTTCAAGTGAAAGTGACAGTGAAAACGAAAATACTACGATTCCAAAAATAATGACAAATAGTACAAAAATTAATTATTTTACTGAAACAGAAAATGACGAGGACTTGAGTGATGATATTCAAGACAATAGTTTTAAAATTAATATCAGTAATGATTTAATGACTGATTTATCGATCTCATGTGAGAGCGAAAAAGAATATGTGGACGAAAATGATAGTCAATTATCATCTGATAAAGCAAATACGGACAACGATAATGAAAATACATTTAATTATAAGGATAGCGACCTTCCTGTAACTGATTTATTAAAAACTTGGGCAATTGAAAAACAAATTCATGATAAGCACTTCAGTCAATTACTATAACAATTTTGCAACGGGAATTACCATATCTTCGAAAAACCTCTCAAACATTTTTCAAAATTAAAAGTAATATGCAGCATAAAATAGAAAACTTCAACGATGCTGCTAGTAAAAATGACTTTGAATTCGTTTATTTCGGACTCACCAATCAATTACAGAAAATTATCAATCCAATTTTACATGAAGAGACAAAGCCTATACAGTTGCAATTTAATGCAGATGGCCTTCCTCTCTTCAAGTCTAGTAAAAAAGAATTTTAGCCTTTTCTTTGCAGAATTTATTTTGAGCCAGATATTTCCAAGCCATTTAATCTAGCTACATATTTTGGCGAGGGAAAACCGAAAAGTGTTGAAAGGTATTTATACCATTTTATTCTGGAATTAAATAATTTATTAAGAGATGGAATATATGTTGGTGAAAAACACTTCAAATACATACCTGCACGGGCATTTGTAAAACAGATTAAAGGCCATACTGCCTATTATGCGTGTGAAAGGTGTACACGCAGAGAAATGATCTGTTAGTGGTAAGAGGAAAACCTTTTTCTCAAAATCCTGTTGTAGTAAAACGATTATCGTTTTAAATCTAGTGTATTGTTCTTAGAGAAAAAAATTAATTTTTTGTTTCAAGATTATACTTTTCTTATGCCAAAATCTTATTTTTTAATGTCACAAATAAGTTCCTTTTTAGACAAAATGATATCCTCTTGCTAAATGAGGACTTTCTCTTGAGAATGGACCATGTTCATAAAGTTTTTACTACAAAATGATTTTCCTTATGTGACAAGAAGAAATGAGAGTAATCACTACAAATAATTAATTTCAATACAATTAAATATTAGTTATACTTATGGAAAGTATGAATACAATATTTAATGAATAAAAGAAGAATTATCTCTTCAAGTTAAGTAACTGTCGAGATATGAATTTTTAAAAATCAATTGATTCTTCTGAAATATACAGTGCGTTCCAAAACTATAGAAACACCTAGTTGTAACACGATAAACGTAGCGTAGACCTTGCAAATGATATAATAACCGGGCCAATCTTTCTTTAACATATTTTAAACATGAAATTTGAACGAAATCATTTGTTTCTAGGGATTAAAAGACATCAAAATATTTTTTTTAATCACTTTATTTAAAAAATAAACAAATTATCATTAATTTCGCCGTCCCATAACTATAGAAACACTATAAAAATTCGCTATTAAACTGAGTAATACTTCTATTTTTATTTATAGTTTTTATTAAATTGTTATCAAATAATATAAATTTGACTATTTTTATATATAGAATATATTTATTTTCAGAAGATAGTCGACTTTTTCTTAATAACTTATTAAATAATTTAATTTTCAACTGCGTTTTTACACAATAGTTTATATAACAAATATTTTAATCTTAGTTTGGCTTATAAAATTAATTTTTTATGTATGTTTATGTTTATAATTTCGCTATCTGTTACTCCCAGCCCAGTTTATATGTGTTTTACTGACCCACTGTCGGTAATGCAGATTCTTTTTTAACCTGCAGTAAAAATCGGCGTAACGACGAAAGCTTTTTGCAGTTCATTTGATTGTTTAAGTAGTACGCATATACGTATTTCACTTGTTCACCACTTGTTGACATTAAGATTTGAGTTATAATTAAATATATTTTCTATTGAATAGAGTTATTTTTTGTAACGAACTTACAATGCCGAGAGGTAAATATTTAACTGATCTTGAAAAAGGACGAATTCAAGCATACCGTGAAACTGGGTTAAGTCTTAGAAAGATATCACAGAAGCTTGGTAGATCTTTGAAAGTTATTCATAGTTTTTTAAAAGATCCTTCACTGTATGGTACGAAAAAAACAGGTGGCCAAAAAAGTAAGATTACGCCTCGATTGCAACGGCAAATTGTTAACTTAGCTAGTAATTCTATGATTAGTTTGAATAATATCAAAAGACGATTACCAGTAACCATTTCTAAATCATCGGTACATCGAGTATTGCAACAATCTACTGTTATCACTAGACAAAAAATGCAGAAAGCTCCGAGATTACTGCCAAGACATAAAGATGCTAGACTCGAGTTTGCTAAATTGAATATGTATACAAACTTTAAAATGGTAAATAATTATTAACGTTTTAGATTAACGAAAAACTGTGATGATTTTTAATTTTTAAGGTGGTATTCTTAGATGAAAAAAAATTTAACCTTGACGGACCAGATGGAGTGCACTCTTATTGGAGAGATTTACGAAAAAATCTCCAATACTTTTCCCGTAGAAATTTTGGTGATGGCAGCTTAATGGTATGGGGAGCATTTAGTTTTCATGGAATCTTGCCGTTGGCATTTCCATCTTGCAAAATGAATTCAGCAGAGTACATTCGTGTGTTGAAAACTAATTTATTACCTTTTTTGGACAGCAATGAAAATTTAGATCTAATTTTTCAGCAAGACAATGCGGCAATACATGGAAGTCGCGAAACAAAACAATGGTTAACTGATAATGACATTTTAGTTTTAAAATGGCCTGCGTGTTCTCCGCACATGAACCCAATAGAAAATCTTTGGGGTATTCTTGTTCGTGAAGTGTATGCCGATAATAAACAATACAATTCTGTTCGAGAGTTAAAAAATGCAGTCCTGCAAGCATGGCGAGCGATTGATGTAAATACCATAAATAAATTGGTCGCCAGTATGCAGAGCCGTATTTTTGAATTAATAAAAAACAAAGGTGGGCCAACAAAGTATTAAAATTTATTTATTTTATGTATTAAATTATTCAAATTTGTTTATTTTGTTTAAAATTAATGTAAACTAATATTTTATAAATAATTAATGAAAATGAATAGAAGTATTACTCAGTCTAATAGCGAATTTTTATAGTGTTTCTATAGTTATGGGACGGCGAAATTAATGATAATTTGTTTATTTTTTAAATAAAGTGAAAAAAAAATATTTTGATGTCTTTTAATCCCTTGAAACAAATGATTTCGTTCAAATTTCATGTTTAAAATACGTTAAAGAAAGATTGGCCCGGTTATTATATCATTTGCAAGGTCTGCGCTACGTTTATTGTGTTATAACTAGGTGTTTCTATAGTTTTGGAACGCACTGTATAAAGCCTTTTTTGATACTCCCCGTCAGAAGCTTAGTTAGTCGTGTGGTTAAGGTACTGGCTTTCCAATCCAAAGGTCGAGGGTTCGATTCCCAGTCACTGCACTTCCAGAACTATCCTCGAAAACATTTTTTCTTCGGTTTTTTCACAAAGTTAACCAATATTAATTAATTATTAAAATAAAATAAATAAAATATATAAAAGGTATAAATAATAAAATACATAAAAAATATAAATAATCCCTTCTTAAAAAAGTGATGAGCGGCCATGTTGGAGCATCTAAAGGCTTGATTTTGATTGGTCGATAAGAAGAAGGCGCGAGAAATTTACTGTCTGGAATTTAATGTTTGAATTTTTTAATGGAATTTTTACATTTAGAGTAGTATAAAAATGATTAAGTTCTGACTTCGAAAAAATACTTAAATAAGTTAAAAGTAAAACATAATGAAGATAGCATACATAACCTCACAAACACAAAAGTACACGCGAAGCGCGTTTCCAAGGAAAAGGTTCCTTGAAAAGAAAGATCAGAGGTTGGGCGTCTTCGTTCAATGGAACTATTTCTAGTTCTTTCAAGACGAAATCATTACTTGGCTGTTTGAAGCCTTGCACATCGATGATGTACTTCATTTTAAGCGTCACGACTGTCGGGAATATACTGAACGTCGGATGTTCCAGCTGGATTCTTGGAAATTTAGACGAGTTTCTTCAAGTCTCCGCTAACAGAGCAATCGATGACAATAAGTGGCGCGTGAGGAGGTAACGGAGCTTTTTCAACATAGGCTCAGGATCTTTACCATAGTATCACTTCTGAAAATTGGCATACATGTCGTATAGTACGGCATACTGATTACGTGTTACATCTAAATTGAGATTTCCGTATGGATATAGTATTGTGAATTGAGAAAGTGTTTTACGTTGCTGATATTGCAGTAATAGAAGCGACTAGCGTTCATAGCTCTCTGACCTTTTCGATCCGTCTGGAAGGCGGGAATAACGAAGTGAGGTTTCTCCAGCTGGTTAGATGTTTTGACAGTCCACACATGTTTCGACGTAGTTGGTAGAAGTGGATATTAAACAACTCCCACGCGCGAAAACTCATGGTAATTGGCCGATCCTTTTCTATGAAGCCGAGGAAACGAATTTTGTGTTTGTCCGCGACCACAAAATAGGGTATGAGCCATTCAACATGATTGAGTTCAATTTTGAATTCTTCGTATACTGGCTCCACTTGCGTTTGCTTCAGGTAATGTGTACTTACCGACAAATTTTAGAATGTATATTTCTTTTGCAAATAATAATAGAATTACTAACAAAAAAAATTGAGTATAGTATTTACATATACGGAGCGCCTGAAAGAGCTGTTTTTCCACAAATTTACTCAGAATTTATTTAATTAAATAAAAGCCGCAATGCCGATAAGTAGGGATCTGTATACTTCGAATTTTGCCAGTTTTAAAAAGTGTTTATCTCATGGAAATGCTGATAGAATCGCACAAAAAAAATCTGAGCATAGTATTTACATACACGGAGCGCCTGAAAGAATTGCTTTTCCAAATAAACGTTCGAATGTTTATTAATTAAATAATGAAATTGGGTTGATTTTGAGGTTCACATCGCCTTAACGGCATTCAAATCCTGTGTTGACCACTATTTTTCTATAGTCTTCGGTAAAATCCATAATCATACTAAGAGGGATGGACACGTCGAAGTAGCCATCATCACATTGTCACCAATGTGGGGATTAGGGCCCTATTTTCTCCACGTTCCAGGAATAGGAAGGGAGAAAGAAATGAAGAGAGTCGGGTTAACAGCAACAAGGAGATTTGTTGTACTGAGAAGGAGTACAGTGGACACACGTCCACACGCTCTAAGACTTGAGCAATGACTGTCGCTCGCAGGCGGCTGCTCGCCGAGCGTAACATGGCTGCTTCTCTCACTCTTCGCAACTAGAGTGAAAGGCAAAATAGCAGTCCCTACATAAACACGCCACGAAAATTTGGAATTTCTAACAGCTTTGCATACTTGAGCACATCATGATCGGTGAGAGCACGATCGGGCAGTTTTACTTCGAAGTTTTTTTATTTAAACCCCCCTGTAAGGCTGCATAGCCATCCCTGTTTTGTGTGGTTTTAGATACAAACCACACAAGGCAGAGTCTCTTCTAACTGCAATTTTGCAGCTTGGGCATCGTCAACAGCTTTCGCGATTCCAGCAGCCCTACCTGCAAGAGCACCAGTAGCGTTCAAACCGGCAAAAACAGGAATAAGAAATGATAGAAATCCACCTACTTTTGCTGGAATGGATAGTACTCGAGGAACAATAATGCTACTCTTACCACCAGCCTTTTTGACAGCTTCACGAGCAGCCTTCAGAGCAGATTTGATGACCTTTTTAGCACATTTTTCAGGAATCATTGCTTTAGAGGCCATCTTGACTATGTTATTCAACGAAATGGATAGTTTCTTACTATTGATGCCGAATTTTCTCTTCAACTTCATAGCGTTTGTGATAGTGTATGCAGCTGCTTTTTCACCTAGTCCAGCGTTTCCAACGGTAACTCTTCCCCAAGCTTTGTCCGCAAGAATTTTGTCTGCAATGTTTCTAGCTCCGATATTTTCTCGATTCTGCGAGTATATTATATCGTGCTCCTTACAAGTTGCATCGAGAGGGTTAATTCCTGGATCTCCTCTATCCAAAAGTTTAGCTAATTTGGTTCCTGGTCCACAGTACTGATAACCCGGGATGTTAAGTTCAACTGGAAAGCTGTTGAGAAGCTTATTCACGAGACCACGACCTTTCTTTCGTCTATGTATGATTATTACACGTCGGTGGTTGTCTAACGACTGATGGTGTGAGGGTATGTAAGCCCCTATTTATACCCCACAGAGTTAGTCGCTATCCAGACAGCACACATGAAGTTTCAAACGCAATCTCTCAAGCTCCCAGTGGTGAACTTTGATACCATTGTGGAGTAGGAGGAGAAAACAGAGACATGGCGAGTTACTTCTAGGCAGCATACGTGCAGTATTCTACGGTCCATCCAATTGTGGTAAGACCTACAGCTTGCTCACACTCATAACGCATCGTAATGGCCTGAGATTTGAAAACATTTAGGTTGACTCGAAATCGCTGAATCAGTCCAAGTACAGATTTTTAAAGAACTTCTGCAATCGATAGATGGCGTTCAATAATTTTCCTTCAGTGAACATGTCGAAATCGTTGCACCTGACAATGCATTGCCGAATTCCGTTATTGTGTTCGATGACATAGCATGTGAGAAGCAAGATAACGTAAGAGCGTTTTTCTGCATGGGCAGATACAAGAATGTGGACTGATTCTATCTCTGTCAGTCGTACGCTCACATACCAAAGCATCTGGTAGATGATAACGTTAATTTGTTGTCAATATTTCAACAAGACGACATGAATCTCAGACACGTGTACGAGGATCAGGTGAATTCGGGTATGAGTTTTGCACGATTCAAAGATTTGTGCTCAAAGTGCTGGGGACATGAAAAGTGTGGATTTCTCGTTATCGACAAAGAAAGGCCCATTATGGTGGAAGGTATAGAAAGGGTTTCGACTGTTTTGCTATAAATGCGGGATGGATGTAGATGTCTATAGCACCCGTTGAACGTTGAACTGTCAACATGTCTGAATTTCGATGAGAGAAGAATATCCTCCATCAGCTTATTAAAGCTAGGGATACTATTCGACACAAATACAATTTATTGAAGCTTTCAAAAGACAATGTCAAGCGAGTGTTGGGAGAAACTTTTCAACCAATCGTTGAGCCACTTGAAAAGCTCGTAGCTGAATAGTCCAAAGAAGCATTGAGTAGAGCTGTTAAATACGATGAAAAATCTATCAAACGCGAGGAAGAGTATGATGATATGCAAAAGCAGGATGATCTATTATAAGCAGTTGGCATATCTTTTGAATCAGCTACGGGCAATGATGAAAGCAATGATAGATATTTGCAAATTCTCAGTCAAGATCGATATCTTTTGAATCAGCTACGGGCAATGATGAAAGCAATGATAGATATTTGCAAATTCTCAGTCAAGATCGATACGTAGACAAAATTTATGGTGTACGCAAAGAGAATGGACGATTCATGATTGGTAATTTCCCTATAGACTTGGAGGGTAGCTATACCGATGTGAACGGGGCGAAGTATGCGAAAAATCATGGATTACTTGAATTACTCATTACAAAGTAGCCCAGTGAGTCAGATTACTAATAGTGATATGGAGAATTACCGGAAAATACTTGAAGCATCGTCAGCACACAAGAGATGCTATGACGGTAATAAAAAAATTCGTTTTCACAACAGCAACAAATTCAAATACATCATTGCTCCCATGTTTGAGAAACAAGGTGCTGGTGCATTAAGTTTGGAAAGAATGAATACTACTATGGACTATGTGTATTGAGACGATCCAAACGAGCTGGTAGCACGTTTAAGATTACTTATAGCTGAACAATCAGCTGGCAATCCTCGTCACGTGAACGAGATTCACTCGATAATTGAAGAATTGCGGGAAGGAGGGTATATATCGTCGTGCAGTACGAAAAAAAGCCAACTTGGAAGTTACAGGCGAAGAAAAGCCAAAAACGCGTCTAAGGCGAAGAAAAGCCAGTTTGGGTCCTCCCAGACGAAGAAAAGCCAGTTTGCGCCCTCCCAGACGAAGAAAAGCCAGTTTGGACAAAAAATCCCAACTGACGACATTTCGCGCAAGAAAAAATCCAATTTTGTTAGCGAAAATACTTGTACGTACGCGTATTGATAAATAATGCTGTATATTATGCCTGTAAATTTTAATTATCACAATAGAATTACTATTGATACTATTAATAAGCGGTTCTAGGAATCCTGAATCAGTGTACTGATAATTCCACTTTTTGTTATCATTGTCTCTGAACATTTGTCAAAAGCACTGCAATAAGTAGTTCATAAATGATTGCGTACGTGTAATTGTACATTTATTATACTATACCCTGGTAGAAATGGTAACCAACCGTTCACCATCCGTTTACGAAATCGCAAAGGTATGGCCAACCGTTTGTTATTTTATCACGGAAAAAGCCTTGCGGTTGGCCAATGAATGCTATAATAAGAAAAGTGATTTCTTGATACAAATAAATAAATGAAAAAAATGAAAAAAAAATGAAAAAAAATGAAAAAATCAAAAGATTAAAAAAAATAAAAAAATGAAAACAATTTTTAAAATGAAAAAAAAATTCATAAATTAATTAATTATTTAACAAACCACCACCCATCCTCACACGATGTGTGAGTATAGGTGGTAGTTGTTGATATGATGGTTTGCACACAGCCGACTTATAGCCGGCACTGCGCCTACTCAGCAGCGGGCGGCGCGACGGCTGCCGCTCGCCGCCTAGTGGAGCGCGCGAAACTCTCGGCGGCGCGAAATTCAAATTGACAATTAAGCAGCATTCGAATGGGTGAAAGCGGGGAAATTCGGATATAGTATATAGTATATAGTATATAGTATATATAGTATATAGTATATAGTATATAGTTTTCATATAGTATATAGTTTTCATAAAGTATGTAGTATATAGTTTTCATATAGTATATAGTATATAGTATATATAGTATATAGTATATAGTATATATAGTATATAGTATATAGTATATAGTATATATAGTATATAGTATATAGTTTATATGTATATAGTTTATATAGTATGTATAGTATATATAGTATATAGTTTATGTAGTATGTATAGTATATATAGTATATAGTTTATATAGTATGTTGTAACGCGTGTCTAGCCGCGATTCTAATCTACCGCGCGAAGGTAGTGAGCGCGCGCGCGCAACTCCTGCGCAGCCGAATCAAGGCGCGCCGCGCGTAGCGAATCGGTCTCGCGACGCGTAAAATGCCCGTCATCCGTCGCGAAGCTGCTAACTTGTTCCCGCGAGAAAAGGGAGCCATCTTCGTGTAGACTCTCGTGCTGTGCACATCGTCGGCTTACCATATCTCATATTTTAGTGTCCGCGCCGTCCTTTTTATTTTTATTACCGCGAGTGTAGAGTGGAGGCGCCGACCTGCAAGCGTGCGAGAGAGCAAGAGTGAGGGCAAGTCCGTGCCACTTGTGCCACGAGCGAGAGACGGCAGCGAGCCAGACTGCCAACCCTTATAAGCGAGAGCGAGAGAGAGAGAGAGCGAGCGCGCAACTGCCGAAAGAGCGAGAGAGAGAGTCGAGTGCACCGGCTGCTCCTTAGATCGGTAAGTTATATTCTCATCTCGCGTATTCCATGTAAAAGGCTTGCACGGAAATCGCCCCGTGCAAGCTTTCTGTGCCGTGTACGTGCGAGTGTGTGTCAGCTCGCCGTACTTAACACTGCGCTCGAGCATAGCAGCTTCGCCGTGCGCCGTGTAGTTCGCGCGTTTGAATGTTAACGGTCGCGCGCGAACTAACTCTTTGTTCTAATCAGCACAGGCGTTGTGCTTGTAGAGATTAGTAATTGTAAATATATTGTGATATCTAGTTACTCGTCGCGTTGTTCATTACAACCTGTCCTTCTCCCGGATACCGCCGCCTCCGCGGGAAAACGACTCCGCCGGTCGTTTTCATATCTGAGCATAGCGGCCGCGCGCTTTACTCTTCGAGCGCGCGCTTTCACTCAGCGATCCAATTAGTTGGAAAGCGAAGTTCGTGTGCGATCTTCGCGTTGTTTTCGGGATTCCAGGAGCAGATCCCCGGGCAAGTCATTTTAGTCTGACACCCGCGGCACCGTGTTCTAGGGCATCGCTGGCCTGTGGCTTGTTGGAATTTTCCCCCACTAGCCATCCCGTTACAATGTATAGTATATATAGTATATAGTTTATATAGTATGTATAGTATATATAGTATATAACGACGGCTCCTATTCTTAAGGTGCTATTGCAGCGGTCCGAACAAGAAAGATCTATCCCAACGGCAGGACTAAACAGTTCTACCTTATCGCTTATTGCAAAAAGGTGCTATCTCGGCACCCAATGCCGAAAAATTCCGCCTTATCCCGAGTCCATGAAGCCTAGCCGAAGCTATACATCACAACACCTCGCTGAAAGTATGCGTCTCGGCATTGCTTTCAAGTAGCGCGAAGCGCATGGGGTCGGAAAGTTGACCACCCTAATAACCATCATATGCGCTGGCACACTGCACGGTAACGAGGAAATCACTCATAAAGATGTGGGTTAAAAACCATTCGGCGCCGAAGCTTCGGCGGCCGTGTGCATATATTAAGACAAGATCTTAATACAAATAGTCGTGAACACCTATAGTGTGCCTCAACTATGAGAAGAGAAAGAAGGAAAAGGAATATGAATAGAAGACGAAGGAGTATAGCCTCGGAAGCGGCAGCGTCGGGTCCTGTAACGCAGGATCAACTGCCTCTGAGCGGCGCTGTCGTGGCAGAGTTAAGTGCCGAAGTGAGAGGGGGCCGGAGTCGGGCTGCCGTAAGTGCCCGGACAAGATCCGCACGGGGCCGGAACGATCTAAGCCCCGGAATGGGCGATATAGCCGAGGTATCCGAGTTGGGACGGAACCATCGCAATCCCAACAATAGAATCCAGGGAAATAATGAAGCGGGTGATTCGAGAATCCTCAGCAACGAGCACTTGCTTGTAACCGCAATTCATAATGATCACATCGATTGCCCGGTGTGCATCAAGCAAAACAAACACTTAGTATGCCTAGGGGCGTATGAGCTCGAGCGCCACTGCAAGGCCGAGCACAAGAGTGTGAGACTAGCGTGGAAGTGCCGACACTGCGGCAAGCCCTACGGTACGGCTCATGGATTGAGGGTACATGCAATCCACTGCAAAGGGGAAATGCCGGCTGTGCCTGACTTGCCCTACAAATGCGACGAGTGCGGGTTCTCGTGCGAAACACAAGGAGGGCTGTCGCAGCACGAGAGGGCGAAGCACCCAGTTTTAAGAAATGCGAATAGAAAGGAGCAAGCGCTGGCGCGAGCAGCGGGAACTGGCAGGAAGGGGCGACTGCCACAACTCGTAACGAGCGCGGAGCTTCGCAGAATTCAAGAGCTGGCAAGGAGTTATAGCGACAGAGGGGTTCGTCGCATTAACGAGAAAGTAAGGGAAGAATTCCCACACCTTACTTGTAAGCAAATAAGCGACCTAAGAAGGCGCAAATGCCCAGCTAGAAGTGAAAGTGGAAGCGAAAGCGGAAGCGATATTGAAGCAAATGGCCCAGAAAGCGACTCTGATAGCGATGGGTCGATAGAACGCAGAGAGTTGGGTCAGGTGGTACATGAGGAGGAGCAGCAATCCTCGGATAGTGCCGAAGAATTTCTTGACGCGTCCGAAGACGGAATAGGCGCCGAGGGAACTGTGCGAGCAGTAATCGCCACAACACATCCCCGTCTGAGGCGTATTTTAAAGCAAGCATGCTATTAAGAATACATGAGCCGATTGAAGTGGATCAGAAGTGGAGGCTGGTTCATGAATTGATAACACAAGCGGCGACAAGTGAATGCGATGTACAGCACATCGACCACATTTACGATGAAATGATTAAGCTTTTCGGCGTCGAGAAAGAGAACGACCGGGAGGAAGGAGGTGGACGAGCAAGAGTGAGAAGACGACGGGACCGTGATAAGCGCCCTACACGAGCCCAGAAGCGCCGCTATTTCTTTGCGAGGTGCCAGGACCTCTATAATAAGAACCCAAAGAAATTAGCGGAACTAGTCGTCGAAAATGACTACTCGTTACTTGAAAAAAGTCAGCCACCCGAGCTAGAGGGTGTGCAGTGACTATACAAAAACCTATGGGGACAGAGCGGACCTGCTTCCATAGAAATGGAGGAAGAAAATAACCCTTCACCCATCTCGTCAGAGCTAGTCCTTACGCCAATAACAGCCGAAGAGGTTAAGAAAAAAGTCTCGAGGCTGGCTAAGGACGTAGCTGCTGGATTAGATGGAATCAAAAAGGCTGACCTAAAGGGTCATGACAAATACGAAATTTTGGCAAAGTTTTTTAACTTACTGCTGGTAAAGGGTTACTACCCAACGGAGTGGAGGAAGAACCGTACGACGCTCATCCCGAAGGTGGGTCGGGACCGTGCGGACGTAAAAAACTGGCGTCCGATAACCATCGGCTCACTCGTTGGTAGAATCTTTTCCGGCTTGCTTGATAGAAGGCTACGCGTATCAATTGAGCAATGCTCAAGGCAAAAAGGCTTTAACGACGAAAACGGCTGTTACGCTAACGTAGTCACACTCAACAGCGCATTGAGAGCAGCCAAAGAAAAAGGCGGAGTGATAGGAATTACTGACTTAGAAAAAGCCTTTGACACTATCCCGCACGCGATCATATATAAGGCATTAGTACGTAAAGGAATGCCAGCGATAGTGTCAGAATACATTGCAGGTATGTACAAAAGTTGTACAACGAGGATAAAGGCGGCGGATGGAACCGTCGACATAGACCTACAGAGAGGTGTAAAACAGGGAGATCCGTTATCGCCATTGATCTTTAACCTCTGTATCGAGCCCCTCATAGATAAGATACAAAGGGAAACTAACGGAATATCAATAGGCGAAGACCAAAAGGCAGCGGTGATCGCTTTCGCCGATGACATAGTACTGCTGGCTGATAGCGGAGAAACGGCTAAAAGACAATTCCAAATGACAAGTGACTACCTGGAAGCACTTGGCATGAAACTGTCTTTGGAAAAGTGTTCAGCAGTACAGATAGTCAAAGGCCATAAGACGTTTTACACGCAAGACCCTGGCATAAAGGTGGGTAACACGAGCATAAAAGGTGTTGAGGCTGATGAAGCGTTCAAGTACTTGGGCGCAAGAATCAAGCCATGGAATGGCCTTGTGCAAAGTTTTGAGCTAAGTACACTCGAAGATTTAATGAGCAGAGTAAAGAGGCTGGCTTTGAAACCACTACAGAAAGTAGAACTGCTCAGAGTGTACTTACTGCCCAAATATATATACGGGCTAATTGTCAAGCCTCCGGCAGTGGTGACCCTGCGAGCAATCGACAGAGCAATAAGGAAGGAGGTCAGGGAAATACTCCGTTTGCACGAAGTTACGTGCAACGAGATGATATACACGCCCAAAAGATCGGGCGGACTTGGCCTCCCGGAGATTGAAAAATTGGTGTTGATTGCGGCGCTAAGAAATGGTCTGAAGGCCATGGATTCAAATGATGAAGTGACCAAAGCTGCAATGAGGAGTGAAAGTGCGGCCAAAGAGCTCAAGAGGTACGCTAACCTCTTGAGAATAAATTGGCCCACCACTCTCCAGGAGGTTGATAAATTCAAAAGAAGACACAAAAACTCATATGTTAAAAGGTGGGCGGATCACCAAGCACAAGGCCAGGGGGCCAAAGAGTTCGATGGCGATCCGGTGGCAAACGACTGGTTGAAGTATGGCAATATACTGAAGCCGCCACAAGTCACCAAAGCCATACAACTAAGAACGGACACGGGCGGAACGCGGATGGCTTTAAGGCGGGACCCGCTTAAACGCCAAGTCATTCCGGCGGAGTGTCGCAAGTGTGGCTCCCAATATGAAAACCTTCCGCACATATTGGGACAGTGTGTGAACACAAAAGTAAGCAGAATAAGACGCCACGATGAAATTAAAGACTTCATTAGAGATAAGGTGGCCAAAAATAACAGAGTATTAGATGAACCCAGGCTGCATAACCAAGGGAACCTTCTCAAGCCCGATCTCGTCATACTGAATGAGACGGGCGCATTCATAGTCGACGTAACTGTCCGCTTTGAAAAGGAGAACTACCTAGAAGATGCACGCCTGGAGAAAAAAGCGAAGTATAATGTCTTAAAGAAAACTATTGCAGACATGTTTAAGCTAGAAGAAGAAAAAGTGGAAGTTGCCCCGATCGTAGTGGGAACGAGAGGGGCACTCCCAATTGAAACACGGGCGCAACTGAGGAAGATAGGTATTACGGCGAAAAAAGATTGGCTCACAATCTCAATGATAGCTTTAAGACAGGCTATCAACATTTTAGACCGCTTCCTCGATTATGATGCATAGATTTAGAGCAATAGAGCAAGACGTTTGTGTTAATGTGTTGTCTTGTTTTGTATTGTCTAAGTTGCGTGCGAGCCATTCATCACGCCTGCTTTTCAAACTCTCGATGAATGGCTAAGCCCAGATAGGTACGAAGAGCAGAAGGAAGACTGGCCCTACACCGATGGAACAGATCAAGGACTGTAAAACAACCTTCTGCTTACCGAGTCCTAGATGGTGCGAGTCGCATGGCGGAACCTTGTCTGCCGCGGCGGCGAGCTGGGGCAGGTATATGTCTCAGGGAGGGAGCCTCCACGTTGGCTTCCCTGGAAACGTCGTAAGACGGCTAATGCTCTCCTCTTGCGTATACAGCCGCGCAAGACTCGCTTAGTCTAATTTTTCCAGGCTCGGCAGGCGCCCGACTGGCAGTGGTTTTTTATATATGTTGTATATATATATATATATATATATATATATATATATATATATATATATATATATATATATATATATATATATATATATATATATATGTTTGTGTCGTTTAACTTATTGAGAGTTAAGACTGAAAATCGAAGCTAAGCCAGCGTTTTATGCTCCTCGAGCACTAGACGTTAGTTAGTCAATTAGCTATAGTTTTTTAATAGCATGACTTGCCCACCAGCCAACACCCGGCAGATCTTAGAAAAAGAACCGTATACATCCTTTTACGTTGTTAAGTTTGTTTCTTTTGAAAAATCTCTAGTCATAAGTGTTATGTTTTGCCAATCCGGGGGTTTACCTGGACAAATATGGCTCCAGCCACAGGAATAGTATATATAGTATATAGTATATAGTTTATATGTATATAGTTTATATAGTATGTATAGTATATATAGTATATAGTTTATGTAGTATGTATAGTATATATAGTATATAGTTTATATAGTATGTATAGTATATATAGTATATAGTTTATATAGTATGTATAGTATATATAGTATATAACGACGGCTCCTATTCTTAAGGTGCTATTTCAGCGGTCCGAACAAGAAAGATCTATCCCAACGGCAGGACTAACAGTAAAACTACCTTATCGCTTATTGCAAAAAGGTGCTATCTCGGCACCCAATGCAGAAGGGGTCTATCTCGGAGTTCAGCGCAGAAAAAAATTTGAGCGTTCAGTGTAAGAAGGTTCTGTCTCGGCGTTAAATTTGAAACGATCATCACGATTATTAAAGAAAATTTACACCCAAGTATCAGGGGGATACGAGGTTCTGTATGTATGCAAGAGAATTGCGCAGACGCGCGATAACAAAAAATACGATTATTTAAACAATTTTAACTCTAAGTAGCCGGGGGTACAAACTTCACGGGGGCAGATGAGTAACGCAGACGTGCAATAAGAAAAATACGATTATTTAAACAATTTTAACCCCAACTCTACCAAAAAAAAAAATCAGCTGACAAATCAGATGATTTGTCAGATGATTTATCAGCTGATTTGTCAGATGATTTATCAGCTGATTTCTCATTTCAAGAAGTCACCTGAGATTCTGCCCGGATGCTGCCAAAAGCTTACGTAAATAAAATATCAGCTTATTCAGTATTGGAAATTGCCTATCAGGATATTTTACCCCCCCAGATGAGTTAAAAAATGCACGTTTGGAAGCATTTTGTACATTTTTTCAAATTTTACAAATTTTGTACATGAGATATCACCTGAGAAATCCGCTGGAAAATCAGGTGAATTCTCGGTGAGATCTCAGATGATTTTTCATCTGATTTGTCAGCTGACTTCTCAGCTGATATCTCATGTACAAAATTTTTAGAAATAGAAAAAATTGCAAAATGCTTTCGAACGTATATTTTTGAACTCATCTGGAGGGTAAAACATCCTGATAGGGAATTTCCAATACTGAATAAGCTGATATTTTATTTACGTAAATTTTTGGCAGCATCCGGGCAGAATCTCAGGTGACTTTTTGAGATGAGAAATCAGCTGATAAATCATCTGACAAATCATCTGATTTGTCAGCTGATTTTTTTTTTTGGTAGGGAAGTAATCAGGGGATACAAGCTCTACAAGTACAGGGAAATTAGGCGGACACAGATGCAATATGATAACAGATAATGCAATTATTTAAACAATTTTAACTCTAAGTAGCCGGGGTATAGAAACTTCACTCAGACAGGTGAAATAATACCCATCCACTGTTGCGTTCCTGAAACTCCTCTAAATGCTTTAATATACTGCTGACAGAATCCTAATACCAATCATCTAAATTTTACGATTCCAATAATTCACTTGCGCTACTTGTAGAATAAAAAACATCTGTTTAATCAGCATGCACAAATTGTGATTTTAGCACAATGGAGATTTTAATACATAATAGATGTGTTAGTATACGATGAATATTCGTAAATAGAAGTAATGATATGTAATTGAAAAAATTTCTAAGATCTATATGCCTTTTATTTTCAATAATCACTGTTTCAAATAGCTTATTCAAAGCTGAATCTTATTATCTAACCATTCAACATCAAAGCTACTTCCAGAAAAAACTTCCCTACTACTTCTTTCTGATACTTGCTGTTGTTGTTTCAAATTTACTTGCAGAAGCCACTCAATTCTTTCAACAAGACCAAGCAACTTTTTTGAGTTATCACTTTTATTAGAATATTGACTCCAATCTAATCGCATACGTCACAGCATTGTCACAATTTTTGCGCCACTGTTTGTATTGTTCAGTATTTAATTCAAAATTTTGAAAATACTCATCACGCATTCTTTTTCCTCGTTTTTCAAACGAAATTAAAGACTCATCAATTATAATAAATAACGTAATTTATTTTAATTAATGATCATACAGACAATAGTGAGGTATAAAATATTGACCCATAAATTTATTACAATTTAAACATGTTTTGGGCATTAAGGGGGTACTACAGTTAAAAATTTTTTTTTTGGATTCACCTAAAAAATATAAATTTTGATCATTAATAATTTTTTTTATAAATATTATACTAATATAGTTTATTTTTTATGAAATAGGCCCTACCAGAGGTCTGTAAACACGCATTTGATCCAAAGATATTGAGATTTTGAAATTTGTATCCTGCGTAACCTACAGGCTGAATCATTTGATATTTTTCAATGGGATGCGGGCCAAAATTTTTGATTTTTATAACTCCTTTGACTGAAGCTATTCGCATCCCTTAATTTTTCCAATTAATATTTTTAAATCAAATTTTTGACTTTGATTTTGAATTTTTTTACTTCAAAAATATAGCTCGACCATATAGCTCGATTCAATATAGCTCGGCCATATGTATGTACTGCTTTTTTCTGGCCTGCACCAGCGCGCCCTCTCGGCCATTCCGCGTAGCGCGGCGCGCAGTCCTCGGGCTTCCGGGCAGTCGGGGGCGTCGGGGCTCGGGCTCTGCTATTTTTGCTACTTGGTTAGCTGAATCATATATAAATGCTGTGCATGGGTGGTTGAGGCCCGCCCGACTTTTGCAAAACTGAGGCGAAGCCGAGGTTTTTGCTGGTCGGGCAGGCATCAAAAACACATGCAGAATTAAGATAATAAGTCCAAGAAAATATAATTGATAGTGAATTTAAGCATGTTTTTACTTTTTTTGAGTCATGAGTTATAGGTTATGAAATAAAATTATAATTTTGTACACTAATATAAACATCAAATAAGAGATAGAAATAAAAAAATTTCTATCGTCAGTATCCCAAAATATTTATTTTTTAATATAAACTTCGTAAATGTAAATATGTCATAAAATTCACTTTTTGATATATGTTGAATTCTACAGAAGATGGCCCCTAACTGTGGTCGAAAAATCGTAAAAATTCAAAGTTGAAGCACATCTCCAACAACTGTTTTTTCCTATTCTGTAGCAAAAATAATGCACGAAAAGTGTGTCGAACCAAGGAAATCGGAATAGTGTTTTTCAAGAAGCTACATTTAATTTTTCTTATGGAAATTTAATATGGGGAAAATAGATGAAAAGTAGTCATTGATGATTAACCAATACTAAGCTACTGAAGAGGCAAAAACAAATTTCACGAAAAATCAATTAAAGTAGATGAAAAGAGCTTTAATTTGAGACTAGAATCGTTAAAATCGGTCGATTCTGTGCAAAACTACGTGAATTTGAAAATTGCGATAAATGACCAAAAATGAGCGACTTTTCCCAAGTCCACGTAATTCTTAAAATTTTTCGCCATTTTCAAATTCACACAGCTTTGCACAGAATCGACCGATTTTAACGATTCTAGTCTCAAATTAAAGCTCTTTTCTTCTATTTTTCGTGAAATTTTTTTTTGCCGCTTCAATAGCTTGCTATTGGTTAGTCATCAATGACCACTTATCGTCCATTTTTCCCATGTTAAATTTCCATAAGAAAACTTAAATGTAGCTTCCTGAAAAATATGCCGATTTCCTTGGTTCGACACGCTTTTCGTGCATTATTTTTGCTACAGAATAGGAAAAACCAGTTATTGGAGGTGGGCTTCAACTTTGAATTTTTACGATTTTTCGACCACAGTTAGGGGTCATTTTCTGTAGAATTAGACATATACTATGCGTGACACACATAGTGTGTGTAAAGCTATTTATGCACTTTACGCACCGAAAATAATACGTAAAGTAGGTACTACTTATGCAGACGCTATCAAAAAACCATTAGTCTAGGCGCCGACAATACATTTCGTGGCCAAATTTTGTCGCCTCCTGAACCAAAGTTTTCTAGACGTATTTTGGCCTGCTGAATCCGAATTTCGAGGGTTCCCGTCCGAAAAAGTGGGAGAAAAAAAGTTATAAACAATTTAATTGTTTATAAAGTCATATCTCCGATGTGAAATATCGCATCAAGCTGAAAATTTCTTTAAAACATTTGTTATTTTATTTAGAAACTTTTTTATTCTTACACTTTTTTAGCTATGTCTGATAGTTTTAAAGGTATCGGCGTAGCGGCCGCGCGTGGTATAGTAAATAGCAAAGGCGCTCTAAACGGCTTTTGTCAATGATACCTCTAAAACTATCAGACATAGCTAAAAAAGTGTAAGAATAAAAAAGTTTCTAAATAAAATAACAAATGGTTTGAAGAAATTTTCAGCTCGCTGCGATATTTTACATCGGAGATATGGTCTTATAAACAATTAAATTGTTTATAACTTTTTTCTCCCACTTTTTCGGACGGGAACCCGTGAAATTCGGATTCAGCAGGCCATAATACGTCTATAGAAAACTTTGGTTCAGGAGGCGACAAAATTTGGCCACGAAATGTATTGTCGGCGCCTAGACTACATATTTGCAACGCGCGTGTAGGATTTACGCACTCGTAGCAATCGAATATCACTCGTGGACGGCTACGACGGTCACTCCTGTATTCGATCGCTACCGGTGTGTTAAGTCGTACTATACACACTTGTCCCGAAAACTATTATTAATTTTATGGAACTCACACTCGTCAGAGAATAAATATAATTTATGTATTTTGTTGAATGTGTGGTCCTAAAATGAAATACAATTGGAACCTTTGTAGTGAAGACTAAACAACAAAATATGAACGAATTTCTTTTAATTAGAATATAAATGCAGTTTTTATTTACACTATCATAAAAACTAATAAATTATGGTCTTCTTATCTACACGGGAATTGCGCGTTTTTATTCGTATAAAGTTCAGTTGTGAGGTTAAGTACAGTTTATTATAGTACAACACGGGCGTTGTGCTGGTGTTGCTATGCAGCGAGCCACAAAAATCTCGCAGCCAAACAGAGCCCGCGTTAGTCTAGCAACTGCCACAAAAATCGCTTTTTCTGGAGCGAAATCAGGCCGGGAATTACGCACTTTCGGCTGGGGGATGAAGAAAAAACACTTTAAATTCATTATTGATTGTGACCAATAACGAATTTCCAAACTTTGTTTTTAGTATTTTTATTTCTGTAATAATATACGTTTCATTAACAGTTAAATCTTTATTTTTTTTTTTAATTCTAGTGATTCGTTTTAATTTACTTTAGCGTTCAACTTGCTAGATGTTGTGGGAATAGTACTTATTTCACCGAGTGTTTGAAGGAAATTATTATCTATCCGTACGAAACTTCAGATTTTATATTACGATGATGGAGTAAAAAAAATCGCACTTTAAACTAGATTTCTCTACGTTTCACATCGGTAATTTCCTTTAACTTTAATTATAAAAATTTAATATTAATGAAGGATTGTAAAGTAAAAAACAACTTTAATTAGGCAGAAGACGTATAATGTAATATTGGATTTGCATTTTGCACACAATCAGATAAAGTGCATTTGTAATCGGCTCTCCCTCTTCAGCCTTCTCCTCCCTCTTATTCCTCTCACATCTCCAACTCCCACCTCTTATCTCCCTCTCCCGCCCCATCTCCTTTCTCACGTCCCGACTATCGCCACCGCCGCCCGCCTTTGCTATAGATTGAGTGAATATCTATACCGTGAGTTCGGAATTACATAGAGATACTACTGTCATCACCGACCATAGCAGCCTCCTGTGACTTCATAACTTGAGAGATCCGACTGGTCGTTTGGCGAGGTGTGCCACGTCCCAACAAGCTTTTAATATGAAAATAATACACCTAAAAGGGGCCTTGTATAAAGTTCCCGACGTTGTAGAGATCCTTTGGAGTAGGCAACAGTCATAGAGCATATATATATATATATATATATATATATATATATAGTCTAAACTACTTTTTTTCAGCTCATTTTGATCTCAGAAGCAATTAGCTGTAAGACCCCCTTAAACAACTGCCATCTTGTGAGATTTAAAGTTGACTATAGAACAAATTATATTTTACTGTATTTTAGCGTGTAGGATTATCTATTAATATTTTAGATAAAAAAATTCTAATGGCTACAGCCTTTAATATATAACAAAAATTAAAACTAATGTCACAGCTGCCAAGTGATTTAATTAGTGTCAGACAGATGGGATAAAACAATTAAAACATCGTAATAGGATCGTTTTCTCAAGTTTTGTTTACTATAGTTAGTACGACCAAAAGAAAAAATTTAGAGTTTTCGAATAAACTAAGGCGTTCCATCTGGACTACTGAAGTGGACTCATCAGTGATACTCCAATAGCTTTCATCAGACGTTTACCGCCAAATAATCTGCGATTCATATATAATGTGTAGAATAACTTTCTCATAGTGAGAAAGTGGTCTCCCTCTGGTGGTGTAACAATCAACCAGAGCACGGCATAGGCACTACACTTTCGATGTGAGTGTTTCGCTGGAGATGTGAATGCAGGATAGCAACATTTTTAGCATGTTAGAGTGGGAGGCTAAAGCGGAAAATAATAAATATTATCTCCCACTTATTCGAAACACGCTTGAAATGCGTGATTTTCTACGCAATTTACAGACATGAAAAAAATCTCATTTCATGCTCATGTTAAAAAAATATCATGTTTTTAAAGAAAAAAATCGCAGTGAAAAAGGAAAAAATGTAGTAAAGACTAGACAATTTCTGCGATACTAACTACATGCATGTGTAACAATTTTATATATGTAGAATTATTTAATTCTCTTTTTTCATATGTACTTTTTGTGTAGTCATTAGCATACTTTCGTAAAGGTATAACTACAACATCCTATTCGCAAAATTCAAATTCAATCGCGTAATTTAGCTCTGCAACTTTCGAAAAAAGAAATCCGTAACCGCAATGGGGTACAGAGGGAAGATATTAATATCCAGTGTGTGCGCATACTAGTATAATTGAGTCTGCACTGCAGCTGAACCGAGCATACGCATAAGTCAAAGGAGCAACAATTACGGGGCGCCGACGTCGTTGTCATCGCATGTAGACGGATTAGCGCAACGATAATAATCCTCTGTGTGGTGCGAGTATGCGCGCCACCGCTGAGAGTTGATGAGTGCACTTGGTTGCGTACACACCCGCACACACACACACACACACACACATACACAAACTCGTATGTGTCGTGGTCGCAGATGGGGAGTAACTATAGTAATGGCGGAGGAAAAGTACGTTTAATTAATGTAAATTATAAGTATTCGTGAATATTTTGAATCTTCTGTGATGGTGAAAAAAAAGTTTTCAAAAAAACATGAAAGGGGACTATTTTATAACATTTGGAGTCGAAATACAATCTTTATAAAAACTGTCCGCCTGGATATGTGTGCGTGCATGCTTACATGCGTTCCTGCGTGTCTGCGTATGTGTTTGGTTATGTGTAGAAATTTATATCTCAGGAAATACTTGACTGATTTCGATGAATCATGGATAATATAATTTTCTTGGTTTATTTCCATGCCATGTGAGATCAAAATAGTATTTTTCAAAATAGACTTTTACTTCTCGATTTTGCCGAGGGTATAAATTTTAGGCTTCAGTTAGGAATATTATTTTTTAATGTACTGGGAGTAAAATGCTCATTGCGTCCATCGTTTTAAAGACTTAAAATTTTGTTTTTCGCTTAAACGCGTACATGCTTAATTTATAATTTATGTTTCTATAATCATGGGTAATACATCACATAAAAGTAGAGAAGGGTTTGCCCAACGCAGGAGTTAAAAGGGGATTATGTAATGTTTGCAAGGAAGAATTAGTGAAGAGCGACGCTGTGGTTTTAGAAGCACACAATTAAGTTGCATCTATTACACAGGGCCACAAACTTTTATTTTCGATTGACATGAGCAAACGCACGTACTCTATATATAGGTATTTTCGGCTACTGAATTCAAATCTGTTCAGTATTTCTACCCATCTCGTCCAGATGTTTAGTCAATTGTGAAACTGTGTTCAATTTTCACAAAATCAATCGACTAAAAATCTGGACGTGATGGGTAGAAATATTGACGAGGTTCCAGTTCAGTAGTCAAAAATACGTAGAAGATACGTGCGTTTGCTCACGTCAATCGAAACTAAAAATGTGTGGCCCTGTATAATCATTCAAATGATTGAATCTCATAGCGTTACATATTCTGGTCGATCCAAATTTGTACGAGGAGCGGTTGACGGTGCATTGTGTAGCTGCAGCAAAAAGAAAATTGCAAACAGCGGCTTTCGATCACTGGCTATTGTTGCTTATACGTGACGCACCGTTAGCAGCTCCGCTTCATACATTGGAAGTTTATCGAGACTTAAAATTTATTTGTAACACTTACGTTACTTAAAATATTTTCTTAATAATCATGAAACTTTCAGTGGGAGATTTCAGTTGAGAAGTGAGGTAAAATTTCAGGTGAGTTTTCATGAATTTTCCTTGACTGTTCGTTCAATTTAACAATGATATTGACTAAAATGATATAGAATATCTAACTGACAGAAACGGAATTATTTATCATGCCCTAAATGGTTATAATAACAGTCAATCAATCAATAACGTTATTTTAGTTAGTTAATTGTAATATGTTTTTAATTAAAAAATTTAAATTTTGTTTTACAAGAGAACATACGTTTTTTGTAACGTATGTTAACTTAATTTTTTAATATGAAAAAATTAAACTCACATCATGCTTCACGATGTTATATTTTTAATTAACTTCTGCAAAATTTTTCTTTTCAAATTCATTTGAAAATTCATATTACAGTACATAAAACGAAGAATGCAAAAATAATGGAACGCTTTAAAACTGAAGCTCAGGCTTATATGTAAGTTAGCATGAAAGTATGAAACGCAAAAAAGGTAATCAAAATATACTAAAATTAAATTTCCATTTGTTTTGAATTGCGAGTCGCATAGAAAATACCACGGTAAAACGCGTGCGAAATTTCTGAAATCACGCAGCGACCAGAAAAAAAATGCAATCGCTTAACAAAAGCAATTTCATCCGCGCATTTACAGTGCACGAGCACACGCCTACACACACACACACGTACAGGGGCAGGAATACAGGGACAAAAAACAATCACGGCGTCGCTCTCTTATCGCGAAACTCAATAATTCGAGGACGCGCGTTGCACCCACTGCATTTGCACTCGGCCGTGCGAGCAGTGGCGGCCTTCCCAGCCGAAAAAATAGCCGTAAAGAACGAATTTGCCAAAAAAACCCGGGCCGACTCCCGATTGATTACTTTACTTTTGATTCTGCACGCTGGTACGCGCATATGAAGAGAGGAAGAGAGAGGGCCGGTGTTTTTCCTCTCTATTTTATGCAACCCGCGCGCTTTTGCACAAACGCGTACATCCTCGTGCGCCTAAAAATTACTGCGCAGGAGAGAGAGAGAGAGAGAGAGAGAGAGAGAGAGAGAGAGAGAGAGAGAGAGAGAGAGAGAGAGAGGGTGATTTGTAGCCGCACAAAAAGCACAAAATTAAATTTCGCTCCCTCACGTTCTCTCTCTCTTGCACGCAATATACGAAATGTACCGCGCAGTATATGCGTGTGCGTGTGCAAAAAAGGACGACTCGGCGGCAGCAGGGAAAGAGAGAGCGTGGCGCGTCCTCCAATGGCGTTTAGCGGTACGTTAACTATCGTTCGAACGTGCCGCTCGTTCGCCCCCAGGCCAATTTCGCTAACCCGATATTTACCGATGCCCTGGGCGCTGTTAAATAAACTGCAAGGAAAGAGACAGAGAGAAAAGGACTTGGGGGCGTTGGTGGTGGCGACGGACCCCACAAGGGTAGGTAAGAGGGAATACTTCTCGTGTTTTCTCTCTCGTTTTCTTCCTCTTGATGTTGTCGTCATTCACCTGAAATAAGATCGGATCTAATTGTCATCAATGTTTCTTGAGCCTCCTTCGATATACTACTTCGCGAATTCCTTTATATTTCCTCTTTTTGCAAGTTAATCCGTTGATACAATTTGAAGAGGAAATTCGAATGATTCGGGGTGGATTTTGAGTCTCTTTGCATCTTTGTTATTTTTGTAATCAATTCTATTTTCGCCACTGTTTTCGTGACCCAGCCTGCTAATCTGTCCCCATTCCATTTTTTTCACCTTTTGATAAGAAAGGTTAAATTAATTAAGATTACTAAAAGTGTAGTGGAAAGAAATTCTTCGTGCATCATGGTTCCTTCTGAGCACTAGTTTATTTATATACCGACGTTTCAGGAGTATAATTGACTCCCCTTGTCGAGGTTAAATAGCAACGAACATACAAAAACATTAAACATAGCAGAAATTACGACCACTTAGACGCTTTCAAATTAAACAAAAGAATTTTTTCTTACCATTCTAAGTGGTATATAAATTTACAAAGCAGTCCTTACGTGGAAATCACGTGTCACAAACATTTTCTTTTTACAAAGCGTTTTTTGTAGATCAAACACACTTGTAATGCAGTACATGTTATTGAAAAGTACTTTAGTCATCATGTATGAAAGTTATCAAAACTATTAAAAACGCTTTATCCTGGATGTTACACTCTCACTGTCAAAATGGACAATAGAAGTTTCGGGCACCGCCAGGGGTTCTTTATACGGCAAAAAGTAGTGGGGATCGAAAATTCGTAAGGAGATTCAACATGATAACGTCGAAGCACAGCCTCGCCGGTCAGTGAGCAACTAATCTCTGCTCTGCAACCAACGTGAACTCGTAGCATTATTAGGTTTATTACAAGTGTTGGTTGATCTATTCGTTGTTCCCGAATAAGAAGGTGCCAACTCAGCGGCCGCTTCGAGAAGGTGTCAACTTAGCGGCCGGTTCGACAAGGGGCCAACTCAGCGGCCGGTTTGAAAAGAGGCCAACTCATTCGTTGATTTTATTTTTGCTAGATTTAGGTTGGCAATACGAAAATCGTAGCACACTATAAATATTAACAAGTAACAATTTGTATTAAAACTACTTTATTGACGTCGAGGTTCTACTTCGTAGATGTGTAAAAGTATCGCAGCTACTTGCTTTGCGTACCTTTGCAAAAAATATGTATATATGTATAATATAATAAATTTTGACAAAAAGAAAAAACTACACAAATGTTTTGTCCATAGCAGTACATAAGTTAAGGTTACAAAGAAGTTATGCATAAAAATTTCATTGATGCTCTTGTACTTTAGTATTTAAAACAATTTTTATACAACTACAGAGTTTCCCAAGCAAGCAATAATAGAAAGGCACTATCAGTCAGAAAGAAAGAGGTTAGAATGTTCAAAAACTTCAAAAACCGGTTGCCCTGTCGATGACACCGCTACGCTAAATACGTCACCGTTGTACCATGATCGTGAAGATGATCGTCGTGCATACCAGGGAAATGAAGTTCTTTAATCATCACCATTAGGAGTGCTGCCCAAAACGTTCAAATCTAGCGAAAAAAAATCAAATGACTTGGTCCCTTCTCGAAGCGGCCGCTGAGTTGGCCCCTTGTCGAACCAGCCGCTGAGTTGATACCTTCTCAAAGCGGTCGCTGAGTTGGGACCTTTTTATTTGGGAACGACGATCTGAATCATATAGAAACTGTTTTTTTTTTTTTTAATATGCAAGTCTGGCGCAAGTCTGGCTTCCATAAGTCTGGCGTAAGTCTGGCTACTGCCACTTTTTGGCGAGACTACTGTAGCCAGACTTAATGCCAGACTTTCTACCAGACTTTCTTCCGAGTTTTGCTTGGTCTGGCATATGATAGCCAGACTTAATGCTTGACTTTCTACCAGACTCTATACCAGACCTACACCTAACAGTCGGTAAGTCTGGCATATTTAAGCCAGACTTAGTGCCAGACTTTCAGCTGATAACCTCCTGAGTATCGCTCGATATCCGTGTACATGAAATTCGAGCTTCCAGCATTTATGGTAGTGTACTCTCGAGAAAACCAGAAGTTTAAGAATTAAAAAATAATAAATACATAAAGCATTTGTTCGACAATTCGAAGGAAAATGTATTTGAAATTGTATCTGGAACCTTTCAATATGATGATATGAATGAAAAAGTAATATAGAAGGATCGTGAAAGCAGGTTAGTTTGTGTATCGTATATTTAAAGAATTAGAAGAAACGAAAGACTTATCTGAAAATGATGTCTCCTTTTTGCTGTAGATTTGTACACGGAAAGAAATACCTTATGAAAAATTACTAGAATCTCAGGTAAAGATGGGACATACTTACACTCTTGAGCAATTTAGTATACTTCTACTAATTATTAGCATAGTTCTATTAAAAATTTTAAATTTTAAATCTAAATTTTAACAGAATAGAAAATAATTTTTACTATATTATCTACTAAAAATTAATAGAATTAGTTTAATTTTTAGTCTAAGTTATACTGAAAATTTAATAGACAGTAATAGTAGGAATTTTGTTGGCGCGAGGGCTGTCGATAAAACAGGGTGTACCATATGTAGACAAGTCGAAACTTTACTTATAAGTGCGGCAGTGGCCGAGTGGATAAGAGCGCAGCTTCGTAATCGGAGGGTCGAGGGTTCGAATCTCCTTCTCCGGAGTTTTTTTTTCTCATGAATTTCAACCTCTCGTCAAAATTACTATAATATATTATAAAACTTGATAGAATGCAAGTATGTCCCATTTTTAATTAATACTCTAGTAATTTTTAGTGGATATATCACTAATTTTTCATAAGGAATTTTTTTCCGTGTAGATCTCCGTGCCATTAGCGATGCCTATTTCGATTTTTTAAAATTGTAATTACATTGAGTAGTGATTATTCAACATAAGGCACATGCTAAAGTTATACTTATTATACGAATATTTATGCGCGAATTCACCTAATTAACCTAATTCTCCTAATTCTGCATATAAAAAGACTATCGACTAACCTCACGGTTAACATAGCAACAGCTTCAAGTTATGTTTTTGCTGTGATGACGGAGGATTTTTAGAAATTGAAAATTTCACAATTTTCTCTTCTTGAAAAATATTACTTACTTAATGCACTCAAAATTAGCATTGCTAAGGTTCCAGAAGTTGCAAATCTACAAACTAAAGGAGACATCATTTTCAGATAAGTCTTTCATTTCTTCTAATTCTTTAAATACACGATACACAAACTAACCTGCTTTCGCGATCCTTCTACATTACTTTTTCATTCATATCATCATATTGAAAGGTGTTACAGATACAATATCAAATACATTTTCCTCCGAATTGTCAAACAAATGCTTTGTGTATTTTTTATTTTTTATTTTTCCAGCTGTAGAAATTCGTCACTTTTCCAGCATCTACAATAAACAGCATTGAATTCTTGAACTTCTGTACGGAAATCTCTTGCTACCTTCGAGATTATTCTATTAGTTTTCTGGAGAGTATACTACCATGAATGCTGGACGCTCGAACTTCATCTACACAGATATCAAGCGACACCGAGGAGGTTATCAGCTGAAAGTCTAGTGGAAAGTCTGGCATTAAGTCAGGCTTAAATGTGCCAGACTTACCCACTGCTAGGTGAAGGTCTGGTAGAAAGTCAGGCATTAAGTCTGGCTTTCATATGCCAGACCAAGCAAAACTCGGGAGAAAGTCTGGCAGAAAGTCTAGCAAAAAAGTAGCCGTAGCCAGACTTACGCCAGAGTTATAGAACAACCTCCAATATGAAAAATTAAAAATTAAAGAATAATTTAATGAACGAGTTAATAATATTTAACATATTACTTAACTTTTTATGTCGGTAATTCGCTAAATTATTAAAACATAAAATAGAAATAGATTTTCAAGTAACAGCTTTTTAGTTTGTGTATAGCTAAATATATACATGTAGGTAAGTTATCAAATATTCATTAAATATCCGTATTATATACGAAAAACGCCGACGAAATTGCGATGGTATTGAATAAAGAGTCATTCTATATTTGGGCTATTTGGGCGCTGGTCATTCATATCGCGTTAACCACATATGTTATTGGATATTTTTGTCATTTCCTCATTTTCTTTTTCCTTCTTTTTCAATTTTTAATATTTATTAATTGTTTCGGAATTGATTGCCTCCAAAAATGAAGTAGTATAACTGCAGTAAATGTGAACGAAATAAAATCAAATCTTCACACATTTAAAGAATAATTTCCTATAAAAATTCGTAAAATGGCGTATAACTCTTATAAGTCAATTTATGACCAAATTAACTAATTCAAGACATAACTATTATCCTAAAATCGTGTTGTTAAACTGTATAAAAATAATGGAAACATCTTCACTGTTATTAAATGAAATCCTATTAAAATTCTTCTTCCATATTAATAGACCAACATAATCGAAAGACAATTACAACCTAACGTCATTGTTCAAGCCCGCACCAAGCTCTAAAAAAAATCACGAAAGGACAATCGAGAATCAAGCTCTCTCCCCCCTTTCGTCTCGACACATGCATACGTAACAGATTGATATCTGACAAGAAGTCGCACAGCAGCGGGACACAGGCACTCTATACTCTCGTGCAGAGAGTCGAGCTTTAACTCTGTCGGATCGAAAATCGATTAGTCGAGGCGCGTAGCTCTTTATCGACTAATCGGATCTGCGCAACTCTCGCACTGTATGTATACAGATGGAACGGAAAGGACTTTTTCCCTCACTCTTCCGCGTGCACGCTGCGTGCATATGTCCGGCGGGCCTGCTCCATTTATCTCTGCTGGATACCTTTGTAGTCCCATGTGTCGCGCTCGCGCGCCGGGCTCCATTGCGCTTTTGCGCGCGCTTCTATCAACCCCTTCGAGGCGCATTGCGCGCGAGTTCTTTCATGTGCGCCGCGTATAATTACCGGGGCCTGCGCCCTGATTACGCGCTTTGATAAGGGACGCACGGCGCAGCGGTGGATCGCTCTGCGGGTTCGGTTTGATTGTACGGGAGGGAGGATGAGATGTCTTGCTGCGACGGATTTTCGTTTGTGGAAATTTCAGTGAGTTTAGATTGCCGAGGGAGATAACGCTCTCGGGATGTCCAGAGGGTAAAACTTGAAATTGGCTTTGTAGCGAAAATGCAGGAGGTGATTTTTTTTTGCTACGGGTGGAGTGGATGATTTGTAATTTGATCTGTTTTGTTTCTGATCAAATGTGATTATTGCGAGTAGTTTGAAAAAGGGGTTGTTTAGAGACTATTATTATATTCTTAAGAGCAAAATTGTAAAAAGTTAATCACCTCGATAGGTTAGAGAAAAGTCCATTGATTCTTTGTAGGCAAAATTAAATTTTCATTAATTGTTGAATTTGCTTTATTATAGGAATTATAACAAGAAGTTAATTCGTATTAGACACATTTTTCACATAATTATTCAAGTAATTGGTTGTGCCATCAACAATTTAAGTGTAGAAGCCAAGTGTCACCTAATTTGATTGTGTAACTACACCGCAAATTTATATAGCTGCAGGTAAAGGCGTTCATGGTAGCAGGGCGCTATGTTAAACTACATTTTCAGCGCATGTTACTCATAATCCGATTTGAAAACTAATTTGATTTGTAACTCATGTAACTAGTATGTAGTTACAATAATGCAATGTACGTGTTATATTAAGTTTATTCTCATACTAACTACAAGTATTATAATATTTTAAAATGAATTCTTTTTAAAGCATTCTTTTCTTAAAATAAATCGAAAATTATTAAATGTAATAATTTACTTTTATTAAAATTTTTAAGAAATGTATATGCAATTTGATATAATTTTAATAATTTACTTTAGAATTAAAATATTTTTTTATCATGCTTCGCAAAAAATCGATTATAAAACAAGTCTGGATAACATCTCTGCAGACGTGATGTTACATACAAATTGCGATAGAAATGAAAAAATAAGTTACTCAAAGTTCCTCTTTTATATTGTATTTCACTAATTAACAAATGTATTCTTCCTACAAAATAGTACAATTATTATACCATTAAAACATGTTGAATTTTTAGATCCTTCTTCCCACATATCTAGACATACAAACTCAATTTGAAAATACTTCATGAATGATTCACAAAAAAGTCACAAATCATAGAATAACGCGATTCCCGAGAACCTCGCGAACACGCGCGCATATTCACTCAAGGCCATCGAAAAATCTCGCATCGTGAGAATATCCTCCTAGAAATGCAGTGTCGCAGCACCACCACCAGCACCGAAGTCGCGCGCGCAGCAAATATTCCGCAATTCTCTCGCATCGGCGTATACGAGAAAATCCGCGAAAAATGGAAGCAGCGAGTCTTTCTCGCGCATACCTGTATACATATACGTATGCGCGCGCGTACGGGAAAATGCACAGTACTGGTATATACGAAGTGCGGGGCGCCGAATAAAAAGGAAAAATCGCAAAAGGCAAAACGTCGCGCGCACACACAAACCGCGCCGCCGCTGCCGCCACCACCGTCGTCGTCGTCGGGCTTTTTATAAATTCGATTCGATGCGGCTATGGGTGCGCGCTTGCTGTATGCGCGCCCGCGCCCGCACACAAAGGCAGAGAGGAAGAGAGAGAGAGAACGAAAGCGTATATAACGGCGGTGGGGCGCGCCAGCCATGTTTGCGGGTTTATAAATTGGGTTCGGCGCTGAGGATTTTTCTATTAGGGCAAAATTGGTTCTTTCAACCGCCACCAGACCAGCGCCCGCTCCTCGTCCTCTCTTTCCATTTTCCGTCCCTCTCGCGCGCTCCCCCGCGCGCTGCGCGCCCTTGGCATTCGTTTATCCCTTTTCCATTCTTCTCCCTCTCACTCAGCCGCCAGCTCCCTCCCCCTCGCGTAGTTTCCGCGTGTGCGTTCTCCGCGGCCTGTTTACTTCCATTTTTCATCGCTTTTTCCGCTGCTGCACGTACGTTCGCGCGTCTTGCCTCCAATCAACATTTCCTCTTGTGTCGCACACGCGCTTTCATATTTCGCGCGTGTATATCGCTATATATATTCGCTGTTAGTTTTTCATTGTCACATTTTTTCAGCGTGCGCGGGCGCATTTCGCATTGTTCATTGTTTTTGCGCGCGCTATTAAGCCTTTACGGGCATTTCATCTGCCTTTTTCTATGACATTCTAATGTAAAACCTTTCGCATGCGAGCATGTCCTTTGTGACCATGGACTTTATCGTGGTTTTTCTTTTTAACTTTTTTTGGTTTATGCTTTGTTTATTCTTTAGCAGATATTGCAGGACGTGAATTGATTTGTCATGGCTGAAAATTCTTTTTAAAAGTTGCGGTGTTATGAAATTATAAGCAATTTATGAGAATAATAGAATATTCTTGCTTATTTTCTTCAATTATCATGTAAAGCCACGATATTAAAATATCCGTTGAAAAACACGCGTTTAGTTCCAGTGCTCCAAATTGTTTGTGAGCTTTTTTCGTTTAATCGGAACATTGAATGAAAAAGAAAACGAATTTAAAGAAGAATTTAAAATTGCATATATTAACTTCTTGATTAAACGATGAAAATAAGTTAATTTTTTTTATTTATCAAATAAAAAAATTTAATTATGACTGATCGAATGGAACGGCAAAAAAAAATAATAAACTCTTGAAAACATAAATTTAATTACACATTACTTGTGTCATATTTTATCTATTCTATGTCTAAATTAATTAACCTTTTTCGTAATAAGCAACACGAATAGCTATTGAGGATTCTTTATGTAATATGTAATGGTTTTTTAAATATACTATCGTCTATGTTAAAAAAGAATCTATTAAAATCTCAATTAGTAAGAAATTTACAGTCAGTAAGCCATCTAGAACCATATGAAAAGTAGTGAAAAATCCTGGAATAAATTTTCCACTTTAGTAAAAGTATAACGGTATAAAATTTAAAAATCTTTTAACTTATTTAAAAAGATAAATAAAAAATATTGTAAGATCAGAAACCGTCCCACTGTTGCTGAAACTTTTTATCCAGACATTTTTATTCTGATAAATATTTAAAACTGAATACAGATTGAGAATCGTCAATAACAATATAAATCGACGGGTGCTCTCATATCGCAGAATAAAAAACAAATTGCAAACCTACACAGTCGGGAGCTTCGAGAAAAAAATCACAGAAAAGGTCACGCCCGCTCGGACAAGCTGAAAGTCTGTCACTCTCCCCCGCGCGCCAAAAGCCGATATTTCCGTCAACGGCGTTATCGGTGTTTCCTAACATTCTGCGCCCGGCGTCGTTCGCATAAACGAAGTTACCGATCAAAATGCCCGAGCGCCCCCCACTCTTCGTCCTCACCCTGTCTCGTCCTTGTTTTTCCCGGCCCGCGAGCGCGCGCTGCGCCTTTTCGACGGATTTTTCCGCCGGAGTTTTCTCGCGCCCTGGCTTTCATTTCCGATACGAGGCGCGAAGGTTTCTTTGCGGTGGGCGCGCGAACTGCGCGAGCTTTTCCCCCAGCTTTTATTTTCCTCGTTTCCTCGTCAGTAACTCGAGCACTACTGCGGGAATTGGGCGAAATTACGGTGGGATTTGCGGCGAAAAGTGGAATGTGAACGATTTAAAGTGAATAGTTTTGCAGCTACGTCAACTTTGGCTATGAGAAAATTTGATTTTGAATTTCATTGTATAAATGCAACGCTAATATACAAAAAAACCATTCGTTAACAAATGAATATGGTAGTTATAAACAATTATAGCTTATTTGTTTTAAAAATGAATGTCTATCCAAATTTTGCACATGCGCTAGAAACATAATAAATTTTATATATATAAAAAAACAACATTACTTTTCGTGCTATACAGAATCCTTTTTTTCAAAAACGACTTCAGTTTTAAATAACTTTTAACGTCAAAATTACCGCTCACATCTACAATGTAATTAAATTTTGAAATAATTAGTTATTTCATTAAAGTTCTTATCAATTTTGTCACTGGCACAGACACACATACACGCTCTCTCCGATTTCTACCGATAATGAATTGCCCGATGAAAAAGTCGCGAAAACTAATTACACTGTCACGTGAAATGGGGGAAAAACCGAATGTGCGAGCGCCACGGCGCGGCGTTGCACAATCGCCAATCTGGCGCAATCATTTTTCAATAGTCCCGACCCCGTATTATTAATTTCGTTAGCTCGGCCTCTCTGTAACGCTGTAATTGCGCGCGCTCGCTCTCGCTCACCCACGCACTTCGGCCTCGTCATTTTCATCTGACGTTTTGCGCAGGACGGTTAATTCTCCTCCCTTTATCCGCCATCATATCGGGAAATCGAATTTTCGTTAGAGAATCGACGGACGGCACGATAATTTTACTTATCATTTTTATTGCATGCGCGCGCGCTTTATTAAATGATCAAAATGAGAATCGCTCGAGGGGCTTGCGAAATCGATTTGCGATTGTTGTCAAATTTATTCTCACAAATGTGGATTTAATTATTTAAAACGACAGTATTTTACCCCAACAATTGGAATTTCTGACGAGTTTTAGACACAACATCGATAAAAACAGCATAATGATTTTTTAGTTGAAAATTTCATTTTATCATAATTTCAATGGAAATTACACTTGCAATTATAAAATAATAACGTTTAATAACGTAATAACATACCTACATATTCTATCTTAAATTAAAATGTAATTAAATATATTTTGAAGCAGATTTCAGAATTCTACATCAATTTTAATTGAGTTTTAACTTTTCAAAAATTATCAGCGACGAACGACTCAAATTATAAACGAAACACAAAAATGAAAATGTATTGATAACAACAACTATGTAGTTTCTTGTATATTTCAGCAACCATTGAATCTAGGTTTTTCAAATACAAATTTGTGATTTTGTCCATCATGTACACTAGTTTTTCATATTTGAAAATATTATGTCGACTATCAAGCTTTGTTATATTACAATTAACGAGTTCTTTCAATTTTCAAATCAATTTATGATACATATTATCTTTGTGGGATTGAAAACGTTATAACCACCACTGATCTTTTACAGCGCAGGACTCTGAATCATAGCACTCATAGCGAGAAAACAACTCATGAGTGTAGATTACCAAATCCAGAATAGAAGGTAACTTTCTAAAACTAACAGAATTCAATCGTTGAAGCTCATCACTTTATTCCGCGTGGAAACAAATATCTACCATTTATGAATTCTTGACGGAATTTTATTGTAAATAAATATTTTATACAGCTGCATAAAATTGTAGCTTCATAATCTTATATGCTATTTTTATCATGAAACAAGTAGTAACATTCGAACTACTTTTTCACTTTTAAACGTCAACTATATTTACATATGTACCATTGCATAAAAAATGTATATAAGACTCCAAAGGAAACCCAACAAAAGATCGTTTTCGTAGCATCATAATCCTAAATTATCGATCCCGTTACACGAAGCTCACCCACGTACTAAATCGCTTGAAATCCGTTCTATCCCCGCTAAAAGTGCCTCAAACCGTGCCGCAAAACGACTTACGGCGCGCGCGCGTATACACACATAAGCGACAGACGAGCGCAAACAGTTGCCCGGGCGAGCTCAATCGCGCCCTGGTGAAAACGACGTGAAATGGGATTGATGTAATTTGGTTACTGCTCCTCCGTCGTGCGCGCGCAGACGTATACATACATAGAAGCGCGCCCTAAAACTTGGCCGCCCGTCGGGGTTTGATTCTAATGACTTATGAAGTCAAGCCAAATGACCGGGCGGCTCTTTCGGCGTGAGCGACCCGCGGCAAATCCAATATAACCCCCTCGAGGAGAGAGGGGCAGAACTGTGTGCGCGCGCGCGCTCGAACAATCGCTCGCCCATTAGACGCGAGTCTTCCCGCGGAGCGAATAAATATTGCGAAACGAGATGCCGCGGGGGCGAGATGATGAAGAGAGGGAGAGAGAGCAAGAGAGAGAGAGATGGGAGAGATAATATAGCGGAGCAATTGACTTTTCATTGATTTTACGCCCGACCTGTCGACGGCATCTTTCCGTACTGCGGTCATCGCCGAATGTGCCTTTTTTGATCCCTCCGATATCTCGGGTTTCGAATTTTTCTCCAAGATTGCGGAACGCGCGGGCATTGCGGGTTTGGGTTTGCGTTTCGGTGTTACACGGATGACGGAGCATCGCCGACAGGGTTTATACTACTCGAAGGGGGACTATTAAGTTCTTTTGTTCTGGCTCCTTGGGCAAAGAATCGTTTGCACGCGAGGGGTGCGGAGTTGTTTTGGGGGATGATACAGCGCGATGTGCGTAGAGATGTTATGAACCGGGAATGTTGTTTTAGGGCTTTATTACAGGTTCATTCGTGTGTTAACCAGGGATTATAGTATTTTAATCGCTCAAAGTTTGGTACCGAATTGCACGGCATTTTGTGGCATTTGGAAACATTTGTTTTATGTGCCATATCGATTTCGGTTTTATGTATTTTAATACATAAAACCAAATTAGTGTACGATTAGTGTACGATTTTGTGATTCTTAAATTTTAGATTACAGAAGCTTGAATAATATATGAGGAAATTTTTAATTTGTCCATTCTTAGAGCGTTCAAAAAATTAAAACAAAAGATTGTTAAAATCGATCGGTTCTGCGCAAAGTTACGTGCATTTGAAAATCGCGAAAAATGACCAAAAATGATTGAATTACGTGAATTCGGGTAAAATCGCTCATTTTTGTTCATTTTTCGCGATTTTCAAATGCAGGTAACTTTGCGCAGAACCGACCAATTTTAATGATCTTTAGCTTAAATTAAAGCTTTTTTCTTCTACTTTAATCGCTTTTTTGTGAAATATTTGTTGGCATATTTAAAAGCTTACTATCGGCTCATCATCGGTGACTACTTTTCGTCCATTTTTCCCATGTTAAATTTCCATAAGAAAAATGGAGTTTTTTTCTAAAACGATGTCACAAGACCGTTTTCTAATGTTCACGAGTTTTTTTCGTATATTTTATGACCTAAATCCCAATCAGATTCAATGAGAAGTTCAAAACATCTGAGATTGTTTACCATCGAAAAAAACTTGTTCTTATTCTATAATAAGAAAAAACTTGTTGCGAAGGTGTGCCTTCAATTTTTTTTTTTTTGAACCCTTTAAGTGTGGACAAATTAAAAATTTCCTCATATACACATGAATGTTTGTAGTTATTGCTGAACTTCTACTAACAAGTTTTTTTCGATGGTAAACAATCTCAGATGTTTTGAACTTCACATTGAATCTGATTGGGATTTAACTAACAAGGAGAGCTCTTCATCCCCAGACCATGGATTCGGTTAAAACTTCAGAATGTTATTTTTTGAGCCAAAAAAATTTCACCTGGTTTTAAAATGTTGTCAAACCAGCTCTAGGGACAAAGATAGAGCATTTTCTCGAAAGACTTAGACCTAATAAATATTTATTCCATAGAAAGTTATAAGCAACCAAAGACAGCTTTTTTGGTTCAAAAAATTACATCCTGAAGTTTTATTCAAGTCCATTTCTCAACCAAGACGTTTCTCTTAGTTATAGAAAATATAGATATTTATTTATACCAGAACACTATACGAAAGTAATTACTTTGATAGCTGAATAAGCATATCTATACCGTGTATTTATAAACTATACATGTACTATTGTATGTATGTTCCTGTCTTAAAATGAAAGCTTTGTGCTTCAAATATAAATTTCTTATCAATTTTATCCTCTAAAATTTCTATCACATTAAAATACGTTCACAAAACTGTTGTTTTTTCAACAACTAACATTTACATAAATAAAATAGCCCGCAAGAAAAACACTAAAAACGAGTTCCCAGGTTTCTCTCCACGCCGAGGGTTTAGACCCCGGAAAAAAGCGCGCGGGACGTCGCTCGTAGTGGTAGGGGCGAAAAGAGCCTTAACTTTTCCTTATCGAAAATAAGTCGTTAGTCGGCCTTTCATCTCGCTAAACGAGTTTTCGCGGCGCGCCTCGCAAACTTCTTTCTACTCGCTCGCGCGCGCACGCGTGTGTCGTTTTTTCTTCTGTCTCGCCCCGCTTTTCCTTCACTCTCTCTCTCTCTTTCCCTCTCTATATATACGTACGTCCGAAAAGCCCCTGCCTCGCTTTAAGGAATTTTTCAATTTTCACCGGGCAAACTAATTTAATCGTCCGACACTCTTTCTCGCGCGTGCGTGTGACCGCGGCGTCTGCAGCGGAAAATCTTTGCGCGCTCCTTTGCCTTATCGGATTTCTCGCGGGCTTTCGCCGAGCGTCGCTTTTTGCCCCCTTTTCTCCGTGTTACACGCGCGCACTAAAGAGTGACTTAGACGCGCGCCCGACGGGAGTTCTTGAGGTGAGGTTTCGTTCGAAAATCGCGTTTTGATGTCGAAGTTAAGTCGTTTGATAAGCTGGTGATGCTTTTTCTTTTTGAAGGGTAAATGTGTGTAAGACCAATGTTGTTCTGGGCTACTTTGTATTTTAATCTAGAATGCATTAATTATTAATCTTTATGTTATGAAATTAGTTAATTTATTAAAAAATGTTTAGGAAATGAACACGTATATTGACCATTATAATTCTTACCCAGGAAACGTTTTATAGAAAATTTATTTTCTATCATAAAGATCTAATTAGACAACTCTAATTAGGCCATTTTTCTAGTTCTCTATCTCCACTTATCTGAAAGTTTAAATAACCAATGTCGGCACTCGGCAGCTTCCAAATATGAAAAATATACATTATGAATTGTTTCTAATTGTTTGAGAATAATCACTACATTTTTATGTAAGTTCCTATTTTTAATTTTCAACGAATCGTGCGACTTATAATGTCAAAAAAGCAAGTATTTCGTTTATAGACGAAATAGAAGATCAAAAGCCCAATTGACAGTGATGCGGACCGAAAAGCGAGGTCTTTTCCTGTGTTGTTGTTGTTAATGTTTAAATTCAAGATAAATAGTTTTTTAGTATGTATATGTATTGCTATTGTTGTTAAAGCGAATAATAATAACATCATTATTATATTCATGTATTAAAACATTATAAGAATGCATATTATACATGAATATGCACAGCCAAGCCGAATAAATGTGAATAGCACATAACCGACGTAACAACGCCAACCGATAAGAGCAGCAAAAACTTCAAAAATTGTAAAGAACAAAGAGCTTATTTTACGAAAGTCATTTAATCCTTTGAAGCATACATTTTTTCTTGAAAAATTGCTTTGTTTTACTATTTGTTTATTTATAACATAATTTAACAACAAATAAATTTGAAATATTAGTAGTATAGAATTGTAGCGCTTAAGCTTTTAGCTATTAGAAAAGCCTAAAACTATTCATACATAATGAAAAAAAACAATTTTTACAAATAAAAAGAGCAGATCAAAAAGCTGGTCCCTATAGGGACTACCATGCTTCAAAGGGTTAAAAGAAATGGCGAAGTTGTAGACAAATAAACATTCAAAATAAAGTGATGTAAAAATAAATAACAAACAATTATGTATAATGTACCAGTAAAAAGAAACAAAAACATGTTTCCTGGTTTTGTAGAATCTGTAAAGAAGATGTGATCCAACAGATATGAGAAGGTATGAAATTCGTATTACGTTCACGAAGTCATTTATGTAATCCTTTTGTGAGAAGAAACTTCATTGATCAAAAAGAAGCCAATTTCATTGATCAAAATGAATTTGTTGTTCCATTTACGGTAAAATTCTGTATAGAATTGCAAAATCATTTATAAAATACATTCCCTGATAGAAATGTTAACCACAGCTTAGCTATTTTTGAGTTACCTTTATGGCTAAAAACGCACATTGCTTATTATTTCATAATTATGTACCAATTAGAAATAAATTATGGTATTTATACACTTCGTAAAATGGGTATTTTAAGCAACGGTAAAACTTTTAGATGAATTATATTACTTTTATATCATGATTTCGGCTAAAAATGCTTCCATTTAATTAACACGTTAGCTATAAAATGTGGTTCCTTTTCTACACCAGGGTTATAATAAAAAAAATTCCTTAATTTCAGTTATACTTACAAGAAAAGTCCACATCCGCCGGGAAATAGATTTCATGGAGTATTTGAGAGTCGATTTCTCGTATCTAGAAATGAAGCTCAGTGTGCCTAATTCTATCTCATAGGCCCTTTTTCTTCAGATATGGGCAATCTAATCTCAAATATCCTCTATATTTAATTAAAAAACGACGTCTCTTCTATTGACTATGACATTGCAAATATTTATGATACGAAAAAGAACAAAAAAGATCATAAAAGTAGACAGTAAAAGCTAAAATTTAAGCTCTGATTCGTTTAAAAATATTATTTTTTCAGGAAATTCTAAGCAATCAAAGATCAATGCACATTTTACACTTTTGCACCCTAGAAAGCCAACATCACAGTTGGGGCGTTCCTAGTTTTTTCTTGGTAGTATAATTAGTATACTTTAAAGCTTTTCTTATAATTTTTTCCCAAAGCATTTACAGAAGGAAATAGAAAATATTTCGCTTAAGGTAGCCGAATTACCCCAAATTACTTTGTTTATTTGAAAAACAATCAGTACCAAATATGCAACCTATTGAGTGCTATGAAAAAATGACTCTTCAGCTACTTTGACAAATAACACCGTGTAATTTTATTTTTATCTCATCGCCACTTCACAATAGTATAAAGATTACTTTAATTAACAGCGTTATCAAATGCGTTTCACTTTATTTTTCTTGACGTATCTATTATAGTACACCATTAATTGACAAATACACAAAAAAAGACGATAATGATAAAGTGCTAATATTTATTACTACATTTCAATGTTCCTTTTAGCTTAGATAACTGTGATTATTGTATAGTATCAAAATTATCCTATCTTGAAAAAATGATGGATTTGTTATGATATCAATTTATTCATGATTTGGTTGGTGGGAGTAATGGGTTGTTATAGGTTACAAAAACAAAGTAGAAAATGTTATAATTTTGAAAAATTTTAACGTTTTACTGTTTTAATATATCAAAAGTGAGTATATTTGTTAATAGCAAAGAATATATGAGTTATTGCTAATACGTTCTTCCAGAGCATAGCGGCGATGTCATTAACTTAAAACTCGTATGTGTAAACAGCGTCGTTGTATACTTTGCATTTTATTTTCTTAATATTTTCATTAAAACGTTTTTTCTAAAATATTACAGTTTACCAACGTGATAGTATAGATTCATTCTAGTAAGTTTCTACAAGATCTGGTTTTTACGTCTTCAATAACTCCAGAGTGTTTCGGAAACTAATTTTATATCTCATTTAGGTGTACTTATAATCTATTAAATATTACAGCGAATAACACTTCTAGTGAATAAAAATCACAATTAATAAGGTTGTTACATCTTTCATATAATAAGAACACATACCAGATACATACAGAACAAATGAACACTTTCAAAATTTTTTTTTATAATGGCCGTAACTTAAAATCTATAACTTAGAACAACATTCTTTATTTTTCTAAAAGATCTTTAGTAATCGAGACACTTTCAATGTAGTGTAATGAAATAGGAATAAGTATAGTAATAAGCTAAATTTCTAAATCCTATGAATGTCGTCTTACAATGATTAATCAGAGTTTGTTACTCGTATTTGGATACAAATTTACTACAGGAATATCAGTCCAATAAACATATAAATTTACTACATATACTTTTAGAAAGATAATAATTATAGCAAGTATAGTACTTTTCGACACGAGTGTGTCGAACTCGCTTCGCTCGAGCGAAAAACGTCACATGAGGTACATAATCTACTTGCGTACTAGTCTCGAACCGTATTTTACATCACGAGCGCCGAAAAATCATATCAAAGTTGTGATTAGAGATATTATTAGAGATTAGAGTATAAAAGCTCTAACGTTACACAAACAACCGTATATCTCTGGTCATGCAAGCATTCTCTTTGACTCAGCGCGTCAAACCGACGCTCTCTTCTGATGAGACTACCCCTACGCAGGGGCAACCCTCCCTACTCGTCCTCCTCCGTGTCGCATTTTAATGGGGAAGCAGCGCGCACGCGGATTGGCCGGCTGCACACGCGCACAATGGCACTGTACGGCCGCGCGCGCACGGAAACAGCTAGAAATCCTCTTAGCCGAGTGACGTCTTTACGCAATTACTCGTAATTGGACCTTATCTCGCGTCTTGGAGAGCGGCGCGCAATCTGATTAGGCCGGGAGAATAAGACCGGGGGCTCGCGAAAGCGCTACATAGCTGCGGGTCGAGCGAGTGTGCGCTTCCGCGCTGCAAGAGAGAAGGAGAGAAGGCGAGACAGAGGAGAGACTGAGAGGAGTATTTAACTCATCGCGCTAGCACACAGTGTCTCGGTGTTTTTTGTTGGCAAAGCGAGGGGGATTGGAGAGCAAAAATAAGTGAAGGGTTAATTGAGAATGTTGAGTCGTCAGCACTTGCAAGTTTGACGCTTGGAAAGTTTATTTTTATGTTTAGTAGTTGCAATCAATGCACTTTGTAGGACCGCAGAAAAGATGCTGTGAATTTTTTAACGAATACCGTATAGTATTTTTCAGAAGGATTAATACTTTTTGTTAATTTTATTAAAAAATATGAAATAGTCCTGATTGTCCGGCATCTGGTTTCAATTTCAAAAGTCAATAGATATTTAGTAGTTGAAAGAATAACATCACGGACTTTATATAACTATATAGTTGTGCTTTGATTTGACAAATTTGAATAAATTTACGAGGATAAAAATCGAATAAATTTTTTAAAATCTAGGGTAAGTGTGCCAGTTACTGTGCCCCTTAAGGCGATGTCCGTAGTATTTAATCAATTACTATTTTTTTTTTTCAATTTTTAATCATCTTAAGACCTTTATATAATAATTATATATTCTGTGAGCAGAATAAACACCTTTTTAATACAATATTATCGCGATGAGAAATTTAATAAATTATTTTAAATATAGTATAAGAATAATTAAATCATACTGTGGGTTTAACAATAAAAAGCATGAATTGAACTGTATATAAAAATTTAGATATTTATGATTAAGTATAATTATACTCTACTACAAATGAAAATGATTTAAGGGCACAGTAACTGGCACACTTACCCTATATGAGATCTTAAGATTTTTAATAAAAGATTTCTTATCGATGCCTTTTCTTAATAGACACGCATTTACAACAAAGACTACAGTACTTGTGAATTAAAAAATGAGTGAAGATGTAATCACGTGCGGACTAGCACTTTAAAAAGACTAAGCTGTAGATTTTTAACTTCGTTATTGTCAAATAATAGTGAAAAAAACTTTGTTTTGAGCAATACTCGTTACATGATACTTCATGAATTTTGATTACTCAATTTGCAACTATCATGCTAAACTTTGTGGATGTTATGGCTATACAGTCCGTACTAAAAGATAGCGTTTCGTGTTAGTACTACGGTAAATAATGATTTAGTTGACAATTGTTGACAATTTTTCCGTCCAGTAAGTCTATGCGGGAATGCAGCTAGAATGATGTAAGCTTTAAAAATCAAGAATCGAAGCAAAATTGACCAAGTTTTATTATTTTTTACCATCGTTCAACAAAGCGTAGTACACAATATTTTTAAGATTTTGATAAAATAATGAAACTCACCAGAAAAATGTCAGGGATCCGGGTCACGAATTTGGATAAAACTTTAGGATATGTTTTTGGATGTAGAAATATGAAGAAAGCCGCAATATTAGACCTTAACGCTCCAAAAAACTCAGCTTATAAGCATTTTTAGCTTAATGTTGAAAAAATCTTGGAAATAGTGTTAAATATCATTTCAAAAAAGTAAATAAAACTAGAGAAATCGAGCTTTCATTTACTTTTTTTGGAATTCAAAAATATTGATTCCTTCGAAAATTATGAAAGTTTAAATTTGGATAATGAAAATGCCCTGTTAAACCCCTAAAATTCGTTGTTCGATTTCGTGCATATTTTGGTGCATTTTTGGTGCTGAACTTTAAACTTTCATAATTTTTCGAAGGAATCAATTTGTTGAATTCCGAAAAAAGCAAATGAAATGAAATGATATTTAAGACTTTCCAAGATTGAACGAATACCGTTTCATGAAGAGGCTTTATCCAAGATTTTTTTTTTCAAAATAAAGCTTAAAATGTCCAGAACTGGAGTTTTTTTGAAGCGTTATGGTCTAATATTTCTACATCCAAAAACATATTCTAGAGTTCTAGCCGAATCCGTGATCCGAATCCCTGATACTCTCCTGGTAAGTCAATTTTTCTTCGATTCTCAACTTTTAAAGCTTGTAATATTCGAATTTCATTTTCGCTCAAACGTACTGGATTGAAAAACTATTCTATATAATTATCTATCGCAGTTTTAACGTTAAATCCTAACTTTTGAAAGGAAACTGTATAGCCATAACATCTGTAATAAGACGTTTGCCTATATAGGAGATAGAAAGCACATACCGAGCTGGTATAAGTCTGCAGACAAACTAAAAATAAAAATATTGAGTTTTGACATTACGTATTCAAAACACATATTTTGTTGATGGCTTCGATACTCAAAACATCATTTTAAAGTAATTTCGTCTCAGAAATATGTTGCTTTCTCAAAGCCATGGTTTTTTATGTTTAGTTATCACACATATATTTTTCTAAGACAACAAATAATTGAAACTGTAATATATAATTCTGATTTTATATGATCATGTACGGTAGCAATAAAAATGACGATTGCTTTGTTACATATTCACTTTGTTAAGAGTACAGGTTACCCTTCTGGTGTTCATTTTTGGAAGCTTAGATGATAAGTACCAAACATTACATTGTATACTACAAAACTTTAAAACAACAAAAAACTATTTTTAAACTGTAATATAATATAATTTAATATAATGATAAACTGCAATGTAATATAATGTACAAGTTATTATAGTAAAAAGTTATTTACATTATTTTTCTCAAATTTTAAAACGCATAAAACATTTATGAGAAATTTTTCAGTTTTAAAATATTTTTTTATATGAAAAAAAAATCCTTTTATAGCACGGCGGGACATAAATCCGCACTTATGTCACGCGTATTCGTGGCATAAGTAGTCTATTATAACACTCACTGCTCTCGTGCGCTACCGCACGGTGTTATAATGGACTACTTGTACCACGAATCGGCGTGACAGCGGATTTATGTAAACGTGCTATAAAATATTCGTACGACACTAGTGCCTTCAGTGGCCCACTACACGACGTGAATAATAACCCTCCCTGCGCTCGGACGCTAATTTTATGTCATGCCATAATGGACCAATTATGGCACTAGTATTGTAATATACTATTAATAATAGTACATCCGATGGACATTGATTCGTGTCGTTAGTGACCATCATGCACAATCTTTTCAATTGTTCTATCATTTCTTATGTATGTTAACGTTCAAAAGGTTATGCGTGACGGTCACTAACGGGGCACGTTCGACACGAATCAATGTCCATTGAGTGTACATTACGATACTAGTGGCATAAGTTGCACTTTACGGCACGGCGTGCATCCGAGCGTAGCGAGTGCACGGTGCAATAATGGACTACTTATGTCACGGATAGGCGTGACATAAATGCGGATTTATGCCACGCAGTGCTATAAATATTTATTATAATATTTTAACAAACTATTGACTGTACGGCTATCTGTTTTATGAGTTCTTATTTTTGTCATGTATTTTGATGGTTTTCACCCACAACCTAAGCTTCCAAAATCGGACACCAGATAGGGTGTCTGCAACTTTTAAAAGGCGAATACAGCAAACTGATTAACATGTTCTCTCAGACATCTTACTGAGCTTCCACAATAGATTAACAACGCTTAATATACAGGACAGATAAACTATCGCATATACAAAATGATGAACAACAGAATGCAAGCAAATAAGCGGAATAACAATGCCAAGCATAAAGGGGCCGACGACAGTCGATAGCCTAATCAAGGCATGCGCGATTCGAGCGCAAACCTTCCGAGCGAGATTACACAACACCTAATCGGATTTTTTTTCGCCGTTCGACACGCCCCTCTGACCACATTGAGTACGCACGTGCGGATTATCACCTCTCGTTAGCGAGACAACAATGATGCACGCGCAGGCCCACTGAAAAAAGCACCGCGAGCGTTTCCTCGTACGATGAGGCGATGATGATCTCTTGACCATGTGCGGATTTTCAAGGCCCTCTTTATTCGTATGTTATCTCCGTAGACGGTTAAATAGTGGATTTTTCGTAGAGATGTTCCTGTTAGACGCGCGCGTGCTTCTTTTTTGATTCCGTAATCATGCGCGAGGGCAAGATTCCACCACGAGTAAATGTACACTGTTAGTAGACTATACAGCGATAATGGAGAATAGAAATGTCTTATCAATTGCGTGCGGTGGTTATAGCAGAACCGTGACTAGATGATGAAAAAGTACAGAAATTTTTAATTAAATGAGATTATTTATCATCTAGATAATTATGTACTATATATGATGAATGATGACTGTTTTCTTAACACTACGTATGCTGAAAATAGTTACGTCGGTTCCAAAGATTACTAAATGCAATTTCATTTAAATAAATTCAAATTCAAATTTTACAGAAGAATATATGAGAGAAAAATCGTTTTCTGTTCACATCTGTCACATTATACTATTACTATTAATTTCAATGGCCCAAGCATGACTCTTCTACTATTCTTTTTAACAGAGCCACTCTCTCCTCCCGCTAACCTCTGCCGGTGGACTCGTTATGGAAGCTGACAAGATCGAGATGCGGAGGTGTCAGGCGAAAAGGTTGTCGTCGCGTTATCGAAATCGAGAAATAATTAAATGAAAGCATTTCGCTCCTCGGTCTTGATGAGCGTCTTAACGAGGTTCGCCCGAATTATCAGCAATTATCGAGCCTTCGACGTAATTGCGTTAACCGAGCGTTGAAGTTGGAAAAGGTGCGGCTAAATACGTTTCGCTCCGAAGGTAGTAAAGCCTCCATTGACTCATTTCCGCCCCTCGCTTCGTCTTTGGAAATTTTTCTCACGACTTGATTTTTCATTTATTTTGTTGTTGTATGTATCTTGCACTGTAAAATAACTTATTATACATCTTTGTGAAAGGTTGTATAATGATACTTTGAAAAATATTATATTGGATAATGATATTTCGTTTCTTTAGTCATTAATGGCTTGATTGACTTTGTAGCAGGAAATAGATAACTTTTTAGTCGTTTCTCTTAAAATTTACATTAAACAGCTTCCTAATCAAGCTCCCACTCAAACTTTTGATTTCATTACATCAGCCTACGAGATTGAATCTTCGGCGTGAATTACGATACGCATAATATAAAATCAATTTTAATTTCGTCATATCCTTCGTTAATCAAGGAGCTCAAAATTGTTATTACCATCATAAGTATCCAAAAATATTTTTGGAGATAATTTCGTAACACAATAATACTATTTTGTATTTCCTGAAAATTATTCTGCTTACAGAACTATACAAAATTTGAGTGAGTGATTTTTTCCCTATAGCTCCATAACTACTCGAAATTCACGTGAAATCTATCAGATCAATTCCGAGATCCCAAAATTACCAGTAGCAAATGTTTTCATACGAGCCAAAAATCCTCCTCCTCCTCTTTCGACGTATCCCATTGTCGCGGACAATCGATCCTCGAAAAGGCTCTCGCGCGTGGGTGCAAAGTCGTGTTGTGAGCCTCTGCGCACGACAAAAGCTCGACAAATATTTTGGCTGCTCATTCACACGGCGCGATGGACACGGAATATTCCATGAAGAATCGGATGACATGCGAGACAAGAGGCTATATGCTGCGGCTCAGTCGTGCGCGAACGATTCGTGCGCGTAAGGGAGGAAGCTGGAGATGATGCACTCTGCGTCCGGTTTTGTTGCGCCTGTATAAGTGTAGCAGCAAAACGAGACGATTTCCCATTGTAAGGATTATTCCCGGTGTAACGTGCCGGGTGAGGTGCACGGTTTCCGTGAATCCGTGGTATGAGATGGCTCGTGCCTCTTGTAAGTTGGATATTCTTCTTGATTTTTGTTATTTCGGTATTTTAGGGTAGATTTTATTTCCCTAATGATGAGAACTTGTATGTTAGTATAACATATTGAAAGCAATAATTTCATAACGAAAAAAGTATTACCCAATAGTACATTACGGTACAAGTGACGAAAGTTGAAGTTCCGTCACTGCGTGAAGTTGGCGCCCGAGGCGAAGCCTAGGGCGCCATATCACGCAGTGGCGGGCCTTGAAGTTTCGTCTCGTGTACCGTATACTATTTTTCTTGATGTCCGGTGGAAAGTACGTTTGCCACTGACAGTGATAACGCACCCGACGGGCTCGAGAGCATTGAGTTCGATGCCCGCCCCCGACATTTGCGGCACGAGCGCAGCGAGCAAACATCACGTGCATAATTTTAATAAGTGAATTTTACTGAAGATCATGTAAAATATTTTTATTTTACGTGCAATTGTTACAATTGTTACACGTACAATTATTAAACATGTGGTACTTTTGCTCCATTTGTAGCAACAAAGTCAACTACTTTATTTGTATCTGAAAAAATAAATGATCATTCAAGAAGAAATTCTCACAAAAAGTGCGACATTATTAACGAACAATCTTTTATCCATTTCACAAATTAAAGCAATATAAATCACTTGTATACCCGATGGGCCGCATTGATTCTGACAACCCGCGAAAAAATTGAAAGTATGGGCAATATATTTCATATATATGGGATATACATATTAGCAATATATTACAAATATACTGGCTATGCGATTTCCAATATATTAGTAACATATCTGCGATTGTACATCCTCCAATATATTACTCATATATTGGCAGTATAAAATGTATAAAAATAAATTTCAAAACGTGTTACTAATAAGTATAGCCGGAATAGAGTGTCGCTACTTCAATAAGTTATTTTTATACATTACAAATCAAAATTATTTCACGCAAACATTGTGGAAATTTTTGAGACCCTCTTGTACATTTGTACAAGAGGGGATAACAAAAACAAGGCGAGCATTGTATTTCGAACTCTTCGTAAAGAGTCGTTCGAACGAATGAATTACACGGCTTATATACTCTCGGTCTTCCAATGCGTTTAAAGAAGTCACTACCGGCGCGCCGCATAGCGGATGAATAGCTGAAGCTTGCTCATCGAGCGCCGTCCATCAAAAGTTCCCGTTTGCCACCGCTATTCGGCGCGCCGGTAGTGGCTCCTTTAAACGCATTGTAGGGCCGAGAGTATATAACCCGTGTAATTCATCCGTTCGAACGACTCTTTACGAAGAGTTCGAAATACAAGGTTTGCCTTGTTTTTGCCTTCTTTTTGCTATCTCCTCTTGTACAGATGTACAATAGGGCCTCAAAAATTTCCGCAATGTTTGCGTGAAATAATTTTGATATGTAAATATATAAAAATAACTGATTGAAGTAGCAACACTCTATTCCGGCTATACTTATTGGTAACACGTTTTGAAATTTATTTTTATACATTTTATACTGCCAATATATGAGTAATATATTGGAGGATGTACAATCGCAGATATGTTACTAATATATTGGCAATCGCATAGCCAGTATATTTGTAATATATTGCTAATTTGTATATCCAATATATATGAAATATATTGCCCATACTTTCAATTTTTTTGCGGGAATGCATACCCCGTTAGTGACTGTCACACATAATATTTAAATCGTTAACATACCTCGAAAATGATATGAACATTCAAAAGGTTATGTATGAGTGCCACTAACGGGACATGCATTGCTAGAATCAATGTCCATCGGGTGTACCTTGATGATCAGAAGTGATAGTTTTTGTTGTAAATATAGGTTAATGACTTTGAATATGTTGACAAAACCTCTAAAACAATCAATTAATAAAGTCTACAGTTGCCTAGTTACCAACTCAGAATCAATGGTTAAATGTCCTTCTTTCGCCATCGAAAACAATGGCCAAACCACGTACTTTCCACCAGGGTATCAAGAAATAGTACATTACGATACGGGTGTGGAAGGTGATTATTTACCGTTGGAGACATTTTTCGCACGAGCGAAGCGAGTGCGAAAAGTCGAATGCAGTAAAAATCACCTTACGCACCAGTGTCGTACCGTATTTTACACCACGGAGCCGAATAATCATATTAAAGTTATGATTTTGAGGTTAGAGTGGTGTAAAATCAAGGAGCGCGGGAGCGCTCCGAAAGCAAGTATAGAAGAAGCCTAAAGGAGCGACCCGTGCTACATATACATATAATTACTTCTTGAACTTATAATGTCTAAAGCAGTTATTAAAAAAACGAAATCAATCAAAGATTCATTAATTTTCCACGCATATTTTTTGTATTAAGAATGAATTATACCTTGTAGTCGAAACTTTAATACTCGTAAAAACATAATTATTAAAAAAAAAATAAATACTACATTATTTTGTTAACGAAAAATGGATCTGACAGTTTCCATTACTTCGTAATATGTGAAAAAAATTAAAAGTTTGTGAAAAAAAAAACTTGATAGAATCTATCCCTAACTAAACCGCGCTTATTCACACTTTTTTCACCGTACACCTTTATCCCGGCGAAGCATTAAAGCGCCTTTAACCACATTAAGAACAATTTCAAACCCTCGCACTCTCATTCGCGTTCACACACATACACGTGCGCGTACACCACGTGAAAGAAGCGCAAGAACCGCAAACGAGCTCTAACGAATCAAATTTAATCTTCGAATATCCTCCGGTCTCTCGCAGCCTTTAAACCTCCTCGCGCTCGTTCGTTCGCTGGCGCGCGCGCGATTGGCCGCCCCTTATATTCTGTCGCCTCCTCTCTCCTCTCATCCTCTTTCGCGAGTACGCGCGTTCGAAGAAAGGAGGGAACGAGCGTGCGCGAAGCGACAGAGGGAGAGAGAAAAAAAAAACAGTATTTTGACACCGGGCGGAAAATAGACGCAGCATGTGGCCCACCCAATTAGGAGGCCCGTCGCGCGTAAACGCCTCAATGGAGGGAAGACGAACACAGCATAACGAGGGTGCGCGAGAGAGCGAGAAGCGTCTCGGATTGTCCCGTTAAGCGCGCGTTCACGCCTTTCCATTTTTTCGACGCGCGGCATACAAGTAGCTACACCACCGTGCGCCTTTATCCTTACAGGGCTAATCTCGAGGGCATACCGCGAGATTCTCTCTCGCGCGGCCCCATTGTCGCTTCTCTTTTCCTTTTTTCAGTGGAGAAACCTGTTAATGGTCGGCGAAGGACGTGTTGTGCGTGTATATAGCTATATAATATATATACGCTGTATACGCGCTGATGCGCCGAGCGTTATAATGCCGTTGTATAAGCGCGCACTTATATGCACTCGATTGAATGCCTTGTGCGCGCACGCGAGGGTCTAATAGAGAGGCGCGAAGTTAAAGCGAAAGGGTATAAGTGCGGGACGAGTGGGGGAAAGAGTTTCTTTTTTTGTGTTGATTTTCAAGAGGTCTGAAGGGGCAGGATGCGTGCGATTTAGGGAGTGGAGAATGTTTTTGTGATAAGCTTTTCGATTGTGTGTATGTTGACGTGAATGGTTGTATAGAATGTGCTATAAAAGATATTCAAATTTATTATATTTTTTCTTTTACACGATTTCTTGAAAAGAGTTGTACACTCAGAAAAACGATCCTCCTGTCTTGAAATAAAATTCCTCCCCAGAGAATCTTCGTGCGACAAAAAAGGATTACTCCTGCGCGAAAAAATTTCCTCCTGCGCGAAAAATCATCATCCCGCTATAGGAAGCTTGACTTCCTGTTGTAAGATTCCTCCTTCCATAGGAAGATATCCTCTTGACCCTATTTTTAGCAGAAATCCTCTTCCGACAGGCAGATTCTCGTTGATACATGAAGATCGTTTTCTAAGTGTAGCAATACATGCGCTCGAGTAATAGGATCCCTACTTATAAATCTCAAGTAAGTTATACATGTTATCGTTGAGTATGGTCATTGATAAAATAATTTTCACAGATAATATGTTGTAATGAAATTAATGTCTACTGCGTTATAATTTGAGCTCCCTAAATCTTTATATTGAAAGAAAATTCAAGCTTTTCAATTTATAAATTCTTTTAAATTTATTGTCATTTGATGTTTATCATTATTAAACGTTATCATTTATAATGACTATAATATGTTTTACATGTGTCTTGATTACTTCACAAGACTTAGAGTTGATAACAACAATTAGGTCATTGCTTTATGCAAGACTAAATAAAGCTTTTTTCATAAATTTTTCCTAACATTTGTTTTTATTGTAGAAAACTTTTATATAATGTATCTTATTTAATGAATCCTAAAAAATATTCGAACAATTCAAATTTAACAATAAAAAAAATAATTAGTTGATATAAATATGTATTTGGGAAAAACCATTTTTTTGTCTGCAATCATCCCCAACTATTTCATATCCCATTAGAGATTATTGAATCTTATTAGCATAAATAGCCATATTTCATCACCAGCGTTTGCTCGTAGCGATAGAGAAATGTTTATTTTTTCGCCGGGCAAAAATAGTGGTCTTACGTTTGGATAAGCCATTGTAAGTGGTGATAAACAGTTTTGAGGAGAATCTCGGCTGCTTTACGCAACTCATCATTGGCTGAAAACATTAAGCAAGTTAACTGATGAAATAATTCGCTAAAATCACACTTTACTTTAGATATAGTAATTAATTGGCTGTCAAGCGCTTACTTTTTACAAACCGGCAAGAACTACTTATCATGACGCTGACGTAAGCAACGTACTTTTGTTGACTAAACATTATACTAATTTCATTCTAATTTTGAAAACACTTGTGAATAAATTGATTACATTTACTGGAGTAACTATATAACTACACTGAAAAAAAGATATCTTAGCAGCAAGTAGAATTCACTTGATCCAAGAGGAAAATAATTTTGTTTTATGACACTAGTAGCGATATGCTTGGATCAAGTATAATATCTCCTTCGAGTCCGCCTACTTGCCACAAGCGGATTGCTACTTAATTCAAGTATCAGTATATTAAAAAACGTAAGGTTTTTAAATTGTTAAAAAATGAATATTCTTAGTACAAGAGGAAATCCATTATATTTAATAATCATTTTACTTAATTAAAATACTTATATTCTTAATACAACAAGAAATCTATAATATTTAATAATCATTTTTATTGATTGAAATATTCATATTCTTAATATAAGAATAAATAAATTTCATTTAGTAATCATATTACTTGATATAAAAATTAACCTTTTCAGTATAAGAAATCTATCATATCTATTATATTTAATAATGATTTGAGCTAGTTCGGTTTAAAAAAATTCAGCGTCTTGAAAAAAAAACAGACTAATGAAAAATCAATTCATAATTTTAAAATACGTATATTTCGTTTTACCTCTATTTTGTTTTGATTTTCAAAATTTTTCATGAATTTGATAATTCTTTAAATTACAGGAGAACTTAAATTCATTCTCAATTTTTTGAATCCATCAACTGTTATACAAGATAAGATGTCAATATCAATATCTGTATCTGAAAATATAAATACAATTGTTTAAAAGTAATTTTAATTTTAAATAAATAAATCGGGTTATAAGATAATTTTTTCTTCTAAAGTACCATAAAAAATGGAATTAACAATAAAAGCAGAAAAATTACTCTCTAAAAATAAATATGTGATAAGTTGTTCACTGGTACAAATAAGTGAAGAAATTGACTAATTATTTAGTGAATATTCACTTATTGAAGTAGTGGAATAAAATTTTTACTGCGTAATAAGTGAATATTCACTAAAGAATTAGTCAATTTTTTCACCCGTACCAGGACTTTTCACATATTCATTTTTAGAGAGTACAATTATAAAAAATGAAACTTACTTTACAAAGCCGTCGTAACATTATTCTCCAAACACAATAAGTGAACAAATTCTTCAATGCTTCGGAGCCTCATTTTTTCTAGTATCAATTTACACACTTGAACGAATTGGCGCATACTGATGAATCTACAAGTAATTATACATGAGCTCCCTCGCATACCGTTCAAATTTCGGAGAATTTATACTATTACATGAATCGGAAATGTCACGCGTAGTAAACAAGCAAGAAGAATCGTAAATAGTTTTAAGAATGTAATACAAGCATTTTTTTTGGTATACACACATTTCGTGAAAATTTTTTGCAAACGACCACGCTCATAATCAATAGAAATCTGGATATCCGTTAATTTTCGTATGATAATAACTTACGGGAGAGAATTTTGGGCTTTATATTTAAAAATACTTAACGGATACCCAGATTTCCGTAGATTGTATGTGTTTTGAAATGTCCTCTATTATATTAAAGCGATGGTTCGTCACACTTTTTCCTTTTTAACCCACCGTTTAAATTTTAATCCACCCTTTAAATTTCCATAATTTTGGATGAATAATTTTTGGATAATTTTCGGATAATTTTTAGATAATTTTCGGATAATTTTGGGATAATTTTCGGATAATTTTTGGTTAAGCTTAAAACATCATGTGATGGTAAAGAAAAGTTTGAACGCATGACAAGATGAAATTTACTTGTAATTAGTAGATTTCTCGCCGTTGCAGAAATAATTTTTTTTTTTCAAATATAACTAATATTGAAGAAAGAGAAAATTCTACTCGAATGGAGAAGTCGATAATTTTGCAGGAAGTCTCGATATACTAGCTGCTAGTAGATTTTGTTTTAATGGAAACAGGTGTTGCTCAAGTGGATTATTCTACTTGCTTCAAGAATCAACTTTTTTCAGTGTACATTAACTTGATTACACCTTATAATTATGAAGCGAAATTCACTGTGTTATTATATATCATGTTAAATTTTAATTTCTAATTATGAAATTAGGAATTGTATATATAAAAACATCCCTTAACATCAAAAGAAAAAATTTATGATATAATTTCCCTATATTATAATAGAAAAAAAATTTAATTAACTTATTCGAATAAAAATAAGACCCTATAAATTTACTAGATGCAGAGGCGTGAAACTTGAAGTATATAAAAATAAGATAGACGGCCCAGTAAGTATCTATATACCTTAAGAATGTTAACAGTAGATGACTATCTCATAGGTATAAATATAATTACTATTCTTCCTGTTAAGCGACAAGTAGCGCCACTACATGCATGTGGAAGTAAATGAAACAGTGGTAATTGAAATCCTTCCAAATACCGTAAATACGTTGCGTATATGAGGCTTAACATGACGAAGAAAAATAGAATATATACCTATAATGAATCACCACTCTTAATTTCGAAAACTGATACTAGGTTGACTTCAAAATAACTTGTTATGTTGTTGTTATTACTAATTCATATGACTACAGGCTTTTAAGACAAACTTTTATGGCAAACTTTATCATAAATAAAGTATTTACGTAATAATAGTTTTAAGAAAGTCCATCGACGTGCCTCCTGATATGTCGTGATTTTTATTATTACACTATCACTTGATAAGTCTATTTTGTTCGAGTACTTTTATGAAAAGTACGATCGCGATAAACATTCTAAATTACCTCATGATAGTAGTAGTCACATTAATAAAGCAAAATATAATGAAATTCTACGATAAAACTAGAATAAAATATGTTTATCTATAATTTTTTTATCAAGATATTTAAAAAAAATTAATGAATCAATAAAATTTGTAGTTACAGTTGATTAAAAATCTCGAAAATACTTGGCTATTTCTAACGATTAACTTATATTCTACATTAATATTAATGTATCTCAAATCACGAACTTATATTTCACAACGAAAAAATCCCTAATTGTAAAATTAAGACATTTTCTCGTAAACCTAAATCAATTTCTCGTAACAAAAAATAAGATTACAGCATCAACCAATGCAATAAGGCCGAGTGCAAACCTCGTCCTTCGCCATAAAAGCCATTTAAGCCTTTGGCAAATCCTTCGATTTTCCGTGAAATCAAATAGAGGCTACTTTCCGATTGCACTACCAGCAGCATCAGCAGCAGCATTCGCGTCCCATAGCCTTATTCTACGAGAGCAAAAGCAGAAATTGAATCCTATTTAAGGCAAAACCGCGTTCCCAATCGCCGGCGATTAATGCATCATTCACTTCCCGATTTCCCTCATCGTTCGCGCTCGCGCACTTCTTCTTCTGGGGCGCCTCGCAGCGCTAATAATGAAATTTCAGAATAATCAGGTAGGCAATTCATAGTCGCTGAGTGGATTTCTATTAGGGACTCGTCTCAGCCGAGCACAAGGAGTCGTCGTCCTCGTAGTCGGACGTAGCCTACTCCGAGGGAAGACAATCTCCCGAGAGGAGATGGCCTGAGCTTTTTCCAATTTGCCGAAGATCTATTTCCTATCGGCGCGTCTACGCTCGCTTTACGTCGTCGTTGACTTTTTCTCGTTTTGCCGCCTGGATTCCTACGCGACGCTCGCATGCGCGCGTGCACGGGAGAGGCAAAAAGTCAAGGAGGACGGCGCGAAAGGGTTTAGGAAGGGAGTGACGCGTTAAATGAGAAAGTGCTCGAGGATAAGCGGAATATGAGGTGCTGAATAAGCTCGCGTTTTTTGCGAGGTAACGAGTATAAAATAGGCCGTATTGCCGTATTATGTATGATGGAAAAATACTGAAATTTTTTACAATGTGGTTAGAAATATTATATACGTAAACAACTGATTATTATACTTAAAATGAGTATCTAGTTAGTTTTGATTAAATAGCAAGGACATTTTAGTGACCTCACTTTTTAAGCGAACCACAATTTTTTAACATTATTTGAATTTGCTAAACATTATTTTCATTTTTACTTTACAGAAAAACTGGTAAAATTAAAAGTTATACTCGTATAAAAATATATAAAATCTAAGGTAAATTTCTAATCACATTATAATATAATAAAATTTAATACAATAACAAGATAAACAAGATGGCTGGTATAAGTTCCCGCATTTATTTACTTATTTTAATTGAACTGAACTGAATCAATAATAAATCACTCAATGACGAAAATATAATCTCACCTTGTACCGTGTATCTCTTCTGTCCCCCAATACTTCCGATTATATACAGCGCGACAAACCAACGATCGACAAAGTCGCGTAATCAGATAAAAAGATAACGAGCTCGAGAAACGCGCGCTTGCGAAACGAGAAAAGTACCTATAACGCGCTCGCGCTCTAGCGTCAGAAGTTGGGGAAAAAGTACACGAGGAAAAGAGACCCAGAAAAAGAAATATGCGATAAGCAAAAGCTCCGCGTCCGCGCGAGCAAGGACGATGATAGGTGCTGGAAGCTGGTCGCTACAGCTGGAATCGGGGAGAAGGTAATTTTAGGTTGGCTAACGTCATTTCGCTGTTAATGAACTTCTCCATTCGTTAAGTCGCGTTTCTCCGTCTTCCGCGCGACGCGAAAGCTCGAAGAAGGTCGGCGCGCTGGCTAGTTCCTCTGAGCCGACCCTCCGCGCAGTGGGCGTCCCAGTCTCTCCTTCTCGTTCTGTATACGTATATGTATACGTTTGGATGAAATTGTCGCGCGGATTTGTTCGGCTACTCACCGTTTTTGGGCTTCCTTCAGTTCCTCTTAATCACGTACTCTGCGTTAGTTAATTACTTGGGTGTTATTTGAAAATATAAGCATAGATCTTGCATTTAACAACAAATTGAATCAAAGACAGTTGAAAAATATTTTATAATTATATGTAACTAATGTATTGATTTCTATATTTTTTTACTCATAAAATATATGACAAAAATTTTGCTACTGAAATGTTTCTTATAGAACAACAATTGCTTTAAGATTAAGTATCTTTATATTCCCTGCGTAAATAGTAGTATCTACCAGAAGATGGCTACCTGGTATTAATTTCATACGAAATTCTGGAAAGCTAGGAGTGAAGTCCTCGATTTCGTATGAGCCCTATAGAAAAAGATACAAATTCATAAAATGCTAAATCAATAGTATGCCATTTAAGAAGTAAATTACTTTTGGTGGAGGACAATCGTCTATGCCTAATGGTTTTATTAGCGCATCGTAAAAAACCTTCGAATAACCGTCGCCACAAAGTTTAGCATCGAATGCCAATCCAGTAGGGACATAATGACCAAAAGTACGGGATGATACATCCATTTTTATCTTTTAGCGTAAGAAACAAACATTTTAAATATTATATTTTAAAATAATAACAAATTCAATAATTATATATGTACTTACGTAGACATCTTTTGGCACATCTTCAATTATATCAAGATGTACATTAAAACTATTTTTCCCGTCGGGTTTGTAATTTATTGTAATATCAGAAGTATCTTTATCAACGTACGTGTAATTTATAAATTCTAGATTTATATCTTCAAAATAGGGGTTTAAACCTGAGGCCTTAAAATAATATTAATTTTATTTTATTTTCATGAATATACATATTCTAACTATTAAATAGGTTAATAAACATTATTACTTACATGACAACTCGTACATCCAACAGAAAACAAAATTGTAATTAACAAAATATCTGCTTGCCAACTTATTTTAATAATATTCATGGCTGTTCTTATCAAATATTTAAATAAATTATTAAATCGCTGTTATCGTTCAACCGAGTAAAATTTAAATTAAATAATTCTGTTTTATAAAAATATTTGATTTTTTAATTTTTTTAATTCTAGTTTTTTGCTAGAAAATTTTTAAGACAATCTTTTACTATTCGAACAGTATTCACAATTACACTAGCGGCAGTATCAGAAACCCAAATGTCAAAAATAGAGCTAATTTATTTTCAGTATTAAATATTTTCAACAATGCAGACAATCATTTTATTACTTCGACTGTTCTCTTTGTCAGGCAATCATAAAATATCTTACAATATGTCATTACAATGACATTGTCATTTTGATTGTATCAATTGTTTGATGTTAAAAATAATGTTGCAAGGTATAAAGCATAACCTTATGAATTTTTTCAAAATAAATTGTAAAAACTGCGGTTTTCAAATTATTAAATTTAAGAAATTACTAACATATAATAGAAATATTAATTTTTATAGCGCGAAAAGTTACTCACTTTATACTTTATAACATTATTACTTTATTTATTACCCTAATTTACTGTGTTTTCATTTCAACTCGTCAATCGAATTAAAAGGTTGCAGAAACTACTAAATTAATATAATAATTTTAGTACATTTATAATATTTTAGTACATTATATAATAAAAATGTAGTTAACATTATTCTTTCTTGGGCGGACGGCAGTATATAACATCAGTCTTAATAAAGTGTATAACATCATTCTTAATAAAGTGCCGGGATAACCGTACGATTCTTGCCATACCAACACTGCGACTATTTATTACATACTACGTCGTTGGCTGAGAGGAAGAATGGTGACAAGTTCACTGCGCGCTTATAAAAAAGGTGACAACTCGGCCGTGTGCTAAGAAAAGTGACAACTCGGCTGCGAGGTAAGAAAGGTGACACTCGGCTGTCGGCTACGCGCTAAGAAAGGGGACAATTCACGGGTTATTTTTTGTTTTATTTTTAGTTCGGAACCCTGGTAGAAAATAAACCAACTCGGATGGCTTATCTACTAACTGTTGGCCAATAATTTAGGCCAAGAATAAGAAAAATATTGACCAACGGTTAACCAACGGTTGGTGGACTATCAATCAATAATAAAACATTGAGTAACTCATAAAACAATAATAGAAATTAATAAGAAATATAGATATGTAAAAAGATTTTGATACATAAACAATAATAAAAATTATTGTAATGCATTAAAAAAATATTTGAATGAAGTTGGGACTAAATTTATTTGAAGGTTAAGTAGACAGCGTAGCACGTGGGCTATGCTCCGAAATTACTGTCCGCATCCCGCTTTCCGCAAGACAAGCACAGATGCACATAAATACACACATATTACATACACACGAGTGCGATCGCAGGTTTCATGTGTTATGTATAATGTATAGGTAAAAGTATTTAACTGCGCAGACTCATACGAGTCACGTGACGGGATTGCCGGGATCGTGTGGTTTTGCTTCACTGTAAAGGTCAGATGGTAACGGAGCACCGTGTAGAAAACGGAGCAATACGAGTACGAAGAATTTATGTAGGATACTTTCAAATTTTAAATGTAGAATACCTTTTATGTAGGATTCTTTCAAATTTTAAATATAGGATACTTTTAAATTTTAAAAAATGTAAGTATCCACCTTTACATGTCCTGACTTACGTCAAAAAGTCACGCACACTACACATTAACACGCCCTAACCTCAATTTGAACAAACAAAACTATACCCGTTACCGATTTAACCATATTTATCTGAAGAAAAATACTATTAATATGTGGGTTTTGATTATTCTATGAATAATACAAATTTTGAGAGTTTTATTTAAATAATAAGTTGTGTAAATGATTTTTATTTAAGATTTTTAATATTAAGCATTCATTGACCAAGCGCAAGGGTGATTCCGTGAAGAAATAAGCGGTATTTATCGCTAACTGTTGGTTAAACGGTTGGCCAAATCCTTGCGATTTGGCGAACGGATGGCGTACGGTTGGTTACAATTTCTACCAGGGAACCGATGTCGAGATAAAAAATTTTCATATACTATTTGTTTGAAGTACGGAATGAAGTCGATAATTCAAATTTTATAAACAAAGTCCAGATTTATTCTTTTACTAATCTAGAATTTACATACACGTTTAAAGTATTTTTTTTATCAATAAAATTAAGGTAAAAATAATCCATTGTTTATAAAATTTGAAATATCAACTTTATTTCATATTTTAAACAAATATTGTGGGTATGGTATTAATCTTGTCGGTATCCGACATTCGCTTTGTAGCAAATAATTTAAAAGGATGTAAAGTGCCAACATAATTCTTTATCATGCTTCTATAAAAAATTTCCTATAAAAACAACTCATTATTGTACTCTTCGTAATCACATACAAATGGTACGATGTAATTAAAATTTGAAATGATTCCATTCATTATAAATTTCATAAAATGTGGCATAAATTATACTCCTTATCATTCAACATTTACATATTGACATATTGAATGTTAAGGAGTATAATTTATGCCACACTTTATGAAATTTATAATGAATGGAATCATTTCTAATTTTAATTGCATCGTACCATTTGTATGTGATTACGAAGAGTACAATAAGGAGTTATTTTTATAGGAAATTTTTTATAGAAGCATGATAAAAAATTATGTTGGCACTTTACATCTTTTTAAATTATTTACTACAAAGGGAATGTCGGATACCGACAAGATTAATACCATAACAACACCCTATATTTTTAACGAGTTCATTAAAAGTTTTTAAATCTACATGTATAGTAATATAAAACATAAAGTTATAGTTGAAATTTGAATCCTAGACTTCTGTGTTGAAAAAAGTGTAATTAAAAACCCTTCTCGAATTATCCTTTGAAGTTTGATATTATGATTTTAATTTTAATAATAGATACTTGTAGTACTTATGAATTTGTTAAATTTAAAAAAATTAAGAAACAACCAAAGTCAGTTCATATTCAGTTGATGTACACACATTACATGTGGACTCACACCTATAAATTATAATAACTAAAATAAATGTTAATCATATCATTTGAGTGGTTTAACAAAATAATACAAAATAACATAAAAAAAAGATAGAATTCATCCCGTTTGTGATGCTGCGAATTATTATGAACAAGTAAAGCGTTTTTAAGCAAGCCGATCTTCGAATCTAAAGATTTTGGAGCTTTACTAAAAGAAAATATACATTCATACGATTTGTATGTATAAAATATCTAATGACATCTTATTTTGGTCGTATTCGTATTTTCTTTTTAATGTATACTAATGAAGATGTATTGTTTGCTCCCTTAATATAATTCCTTATATGTTCCATATTTACATTTTATATTTATATTTATAATTCCATATTTGTTAGATTATATCACTCATATAACAGGTTTAATGATGTTTCTGTAACTAATTATCTTAAATAGTTTCTAATAACACTTCCACATAGGCGGCCAACTATCAGCTATGTAAATTTTTAGAAATTTTGAAATCACTCCTACGTATCTTAAACTGCACAAGGTCATTTTTCCAATACTTAATTTTACTGCGTAGTTGACTTATGTTTGAGAATACAATGTAAATGTTCAAATGATTTCACCTGCCAGAAAAGTAATACAAATTTGGAACTTCCGCAATAAAAGGTGACTGATTTACCACCCATATTTACACGCATGAAAAATAGGTCGCAACCACATTATAGGTACGGTCTTACCTGGCAAAATAAAAAATAAATTTTTATACCGAAAGTACCAGTATATCTTTTGAAATTAATATTATCTATAATATGGACTTGTGTCAGACGATAGAAATGTCAAAGCGGAAAATCTTCCATTTCTTTATCGCCTGATATTAGACTCACGTAGAACTGCAAAAAGTTCGGTGACCGATTATAATGAGCAGTAAAAAGTAGTCGAATTAACATAGCGCTCTCTCGAACGCGGGACATTTCCGTTCCAAGTTGGCGTGGTAACATTCCCAATTTTTAATCCCTAGTCTTTTCCCGGACACGCTCTTATCGACTTCGAACTTGCTTAATAACCGAGCACCGTCGTATAATTCAGCACATCACGAGCATGCCCGATTAATTGTTTTGATAGATGCGAGTGACGAGAAAAGAAAATAAGCGTTACAAGGTGGATATACGTTATGACATGCGTTAGTTCTCCAAACATTATCTGAGGTCGAGGAATGGAAACAAATAGATGATATGTATAAAAATCGATATTCAATGGAAATACTTTGCATTTATCAAAATTATTAAGAAATGTTTTTTCCTTTTTTGAGCCATTACCAATATTTAGTTCGGTACAACGTGCTTGCACTCTTACACTACAGAATAGCTTCATCCCTGCAGGTACTATGAGATTTTGCTTATATATACATTTATTTATTATTAGTAATATTCTACACCCCCTCGATAAAATATAATATAATTTGGTATGTATGCATAATAAATAAATAATGAATTACTGTCAAATAGTTGAATCGATTACATTTTAATAAAGTTCTTTAAAGAGCCCATCTTACAACTTCACGTAAACATGGACTACAATAACTATCATAACACGATGATGATGTTGGAATAACACATGGCAAAATCAAATACCAATATTATCAACCTGATAATATCGCATGATGATTATTTCGATAATCGAAAGATAAACGGATCTATTTAATTCAACTACAATCAAAATCCCGATAACCCGGATCGAGGCTATTGTTGCATTACTCCCGAGATGTTTCTGTGTACGGTATACACGCCTTCTATTATCACTGACGTCATATGGCGTATCTCAACGCAGAGCTCTTGCGAGCGGTAAAAAAACATGCGATGTATCAGTGTATCATCCGATGTTTTGCCTAAAGAATATCTTTCCGAATCCTATTATTATCGAAGAATTTGTTATTCTCCCGATGATCCGACGTCTTTTATATACTTTTCCATCGCCTGAGCGATACATAAAAATTTCTAAGATATATTATAAGGAATCGAGTTTTTGAGTTAAATGAATCTAAACCTTTATTAAGTTTGAATTTGTTTTTTTTTTTTGTATTTAAAGATTTTAATTTGTTGATACGTAAAGGCAGATAAGTATGCAAGTTATTTCAAAACAAAAACATAAAAAGTCTTCGGTAGTAACTAGTAAGTGATGTAGTTCTAGGTATACAATGGACTCGATTTTATAGTCGTAGTTTTTAGTTTCGTAAATAAGAAGATCCAGTGAAAATCGATGTTCTTTGGAGATCAGTTTAAGTTTTGAAATATAAATGAATTATTTATTAAGAATTAACAATAATAATACTATTGAGAAACGTTACTTTTTGATCTAGCGAATATTAATATGGAATAATTCATAAATAAAAAGATTTAAAATGTCATAATCAAACTTAAAACTTATAAATGTGTATATGCATATGGGATGTTTTACATGAAGTAAGCAGGTCAAAATTTTAAAAGCGCTCAAAATTTTTTTACTTTTAGTTTTTTATGAAAAAAAAAACATGTTACTAAAATTTTAGATCGATATTTGCATAACTGAAAAAGTTATGCAACATTGAAAATTCAAATTTTATGCAATTGTTTGTTAAAATCCAACTTTCGTCATTTGTTTACTCAAAATCTTGAAAATTTTTGTACAGAACATTGATTGGGAAAAGTTTTCAATTTTGTTATAGAAAATAGTAGTATTTTTTAATAAATGAAATTTGCATATCTTTGATTGGTTGGTTTTTATTATACCTTTATCGAAGAATATTGAGACTGCGCCTTAAAATTTTTTGTTCGACAAAATTTTTTTGAATTCTACATTTAAAACTCTTCAATATGCTTTTCGAACCAAAGTTGGGCAAGCTAACTGAAAAAAGTTATGATTTTTTGAAATATCAAGAAAAACCAATAATTAGAATTTTTGATAATATGGTTGATTTAGATTCGAATAGAACATGAAACATCTGTTTTTAATAATATTAGACTTGTACAATAGGCCTTATGTAATTATCAGTTATAAATTACATTCATTTTTAACATTCTGAATATTGGATAAAAACCACTCTTTTTACCTTACACATTTCATACCTGCTTAAAATTAATCTATTATTATGTGTGGGATTTTGAGCGATTTTAAAATTTTGACCTGCTCACTTCATGTGAAACATCCCATATACATATTTTTCAATTATATTTATAATATTTTGTTATATTATACTTAAAATGCAATTTGTTATTATTTAATAGTATTGTCATCGTGTACGAAAATTATCACTACACGGTTTATTGTGAAAGCATTAAATCATTGATGAATGGTTCATCATCATGATGAATATATGATCATACTTTATATGGTATTACGTTATACATGCCCGGATTGCACTTTAATTATAATTTTCAATACTAATCTTTCTGCTTCTAACAGTAATTTTAAATGACGCGAAAAACCATGAAGTCGTCGATGAATAGTTCATCATCCAAATGATCATATTTTATCAGATATTACGTTATCCGCACGAGTATCATGCGTTAATTGCAATCTCCAATACCATTCTTTTCTACTGCAAATACTGATTTTAATTAAAACGGAAAAACATTAAATTATTGATAAGTAGTTCATCAACATAATGATTGTATTTTATCTCATATTGCATTATCCACATTTACACATTAAATATATACAAAAATGAACTTTTGTAAAGCAATTTTTAATCAAAATTCACGTGTTCTCTTCTGGCAAGATTAACATATTGAATAACTTTATATGGAGTTAAATTTAATAAAAAATTAATGATATTGTTGATATTTCACGTACTAAATATTAAGCATACGAAACTTTGTAAGCATTATACACGGAGAGAAATTTTAGAGTAAAAATTACCAAGGTGCCTTGGCAGCGCATGGATAGACTGTCAAAAGCCGTGATATTCCCAGGTTTCTAATACAATTTATAAGTTTCCCAGAAAAAACTACCATAACCACTTAAAAAAAATACCAAATTATCTGAATAAAAATTACCAGACACACTAGTAAAAATTGAGGTCTAGTCATTTTTACAAGGTAACCTAAGAATTTTTACTAAGAAAACTGATAAATTTTACCAAATAACCTGGTATTTGTGTACTCGCGCATGCGCACTGCGCATTATTGTGTTTCAGAAGATTGATACTAGAGGCGTGCGCGACGTTAAAATGAAAACAATACACATATTTTCAGTAAGTAATAACGGCGATTCAAATGACTGTTGGTAACAGCTTCCATGGCGCAGTCGGTAGAACATCGGACTCTCAACCCAAAGATCGTCGGATCGAATCCCGCTTCCGTAAAAATTTTTTTCAGTTTAATGTTTTTTCATTCTTGTTTCTGTTTCTATTTCTATATTAAAATGCTATATATCCATCAATATGGATAAAAAAAGTTAATTTTTTTAATTTAAATTAACTAAAAAAATTTTACCAAGGCACTTTGGTAAAAAGTTTGAAATTGTCAGTCTGTCCATCCATTACCATAGAAACTGGTAATTTTGTCTCGAATATTTGTAATTTTCACTACAAAATTTCTCTCCGTGTATGTATTATACTAACACCTGTATATGGACCTATTCACTCACGTGCAGTTTACTACTCAACTCCACCCTATGTTTTATGCTATATACATATGAGATAAAACTATTTTGAATCTCTGCAAAACTGCCATCAAAACATTTGATAAATCAAATGATTCTTTATCAACTGATACGTCTTTATGACAGAAATAGCTAAATGAGAATCAACAGGATGTTGAACGTAAAAGCTGGAATCAAATCTTGGTATTAAAATATGATTGCATTTTTACTTTATATAAGAAATTGAAAAAAAATGTTTTTTTTTTGTGTTCTGAAAAAAAAATTTTCTTTCAAAATATTTTTTTTTTTAAAGATACATGTTTGAATTCATTCAAGTTCTTCCTGTTTTTCATTTTAATTTTGTTCGTTATCTATATTGATTTTTTGTATTAACTATTCTAATTGGTACAAATTGTTCTTTAGCTGAACGATAGATGACTAAGATCATTTATTTAAAAAAATAATTTTCGAACAAATTAGAATAGTGAAAAATTTGAAATAACTCGAATAACAATAATTGAGTTAATTATCTATTTACAAAAGGGAGAAAGTGGTTAATATCATAATGGGGCGCTAAAGCATTGTTGACTCGATTTCTAAGTTTCCTGTCAGCTGATCAGATAATAATTGCTAATTCTTTCATTCATTCATTAGCTGAATTTATTCATAATGTCTGTTCTAAAATCGATTTATATCAGAGTAAAGTACGGTAAGTAAACAGAGCCAAACTGAAACGAAATTGTCATTTTGCACTGTATATTCAAGGTTATTAACGTCTTTTTTGGCGATATATAATTTTGAAATACCGTTAAATAAGACTGTACCATAAGATTGTAATAAGAAAAAGTGGTTTTATTTTTACTTGCGATAGCGCTGACAGAAACCGCTGTTCCTTTTCTTTAAATTATTTCTATGTTCTGTGTTTTGTTTTTAGATTCCATTATTTCAAATGACCATTTCACCTAAACTATACAATTTGAATAAAAAAGAACTAATCTGGTCTTATACTGAATCGAATTTTCTTCATCTATTATTATTATTATTATTATTGATTGATATAAAATCAGTAAATGTTGCTCAAGCTATAATTCTTTTAATCAATCTATTACTAATAACAACTTAGAACTTCGAATATTCAGCTGAAATTGTTTAAAAACCATTATTATATAATTTTCATATTTTTCAATATGCGTTTAAAGAGCACATGAAATAACCTCGCGTGTATGCGTAGCGCGCGCAAAAATGAATTTCCAATCTACTCTTAAAGAAACGATAACCGGATGTTGTAAAACCTTTAAAGATTGATTTTGGTTGATCTGTAAAGAATAGGTGCGAAAATTCGCTACTTACACTACATTTGAATTATTTAAATTGAATTTTGATTCTTAACTATTTAAAGCTAAATAATTAAATCAAATTAGGATAAAAAGATTAATTTTTTCATGCTTATAAAATTATCCGATTTTCCTATCATTTCAACTAATTAAAATGAAATCATAATGAAAAATTATATATTCCCAACCTCAAAATAACAACATAGTATGCTTGCAGTGCGCTTGAATTAAGCTAGTCCCCTTTATTAAAATTGAGGGCTATGTTATTTCACGTTTTATTCGTAATCTGATTGGTCGGAAGCGTTGCCCTGCTGTAGCTATGTGCATGGCAATGTAATGTTGTTTATTTATATTTTTCTTATAAGGTTATTTTCCCATTTTTGAATATTGTATTCAAAGCATAGTTCATTTCCGCGCGCGCAGCGCTCGTTTGATCTACTAATATTAAAAAACTAATAAAATGTGAGAATACTTTTAAAAAACGGTAAACATGTAGTTTAATATTGGCCATGACATCCCGCTTGAAAAGATGACTATAAATAATTAAGATAGTCAAAAAAACTTACGAATTTAAAAGAAAAATACCAAAATGTTTAAGAGTATTTATCTATATATTTTTATTTGTACTACTGATTTTATTTGTCTACTCATCTTTATATCATTGTAAACAGTGAATGGTGGTAATTGATAAAAATGTAAAAGGGATTATGATATGGTGACTTAGGTCCTTACCATACCGACCATGACACAATATTTATTTTCAATATTTACTTATATATTTTAAATAGCAGTACTTAAAATATTGTTAATTTTTTAAATAAATACCTATTAATGGTGATCATAATCACTAATTTAACATCTTCTTAATAAAATAAATAATAAATTTTATTTATTATTCTAAATTTTTTATTTTTTTTTACTAAAACAAAATTCAACTGCTTTATTAAATCAAGGAGCGCGGGAGCGCTCCGAAGGCAAGTATAGAAGAGCCTTAGGAGTGACCGCGCGATGATATACATTGAAATGGATGTACGAGAAAATCAATACACTTATATACCTATTGCGTTAGTTTCAACTATATAACATATCCCTCTTAATCGAAAGCCATTTCATTACTATACACAAATCAAAAGATTTTATTTAAAAAGATTATCTCGTTTAAAAGATATAGAGAGCTGAATTTTTTTATGTCCACTTTCCGATTCTAAATTTTCTCCATAGTTTCAGACTCTCATCCGGTGTTGCGACTTCCTGTCACGTGACCTACACACACACACACACACACACACACACGCGCCCATCATAACGACCTAACCTTACGCATCTCTCAACATATAACATATATATATATATATATATACATACACACAATATCACGGATGATTGTTTATAGTATAGGTATATATATTCGTTTCAATAATCAAAGATCTGATGAAGTCGACTGACGTAAAGAATAAAAGAATTTATTTACGAGCATCAATGAGGCAACAACATTTTTTAGATAAGTATTAAAATGACTAAATGTTAAATAGTAATTTTTTTAAAGATTTGATACTTTGTGAAAATTTTTATTTACAGATAAGTAGTCAAGATTAATATATATTCAAAGATCTCAAGTAGTCAACTGGTTATCGAAGAATTCATCTTCCCTTGTCTTATATATATATTCCCGTGTCTGGGCGATGACGACCTAACCTTACACATCTTTACACACACAGATGTTACAAATGTTATCATATCGTCGTGAGTTAGTTTAAAATTAAAATTAATTAATTATTCAAAGATCTCAAGTAGGTAAGTGGTGACAGAAGAATTCATCTATTCATATATCAATCAACGGGGGTTTTATTAGATAAGTATTGAACAGCAAAATGTTAAATGGCTACAATCATTTTTAAAAAATTGATAATTTTTGTGAATTTTTTTTATATTTACAGATTATACAAGATTTGTTTACAGTCATTGAAATTTGATGAGGTGAAGAATATTTATTGATACATACGTACTACAATATAATTTATGATGCCGATTTGAAATATTGGTTTGAGCGTTGGTTTAAAAAGCATCGTGTCATCTTTTAAAAACTTAGCCGATATCAGTGTTGTGCATATTTATTCAAGTGCCAATGAAAAAATTATGTCTAATGAACATGGAAATACGGAAAAGGGGAAAAATGATGTGTTATTGCGAAAATTTCAAGGAATGAAAGTGCTCAGTTAATCTATTTTATGACTTTCTCATGGTAGGAGATGTCAAAATGTTTCAGAGACGTTTTTAGTACATATTTTTCTATACAAGATTCAGATAATAATAATGCTTAATTCATCAACTGGTTGTGTTTTTAATCCCAGGGTGGAAGACGTCAAAAGTTTGATCTATACAAGAAAATATCAAGAAAGTTTTTAGTGATGATTCTCAGTTCATAAACTGGTCGTATAATATATACAAACAATGAAGAAAGAAGATGTAAAATAAGTGTAAAATAAACAATGGAAATTTTTTTAGTATACAGAAACTAAAAGATTATGCCAAATAGGAAAAGCGAAATGGATGTGTTATATTGTGAAAATTTAAAAAAATAAAAGTGCTCAGTTATTCTCATGTATGATTTTCCCAGGGTGGAAGACGTCAAAAGTTTCATCTATACAAGAATATCAATAAAGTTTTTAGTGATTCTCGCAGTTCATAAACTGGTCGTATAATATACAAAAAATGAAGAAAGAAGATGTAAAATAAGTGTAAAATAAAAAATGGAAATTTTTTTAGTATACAGAAACTAAAAGATTATGTCAAATAGGAAAAGCGAAAAGGATGTGTTATATTGCGAAAATTTAAAAAATAAAAGTGCTCAGTTATTCTCGTGTATGATTTTCCCAGGGTGGAAGACGTCAAAAGTTTGATCTATACAAGAATCAACAAATAAAAATGCTCAGTTAATCTAATGTTATAATTTTCTCACGATGGGAGACGTCAAAATGTTTCAGAGAAGTTCTCAGCAATTCTTAGTTCATAAACTGATTGTTTTTAATTTTACAAGATCTGTGGCAATCATGGATAATTCAATGAATAATTATATTAAGATGTTTTACATTTTCTACTATAAAAGAATGTCGAGAAACCTTTTTTGGCTCAATGATTCTTAGTTCATAAACTTTTTTTTTTAATTTTGTAAGATGTGTCTGATCGGTTCTTAATTCAAGTGGTTTATATTGAAAACTTCAACGAATCCAAGTTTTGAAAATTATTATTTTATAACTAATGATTGGCTTATGGTAAGGGGCGCCAAATGTTTCAGTGGAGCCATCTGTTCTGTGAATATATGAGCAAGATATTGTTATTGAAGAACAGAAGTACTGGTTATGGAAAAAAAAAGTGAATTGTACAATGCTAAAGATGAATTATGGCGTATGAAATTCATTTCTAATACAGTTGTCAAAGTCGAATAGAAGTCTAGATATTTTATATTAACTTTATGTCACAAGTGCACGTAGTGTATTTGGAACGGCTGATCAGAGGAACATAATATTAAATAGAATTAGAATATATGATATATGCCATTATTATAATATTTGAATAAAACATGAGAAGAATAATGATTTAAAAATGTGTTAAAAGTTTGAAATCAGTCTGATCAGTTGAAAATAATCTCAAATATGAAATAAGACTGCCATATATTTTATTTTATCATGATAATTTTTTAAAAGATTTGAAACAGATGATTGAAAATAATAAAGACCCTCCCACTCTTCGCCCGCTCTCTCTCGCCCCCCCTCTCTCTCTCTCTCTCTCTCTCTCTCTCTCTCTCTCTCTCTCTCTCTCTCTCTCTCTCTCTCTCTCTCTCTCTCTCTCTCTCTCTCTCTCAATATCCGTCAAACTCTGTATCAAAAACTTTAATGAGAGCTTAAATATTTTTTAATACAATTAACACGTTTAAAAAAAATTCTTTTTAAGTACGTTTTAACAACACAATTTTTGTCTAGTCTTTTTATTTCTTCCAATCTCATCTATTCAATAAGCACTCTCTGCAAATGATAATAATTTTTTTCATGACTGTACAAATAATAATATTGTTAATATAAAACTTTCTACGAAAGTATAAAATAAGGCAAGTATAGACGTTTTTTCTGTATAATATCTATTAAATAATAATATTTATGATTTTGTATAAGAAATCGAAAAAATACCAGTGAAAAAGTCTTTTACTTCTTTGAGTCATTGTATAATGAACAAATTATATGTAAGTAAGTACATTCAAATTGTTCACTGCAAATCAGACAAATGAAAGTTGTGAAATCAATTATCGATAGTCAAGTAATGCAAACCACTCTCGGAAACTACTGTATGACTGTTCTCAGAAATGTATTCAAATTAGTTAATCTTTCTGTACAAATTAAACACAAGAAAGTACTGAAATCAATTTATTGTAGTCAAGTACCCATAAGTTAACTTGACTGACATAATACAACTTTTCGTACCTACTCATCAAACATATTCAGCCAGCGAGCATAAATTACTACTTAACGCCCAAGGGGCGTAATAGCTCATATATACAGCTCTTACAAAACTTTATAGAACCTACGCACTTTACGTCCATGTGGGAAAAATTATTTGAATTGTATAATATTATATATAAGTACATTCAAATTATTCATTGTAAATCAAACAAACGAAAGTTGTGAAATCAATTACCGATAGTCAAGTAATGCAAACAACTCTGCGAAACAATTGTATAACTGTTCTCAGAAATGTATTCAAATTTGTTCATTCTTCTATACAAATTAAACACAAGGAAGTTCTGGAATCAGTTTATTGTAGTCAAGTACCCATAGGTTAACTTGACTGACATAATACAACTTTTAGTACCTACTCATCAAACATATTCAGCCAGCGAGGATAAAGTACTACTTAACGCTTAACAGGCGCAATAGCTCACATACTCCTACAAAACTTTATAGAACCTACGCACTTTACGCCCATATGGGCGAAAATTATTTTAATCATATAACTACTATGCCTTCTTTTTATTTCTAAAATTCATAAGAATTCAGATATTTACGAAAAGTCAAAGCCTATATAAAAAAATTACATAGTTACCACCATATCACCATTTTTCATTATTCTTTCTCAATTTTGAAATTTCTATAATATTACGCATCTTGGGAGGGCAATAGAAGTCTATAGAGCTGCTCTAGCAGGGGTGGTCTTCCAATCTCCCATACATACTTGGCGGGCCCGACGGTTTGCAGTTTACCGGTGGGCTTTGTAAATGTAGAATACTATATTATTGCATAAATTCATTAACAATGTTTATACTTATAAGTCCACTATAAATAATTACATTGGTTCTAATTTTGAATTGATACCGTTTAAATATAATATCCCTACATGTGCAAAATCTCATGATGTACTTCCATTACCCAAAATATTTTTCCTTGTGTCCGTTTTTTTTAAGCGGGAATCTGATATAAAAAATACATCAAATTTATAGTCTACTCAAAAGTGCTTTAGATTTTACTAACCATTGTATAAGCCACTAATTTTTTATCCTTTTCCAACGTGTAAATATCATGTGAAATTTTATATGAGTATTTCAGATATCAGATCTCATATGAGGTATGATATATGTGATGTCATCTGCAATTTTACATATTATGGGATCTCATGAGATCTTATATGAGATCTCATATGATATTTTCATGCGGGTTTGCACTCTCTATTTAAAAACAGAGTAATACATTCAATACATATTAGTATTTAATATGTAGAAGCAACCTATTTATTCATTTTATCTGATCTGTAAACATATGAATATTTATATGAAAATGATCATGTCTACACCTTAAACTGCAAACCGTCGGGCCCGCCAAGTATGTATGGGAGATTGGAAGACCACCCCTGCTAGAGCAGCTCTATAGACTTCTATTGCCCTCCCAAGATGCGTAATATTATAGAAATTTCAAAATTGAGAAAGAATAATGAAAAATGGTGATATGGTGGTAACTATGTAATTTTTTTATATAGGCTTTGACTTTTCGTAAATATCTGAATTCTTATGAATTTTAGAAATAAAAAGAAGGCATAGTAGTTATATGATTAAAATAATTTTCGCTCATATGGGCGTAAAGTGCGTAGGTTCTATAAAGTTTTGTAGGAGTATGTGAGCTATTGCGCCTGTTAAGCGTTAAGTAGTACTTTATCCTCGCTGGCTGAATATGTTTGATGAGTAGGTACTAAAAGTTGTATTATGTCAGTCAAGTTAACCTATGGGTACTTGACTACAATAAACTGATTCCAGAACTTCCTTGTGTTTAATTTGTATAGAAGAATGAACAAATTTGAATACATTTCTGAGAACAGTTATACAATTGTTTCGCAGAGTTGTTTGCATTACTTGACTATCGGTAATTGATTTCACAACTTTCGTTTGTTTGATTTACAATGAATAATTTGAATGTACTTATATATAATATTATACAATTCAAATAATTTTTCCCACATGGACGTAAAGTGCGTAGGTTCTATAAAGTTTTGTAAGAGCTGTATATATGAGCTATTACGCCCCTTGGGCGTTAAGTAGTAATTTATGCTCGCTGGCTGAATATGTTTGATGAGTAGGTACGAAAAGTTGTATTATGTCAGTCAAGTTAACTTATGGGTACTTGACTACAATAAATTGATTTCAGTACTTTCTTGTGTTTAATTTGTACAGAAAGATTAACAAATTTGAATACATTTCTGAGAACAGTCATACAGTAGTTTCCGAGAGTGGTTTGCATTACTTGACTATCGATAATTGATTTCACAACTTTCATTTGTCTGATTTGCAGTGAACAATTTGAATGTACTTACTTACATATAATTTGTTCATTATACAATGACTCAAAGAAGTAAAAGACTTTTTCACTGGTATTTTTTCGATTTCTTATACAAAATCATAAATATTATTATTTAATAGATATTATACAGAAAAAACGTCTATACTTGCCTTATTTTATACTTTCGTAGAAAGTTTTATATTAACAATATTATTATTTGTACAGTCATGAAAAAAATTATTATCATTTGCAGAGAGTGCTTATTGAATAGATGAGATTGGAAGAAATAAAAAGACTAGACAAAAATTGTGTTGTTTTATTAATACCTTAAAAGTCTACGTCGGATATGCAAGCGAATCCTACATTATCGTCATAAAGATTTTAATTATTTTTGCAAAGAATAAGTGTTTATATCAAAATCAATAGTTGTTACTATTTCGATAAATGTAATATCTACAAATGGGAAAACATTCATTCCATTATTCAGTTTTTAGGTAAACTAGTAATTATCACCTGTTTTGCAGGCATATTTCAAGTTCACTCAAAAACTAAATTACGCAATAAACTTTTTTAAAATATAAGGTGGAAGAAATACTTTTTCCGTTTCCAGATATTGTATTTCTCTAAACAAAGTGCGGATAACCTTGCTCATGCTATGAGAAATATTGGTCATAAATTTGTTTTAAATAAATAATTAATTTTGGGCGGGATTCATTCGTTTTTCATTTTATTTTTGTAGAAATAATTACAAATATGATGTCGCTAATTTCGGAACTAAGTCGGCATCCCACGTCCTTTTAAAACAAGTTGAAGTAAAATTAGAATACCAGCAGACGTGTTCTTGTTTATGCTCATAATGATTGTGCACATATTAATTGTGCACACTTTAACATTGGTATATATCTATATATATAGATCTGTACCAATGCTATCTGTGCACAATAAATATGTGCACAATCCTTATGTGCACAAACAAGAACATGCCTACCAGCATTAGTGAGTTGAAAAATTTACAATTAATCGAAATTTCAAGTACAACGTTTTAGTTGAAGCAGTGTGTAATGTACAAATAAAAAAATCTAATTTACTTCTGGTAAATATAATAATCATAAATTATAAAAAAAAAATAATTAAGTTTATTTATTAATCATAAAATATATAATAATAATAATTATAAAAATTGTTTGTAACTTCATGAATGTTGGCGCAGTAAAAATTGATGAAAAGCACCGATAGTCGTAAAAAAACACGATCTTATCTAACGTGGCATCCGATATCGATAAATTAAGTGCGTCGTCCCACGCCTACCGAATTTTCCAAGAAAAGCCGTCTGCCGTTTTCGGGGATTCCAACAGATCTATATCTATAACACTGCCCCTCCGACAAAAAGGGGACCGATAGTCAATAGTCACGTGACGACGTGCCTTCTTGAAAGTCCGCGTCACGCGAGCACGTTTCCCTCTCGATCCCGGAAAAAAGTACGACGCATCGGATCTGAAAGTTGCATCAGTCGCTTATACGCTCGTTGTGAAACCCCACTACTCTAGCATCGGCGGCACGCGACGACGCCATCCGCGCCACGCGCGCGTTCTTTCGAAAAACTTTAGATCTCACTCTGTTTAGCGTGGGACTTTCGTCAGGCGCGTTTATATCTGCGCCGTTATCGATGAAATGGTAGCTCGCAATTACATCATTGCTTGCCCGCACGCTTATAATGCCTCCTGAAAAAAATGTGGCCTTCTATTTACGATGCTTTTACTCGATGCGGCGAATTTATGAAAGCGCGAATAAGGAAGTCGCACTTTTCCGCCCGCACAGCTGTTTGTTTATACGCGATGCGCATCCACTATGCATGCACTTTTGCGTCTTGTTCAATTGCAGATTGCACTCGTATTGAAGATGTCAGATTATTGAATGAATGCGTAGTGTAATGTAAAGTGTAAATATTTTTATAATTATGAAAAAAAAAAAATTTTTGACGTCAAGGAAAAATTCAAAGTATTTTCCCATTTCCTTCTAAGAACCATGATAATTTTTTTTTTATTTTGCTTATAGTACATTTCGATACTGTAGTGTGTGAAAGTGATTTTATACTCGTGTGGACTTTTGCGCCCGAGAGAAGTGAAAAGGTCACACGAGGTTAAAATCATCTTCTCGCTCGTGTATCGAACAGTATTTTTTGACACGACGTGTAAAAAACTTGATTTAGCGCATGATTTTTTATTCAAGCGTGTACGAAGGCGAGCTTTGCGCACGGAGTGTCAAAAAAAAAATACTTTGCGCACAAAGGTTATCAATTTTATACGCATTTGATACTTCGTAAATAAAATAAATAATTTTTCTTAGAATTGCAAAAATAAGAAATAGTATTGTGATAATATCGCACACTACCTATGTTTCGAAAAAGCAAAGCAATGGATAAATAAGACAAAAATGTGATGACATTACTCTACAAATTTAAATACATATATAATAAGATGTGTTCTCGCTATTCCGAGAACTGAACAAATTATAATATAAAAAAATTAACTTTTACTGTAAATAACAATAAATTTCGTTTTTATCAAATGCAGAAACATTATGTCACGAAGTTTGGATATCAAAGTTTTATAAATATGTTTATCAGTTGTTACAGAAATAGTGATAATGCAATTAACGTCATGTCTCACATAATCTTCCACGTGATAATTTTTGCTGTAAGTAAATAAATAAATTAGGTCGATTTTTATCGTTAATTTTATACCTTATATAATTTGAGTAAAAACGTCACCCACACACGATAAATATATGTTAATTGAACGATTCACTACTTAAATTCTTCACATAGCATTAACAAATATTATACGAATGTTTTCTACATTCGCATTATAACTAACAATTAGAAACATTTTGTCTTTTAACGCCTGAAAATATTTCTATTCATTAAGATGATCTTGTAATCAAGCAATGCGTTGTTCAAATAACAAGATATTCAAAAACAACTTTGAGTTGTGTAACGTAGAAATAATAGATATCAATGGTTCATCTCAATAAATGATTATTTTTTCAACTAAAATAACTTATATAAAAATAAATAAAATATAAAAATTATCTATAAATATAGTACGAAGATCGAAAATTCTCTTTACATACCTTACTAATACTGTTCGAAAATAATTTGAATTACCTAATTGTTTATTTGGGTATCTATCTTAATTTCTAGTATATTATTTTTTTAAAACTGATTAAAAATATTAAACTAAACATACAATTAATTTAATCAAATCAAAATTTCGAAGGCAGGCACCTATTTATCAATTTTATGCAATATGCTATAATTTGGAAGTGTACCTGTTTACACTTCGATATCGTGCTGCTCAAATATCTCTTACATCATTCTCAATAATACTACAGCCGAAAACCACCGAACCCAATTGGGAAAACCCCCGCTCACAAATTTTCCGCAAACATTGAAAAAAAAAGGTAACTTTCATTGATCCCATTAGAATTCGATTCATTCATCCGTGCACCTATGTACGCAAACACTATAACAGTCGTACGAGCGAAGACGCCACGCTACGAAGCGACGCGGCCGTACGCTTGTTTTGTTTGGGATATGTTAATGCCGCGCATGACGCAACTCCATTGGTATCGGCAAATATAAAAGCCGGCGCGAGACCGGCGCATCGCCAGTATACATCCGAGCATTCAGACGCACAGGACCTATACCTAATACTGCCCTCACTCTCGCTCCTCTCTGCCTCTCTTTACTGCATCCTATACGCTTCTCGAGTTCGCCGGACATCCCGATTTTATTGCCCTAGATACTTTCTCTTTCCGCTGCCGTTAAGGATCTTTTGACCTTTTCTCATCTTGAGAAGTTGTACAGTGATTTTTCGGAACGCGTGCGAGAAGCATCGTTGTTGCAGGAAAAATTTTAAGCTTATTTTCGAGACTTTCGTAAATATTCAGAACAATCATCATGAACAAGTTCAACAAAAACACCAGAAACAAGACTACGATGGACTACTCGAAGTTTAAAACTGAAGTTTCCAAGAAAAGAAGATCTGCCGCTACACGAGAACTAAGTAAGTACTGTATTAATAATGTTTAATAATGTGGTGTGTAAAAAAGCTGTCGTTCGAGCCACCATCTTACAATTTTTAATAAAATGTAAAAAAATATTGTGTTCTAAACCAGTTAATAATATCGATATCCGATTCTACTCTAAACACTGTGCATGCAATGTTCATTACATACATTTCGTTACATATTAAAAATATTTTATCTAGTTAAAAAAATTTTATTAGATTTTTTATACACATATTTTATTATATTTTTTTCTATTATGTTATCTGTTTTTAACAGTATAAAATTTACAATTTTTTTCCTTATTTACTTCACTTCAAATTTGAAATGACACAATAAAAAAAAAATCGTAAACAACATACGGAAACGTGACCGAAAATAAATCTGACGCAACAATTTTCAAATTTTCTAGCCAAGATCGCCTACTCAGCGCCGCATAGCGTCATCTCGCTGGCCGAGGGAATGCCGAACGAGGAAACCTTCCCGTTCGCCGAAATTGCGGTGAAACTGATTGACGGAACCGATTTCGTGCTAGAAGGCGAAGACCTCGCTGCGGCGCTACAGTATATACCGAGCCAAGGCTATCCGCCCCTGCTGCAGGTATAAATTTGTCGCACTTTCCTCAATGCCCTCTAATAAATGAGATGACGTCCCGTTATTTTTTACTAAAGACTTACGAGAACGCTTTTATTACTCAATTCGCATTTATTTTTGTACCTAAATTTTGATTAAAAATTAGTTTGACATGAGATTTTAATTAAAAAATTGATATTAAAAAAAAAAGCCTAAACTTTAAAATTAAATCGAAAAATTCACTACTGTAAATTGTAACTCAATTAAAAATATCTTATTTCACATTTCTAACTTCAATTACCCCGCTTTAGTTTTCAAGTAACATACATTTACATGAATGACTACTTCTAAACTAAAAAGCATTCTATTCCATTAGGCGATACGAGAATTTCAAAGAAAAGCGCACACTCCGCCGCTTTGGGAGAGCCGCGAGGTTGCAATTGTCGCAGGTGGACAGGACGGACTGAGTAAGGCACTCGAGGCTATTATCGGCCCCGGGGATCCGATTTTAGTTCAGAATCCTTATTATCCTGGCGTTAGCGTCGTGGTAAGTAGACTCTCCCTCCTCCCCTACTCCTTCTTCTTTCACTTCATTTTCTGCTTTCCTCAATTTTATTTGATTAAAAGTATTAAACGTTTACACTTGTACGAATGCGTAAGCTATTCGTGATTGACGCAACATTTGATGAAACACTGTAGACGCAAATCAATAGAATTCATGACTATTTCATGATAAGACAATGTTTTCAATTTTTTAATCATTAGGGGAGGTTGGGATATAAAACCGGATACTTTTTGTAACACTAGAATTGTTTTTAGTTTATATTCAGGTAACTGAAAAGCGACTTGGTTAGTCAAAAAAATATTTGTAAAAAAGTGTTATTAAAAATTTACGGAAGTATTCGGTTTTACCCCAGTCTCCCCTACTCTGATAATGAAATCATTGAGGAAACTATGTCAATGTAAATAGGACTAGTCGTTCTATTCACTATCTGATACTGTTAACAACTATACAGTATTTCACCTACCGTGAAACGCTCATACGAATAGAACTCCATAATTACACTCCAATTTTGGGTCCTTCTATCAGATTGGACCGCATGATGCAGAGGTGATCGCCATCGACCAGGACGACTACGGCATGAGTGCGATATACCTGCGCAAGCGGCTTCAAGAGCGCGAAGCCGCAGGCCTGAAGATGCCCAAGATTATGTACATGAACCCCACGGGGGCTAACCCTACTGGTACGGTTATGCCAGTAGAGAGAAGGAAGGAGATTTACCGCATCGCGTGCGAATATAATTTCTTGATCCTCGATGATGATCCATATCACTTCATGTACTTCACCGACGTGAGTTTTTATCTTTTTAGTTTCCAGTGGTTTTTCTTATTAAAAATAATGTTATAGAGATCAGTCATATTTTTGCTGAAATTTTTTTTTGGTTCTATAAACTTTGTTGCTTTCAAAAAAATTTTAATTCTAATATTTACCTAATTCTTAATTTAGAACACTTATAATATTGTTTGAAAGATGAGAAAAAATCAGTTACTGATTCATAACATCTTATCTATACATGAATACGTTAAGAAGTAACAACATCTTGTTCCTTGTGCATCAAAACTGCTATCTATAATCAAACAAATCTCATAATTTCAGGAGGCGCCACAATCTTTCCTATCGCTGGACACAGAGGGCCGCGTAATCAGGCTGGACTCGTTCTCAAAAGTGCTGAGCAGCGGACTGCGTATAGGCGTCATCACGGCCGCCGCGCCCCTCGTCGCGAGCATCGAGCTGCACATGCAGAGCAGCCACTTGCACGCCCCAACCTTATCTCAGGTTGGTTTATACGTACCAAATTGCATGATTGGGCTCTTTAATACAGTCAATGTGAGATACGGATAGAAAAAATATAGCAATGTCAGTATTTGCGCGGGAACGCGAATCACGCGATGCGATGACGAAAATCGCGCTTTGTTTTTTTTTCGTCATTAATTTCTCTACGAAAGATCGTGGGCTCGAAAGGGGTTAGCGATAGAAGAAAAATGCGATTTAAGCGATTGTGCAATCACGTGATTTATGAAAAGAATGTTGAATAGATTATTGAACTTTGTAGCTAGCAGATAGTGTGATAGAAAAGCAATGAATCTTGCGTGGAGAAGAGCAACAAGAGTGTAACGATTTCGTTATCGTTGTTAATAATTTTTTAGGGGTTGCATGCTGCTGTAAGAATGATTCTACGAGCTTTAAAATATTTATAGTTCCTGTTTTTCGTCTCCGCTTACGCAAGATTTTCGTTACAAATCATTTATAATTTCAAAATTTCAGTTAAATTATTTTACTTGAAAAAAAAATCGATAATCAAAAGTTTACAATGCTGAGGAATGGTCGGAAATCGCACTGACGTTTGATTGGAGGCATTGACCGGCTATTGCTGTATAGTGATAGTAATCGATTACTTATTTACAATCTGGCGTAAATAAAAGGATCCGCGCGTATAATACTCTCTTATATGCATTTATCATAATTCCTCTTGCTAATGATACCGAGTCGTAGTCTTTTTGCTTCTCGACGATTCGAAATTCTGTTTACTGTCTGTTGCTCGGTTACTAACTCGCACTTTCTATCCTCTTCTTCGACCTCAATTCTTTTATTACATTTTAGTTTTTTTGTCCTTCTATATTTTCCATTTTCGAGATTATATTACATTGAAATTCATTATGAAGATTTAAAATGACTCAGAAATTTTCAGTAAAATTCAACATATAATTTTAAAAGATATAATATATCAGAAATAATTGAAAAGTTGAAATTTTAATATTGAATTTCTCATACTTTCTCTTTTACAATTACTCTCACTTGCTACTATCATTTAGCGATAGTGACATCACTTAATATTAATTATGTAAAAATATAATTTGCATAAAAATGCATCTAATTAATTAACCTTTCGATATTGCTATCATAATTCACGAAATCGCGCGCCCACGTCTTTGACCTATCTGTTTTTACTCTTAATCTCCACGTTGATAGTAGATCGATTTTTTCAATGTGAAATTCGTCACTGGCGCGTCTTCAATCTCTTCTCCGTTATCGCTTCTGACGAGCTTGGGGAGGAAAAATCAACCGCTCATAATTGACGACGCGTGTCGGCCGGCACGCGCTATCGGCGCGAAGTCGCGAAAGCTCGCTTATTAATCAACGATAGTGGTGCATGGCTGTTGTTAAATAAGCCGCGCATGGCGCATGCGCCGAGGAAAGGGAAAAATGCCTTACTTATCGCCTCTTTGACGTATATAGCCACTTTAGCAATGTTCAATCGTGAAGTATTTTGCGCTAATAGTATGAGAGATAGAGATATCGAAGAACGAGGAAAACAGAGATTGTTAATTATTATGGGAACTTCGTTTAGTTACTCGTTATAATTAGTTTTTCTTTTGACGTTTAAAAAGCATTCAATGTAACATTGACGAAACGATAAACAGAAATTGAAATGTTATTCTCCTTTTACAGGTGATATTGTATAAACTTCTGAAAATCTGGGGTTACGACAAAATGATGGAACACTTTGCTAGGATAAGGACCTTCTACAAGGAACGTCGTGATCTCATCGTCAAACTAGCCGAGGAACATTTACGAGGTGTGTATTTTCCCCATCTTCTATTTATGTCCAGCTTTTCCTTTTTTATTCTCCAAGTTTACATTTTCAAATAACATTCTTATATACGTACGTAGTAAGATGTAAATACAAAATTACAGTTTTTGTCGACTTACATCCCACGTATAATATTTGAATTTCCATGTTTAATATGAGATAATTAAATTTTTTAATTAAATTTATATCGCGGAGCCTTTCCCAACAAAAGCGTGTAGTTTTTAAAAGATCTGAATAAGTAATTTCTTCGTACAATATAAAACATTTTTTTTTCTAAAAGAATACTAATAAGTCTGTCTTATATTATTTATAGGTTTAGCAGAATTCACGGTGCCAAGTGCTGGATTCTTCTTATGGATCAAAGTTCCTGGCATCCAAGACACCTGGAAGATGGTGATGACACGTGGTGTCACCCACGGAGTTCTCGTGGCACCAGGCGCTGCTTTCATGGCTGATCCCTCAAAACCCTGCAACGCCATCAGGGCGAGCTTTGCTAAAGCATCATACAAAGAAATGAATTTGGTAAGAAAGACTTTTTATTACAATTTATTACTTGATAAAATAAAATAAATTAAATTTATCGGCTGTAGTTTATAAGAATTATGGATTAGAAAATTCGTTAGTAGTTCTAACGATTATTAAAATAATTTATTTAAATTAAATTAACTTATTCCTTGACTAATGAAGAATGTGTTTTTTTTGTGCAGGCATTGGAGCGGTTGGCGTTGCTTATAAAAAGCGAATTGGCGAAAAATAGGTTGAGGAGTTTGCACGGTAACACGTGATCACTTCGAGCAATGGTAAATTTGAAAGTTTTGATTTACCGAGCCTTCTGCTGATTCGGCCAAGAGCCACATCTACACAAACATCGACTATGGATAAAGAGAGACTTCCGCGATAACCGCCATACTTACGCCATTCATGTACCTGCTGCGCCGAGGCCGTCGGTAACTTACCAGTATTGTCTTGTTATCTTACCGACCACAGCTAGCGGCTTAGTCGACACTGTAGTTTCCAAGATTACATTATTTTTTGTATTACATTTGCCGATGTAATTTGCATCTACGAATATTTATGTTTTGATTCAAGCCAACTCCAAATATTCTTCAGAGGATATTGCACTCAACTAGTTAGGCTAATTGTACAAGATATATAAATACTGATTCATTTTAAAATCTTCTGACTGTATAAACCATTTCAGTACAAAAAACTCATTCCTTTTAGTTAGTAAGATTGAAGTGATTGTGTGAAAATGATTTTACCAGTATACTTCATTGATAATTAAACAATCTAATCATTCGATGATTTATTCAAATCTGAAAGAAAGGAAAATAAAATGATGATTTAATAGAAAAAACTGTGGTTGAATTAATTATCCAATACCGATAAATTATCCTAATAACTATGAAACGTTCATAGTATACATATATAAATTTAAATCCTTACGAATCATTTTTCATAATTATTCGTATACATTTATCATAATTTATATAAAGTATATTTTTTTAAATCAGTTGTATTGTTACTCGCAAAGTAAAAATTTTTTTAAATTATATTCAATGCGATTTTGTATATCTACTTTTAAAAAGTAAAAAAATCACATTTTTGAATCACAAGATTGGAAAAGAATTTTTGTAAACAGAACAAGTTATTTTAGTTTTTTTAGTTATTTCTTTTCAGAATTTTTATTTTTGACCTTTTCTAAAAAACTTATGAGCAAAATGAATAATTTAAATTTTCACAAAAAATAATTTCGGTTTTCTCTTTCGTTTAAAAAAAAACTTACAGCAAATTATCTAATTAATTTTTTAAATAAATTCGATAACTAGACATTATAATCTTTCAATTAAGCCGTTCTGAGTAAAAAAAATATTGAACGGTACCGGGTACATTTTCTAAGCTCTCTTAACTTACAAGGAGATGATCAGGGGTGTGGGTCCTGGATTTGGCTAAAACTGTAGGAGGTATTTCTTTATGACAAATAATCAGACACGTGTCTCGGTGTTTCTGTGAATGGGCCTTTTTTCCGAAACCCAAGCTATTTTATATCTAAAATGAACAATTTTCGATAAAAATCGGATCTCTTTCTTTAGTTATAGCTATTTGAATATTTCCGTCATGTAAATGGATTAAAAAGTTTATAAAAGAAGGCAAAAAAAGCTTTAATTTAAGCTGTGTTTCATACAAAAATGTTGATTTTTAAAAAAGTTATAGGCTATCAAAGATAACATGAGAAGATAGCTTAAAATACCACTCGTTAAATGCTTGAAAAAAATGATAAATTTTTAGTGATTTTCTTACTCTATTTTTGATAGCTTATAACTTTTTCAAAAATCGACATTTTTTAATTAAAATAAACAGGCAGCTTAAATTAAAGCTTTATTTGCCTTCTTTTATAAACTTTTTAGTCCATTTATATGACCGAAATATTTAAAAAGCTATAACTAAAGAAAGAGACCCCATTTTTATCGAAAATTGTTTATTTTAGAGATAAAATAGCTTGGGTCTCGGAAAAAAAGGCCCATTCACAAAAATCTCGAGACACGTGTCTCATTATTTGTCATAAAGAAGTACTTCCTACGGTTTTAGCAAACTCCAGGATCCACACCCCTGATCATCTCCTTGGTAGTGTATCTTAAGGTTGTATTGACAGTAAGATCTCTGCCAAAAGTTAGTTTTCACGTTAAAATTGCGATAAATAATTAGGAAAAACCCGGGCAAGACGGTACACCTAAGGAAAAACGTTAATAAGCAATACAAAAACAAGAAAATATATTTAAATAATATATATAATATTCTTCAAGGTTTCATAATAACAAAAAAGAATATAAAACAATACCAAGCAAAAACCGCTGCCAATTCATTGGCAAGATGCTTCCTCAAACTAATTTATCGATTCCATTTTTAAAATTTAAAAAACAAAAATAAATTTTTCACAACAAAACTTTATTAATAAATAAAACTGTTTTCTTTGTGGTTCTTTGTTGTTTGTTAAACAATTTGACTGAATATAAAAAATATCTTTTCTGTTTTTTCATTTATGTATCCTATACAAATAATTAATTATTGTTATAAAAAATTTTAAAGAAATACATTAGTTTGAGAAAGAAAAGTATGTATTGGCAATAATCTAATAAATATTTGTTTTGAAACAGGTATTTAACTACTATCCTGCTCGACTTAGTGGTTTAAAGTTAATCCATTATTGTAACAATCATACAAATATAATAACTTAGTTATACTTCTTAACAAAAGACAATGAATCGTTTTGAAATGTAACAAAGAGGTAGTTTTTTTTCATATTTAAGAATCGATATTTTTATGAAAATTTTTATGAAATTTTTACGAAATTCATATTTTGGAAGTCAATTGTTATCGTTGCCCTAGTACACGTTGCCGCGGGACTCAATCTGAAATTACTTTGTCGGAGATATGCCCTAGTACACAATAATTATTTTTATACCACTCTAACTTTAAAATCACAACTTTGATATGATTTTTCGGCGCTCGTGGTATAAAATACCGTTCGAAACTAGTGCGTAAGTCGATTATTTAGGTGGTGTGACTTTTTCGCACTCGCTTCGCTCGTGCAAAAAGTCACACCAGCTAAATAATCGACTTCCCCACCCGTGTCGAAATGTACTATATTTATATATGATATACAAATTAAATAGAACTATTGCATATTTTGTCCTAAAACTTTATATTTGTGTTTTGGGGCTATCTAATTTGGAATGAGTAAAAAAATTTTGACCAACATAACCTCTTGAAATTTTAACACAATGTTGCACTCGATAAGTGTAATAAGTGGTAAAAATTTTGAGTCAATCAATCGAATATTTAAAAAAAAATGCAAATATAAGAAATTTATAAAAAAAATTTAACCTCAAATATCTTTGGTCACAACGGTCAGATTTTTTTTCGGCAAAGAACTGAATCCTTAGATATAAAAAAGCTAATTATTTGCCAAATTTCAAAACAATTCATTGACTTTTACTCCTGATATCGTTAACGAAAGAAAACGCACTTGTTTTCAAAAATAATTTTTTTCTCGGAAACAAATCAACATAACCTCTTGAAATTTTAACACAATGTTGTACTCGATAAGTATAATAAGTGATAAAAATTTTGAGTGGAAAAATGAAAAAGTTTTTGAGATATTATTTAAAGAAATATAAACCATATTTTTATTAATAACAAATGACAGGCTAGAGATAATTTAAATTAAAAAAAAAAAGAAATTGTAGGTAATTTAAAGACCTTTTAATAAAAATTTAGTTTATTAAGTAATACTGGCTGAAACAAATTAAAAAATAAAAAAAAGAACAAAAAATTCAAAATCGTTTTTTGGTTATAAAAAAAAATCGGTAAAATCAAAAAGTAGGTTATGCCCTCTCTATTCTCCTCCGAAACGAAGAGAATAAGCCTTTTCCGACGTAAATCGGTCGATCGGTTCAAAAGTTATCGTCTGTATACACGCACACGCGCACACACACACACACGCGCGCACACACATACACACGCACACACACACACACACACACAGATACGAAAATTTTTTTTCCGCCCTTTAACCTCAAAATGCCATCTTAAATGTCATTTTGTGGCCTCGGACGGAAAAATACGTTACTGAAACGTGGACGTAAGAGAATTTTTACCTCATGCGACTTTTCGACCTCGCTTCGCTCGGCCGAAAAACGTCGCATGAGGTAAATAATCCTCTTCCGCCCGCGTTAGTAATATACTATTTCTTACTCGCCCACCCGAAAGTACGTACTTTCGGCCCCCATCTCCGGGGCGAAAGAGAAACTTTCGCATCCTATTTTAGACCAACCGCGCGCTCTGATTGGCTGCCGAAATTTCCTGACCCGCGGCGCTTCAGCACCCGCGCGCATGTCCGAGGAAAGATGTTTGTGCGGTGTGAAGGTTAGACACGTACGAAATAAACAGAGGAAAGTGCACGGGTGACGAGAAAAAAGTTAGTTGAAATAAAAAGTGGTTTTGTTTGATCGTGGTTATTGTTTTTTCCTCTTGTTTTCTACACGTACTTTCGAGTCATGTAGAAACAATTATGTAAACGTATGGACGGGAGCGTCCGAAGAAAATATGTTTGTGCGGTGTGAAGGTTAGACACGTACGAAATAGACAGAGGAAAGTGCACGTGTGACGAGAAAAAAGAGTTAATTGAAATAAAAAGTGGTGTTGTCTTTTTTTAATGAATGTGTTTCTGATGCCCGCCCCGACCAGCAAAACCTCGGCTTCGCCTCGGTCTTGCAAATGTCGGGCGGGCATCAGACCATCTGTACAATAGCGAAAGTAGCAGACGCCCAAAAAACCGGCTCTCTACGCCGGGCCGAAAGAAAAAACAGTCGGTAATATCGATCGAGCTACCCAAAGCGGCCGACAGAGGCACTACTATCGAGCGGGCCGAAAGAAAAATTAACACTCAAACACAGCTAGCAGACGACAACGCAATTTTATCAATTATTTAACAATTACAAAACGTACTTTCGGCCGGGGAGTAAGAAAAATAGTATATTACGATACGTGGGCCGGAAATTTGATGCCCTGGTCGTGCGTTATGACGCCCTCGGCTTCGCCTCGGGCGTCATACCACGCACGGCCCGGAAATCCAATTTCCGGCCCACGTATCGTAATATACTATTTCTTACTCGCCCACCCGAAAGTACGTACTTTCGGCCCGCATCTCCGGGCCGAAAGAGAAACTTTCGCATCCTATTTTAGACCAACCGCGCGCTCTGATTGGCTGCCGAAATTTCCTGACCCGCGGCGCTTCAGCGCCCGCGCGCATGTCCGAGGAAAGATGTTTGTGCGGTGTGAAGGTTAGACACGTACGAAATAAACAGAGGAAAGTGCACGGGTGACGAGAAAAAAGTTAGTTGAAATAAAAAGTGGTTTTGTTTGATCGTGGTTATTGTTTTTTCCTCTTGTTTTCTACACGTACTTTCGAGTCGTGTAGAAACAATTAAGTAAACGTATGGACGGGAGCGTCCGAGGAAAATATGTTTGTGCGGTGTGAAGGTTAGACACGTACGAAATAGACAGAGAAAAGTGCACGTGTGACGAGAAAAAAGAGTTAGTTGAAATAAAAAGTGGTGTTGTCTTTTTTTAATGAATGTGTTTCTGATGCCCGCCCCGACCAGCAAAACCTCGGCTTCGCCTCGGTCTTGCAAATGTCGGGCGGGCATCAGACCATCTGTACAATAGCGAAAGTAGCAGACGCACAAAAAACCAGCTCTCTACGCCGGGCCGAAAGAAAACACAGTCGGTAATATCGACCGAGCTACCCAAAGCGGCCGACAGAGGCACTACTATCGAGCGGGCCGAAAGAAAAACTAACACTTAAACACAGCTAGCAGACGACAACGCAATTTTATCAATTATTTAACAATTACAGAACGTACTTTCGGCCGGGGAGTAAGAAAAATAGTATACAATACTTGGACCGGAAATTGGATGCCCTGGCTGTGCGTTATGACGCCCTCGGCTTCGCCTCGGGCGTCATACCACGCACGGCCCGGAAATCCAATTTCCGGCCCACGTATCGTAATATACTATTTTAAAACAATGGATTTTAGCGCCAAAAGTCTTAAAACATGTTTTTGAACATTTTTTGTTTCAAAAATTTTTTTCACCGTTACAAAGCTTCCTCTTTGAGGAAGCAAAATAAGATTAATAAAATTCTGCATAACAACAAAAACGAAGGTAGTTTTTGTCGGCTCGAAAAATCAGCCGGGCAAGATAAAACACCTTTTTCATTTTTTTTTAAATCATACAAATAACGTAATCAGAGCCTTTAAATGGCGTGCAGCAATAGTAATAATAACAATCCCTCTTATTGTTTACCTCTGTCATCTTTACAAGTAACTCTTGACTCCAACAGCCACGATCAGCTTCCCCGTATTTGCATAGTGCCGTCTTGCCCGGCACTAATACTTTTTAACATTTGTTAAAAATAATTATGTATTACAATTAATAACTCAATTATATCGATGAGTTCTTTAAATATAAATAAAATATAATACCCCTAGAAAGTTTGAAGTAAGTCGCGCATCTAAAAACCAAATAAACACGTTTACTTATGTTGATGAAATCTTAAGGGGGTGTGGTACTCATGCACTCTGTTTTACCGGCAGAACTCGGTAAATTCTATATTATTAAAATAAATATATCGAATTACGTCTTATAAAGAGATAGTTGCCCTGTGCAATGTAATAATCTACCAGCTTGCGCAGTTTTGAGCCAAAATATCAACGGCACCCTAAAAAATTTTGCGAACGAAATTTCGGTTATTTTTGTTCGCAAATTTTTTTAGGATGCCGTTGATATCTGAGCTCAAAACTCCGTAGGCTGGTAGATTATTACATTGCGCAGGGCAACTATCTCTTTATAAGACGTAATTCGATATATTTATTTTAATAATATAGAATTTACCGTGTTCTGCCGGTAAAACAGAGTACATGAGTACCACACCCTCTTAAGAATCAACGTTCAAAAGGAATTTCACCTATGTTGTCAACCTGATCAGCGCGGGTGCCCAAATGGTACTGGCATATAGTCAATAAGGTTGTTATCTATTAATGCTCACTATTATTTTAGCGACATATATTATAATATCCAAGAAAATTGGGTGTTTCGTCTTGCCCAGGTGTACCGTCTTGCCCGGGACTCCCCTATGTAAAGCAATTGATCAATTTTTAGTTCTCACGATCAATGTGTTAATACAATTGGAATATTATAACCATTAAAAAAAAAAAATAAAAGCAAAATTGTAAAATCGACACTATTTTTTTTAAATCGACAAAATGCACTAATTTCAACGTAATGACGATTTTAAAAAATATAGTGCCGATTTTACAATTTTGCTTTGATTTTTTATTTTTAATGGTTATAATATTCCAATTGCATTAATACATTGATCGCGAGAACTAAAAATTGATCAATTGCTTTACATAATTATTTATCGCAGTTGTAACGTGAAAAACTAACTTTTGGCAGGGGTCTTACGGCCAATACAACCTTAAACGTAACACGAGCGGCCAAAGGGTTAAGAAGCAAATAAGATTTTTATAACTTTGCATAACTTAGGTGTAATATTCTTTATTCCGTAATAAAAACGTTATTTTTCATACTAGTGTAATATTGTATTAATTGAGTTATTCTAATATCAATTTAAAATATTAAAAATATGTTTTACATCAATATTTTTTCATAAACTTTATTATTACTATTGGGCTATGGGACTAATTAAATAAAGATTAAGCAGAATGAATGCGGTTTAATTTTCCTTTATTTAATTATAGCACAAGGAGGAAGATCTAGTGGAGTAAGACTAAAAATTAGCTGTGTCATAACTGATTTCGGGGCTCGCACATGCAACCTCTCAATCTCTCATTTCTTATATTACACTTGAGTTTATGGGACATTTCTTTGAACGTCGATTTATTTTTTGTTATAGAATGCGTTCTACTATATCTATACATAGTCATACACATAACCATGCTGACTCATATTTAGAAACCCGCAATGACAAATTAATATTGCGTATGCTAGATTTTAACGCTTGTTTGCATCCATATATTTCCCTATAACTAATGAACTTCCAGAAAATTGTACAGTTTCATACAAGTATGGAATACGCTTTACTTTCGCGGTGAACTATGCTCATGTGAGAATCAACTGCTTTTCTTACATGTATCGAACTTCATTTTGCTTCCTCCTAGAGGAAGCTTTGTGATAGTAATTTTTTGAGTTAGTGTAAAAACATGTTATAATTGTTTTTCGAGGTGTTAGGAATCAAAATACATGATTTTTGTAAAATGTCTGTATGGATGTATGTATGTGTGTGTATGTATACGCCTGGATTTCAGCTTCTACTCGATCGATTTTGACCGGACAGGTCTCATTTTTTTTTTTTTTTTTTTGTGTGAGGGCGGATCAAAAATTCGTTTTTAGATTCGCCGATGCGTTTTTGTTTTATTTCGAGTTTTCGATTTTCTCAAAATTGATTTTTGCTTTTTTTTTAATGATAATAAATGAATTTAATTATAATTATGTCACAAATTGTTGCAAAAATTATAAATTTTGTTATTAAAAATTCATTAAAGGAATACGCAAATTAAGTTTGAGGAAGCCACGGGCCAATGAATTGGCAGCGGTTTTTTTAACCCCGTGCATAAATTTATAAACAATTGGCTAGAACTTTCTTGGGTTTGAGTAATTTTAAATTTTTCCTTCGGCAAGTCCTCATGAAATTACTTAAGGAACAAAATGAGACCTTGAAAATTAAAATCGGTTAAGAAACAAAAAAGATTAAGATGTTTTATCAATAATTGTTTGTGCTGTTTTTAAAATATCGACATTTTGTTAAAAAAGCTGTCTTAGTCATGTAAAATACACTTTATTTACAATACATTGACTATTTCTATCATTTTAAATAAATAAGTCACATTTCAACTGTGGTTTTTTTAATTTTAGGTACCCTCTTGATTTAGCACTGCTTTGACTAGGGATTCATGAAAGAACCACCTTAAAGAGATTAAACAAAGGCTTTGAAACAATAGAACAACAAAAAGTATTACATTTTTAAAATTCAATTATGGATTATCACAACTATTATATAAATAAAACTAAAAATAAAAATAAAAATAGTAATGTTAATAATAGAAATCTCAATATATTGTTTTGGAACTTTAGAAGCATAAATGCTAGAAAATTTGAGATTGAAAAAATGAATGTGGACTTTGATATTATCGTAGGTGTAGAAACTTGGCTTGACAAGAACTCCATTATTTCTTTCTCTGGCTACAATATACATAGAGTTGGTAGTTTTAATGCAAATGGTGGAGGTGGAGGCATAATTTTTATTGTTAAGGCCGAAATTGACTTCAAAATTCTTAATATTTCCTCATCGAATCCAGAGTGAACTTGGCGCCATTAAAATAAATTCAAAAATCCAGAGTTTTAATTTAATAGCCTGCTATACACCATTGCATGTCCACCATTCTCAAAGCCTCTGGAACGAAATCTTGAGTAATCATTTAATTTGCCAGGAATCTAGCATCTTGGTTGGTGATAATGATGGTAAAAATTTATTAACTCTTGCAAACTCATAATTCAAAACCTCAACTCGCTTACACACATAGATGTTGCAAGAAGTAAAAAGTCAAACATCGATCTCATTATCATATCCTCAGCCCTTGCCGATCAAGTTGAACATCAAGTTTTCGATGAACCTCATGGCTCCGACCATTATCAGATAAGCATAAGCGTCAACATTGATCGAGTTTTATATCAAAGAAAATCTTTCAAACCACACTCCAAGAGAACTAATTGGGAAAGATGTTATGAGTTGTTAAATGAAGCCTATTCCCAGTTTTTTGACCCAGCTTACCTCAACTCCTCCGCAACTGATAAATACACGGAGAGAAATTTTGTAGTGAAAATTACAAATATTCGAGACAAAATTACCAGTTTCTATGGTAATGGATGGACAGACTGACAATTTCAAACTTTTTACCAAAGTGCCTTGGTAAAATTTTTTTTTAGTTAATTTAAATTTAAAAAATTAACTTTTTTTATCCATATTGATGGATATATAGTATTTTAATATAGAAATAGAAACAGAAACAATGATGAAAAAACATTAAACTGAAAAAAAATTTTACGGAAGCGGGATTCGATCCGACGATCTTTGGGTTGAGAGTCCGACGTTCTACCGACTGCGCCACAGAAGCTGTTACCAAAAGTCATTTGAATCGCCGTTATTACTTACTGAAAATATGTGTATTGTTTTCATTTTAACGTCGCGCACGCCTCTAGTATCAATCTTCTGAAACACAATAATGCGCAGTGCGCATGCGCGAGTACACAAATACCAGGTTATTTGGTAAAATTTATCAGTTTTCTTAGTAAAAATTCTTAGGTTACCTTGTAAAAATGACTAGATCTCAATTTTTACCAGTGTTTCTGGTAATTTTTATTCAGATAATTTTGTATTTTTTTAAAGTGGTTATGGTAGTTTTTCTTGGGAAACTTATAAATTGTATTAGAAACCTGGGAATAACACGGCTTTTGACAGTCTGTCCATGCGCTACCAAGGCACCTTGGTAATTTTTACTCTAAAATTTCTCTCCGTGTATGATTTCTGGTTTGAAAAAGTTACCTCTGCTATCAAAGCATCCACTCCTGCGAAAAAAAAGTACCGATTTCAAGATTCCGTAATCCCCTGGTGGGATGCAGAGTGTGATAAACTCAAAAGACTTCGCAAAGCTAAATAGCACAGCTTTTTATTTCAGTATTTACAAAACAATTACAATAATGGTAATATGCATTGTCGATACACATACATGTGTATCGCTATCGAAATCGTACATAAAATATTCCGAAAAATGAGTTGATTAAATGATAAATGATAGAGAAATACTTATCTAGCCAATCAGTGCTATGCAGATTAACACGTAAAAGAAAATATCTACACTCAATCCATGCATTCATTCATATAATAAATTAGAATCCTGCTATTACAATCCGGTAGATAAGACCAAATAAAGTAAATAAATAAACTATACTAGAATACAATAACTGACCGATTAAAGTGATTACTTGATAAAGTAGTGTGGGCAAGTCCATGTTGTATACACATTATATTCCCGCACTTCGAATCTAAATCTATGGTTGCTTGATAAGTGCCTTAGAGACGAAAGAAACGAGTTCCACAGGCACCCACTATATGAGTAAAAATATAGACGGCACGTTTCAGTACGTAGATAAGAAACGGGTTAATTTCTTCTGCTCTCTCCTCTGCGGATTTTTGATTTTACATTCATTAAAGCAATCTAACAAGTAAATAGATGTGTAAATTTTAAGATTATATATAACATTGAACATGCAAAGTAGTCATAAAGCGTACCTATTTTAAAATAGTCAAGACTTCTGTGGGAAAGTTACAATCATTCCCCTTGGTAGTATATAGTATTCTAAATGAGAAATTTATATATCATTCATAATTTGTTCAGTTTGAGTTAGGTATTGGTTTCATACATCTTAGAACAATCTTCAACCACAAAGAAAAATTAACACAGGTTTTTTTGTAGAAAGATGATTATTAAATAATAGCTTTCGTATCAAGGCCATAAAGTATATAACTTTACGCCCTAAGTGGGAAGTGTTGGATATGATATATAGTAGTAGAAAAATCAAATACAGAAGGTAGATTCGGTGTCTCGAAAAGAAATTTCTTTTACTAATTGAACTTACCGTAAACCGTAAAATTTTGGTGTATTTTCCACATACTTATTTTGGAAGTAATCGTTCAGTATCTAATCGTGTGACGTTATTAGCAGGAAGAATCAAGCTTAATTTTGTCTTTATGTCCAAATTTTATTTTTATCACGTAAAATAAGTATTTTTTATACTAAGTTAGATTTACAAATTTTAGAATCTGAGTCCAGTATTTTCTTCAATCCAATGATAGTATTTGTGCACTCTAGTGAACACTCCAGGAAATATTGTCGAATTACATCTTGTACCAAAGGAAATGATTCCATAGAGTTTACCATGAATAACACCAGGTCCACCAGAATCACCATAGCACGCATCAGCCTCTCCATTGCCCGCACAAAACATATTAGCGGTTATGGGATACCTGGAAGGTCTTCGACAATTTTCTTGATTCACTACAGGTACGTATGCAGCCTTCAAAATATTAGATTTCTTCAGATTTACCTAAAAATAGTTAATTAAATTAACTAAAGAAATGTAGAAAAAAAGAAAACCTTTCTCTGTGAGGGATAAGAATTTACCCCTATCGTTCCAAAACCAGAAATCTGCATTAATTCACCTTGTCTGGGAATATCGTCTGGCTTTGCAATTTCTATAGGTTGTTGTTCATTATTAAATTCAAGAGGCTGTGCAAGCTGGATGGAAAATATAATGAAAATATTCGTATTAGTCAATAGTTCTTAGTTCTTAATCAAGAATTAAAATTTTTACTGAAATTTATTTAACAAGTTTCAAAGATGTATAAAACTATTATTACACACATTGAAATACTAAAATTGTCATGAATAGTGATATTATATCTATACTAAATCCTTTCTAAGTAATTTATAGATAAAATAAACATATTTAATTACCTTGATTAAAGCAATGTCGTCGTTTCTGCTGTAGGGATCAAAACCCGCATGTATTATAATTTTCTCATCTGAGTGAAATTGACCTGAAGCTATTCTATGTCCAGTGCCAGTTCGTACTATTATATGCGATTTATTACTATTTTGCAATGAAGAGATTAATTTAATCCTTTGTAAGAAGTTCTATTATACAGAAATACTTAATGTAATTATAAAAATTAAATGAAATCTTACACGACACAGTGTGCAGCAGTTATAACCCAAGATTCATGTATAATAGTTGCACCGCAGAAGTCGTTTAAAGTGAACCAAAACAAGGTAGCCTAAAAACAAATTTAAATACTTTCATCCTGAGAGCTATGGGCTTAAAGATTTATATTGAAATTATTTTGATATACAAGATATAAGGAACTTTAATCAGATTCAACATCTTCTAGAATTATTTTAAGAAACTTTTAAATTTCTATAAACTCTTTTGTATGAAATTTATTCAATACATGATGCGATAAAGCAAGTATGTCTATTAATATCGTTCACGGAGTATTTTATTCAACAATCTATTAATAAATAAATCTGTTAATAAATATATCAAATAATCTATTAATTTTTTAACCATTTACATTAAAGAAATTGATGCAAAGGAATGAATGTTACAAAATTTGGTTGATATCATTTACCTGATATGGTACATCTTCTATTCTAGCGTAAGCTCCTCCGATAATTTTCTGTTCATGTGTTTCATTGTTATCTATTAGAAATTGAAATATAATATGTAATTGAAAATTTTATTTTAATGAACAAAAATACTATTTAAAATCTCTTTTACCTTTCTAGAAGCCGCTTGCGAAAGCGACGTACAACAAAATACACAAAACCTTCATGACTGCAATAAGTGAAAATGAAAAAAAAATCTTCCTTATATCACCGATCTTATCGAATGATCATTAATAGAATCCGAAATTAATAATAAAATAAACACAAATGTTGGAGTCTACTATTTCTTTCGTGCTATCATTAGCTTGGTTATTTGGTGATTGTTACGATAAATGCTGTTGAATGCCGCGCACTACGGTACACGTTTTACGACGCGCGCATGACACGAAAATTTCAGTAGTCTATGTATTATTGTACAATTTTTCGTGATCGTGTCGTGCGCACGTCGTAACATGTGTACCGCAGCACGCGGCCTTCTACAGCATTTATCGTAACAATCACGAAAGACCGCTGCTGATTTATTGGCACGTAGCTTTCTCAAACTAATTTATCAATTTCTTGTTAATACTTTTTTATAAAATAATTTTTTTCTTATCGCGCAATAACTGAAAATCTACTTTTTTTATAAAATATATTTTCTTTTCAAAAACAAATGAAGAAACGCTATAAATTCATTGGCACGTGGCTTCATCAAACTTAATTTATCAATTTCTTTAATTAATTTTTAATGACAAAATTTATAATTTTTGCACCAATTTATGACATAATTATAATTAAATTTATTTATAAAGATTAAAAAGTATTAATTTTTAAATTGTGTATAAAATATGAATAAAATAATAACAATTTTTTAAATTATAAGAAAAATAAATAAAATAATTGATTGTAATATTATATTCAAAACCTTTGAAAATTGCTAAATAACCTTTATTTCAAATTATATTTTCTTTATGAAATTTCACACATATATTGCGTATACCACACGCCAAATTGTATTATATACGGTGTAACGGGGTAAAAGCTGTCCTCGATGCGCTATTTCTCAACGCGGACTTGCCGATGAACGGCGCAGCAATTGACAGGCGCGAGAACTTACTCGTGCCAACCCTCGACGATTAGCGGCTCGTCAGCTCCGTGCTGTTGCTCGCCGTCGGCTGCTCTCAGCAGCAGCCGCGCCTTTTCGACCCGTTGCAACGCGCGTTGCTGCCCCAGCTGCTCAGTTATCACGCGAGTACTACGTACTCGCGACCACGGAGGCCGGCGGTATTCTTCACCGTGCCACCGAATAGGGAATTGAAAGCAGGATGCGTGACAGGCTGTTCACTATTTACACGCGCGGCGCGTACTCTAGGTACGTGCCGATTCGGGTGGTGCGCCCGCGCACGCGAAGTACGTGTGTGCGCGGTCGCACACACGTACGCGCAAAAGCGGCTCGCGCCGACAGAGGGAGTCTCTACAACCTTGCGCGTGCGTGTGCGCTCGCCGTGTATAAGGTATACCTATATATAGGAGAGCGCTATATATAGGTATACCTTATACACGCGAGCGCACACGCACGCGCAAGGTTGTAGAGACTCCCGTAGGCCGATCGCCGCGCGCGATCGACTCTCGCGCGCGCGTCGGCGGTCTAGCTCTCTCTCTCGCTCCCGCGAGTCGGCTCGGCCGTAGCTGGCTTCGGCCGCGATGCTCCCTCTCTCTTTCTCTCACTTGCACTCTCGGCCGTGGTTGAGCGTGGCTCTCTCTCCCTCTCTCTCAGCCACGAGGGAACGCGGCTCTCGGCGCCATGCTGCGTCTCTCTCCTTCGCTGCACTATCGGACCGCTCACTCGCTGTCTCTCCCTCTCGTGCACTACACTGCACTGGCGGCCGTGATCCTCGTGCACTACACTCCAACTCTCTCTCTCTCTCTCTCTCTCTCTCTCTCTCTCTCTCTCTCTCTCTCTCTCTCTCTCTCTCTCTCTCTCTCTCTCTCTCTCTCTCTCTCTCTCTCTCTCTCTCTCTCTCTCTCTCTCTCTCTCTCTCTCTCTCTCTCTCTCTCTCTCTCTCTCTCTCCAAGTCTTCGCGCACGGGAATCGAGCAGCTGCCTAAGCTACGGCAGAAACGATACTGCCGGGCTCTATCTCTCGCTCTCCTTCCCCCTCGCGCAAGGTTGTCGCGAGTTTTCATTTCGGGGCTCATTCTGTGTCGTAGTTGCGCTCGGTACTTTTCGGACAGCTACACGTGCGAGCAACTATACACACACACACACGCAAGCCCCCGGAGAAATATGAGGACAAGCCCGACTCTGTTTGCGAGTCCTCATGCCGCAATTGTCGGCCTTGCCTTCTCGAAGGCCGCTGTATGTTTATGTTATCGGTCAACTATACCTGTGTGTATACCGTGCGTCGGAGATCGGCTCGATCCGAGCTCCGTGTTCGCGCACATACACACACACAGACGCGCCTGCCATTACAACGGGAATATTTTTAAATTAATACGGTCTTTAGTTGTTCATAAAAAACCGCTGCCAATTCACGTAGCTTCCTCCAAATTAATGTATCGTTCCTATATGTGCAGTATATATTTTAAATATAAAATATGTTTATTCATTATACTTTTTTTTCACTGATTTAATAATTCATTAATATTTAAAAAATTGCATATTTTTTCTTATTATTGAAATTATTTGTTATTTGACACTTATTTTATTAAAAAACCGCTGCCAATTCATTGGCACGTAGCTTCCTCAAACTAATTTATCAATTCCTTTTTTTATACTTTTATAAAATAATTTTTCTCAAAAACAAATGAAGAAAATGTATTAAAATTTTAACCAAATATAGTTTTTAATAAGTGTAATAAGTGGTTAAAATTTTGAGTCGATTTATGAAATATTCTCTGGAAAACAAGTATTCGAAAATATTTCAAAATAATTAGTTCTTTAAGAAATAACAAACATCTGTATTACTTTCATAAATTGTTTATTTTCATAATCTTATCTGCTTTCATAATGATTGAAAACTCGCTGTAGGGGTATATTTTTAATTTTATTTAAATAATACCGTCTTTAGTTATTCATAAAAAAATACATGTTTTTTGAGTGATCGACAATTTCATTAACTTACCTTCATTATACCTCGTTGCAATATTTTTAAATAATGAACCTAATAGCTTATTAAATTAGGAAAAGCAAGTAAACAACACGCGTGCGTATCGCGCGTCATTTCCACTTTCTAGTAACATATACATAAAGCCGTTTTCGAAAAATTTCGATATGAAAAGATGGCTAAAACAGTTTTAGCCTAAAATATCTCTCAAATTCATAAACGAATTCTTTTATTACCATAAGAACTAATATAATAAATAATATATAAACTCAACATCTCTACAAAATTTCAAAGAAATTAAAACAATTTTACTCTAGTTATTGTGCAACCGAGAAAGTCATTTTCAGAAATACCATAATGTTAAATATCAAATATTTTAAAAAGTAGCCATATAATCTTGATCAAATTTTACACAGATATTGCCTATCTGGCAAACAAAATAGCCTATAAATTATGAGCTTATACATGGAGTCGTCATTTAGAAATTACGATTATCAAAAAAACATAAACAAGTTTTCACCTCTAAATATCTTTACAAATCATGAGACAATTCTTTTACCTAAAGGACTTATACAATAAATATATAAACTCTACATTTTCACAAAATTTCAACATCATTAAACCGATTTTTTTTCTCTAGTTATCAAGCGACAAAGAAAGAAACTTTGTAAAATACAAAAATTTTCAATATCAAATATTACAAAAAGTAATGGTACGATCTTCATGAAAATTCGCACACATATTATGTATATCACATACAAAATTGTCTATAAATTTGGAGCGGATATATCAAACCGTTTTCGAGAAATTACGAATTGAAAAAAAACTTAACCATTTTTAACCTTAAATATCTCTGAAATTTATGGACCAATCATTTTGCGCAAAGAACTCGACCGAGAGCTATTAGTCTAGGCGCCGACAATACATTTCGTGACCAAATTTTGTCCCCGCCTGAACCAAAGTTTTCTAGGCATAATTTGGCCTGCTGCATCCGAATTTCGAGGATTCCCGGCCGAAAAAGTGGGAGAAAAAAAGTTATAAATAATTTAATTGTTTGAAAGGCCATATCTCCGAAGTGAAATATCGCAGCGAACTGAAACTTGTTTCAAAACGTTTGTTTTTTTATTTCATCACGTATAAACCAGAAGCTGAATATCCAATTACATCAGAATTAATCGACAAAAATATTATACCTGGTAACATATATAACTTAAAAATATTACACCCTCGAAATAATTAAAAATCAAAATTTATATGTACAACTTTCATGTTAATTTTTAGTGAGCAGTCAAGCAAAAATTCGAAATGCTTTCGTAATTACCAAAGCTCCGATTATGTTGACTTTTATCTGCGTCACATTTCCGCATCATCTACAGATTTTCGCGAAAACTATTAGCATTTTTCTTTTTATGGAATATTTTCAAGTAAGTGTAATATATTAATCTAATAATAATATTTTCAAACTCAAAAATAAGTTCATGCTAATTACGAAAGTCTATTACAATTATGTATCTCATATTTTTATAAAAAATTCAGTAATTATAAACAAATGATGTCAAAAATGTATATTGTGGAACAATGGTAAAAGAATTGTTGATTTACTGATATATTATAAACTTCTGAAAAGGTTATTCTAACACAGTAGGCTCAAGTGATAGGTCATATTTGTAAATACATTACTTTTGTATATCTATATGTTAGAGTTTATCGTGCCAATATAAATATGGCCTATCATCACAATAACCCATAGAAGTTTCAACTTTAAAATTTTTATCTCGTAATTGGGTTTCTATCTAAAAATATTCACTTTTTAGATAGCAATTATTCAAAAAAATCAGTTTAAACACAAAAATAATTCAATTTCGTTATTTCTTACGTTGCCAGAAACTAGATCGTATGCTCGTATCCTTTGAAAACGATAATCGAAGAACATCACCATTGCAACATCTACGAGCAAACGAATGTGACAAACAACTGACGGTATACGAATGAAGAGCAGAATGGCATAGAGCACCTGTAGTTAATGATATCTGCAAGCAGCTGTAGTTGATATGTAGTTATTGATACAAAAAGTAAAAACGGAAAAACGATTAGATAAAATGTACACTCTCAAATGTATATGTCACGCTTATTACAGGCTTTGTTTAAATAAAACAATCTAGTCTTTAACAGAATGTATATAGTTACAATTTGTCTTCTGCGTCTGAAACAATTTACAATTACACAGGTTTTACGGCCAATTTTTTCCATTAGAAATAAAGTATTTCAAAATTGAAAACAAAAATATACACGTCTGATTAATTTGTATAACGCGGACCATTGTTAAATTTTAAACATCATTCTACCATTGGAATACGAAAATAGCAGAAGGTTTCGCGCTTGACAGCGATAATAAATTGTTTTATAAGTGGAAAAATGAAATTTATAAAAAAAATTTGTGTGTGGAATAAACAATATATTTGTGAAATTTTATTAAGAAATATTATCTATTAATTATACAAAATATCACAGTAAAATAATTTGGAGGTAATATTAATTATGAAAATGGTTTTTATATATCGTGAATTGAATGTGTATTAGTTGCATTCCAAGTAGATAGGTTATTTTGTATTATTTATATCTTAACATAAATACTTTTGTGTTGACACATTATTAATTGCATCTAATAAATGATTTAAAGAAGCGATTAAGTCAAATTTACTTCCAAAATCGCTAGACATACAAAGCTCAATTTTTTTCATTTATTAATTTTACTAAAAATATTTTAACCTCAAATATCTGAAATTTATGGACCAATCATTTTGCCCCAAGAAATCGACATAAAAATCTAAAAAAGACACCTCTACAAGAAATTTTGAAGCGAATAAGTCAATTTTATTCCAGCAATCGTTGCACATACAAAACTCTTTTTTTTTTATTTTTTTAATTTTTCAATGCTTACGTTTTTTTTTTATAATAACAGAACACCCTATAAAAGAAATTTTTTTTTTTTAGGAAATATAGCTATTTCAATTCTATTTCGAATGCTACCCATTCCCTTCGAATACATAGAACTATTCTCGAGAAATTACGATTTGAAAAAAGGTTAAAAATATTTTAACCTCAAATATCTCTTAAATCTGTGGACCAATCATTTTGCCCAAATAACTCGACCGAAAACTATATAAAATCCACCTCTACGAGGAATTTTGAAGCGATTAAGTCAATTTTTACTCCCGCAATGGTTAGACATACCAAACTCATTTTTTTCATTTTTCTATGTTTACGTTTTTATTAATAACAAAAGAATATTTTTTTTAGAAAATATAGGTATTTAAATTCGCTTTCGAATGCCATCCATCCGATTCAGATACATAGAGCCGTTTTCGAGAAATTTCGATTTGAAAAAAAGGTTAAAAAAATTTTAACCTCAAATATCTCAGAAATTTATGAACCGATCATGTAGTCCAAAGAACTTACTTGTTAGCCGAGATCTATCCAAAATCTACCTCTATAAGAAATTACAAAGCGATTAATCCAGGTTTACTCCATAATACGTGCGACATAGAGAACACATTTTTTCCATTTTTTAATTTTTTTCTCAAAAACTAACCAACAGAATGGATTAAAATTTTCACAGATTATAGCAATTTATATTCTGCATTATCGTGAATTTTCTCCAAAAAATTGACCGTTTAGTTTAGGAGTTATTAGCTTTTTAAAAAAAATAGTATATTACACACCTAGGCTAAAAGTAAGAAATGTTTCAGATCACATGTAATTGGCTTTCTTTTTTATTGGCCAAGGTCTGTATACTATTTTTCTGCTCGACGGCGCCGGAAAGCGGCAACTTCGTTTCGCGCAGCGGCTGGGAAGTTGGCGCTTTCCGGCCGGAGGACAGAAAACATGTTTTTGTTAATAACAAGAGAACCGTGATAGCTAGATAATTTTTGCTTCCTCCTAGAGGAAGCTTTGTGATAGTAAATTTTTGAGTTGTTGTAAAAACATGTTATAATTGTGTTCCGAGGTGTTAGGAATCAAAATACATGGTTTTTGAAAAATGTCTGTATGGATGTGTGTGTGTGTGTGTGTGTGTGTGTGTGTGTATGTGTGTGTGTGTGTGTGTGTGTGTGTGTGTGTGTGTGTGTGTGTGTGTGTGTGTGTACGCCTGGATCTCAGCTTCTACTAGGTCGATTTTGACTGGACAGGTCTTATTTTTTTTGTTTCTTTTTTTGCGTGATGGCGGGTCAAAAATCCGTTTTTTGATTGGGGCGATGCGTTTTTTTTCAAATTTTCAATTTTGTTTTGTAATAGCCATTTATTACTTTTAAGGTTAGAACCTTTTTCTTACATCGGAAATTCCAGAAAGAGCACACAAATACGGACAGGCATACTACTAGAGATAAGTACCCTATGTGTGAAATTTCACAAAGAAAATATAATTTGAAGTAAAGGTTATTTAGGAATTTTAAAAGGTTTTTCGACAATATTATAATCAATTATTTTATTTATTTTTCACACATAATTAAAAAAAAATCATATCTCTTATTTTATTCATATTTTATACATAATTTAAAAATTAATACTTTTTAATCTTCATAAATGAGTTTAATTATAATTATGTCACAAATTGTTGCAAAAATTATAAATTTTGTTATTAAAACTTTATTAAAGGAATAAGCAAATTAAGTTTGAGGAAGCCACGGGCCAATGAATTGGTAGCAGTTTTTTTAATGGTCCGTTATAATTTTCGTCACCCTCTTCTTTTATTTTCAATTCACTTCTTAAATCGTGATTATTCGAAAAATTAGTTCAAACAAGTTTAAACTTTCAAATTTTTATCTCAAAATTGAGAGAGGGTAATTCTTACTATATTCACTTCAAATCGCAATTATTCGAAAAATTAATTCAAACACAAAATAATTGGTCAGCGTACCTGACTAATTTCCTGTTTCTGCAGAGCTCGCTGTAAATTAATCTCAATAAAAAACAAAAGCAAGTAAACAACACGCTCGCGTATCGCACGTCATTTCCATTTTCTAGTAACATATACATAAAACCATTCCCGAAAAGTTACGATTTGAGAAGAGGGCTAGTTTTAAAAGCTTTAACCTCAAATATCTCTGAAATTTATAAACTAATTCTTTTATCCTAACAATTCATGTCATAAATAATATACAAACTCTACACCTCCATCAAATCTACATCTCCATCAAATTTCAAAGTAATTAAATTTTACTATAGTTATTGGGCGACGTAGAAAGTCATTTCCAGAAATACCAAAATTTTCAATATCAAATAACCATATAATCTGGATGAAATTTTACATAGGTATTGACTATATCGCATACAAAATAGTCTATAAATTTCAAATTGATACATTAAGTCGTAATTGAAAAATTACGATTTTGAAAAATACGTAAAAAAATTTTAATCTTAAATATCTCCAAAATTATGAGACAATTCTTTTACCTAAAGGACTTATACGATAATATATCGACGCTCCCTACGAAAACTAGCACGATTCAGATTGCCACGAAGACTAGTCCATTTCAGCGTTGGCCGTGAAGACTAGTACGCCCCATTGATTTGCGTTGAAGACTAGCCCGATCCGCTTGATTGCGGCGAAGACTAGCACATTCCACTGCCTCTTATGTAAATTAACACGGTGACGCGAAGTGCTAGTTTTCGCGGCAAGCTTGCAAATCGTCTTACTTTTCGTCGCAAACTCGCGAATCGTGTTACTTTTCCTCGCAATCTTACGAATTGTACTATTATTCGGCGCAAACTCGTGAATGATGCTAGTTTTCGCGGCAACCTCGCGAATTGTATTAGTATTCGCGGCAAAGTCGTGAGTTATGCTAGTTTTCGTTGCAGTTTTCTGAAATGTGCTAGTCTCCGTAAGGAGGCCAAAAAAGGTGCTAGTTTTCGTAGGGAGCGTCGATATAAACTCTACATCTCCATAAAATTTCAACATGATTAAACTAATTTTTGTTTTCTCTAGTTATCATGAGATAAAGAGAATGACTTTGTAAAATACGAAAATATTCAATATCAAATATTTGAAAAAGTAATTGTAGGATCAGGATGAAAATTTGCACACATAGGAGAAGGTGGGGCACGGTGAGCATGTCGGGTCAGTTGGGCATTTTAATATTAAAGCCGTAAAGGGTTTTTTAAAAACAAATATTCATAAAAATGCATAAAGAACTATACTAGTTTTTATATTCGAGTGTTTCATACGAAAAAAAACTCATATGAATTAATTTCATAAGGTTGAATTCGGAGCAGTGAAAATACGATGGCTTGATTTTTGGCTTTACTGACAAAGAGCGAATATATCTCGGATTAATATGAAACGAAATGCATTTGAAAGCTTAAGTTAAACTTTCAAGTACATTTCTTGTTTATCTCGATAGATATTTGTAAAATATAAACCAATTATTTTAAAACCCGTTGTTTATGGGGCACGCCGGGCCCCTCCGGTGGGGCACGGGGAGCACACAGCGACGCGCCGGCCGACGGCAGCTGTTGTTTCGGAGCGACAGTCTAACCGCACCAACCTGCAAATAGGAGCAAGATTGCTATGATCTCATCCACGTTTTAGTGTTGAGTTAGATTAATTAAATAGTTTTAAAAATAGTTTAAAATATTTTTATTAAAAAATTTTTAGTTTTAAAAATAGTTTTAACCCAAAGTATTATGCATTAGAACGTGCTACTCGTGCCTCACCCCCGTGCCACATGTGCCCTACTAGTGGGGCATGGAGAGCATTTTCAAAGGTTTTACTTTCCAATTGTATATTACAAAATATAAGTCAATATAATTGTTTTTATTGATTGACTCCGTTTCCTAATGGTATTGACTATTTATTACAATTTTTTTTAGAATTGAAATCCATAGATCTTTAATATAATCATGAATTAAAGTTAGGGTGCCCGTGACACCCCACCTTCCCCTATTATCTATGTTACATACAAAATTGTCTATAAATTTGGAGCTGATACATCGAATCGTTTTCAAGAAATTACAAAAAATAGAAAGAGTGAATATTTTGTAGTATAAAAACATGATGCTTCCCAAGTGAAATACATTTGTGGGCTTTTATGTCAGTGAAATATACGTCATTTTCTGTATTATGATAAAAGTTTTGTAAAGTGAAAAGCATAAATGATTAAAATAGAAGGAGTGAATAAATAACTGAATTTAAAAATGCATTTAAAAATATGTTTACTGTATAATCTATATGCATGTAGGGTCTATGTGCAATTGAATCCTGGAACACGAGTTTATTATATGTACGGTTATATATTAGCAAACTTTTTAGGCTGTATCTTATTTTCATAGATAACTTTAACTTATTGCGGTTAAAGTTAGATTATTATGATACGAGTTGAAGATATAGTAAATATGCATTCGTTACAAATGTTTCTTGTTGGATGGTGTGAATCAAATCATTATGCAAATTAAGGCCACCAAAAGATTATGTTCAAATCTGTCAAAGCACGCAACCTCCTGTAGTAGGGACAAAGAGAAATACTGTCGTAGATATACCTTTAAAGGTAAACTAGCAACTCTACCAAAGAAAGTTGGCCCAGGACCTGTGAGTTTATCAATCTGTCGAATATAGAAGTGCAAGAATCTTAATAAAAGTATTACAGTGTAATACTAAGCTAGATTCTGGTTATAATTTATAAACATTGAATGTCAGTGTTATTGTATCTGCGTACAATGAGAAACGATATAATAATAATAATTTTGCAAAAAAAAAAAAAAACAAGAGCAAATGGATGCAAAAGAGTATCACCTAAAAAATACACGTTTGATTATATTATTTCAAAAAATTTTACTAATGTAATCATTTTATCGAGATCCTTAAAAACATTCAAATTTAAAACTCTTCTTAATAACAATACTACTATTTAATAATCTTATTAATAATATACTATAATAAACTATCATCACGTTTTCACACCATGTAATTATTATTTTCTCTTATAAAATTGTTGAATCTATCTAAAAAAACTTTTTACAAAAGTTTAAACTAAGGCAAGTATTAGTCTCTCTCTCTCGCTCTCTCTTGCCGTCTCTCCATCCCTCCCTCTTGCACGGAAAAAAATTTCCGGGACTCATCTAACCACAACTTCTGGAGCAGTGGCGCCATAGATTTCTGTAGTGGGTCTGCCAGTTTGGCACACTGAGTATGCCACTCGATCGGGAGCGGTAAATGCGTAAATAGCACGTTATGAGTTGGTGTGGGAGATAATTATTTGCTATTACTCGCTTCGCTCGTGTGAAAACGTCTCATGCGGTAAATGATTTCCTTACACACGAGTTTCATACAATGAGTACACTACGAGGGCTTAATAATCATAAGAAAAGTTGATATTTTTAGATTAGGGCATAAACAGCAGACTGCGACTTCTGCCCGATCACGTGAGAATTGGCATACTCAGTGTGCCAAAGGCTGGCGGTCGCTATACCAAAGTGATGTGTACTCTCTAGACAAATTTTCCTAGAGTTACTAGCGGCGTTGGAGTAGTCCCTTCAGGAAATTTTTTTCCGTGTGCCCTCTCTCTCTCTCTCTCTCTCTCTCTCTCTCTCTCTCTCTCTCTCTCTCTCTCTCTCTCTCTCTCTCTCTCTTCCTACTTCTCTTTTTTGCCCCCCCCCCCTTTCTATCTTGCCTTTTCTCCTTGTACAAATAGTATTGTTAATAAAACTTTCTACGAAAGTACAAAATAAGGGAAGTATATAAGTTTTTCTGTATAATCTATAAAATAATAATATTTAATTTTTTAAAGAAATCAAATAAATACTACTCAAATAGTCTTTTACTTTTTTGAGCTAAATAGAGGTGTCAATGCACGCTTCGCGCGCCGTATCGTGGGCCAATCACAATCATTAGAGATGATAATCTCAAGTCCATCTCTTTTTTGTATAGGATATGCTCAACAAATTATATGTAAGTATATTAACATTGTCCACTGCAAATCAAACAAACGACAGTTGTGAAATCAATTATCGAAGTCAATTATCGAAGGCAAACAACTCTCCAAACCACTCACACTGTTCTCAGAAATTCATTCAAATTTGTTCATCCTTCTATACAAATTGAACACAAGAAAGTACTGAAATCAATTTATTGTAGTCAAGTATCCTAAAGTTAACTTGACTGACATAATAAAACTTTTTGTACCTTGGATGTAAAATTAGATTTTACGCCCACGTTGTAACTTCAAAATTATTCAGCCAGTGGGCATAAATTACTATTTAACCCCCAAGAGATGTAATAGCTCACAGTACTTCTACACGGAGAGAAATCGAAGCAGACGGATAGCTCACGTTTTTGGTAAACCGAGTTCCAACTTTTGGTCATCAGATGACCTTCTAAGAGACATCCGTTGACCTATGGCGCTGTTTACCGGCCGTTAGGTCAACGGATGTCTTTCAGAAGGTCATCCGATGACCAACATTGGAACTCGACTTACCAAAAACGTGAGCTATCCGTTTCCTTCGATTTCGGCGATCTGCTTACCAAAATTTCTCTCCGTGTACAAAACTCTTTAGAACCTATACGCAATTTACGTACGTGTGGGCGAAAATTATTTTAATTACATAACTATATGTGTAACATCTTTTTATTTTTAAAATACATAAGAATTTTTTCAAATATTTACGAAAAGTCGAAGCCTATATAAAAAAATTATATAGTTACCATCACATTCTATAGAAAAAAAATTCTATAATATTACGCATCTTGGGAGGAGAAGAGAAGTCTTGAGATGCTCTAGCAAGGGATGGTCCTGTGATCTCCCATATTACATACTTGGCGGGCCCGATGGTTTGCCGTTCAAGTCGTAGACATGGTCATCTTCACATAATTATTAATCGTATGTTAAAAGATCGGGTAAAATGTATAAATGGATTTCTTTTACAAATTAAATACTGGTGCGTTAATCTATCACTCTGTTTTCAAATAGAAAGTGCACTAGGATACAAAATAGGTTGCTTATACAATGCATGCGTTAGTATGTAATTATTTATATAGTGGCTGGCGGCACTTTTTTCTTGTTGTAGACATCTGGGGCAGCGAGAGGGCTGAATGTTCACCACTGTTGCAGATTGTCGTTTTGTGTGATGTTGTTTGACTTTCTTAATTATTAGCTTTATATTTCTTTTAGATGCTCATCTCCGATGCTGTGCCTCCAGCGTAGTGGCTGTTTGTCGTCGCTGGGCTGCTTACACTGTCATCAACCACCAGGCTTAGGCTGTTCTCGACTGTAGCAGTTCAAGAGGGGGACGTCACTTAGCTTTTACCTCCAGCCGCCCGCGTAAAAATTACAGATATTGCAAAAACATTGTTACTGTATTGGAAATTAATATCGCTGATGTATTTGCAATATAGAAGTACAACAATTGCAAAGCTATTGGCGCTATTTGCCTTGGGTGCTATTGCCAATGTGTTGCCAATATCTTAAGATTTAACTTTCTGAAAAAAAAAAAGATTCTTGGGTGGATTCGAACTAGGAATCTTCGGATTACTAAACTTGCTCGCTACCCACCGAGCTAATTCGTTATTTCTGTCAATGAACGAAATAGAGGTTTCAACTTTTAACCTCCATTTCGTTCATTAGCAGAAACAACGAAATAGCTCGGTGGGTAGCGAGCAAGTCTAGTAATCCGAAGATTCCTCGTTCCACCCAAAATTTTTTTCTTTTTAGAAAGTTAAATCTTAAGATATTGGCAATACATTGGCAATAGCACCCAAGGCAAATAGCGCCAATAGCCTTGTAATTGTTGTACTTCTATATTGCCAATACATCAGCGATATTAATTTCCAATACAGTAGCAATGTTGTTGCAATAGCTTCAATTTTTACGCGGGCGATGGTGTGGCTATAATTGAAGTAAGTACAAAAGAGCACTAATATGTTTGAGTCTTCTATTGTAACCACTCATTCTCCCCTTTCAATTTAATATTTATATTTTGCAAGTGATATGGAAATTAAAACTACTCAATTAGATTATATTGCGTACAGTTAGAAGAAAAGCCATGTAATTAATATCACATAGTTTGGAATTTATTACTACATGAATTGTCTACTTCGTTGCTAGTTATATAACAATAACTTATTTTCATATAGAACACTTGCAAACCATAAGTCTTAAATTAAAGAAGACAGCATGAATTGTTACAATACTAGATGTTATTTTATAAAAATGTGTGAATTGACAATAATTGTATAGGTTTCTTATTTTCTTGTAATGAAACAACTCAGATTTAGTCTGTTTTGCTGAGAATACTGCATCGTAGAAAAATAAGCCAAAATACCACTGATTTCATCATAAGAAAATAGGGAGTACTCTTAAATGTTAAATCATATATGGTTACAACTTAGGTGTCAGTAGGGAATAGCACTAGAAATTTTATATGACTTTAAAACTGAATCTGTTTCTGCTGCTCCTCCATTACTTCTACTTATTTTTAACATATAAAATGTAAGCTAGTAATATTAATATTTACTTATTTGCAATATAGTAAGATTAATTAGAAAGAATTTTAACTCAACACATTTAAATTGTAAATAAATGAGAAAAAAATATTTAGACACAATAAAAATATTTGGTTTTCATTTAATGCACCACAATTGTAAACTTAAAAATCAATTTGTACTGATACCGGTCCTTATAAAGATGCAGTACTGACAGTTTTAGTAGTAAAACTATATATAGCATTTGGAAATGTTCTTTCATACTATCATTCGAATCATATGTATATATGACTTGACTACAGTCAAAGATGCACCTTATTTTCTTGTGATAAAATTAATTGGATTTTTTGACTTATTTTTCTAAGATACGTTGATTTTAGCAGAAAAAGGATAAATATAAGTTGCCCGTTACAAGAAAATAAAAAGCCGACATAATTTATGTCGATTCACACATTTATATAAAATACCTTCAAGTATAAAAGAGCATTGCCATATTCGAGTCTGGTATTGTAACAATTCATTCTGTCTTTTTTAATTTAAGACTTATGTGAAGAAGTGAACTCGTGTTGTAGTAGATTAAAAACTATATTATATTTTTTACGTGGACTTTTCTCTAACTGTAAGCTATATGAGTATATTTAAGTGGCATTGATTCATACATCACTTTCAAACCATAAATATTAAATTAAAAAGGATAACTTGGATAGCTTTAACTCAAGACTCTACAAGGTGTCCCATTTTAATCGCCCCAGGCAAATATCTTGAAAAGTATGGGAGATGGAAAAAAACTTTAAATACAAAAGTTGTAGGGTGCAAAGGGGGTCAGCTAATGGTAACAACGACTTTGACCTTGAACTCTATTTTCAAGGTTATTTCAAGGTCAAAGTGATTTTTTTGAATGAGGACCCCTACTTTTGACCCCGGAAATGGAAAGAGCAGAAAATTTTACGTTCAGAAAGGTCTGATATGTTGGGGTTTCAAGGTCAACCAGCTAATTTAATGAGGTCGACCTGGGAATACCTCTAGGAAGGACAAAATTGACCTTGACGTTCAAGGTCATTTTAAGATAAGTTGATTTTATAAAATGGAACCTCTTATTTTTGACCCCGGAAACGGAAAGAGCGGAAGAATTTACGTCCGAATATGACCTTGACCTCGACCTTGACTTTAACCGTGATCTGGAAGGTTATTTTAAGGTCAAGTCGATTTTTTTAAAATTCCCTTATTTTTGACCTCAGAAATGGAAAGAGAAGAAAATTTTACGTTCAGATATGTACCGTCATATGGTGTCAAAGTTGGCCCTCTGGGGTCAATTAAGGGTAATAATAAATAAATAAATTTTTTTGAAGTGGATTTCACTGTTTTTATGAGTTACTTAGGAATCTAAAAGTATTTTTTCTCCCTCAAATGAATCGAAAATTAGAAAGACTACCCTCGACATTAGCATTACCCAATGTGCACCGCGTGGAGGTTGCCGAAAGGATTTCGCACATCATTGGCCCGGAAAAGGGCCGATTGATTAACGGACTGTCATTTGAAGATCTAAGGCAGCAAATGCTCGATCAAGTGTCCGTTCTCTCTGAAACACATTTGCATCCTTCTTCGGAAGCTTGCTTGAACATTCCTCAATGTTTCCACTGAAATGGATTGGAAAGCTTCCATAATTCTTCCTCTCATGTTCTCTAAGGTTGTTGGAGCATGTGCAAAAACTTTGCCTTTAACTACTCCCCACAAAAAAAGTCAAGAGGTGTGAGGTCTGGGGATCTAGGCGGCCACTCCTGTACTTGGCTGCCGATGCCAATCCAACGATTACGATACATATCATTGAGAAAATTCTTGACTGATCGAACGCGATGTGCAGGAGCTCCATCTTGATGAAACCACATTGGGTAATGCTAATGTCGAGGGTAGTCTTTCTAATTTTCGATTCATTTGAGGGAGAAAAAATACTTTTAGATTCCTAAGTAACTCATAAAAACAGTGAAATCCACTTCAAAAAAATTTATTTATTTATTATTACCCTTAATTGATCCCAGAGGGCCAACTTTGACACCATATGACGGTACATATCTGAACGTAAAATTTTCTTCTCTTTCCATTTCCGAGGTCAAAAATAAGGGGATTTTAAAAAAATCGACTTGACCTTAAATTAACCTTCCAGATCACGGTTAAAGTCAAGGTCGAGGTCAAGGTCATATTCGGACGTAAATTCTTCCGCTCTTTCCATTTCCAGGGTCAAAAATAAGAGGTTCCATTTTATAAAATCAACTTACCTTAAAATGACCTTGAACGTCAAGGTCAATTTTGTCCTTCCTAGAGGTATTCCCAGGTCGACCTCATTAAATTATCTGGTTGACCTTGAAACCCCAACATATCAGACCTTTCTGAACGTAAAATTTTCTGATCTTTCCATTTCCGGGGTCGAAAGTAGGGATTCTCATTTAAAAAAATCACTTTGACCTTGAAATAACCTTGAAAATAGAGTTCAAGGTCAAAGTCTTGTTACCATTAGCTGACCCCCTTTGCACCCTACAACTTTTGTTTTTAAAGTTTTTTTCCATCTCTCATACTTTTCAAGATATTTGCCTGGGGCGATTAAAATGGGACACCTTGTATAATAACATTGTCGAAAATAAAAATAAAAACTACCCATGGAAAGTAATTTTTTCTAGTCACGCCTTAGAAGTTTTGTAAGAGACTTTGGATTTTTTTGTTACAGGTTTGGTGTGAGATTTTAGAAAATTCTGAGCACTTTTAAGGCCATGTGATACTCAACAAAAATTGTGTTGGGTTCAGTCGATAATGTAGGTGGGTGCCAACTACTGTATATTAAACAGTAGATGGCGCTGAAGCTATACTTAATCTATGCGTAGAACTTTTAGTTCCAAGAACACTCACAGATGGCGTGCACTGAGAGCATTTTTTTAATAATATGGCCTCGTAACATTCGTAACTATTAACATGCGTATATTTCAATATTTCGGTATATAAGCATTGTAATAGTTAAGTCACCGAGTTCTTTTAAACAATTTCAATGTATTGCTGTAAATATAGACATTGTAATAGTTACAATCTGAGATTTTCCGTTTAAACTCTTCCTTATTAAAATATAATATGTAACAGTTACAATATTGTAGTTTCGAATTTAAACAGAAGATGTTGTTCTCTGAGTGCATAATATAAGCAACAATTTTTTTTCATAAAAAATTATGAAAATATTCATATCAAGTTTATACATTTTTTTCAAACAACAATTCTTATAAGTAAATTTTGCGAGAATAAGACGTTATACTTTATTTTTATGATAAATGATAAAGAAATTATTAAGGGCTGTAACAATTTCATTTGATTGTGGATCGATAAATGAAAAATACTCTTATAAATTACCATGCAAAATTATGAAAATGATCGGAGGTTGTAAATTGATAAAGAAATTATCAATTTCTGCAGTATTTTACGATAACATGCAATACCACAAACATAGTATTTGATTGCAGATCGATAAATAAAAAATACATATATAAATACCATGCAAAATTATAAAAACGATCTATGATTGCAAATTTATAAAGAAATTATCAATTACTGCAGTATTTTACGGTAACATGCCAGAACATGAAAATAATATTTGATTATAGAACAATAAATAAAAAATACTTATATAGATACCATGCTACATTATGAAAACGATCTATGATTGCAAATTTATAAAGAAATTATCAATTTTGGCAGTATTTTACGATAACATGCAATATCGTAAACATAGTATTTCATTATAGATCGATAAATCAAAAATACTTATATAAATACCATGTAACATTATGAAAACGATCTATGATTGCAAATTTATAAATAAATTATCGATTACTGCAGTATTTTACGATAACATGCAATATGATAAAAATAATATTTGATTATAGAACGATAAATGTTACTAATTATTATTATTAGTAATATCATTCATTACAAAAATAGAAGATGCAAATTTGTCAAAGGATACTCAGATTGCAAGTTGTAGTCATGTACTATACTTGTTCATAAAACAATGATATGGATCGAAATATCTAGATGCATTTACAATGTTATTTTCTTGTTAAATTGATGTTTATATTTAGCTCTGAGGTGATTTTCAATAATCAACACTCGAGTATAATGTCATTATTTGTTTCTTTTTCCGATTTTATTTTCTCTCCTCTTTTTAATTTTCTTTTCTTTTTCGTTTCTTTATTCATTTCATTATCTTTTCCTTTTAAATTTTCGTTTTCTTTTTCGTTTTTTTTCTTTTTTTTTTAAATTTTTTTTCAATGTTTTCCTGGTACTTTGAAGTACTAAATGATATTAAGGACAACACAAGTTCTAACTACCTAATTACGTATACCAAAATAATACACATATAAGCCTAAATATTCACCACAGCTATATACATCATGCATTATTTTACCTTATCGTACAAGGTTATTAAAACTTATTTAAATTGTAATTTGAAAAATAAATAATCAGCAGTATTAAATAAAATCAAGCAAAGCTATAACTACTACATTTTATTGCATATGTACATGAATAACATGAAAAAGTATGCATTAATAATATTTTATTATTACTTTGTTGATTTCATTAATATTTCAATAATAGTAGGCAGAAAGTACCCAAGTGTGCGAGCGTGAAAACATTCCCGCACGCTCAGCTACTTTTTGACACGCTCGATCACCTTGCGGGAATGTGACATTTTGCGAATGCCAATGTGTATATGAAATAAAACTTTTCGCACAATAATGGGAAAATTACCACGCAATACTCGGATCATAAAGCCGTACTTAACAAACTTAATCTGAAACTATATTAAAAGTAATCTAAATATAAGAAAGTAAAAAAATTCATGAATTTCTTCGAAATCCGTGTACAGGACATATTTTGTAAGGAGCCTGTGAAGACTTTTTGTGCAGAAAGTTTCTGCCGATGGACGATTTTAACATTAAATATAACCTAGTGAGCGAATTCACATGTAACTAAATTGTAATTACCAATTTATAATAGTAGAAACCATTTAATTTCTTAATTTCCGCGGAAGTCCGAGCGCGCGCCATTTTTTGTAAAGAATCTGTGAAGGGTTTTTGATAGCCGTACTTTTGGCTAACAACCTATTCCCAAATCAAGATGGACGTAATTAATGAATTTTATCATAATAGACAATTTCTAGACGTTTAAAGAATATTCTTCTGACGCATTTCCACGAAATCCGTGTGCGCGACATTTTTTGTAAAGAGCATGTGAAGCCTTTTTGTGTAGAAAGTTTCTGCCCATGGACGAGATAAAGATATAATATAAACTAATAACAAAATTTGCAATTGACTAACTAATTATTACAAATTTATAATAGTTGAAACCATGTAATTTCGCTATATTTGGCGGGAATACCAGCGCGCGACATTTTATGTAAAGAGTCTGCGAAGCGTTTTTGATGGCGGCACTTTGTGCTCCCAACCCACTTCCAGATCAAGATGGGCGTAATCAATGAATTTTATCATAATTTCAACGAAATCCGTGTGCGCGACATATTTTGTAAAGAGCATGTGAAGACTTTTGGTGTAGAAAGTTTCTGCCCATGGACGATATAAAGATATAATATAAACTAATAACCAAATATGCATTTGACTCACTAATTATTACAAATTTATAATAGTTGAAACCATGTAGTTTCGCAATATTTGGCGGAAATACGAGCGCGCGACATTTTTTGTAAAGAGCCTGTGAAGGGTTTTTGTGCAGAAAGTTTCTGCCGATGGACTATTTTATCATTAAATATAACCTAGTAAGCGAATTCGCATGTAACTAAATTGTAAATACCAATTTATAATAGTTGAAAACATTTAATTTCTTAATATTCGGCGGAAATCCGCGCGCACGACATTTTTTTAAAAGGGTCTGTGAAGTATTTTTTATAGCCGCTCTTTTCGCTAACAACCCATTCCCAAATCAAGGTGGACGTATCCCTAAAATTTTATCATAATTAACAATTTCTAGACGCTTTAACAATATTTTTTTGCCGGATTTCCACGAAATCCGTGTGCGCGACATTTTTTGTAAAGAGCATGTGAAGCCTTTTTGTGTAAAAAGTTTCTGCCGATGAACGATTTAAAGATTATATACAAACGAATAACTTAATTTGAGCTTAACTAATAATTACCAATTTATAATAGTTGAAACCATGTAATTGAGCAATATTTGGCGAAAATACGAGCAACGCCATTTTTTGTAAAGAGCCTGTGAAGGGGTTTTGTGCAGAAAGTTTTTGCCGATAGACGATTTTAACATTAAATATAACCTAGTAAGCGAATTCGCATGTAACTAAATTGTAAATACCAATTTATAATAGTTGAAAACATTTAATTTCTTAATATTCGGCGGAAGTCCGCGCGCGCGACATTTTTTGTAAAGAGTCTGTAAAGGGTTTTTTATAGCCGCACTTTTGGCTAACCCATTCCCAAATCAAGATGAACGTAATCAATAAATTTTATCATAATTAACAATTTCTAGACGCTTTAACAATCTTCTTTTGCCGGATTCCAACGAAATCTGTTTGCGCGACATTTTTTGTAAAGAGCATGTGAAGCCATTTTGTACAGAAAGTTTCTGCCGATGAATGATTTAAAGATTATATACAAACAAATAACTTCATTTGAATTTAACTAATAATTACCAATTTGTGATAGTTGAAACAATGAAATTTCGCAATACTTGGTTAAAATGCGTGCGCGCGATATATTTGGAAAGAGCCTGTGCAGGGTTTTGGACAACGGCACTTTTGACTAACAACCTATTTCCAAATCAAGGTGGACGTAATGAATGAATTGCCTCATAATTAACAATTTCTAGACGTTTTAACAATATTCTTTTACCGGATTTCAACGAAGTACGTGTACGCGACATATTTTGTAAAGAGCATGTGAAGCCGTTTTCTGTAGAAAGCTTCTGCCCATGGACGAGATAAAGATATAATATAAACTAATAACAAAATATGCATTTGACTAACTAATTATTACAAATTTATAATAGTTGAAACATGTAATTTCGCAATATTTGGCGGAAATACCAGCGCGCGACATTTTTTGTAAAGAGCCTGCGAAGCATTTTTGATGGCGGCACTTTGTGCTCCCAACCCATTTCCAGATCAAGATGGGCGTAATCAATGAATTTTATCATAATTTGAACGAAATCCGTTTGCGCGACATATTTTGTAAAGAGTATGTGAAGCCTTTTTCTGTAGAAAGCTTCTGCCCATGGACGACATAAAGATATAATATAAACTAATAACAAAATATGCATTTGACTAACTAATTATTACAAATTTATAATAGTTGAAACATGTAGTTTCGCAATATTTGGCGGAAATACGAGCGCGCGACATTTTTTGTAAAGAGCCTGTGAAGGGGTTTTGATGGCGGCACTTTTTGGGGGCCTCCCAACCCATTTCCTAATCAACATGGACGTAATCAATAAATTTAATCATAATTAACAATTTCTAGACGCTTTAACAATATTCTTTTGCCGGATTTCAACGAAATCTATGTGGGCGACATTTTTTGTAAAGAGCATGTAAAGCCATTTTGTGCAGAAAGTTTCTGTCGATGAACGATTTAAAGATTATATACAAACGAATAACTTAATTTGAATTTAACTAATAATTACCAATTTATAATAGTTGAAACCATTTGATTTCGCAATACTTGGTTAAAATACATGCGCGTGACATATTTGTAAAGAGCCTGTGAGGAGGTTTAGATAGCGGCACTTTTGACTAACAACCCATTTCCAAATCAAGAGCGACGTAATCAATAAATTGCAACAGAATAAGCCAATTCTAGACGTTTTAACAATATTCTTCTACCCGATTTCTCCGAAATCCATGTGCGCGACATTTTTTGTAAAGAGCATGTGAAGCCTTTTTGTATAGAAAGTTTCTGCCCATGGACGAAATAAAGATATAATATAAACTAATAACCAAATTTGCAATTAACTAAGTAATAATTACGAATTTATAATAGTTGAAACCATATAATTTCGCAATATTTGGCGAAAATACGAGCACGCGACATTTTTTGTAGAGCCTGTGAAGGGTTTTTTGCAGAAAGTTTCTGCCGATGGACGATTTTATCATTAAATAGAACCTAGTAAGCGATATCGCCTGTAATTAAATTGTAAATACCAATTTATAATAGTTGAAAACATTTAATTTCTTAATATTCGGCGGAAGTCCGCGCGCGCGACATTTTTTGTAAAGAGTCTGTGAAGTGTTTTTTATAGCCGCTCTTTTGGCTAACAACCCATTCCCAAATCAAGATGGACGTAATCAATAAATTTTATCATAATTAACAATTTCTAGACGCTTTAACAATATTCTTTTGCCGGAATTCAACGAAATCTGTGTGCGTGACATTTTTTGTAAATAGCAAGTCAAGCCATTTTGTGCAGAAAGTTTCTGCCGATTAACGATTTAAGAGGACGTCGGAGTAAATTGCTGAGTCTGGCGTAGCTCAGATGGTAATTTATAGTTAGGTTATGGTAATAAAAATATACAGGGATCTACGCTATCGACACACTGTCCGCGCGGAATAGCACTGCAACTGAGACCACCTGACCCTCCATCAAAGTTTACCAAAATTTCCTTACACAATGTAATACATGCTGAGGAATTGTATATTTAATTTCATACTTTTTCTATCAGCCAGTGTTGGGGGAATAACATTTTTCTTGAAAATTTCCTGTAAAACCCACAAAAAAGGCAATAACTGCACACTTGGTGATTATTTAGATCTTAAACTTGATATACAATCCCTCAGCATGTATAACATAGTGTGTGTATAATTTGAAATATTTTTAGCGGGTGGAAACGCCTCTTTTGGACTCAAAAGTCGAAAAGACGCATGTGCATTTCCAACTAAGACCTCCTGACCCCCGCTTAGAGTTTAACAGAATGTTCACACATAATGCAATACATGCTGAGAAATTGTACATCTAATTTCAGATCTACTCAATCAGCCAGTATGGAGGACATAACTTTTTTCTTGAAAATTTCTTGAAAAGGGCACAAAAAATTGCAATATCTCCACCCTTTCTGATTATTTAGATCTGAAACTCTATAAACAGTCCCTCAGCATGTATTGCATGGTGTGTGTAAAGTTTAAAATATTTTGAGAGAATGAAAACGCCTCTTTTGGACTCAAGTCGAAAAGACGAATGTACATTTTCAACTAAGACCACCTGACTCTCACTTAGAGTTTACCAAATTTTCCTCACACAATGGAATACATGCTGAGGGATTGTATATTTAATTTCAGACTTTTTCCATCAGCCAGTGTTGGGGAAACAACATTTTTCTTGAAAATTTCCTGAAAAACACACAGAAAAGGCAATAACTGCACACTTGGTGATTATTTAGATCTTAAACTTGATATACAATCCCTCAGCATGTATAATATAGTGTGTGTATAATTTGAAATATTTGTAGCGAATGAAAACGCATCTTTTGGACTCAAAAGTCGAAAAGACGCATGTGCATTTCCAACTAAGACCTCCTGACCCTCGCTTAGAGTTTAACAGAATGTTGACACACAATGCAATGCATGCTGAGAAATTGTACATCTAATTTCAGATCTACTCGCTGATTATTTAGATCTCAAACTTGATATACAATCCCTCAGCATGTATACTATAGTATGTCTAAAGTTTAAAATATTTGCCGAGAAGGGAAAAGCCTCTTTTCAACTCAAAAGTCGAAAAGACGCATTTACATTTCCAACTGAGACCACCCGACCCTCCCTCAAAGTTTAATTATATAAGTTATATTAATAGAAGCCAAGGGTAAATTCTCAATCTGCGACTTCCACCTTGATACAAGAAGTCTCACCGAATTAACCGGAAAAGGAAAATTGGCATGCAACCTATTACCTAACAGGAGCTCTTCCCCCTAGGCAATAAAGTAAAATTAAAACATGATTAAATTGGTAAGGGCGGAGCACGGAGAAGCCATGCCTCTGTCAAAGGGAAGGGAAGAGTTGCAGGATAGGTGTTACTTGTATAGTAAAAAAAAAGTTAACCTTCTTACAGCAAACTACTCACCGCAAAATTTTTCCAAAAAGTTCAGGGGTTGCTGATGTCCACATAAAACACTCCATTATTTGGTCCAAATAAAAAGAAAACCGGTAACAGCAGCAGCTCAAGATGTTGATGTCATCTACGGCAGCTCTTCACCATAGGCAAGAAAGTAAATTTAAAAAATGATTCAATTGGTACGGGAGGAGCACAGAGAAGCCATGCTTCTGTCAAAGGGAAGGGAAGAGTTACAGGATAGGTGTTACTTGTATAGTAAAAAAAAAGTTAACCTTCTTACAGCAAACTACTCACCACAAAATTTTTCCAAAAAGATCAGGGGTTGCCGATGTCCACATAAAACACTCCATTATTTGGTCCAAATAAAAGAAAACCGGTAACAGCAGCAGCTCAAGATGTTGATGTCATCTACGGCAGCTCTTCACCCTAGGCAAGAAAGTAAATTTAGGACATGATTCAATTGGTACGGGAGGAGCACAGAGAAGCCATGCTTCTGTCAAAGGGAAGGGAAGAGTTGCAGGATAGGTGTTACTTGTATAGCAAAAAAGTTAACCTTCTTACAGCAAACTACTCACCACAAAATTTTTCCAAAAAGTTCAGGGGTTGCCGATGTCCACATAAATCACTCCATCATTTGGTCCAAATAAAAAGAAAACCGGTAACAGCAGCAGCTCAAGATGTTGATGTCATCTACAGCAGTTCTTCACCCTAGGCAAGAAAGTAAATTTAAAACATGATTAAATTGGTACAGGCGGAGCACAAAGAAGCCTTGCTGTAGCTCCTGTAGAAAAACAAAATATTAATAAACAAGAACAGCATCAAAATCATCATAGGAATATCAAGCATTTTTCAGCATCGAATTAGCTCAAGTAAATCGGCATGTTTTTATTCATAAAGCAGATGGAGCAAAGTTGCATAAAGGCCATTAAATCGAGTTTCATCGAAAGTTTCCATGGATGGCAAGTAAGCAAGCAGTGACATGGATGACTCATGCAGAGAGCCAGCAGGAGTCACCATCATGAACACTATAGTAGGTCTCCTTGTGGAGCAACCAAAAGAGCCTGTATGTTCTTTCTTTCTCTCTTTCTCGCAGTTTATCCTCGGGAAGAGGCCTTTGCGTGTGCCCGCGCGGGGATACACGACCCTAAGTGCATAGCATCGCGTGAATTCAACGATTTCCGAGTTATCTATAGCTCTTGTCGTGTGTTGTACGTTCGAGCGCGTTCTATATCTATATATATATATATATATATATATATATATATATATATATATATATATATATATATATATGTGGAGAGGAGAGAAGTAGAATTACGTTGAAGTGCTTCGTCATCTACAGCAGCTCTTCGCTTTAAGCAGAACAAAGTATATTAATAATTTGTCAAGCATAAGGAATGAGGAGAGCAGTATAGAAATGCTGGGGTTAGGGAACAAGGCAGGTGAAAATTTGGAGGTTAGGTTCGGCTATACAACAAATAGTACAAAATAAAGTCCCAGTCAGAAGTGAAGTACTTACCCAATTCAGTCGCGGGAGCATGGACCTAATTCAACTGCATCATCGCCGTCGTTTCTCCGTCCTGTTCGACTCGGTAATGTCCTTGGGGAAAGATAGCTGCACCGGCTTCCCTCGAGAGAAGTAGAATTAGGTTGAAGCGCGTGGTCATCTACAGCAGCTCTTCACTTTAGCCAAAACAAAATGTATTAATAATACGTCAAGTATTAGGAATGAGGAGAGCAGTATTGAACTGCTAGGGAAGAGGGCAGATGAAAATTTGGAGGTTAGGTTCGGCTATACTACAGATACAACGGAATAAAGTCTTAGTTCGAAGTAAAGTACTTACACGAATCAGTCGCGGGAGAGTAAACTTCAGTCAACTGCATCATCGCCGTAGCATTCCCGGCCTCGGTGATGTACTTTCTACAACTATAGCGTCTGCGTTGTGTGTGTGTCTTCAGCGCCCATTACTGTTCTCGCGCAGGCGCGGCGTGCCGGCGTCGACGCGTCCGCTCGTGTTGTTGTCGCTCTTTACTACGTAAAACCGCAGTGTTGCCAAATCTCGCCTGCGCAGTGCGGCGACGCAACTGCAAGATCGACGGCCTAAGGGAGCCTCGGCGGCGCTCGGGGCGCTCGGACGAATTCTGCGACTCGCCGCTGGCTGCTATGTTATCATATGACCACATGTTAACCGTCAGGCACCTGTCGGTTGCCACCTACAGTGTACGCAACTGCTCTTGATAATCTGGTTAGTAACCAAGAAAGAGCAGTCGAAAGTAAACGTAGTAAATGTTAGTGTGCGGCGGGTCTACGGTGGTTCGTCCCCACTCAACTTGCGGGTGGGGTCGAACCACCGTAGGCTCGAAGATTTCAATTGAACATTTTTCGTGTTTGTGGCGATTGAATTGGTCAGCTCATTATACTTTTTCTCCAAGACTATTGATTTTCCGAAAACGTAATTATTTTATTTATTTATTTATTTATTTATTTATTTATTTATTTATTTATTTTATTTAATTATTATATGCATAGACGCTTCGTGGGAAAAATAATTCAAGAAATATTCTTGTCTGTTCTGGAGCAAGATACGTAATGTACCAAACGGCATAAAAAGTGCACTTGCGAGCTCTCTCTCTCTCTCTCTCTCTCTCTCTCTCTCTCTCTCTCTCTGCTCGGCTAAAGATTTCTTAGATCATCTGATTAGTAAACAAGCAAGAGCAGTCGAAAGTAAACGCAGTAAACGTTAAACTGTGTGCCGTGGGTCTATGGTGGTTCGTCCGTTCACCGTAGACTCGAAGATTTCAATTGAACATTTTTCGTGTTTGTGGTTATCGAATTAGTCAGCTCATTATACTTTTCGTCCAACTCTATTGATTTTCCGAAAGCGTACCTATTTTATTTATTTTTTATTATTATTTATTTTATTTAATTATTGTAGGCATGGACGCTTCGTGGGAAAAATAATTTAAGAAATAGTATTGTCTGTTCTGGGGCAAGGTACCTACAGTCCCAATCGGCATAAAAAGAACTCCTGCGTTCTCTCTCTACTCAGTTAAAGATTTCTTAGATCATCTGGTTAGTAACCAAGAAAGAGCAGTTGAAAGAAACTTAGTAAATGTTATACTCTGTGCAACGGGTCTACAGTGGTACTAGAAATTTTACGGTGATACTAGAAAAACTAGAAATTGAAATATAATTATAAGCAATATCTTGTTCGATGAAAACCATCGCCGTTATGATAGGGGTAAATGGTATTTTCTTCCATCACCGTAGACGTGACGTATAGCGCCCCGCTACTCTACGGAAGTTGCTCCCGTGCAGCGAGACGGGAGCGAATCCCGTAGGCTCGCCCGCTCAGATCGCACTTTTCTGGCGCGATACGAACGTGTCTCTCCCCTACAATGGGTATATAGCGATAGCCCTACGCAATAACTAAATGTGTTGCTAAGTATTTACGAATATTTATATTTTGAAATAAAAGAGGTAAATCGTGTTATTTTATCGTAATATTCCCACTTCACCGACTATTATTGCTTTCTAATAGTGAATGAGTTTAATATTTTTTTAGATAAGTATACACGCAAGGAAAGAAATATTTAGATAAATGTACCAAAGAAAGGGAATATTTCGATAGAGCTGCCATTGGCAATACAAGTTCATCATCGTATATGGGAGCGTCCGCCAGAAACCAGCCAGCGGGCGCGCGGGACGCATTTTTCATGCAAAACACGCTCTGTTCAACTCGCTCGTAATCGTATTCTGAGTCTCTCAGAAAAAAACAAGATATATATCGATAGCTTTTTTCCTGCTCTTTCCAATGGTGCTATTGTTTTTACTCCGAAACTTTTTCTTCTGGTCTTAAATTCAAGTTGAAAGTTCAGAGACATTTTTCTCAAAGTATATCATGTTTTTCTTCAAAATGCATACGACCATTCGAAAGTACAAGTCTTAAGCTACAAAACCCTACATTTTCAAATTGGAGAAATGAAGGGCTCAAAAGTAATAAGATTGAAAACACAGCGGCGAGCGGCCGCGTGAAATCTGTTCTGCTCTTGGACGCGCCTCTGTATGCGTATATATATATTATACATTAGTATCGTGAAAAGACCAATAAAAATAATCGCAAATAAAAATAAAAGAATTAAGGTTTAAATAAAAAATTAATATATTTAAAACGTAATATATGATGCACTGATAAAACATTGTGTAATGCTTTTAATAGGAAACAACGAAAATATGCACTACGTTTATAAAAGCACATTCGGGTCCAGCGCAAAAATTTGCTCGCCGCTGTCTTCTTAATCTTATTACTTTTGAGCTCTACGTTTCTCCAACTTTAAAATGTAGAGGTTTGTAGCTTTTAATTTGTACTTTCGAATGGTGCTATGCATTTTGAAGAACAACATGTTATACTTTAAGAAAACTGATTCTGAACTTTTCACTCGAATTTCCGACCAGAAGAAAGTGTTTGGGAGTAAAAAGAATAGCACCATTGGAAAGAGCAGGAAAAAATCTATCGAAATATGTCTTTTGTTTTTTCTGAGAGACTCAAAATACGATTACGAGCGAGTTGAACAGAGCGTGTTTTACATGAAAAATGCGTCCCGCGCGCCCGCTGGCTGGTTTCTGGCAGACGCTCCCATATTACGGATGCTCGTCAATAACCAAAAATTCCTCTGAATAGAATTTCTCAGATAAAAATTAGAAATTGAAATATAATTATAAGTAACATCTGGTTCGATGAAAACCATCCTCGTTATCATAGGGGTCAATGGTATTTACTTCCATCACGGCAGACGAGACCTATAGCGCGCCGCTACTCTACGGGAGTCGCTCCCGTCGGGTGCAGCGAGACGGGAGCGACACCCGTAGGCCCGCCCGGTCAGATCGCACTTTTGTGGCGCGATACGAACGTGTCTCTCCCCTACAATGGGTATATAGCGATAGGCCTACGCAATAACTAAACGTCTTGCTACGTATTTACGAATATTTATATTTTGAAATAAAAGAGGTTAAATCGTGTTATTTTATCGTATTTTGTTATATTTTGAAATAAAAGAGGTTAAATCCTGTTATTGTATCGTAATACTCCCACTTCACCGACTATTATTGCTTTCTAATAGTGAGTCTAATATTTTTTTAGATAAGTATGCATGTAAGAAAGGAAATATTTACATAAATATACGAAAGAAAGGGAATATTTCGATAGGGCTGCCTTTGGCAACATGCGTAACATTTCTGGCGAGATACGATCGTAAATTTTCCCTGCAATGGGTATATTGCGACAGCCCATACGCCATAACTAATAGTTTTGCTAAGTATTTACGAATATTTATATTTTGAAATAACAGAGGTTTAATCGTGTTATTCTATCGTATTTTGTTATATTTTGAAATAAAGGAGGTTAAATCGTGTTATTTTATCGTATTTTGTTATATTTTGAAATAAAAGATGTTAAATCGTGGTATTTTTAGCGTAATATTCCCACTTCACCGACTATTATTCCTTTCTAATAGTGAGTCTGATATTTTTTAGATAACTATGCACGTATGAAACGAAATATTTAGATAAATGTACCAAAGAAAGGGAATATTTCGATAGAGCTGCCTTTGGCAATACAAGTTCATCATCGTATATTACGGATGCTCGTCAATAACCAAAAATTCCTCTGAATAGAATTTCTCAGATAAGAATTAGAAATTGAAATATAATTATAAGCAACATCTGGTTCGATGATAACCATCCTCCTTATCATAGGGGTCAATGGTATTTACTTCCATCACGGCCGACGAGACGTATAGAGCGCCGCTACTCTACGGGAGTCGCGCCCGTCCGGCGTTGCGGGACGGGCGCGACTCCCGTAGCCTTGCCTGCTTACATCGCACATTTCTGGCGAGATACGATCGTGTCTCTCGCCTACAATGGGTATATAGCGATAGTCCTACGCAATAACTGATTGTTTGGCTAAGTATTTACGAATATTTATATTTTGAAATTAAAGAGGTTAAATCGTGTTATTGTATCGTAATACTCCCACTTCACCGACTATTATTGCTTTCTAATAGTGAGTCTAATATTTTTTTAGATAAGTCTGCACGTAAGAAAGGAAATATTTAGATAAATGTACGAAATAAAGGGAATATTTCGATAGGGCTGCCTTTGGCAATACAAGTTCATCATCGTATATTACGGATGCTCCTCAATAACCAAAAATTCCTCTGAATAGAATTTCTCAGATAAGAATTAGAAATTGAAATACAATTATAAGCGACATCTGGTTCGATGAAAACCATCCTCGTTATCATAGGGGTCAATGGTATTTACTTCCATCACAGCAGACGAGACGTATAGCGCGCCGCTACTCTACGGGAGTCGCGCCCGTCCGGCGTTGCGGGACGGGCGCGACTCCCGTAGCCTCGCCTGCTCACATCACACATTTCTGGCGAGATACGATCGTAAATTTTCCCTGTAATGGGTATATTGCGATGGCCCATACGCCATAACTAATAGTTTTGCTAAGTATTTACGAATATTTATATTTTGAAATAACAGAGGTTTAATCGTGTTATTCTATCGCATTTTGTTATATTTTGAAATAAAGGAGGTTAAATCGTGTTATTTTATCGTATTTTGTTATATTTTGAAATAAAAGATGTTAAATCGTGGTATTTTTAGCGTAATATTCCCACTTCACCGACTATTATTCCTTTCTAATAGTGTGTCTGATATTTTTTAGATAACTATGCACGTATGAAACGAAATATTTAGATAAATGTACCAAAGAAAGGGAATATTTCGATAGAGCTGCCTTTGGCAATACAAGTTCATCATCGTATATTACGGATGCTCGTCAATAACCAAAAATTCCTCTGAATAGAATTTCTCAGATAAGAATTAGAAATTGAAATATAATTATAAGCAACATCTGGTTCGATGAAAACTATCCTCGTTATCATAAGGGTCAATGGTATTTACTTCCATCACGGCAGACGAGACGTATAGCGCGCCGCTATTCTACGGGAGTCGCTCCCGTCCGGCGCTGCGGGACGGGCGCGACTCCCGTAGCCTCGCCCGCTCACGTCGCACTTTTCTGGCGGGATACGATCGTGACTCTTCCCTGCAATGGGTATATAGCGATGGCCCTGCGCAATAAGTAAACGTTTTTCTAAGTAATTACGAATATTTATATTTTGAAATAAAAGAGGTTAAATCGTGTTATTTTATCGTAATATTCCCACATCACCGACTATTATTGCTTTCTAATAGTGAGTCTGTTATTTTTTAGATAAGTATGCACGTAAGAAAGGAAATATTTAGATAAATGTACGAAAGAAAGGAAATATATCGATAGAGCTGCCTTGTGCAATACAAGTTCATCATCGTATATTACGGATGCTCGTCAATAACCAAAAATTCCTCTGAATAGAATTTCTCAGACAAAAATTAGAAATTGAAATATAATTATAAGCAACATCTGGTTCGATGAAAACTATCCTCGTTATCATAAGGGTCAATGGTATTTACTTCCATCACGGCAGACGAGACGTATAGCGCGCCGCTACTCTACGGGAGTCGCTCCCGTCCGGCGCTGCGGGACGGGCGCGACTCCCGTAGCCTCGCCCGCTCACATCGCACTTTTCTGGCGGGATACGATCGTGACTCTTCCCTGCAATGGGTATATAGCGATGGCCCTACGCAATAACTAAACGTTTAGTTGGGTAATAAGTAATTACGAATATTTATTTATTTATGTAACAACATTAAAAGGGCTTAGGTCCTTAATGGATTTTGGCATGATTAGCAGAATACTAAATTAATCTAAATGACCTAACTAACGGTAAAAATCAATAATTTTTCAAAATAAGTAACTATTCAATTCAAATATTATATCCTATAATATCTCTCTCATAAAAATTATTATTTTTTAAAATAATGTAATATAGAAAAAGGACATTTTTTTGTAATTAATATTATTCGAAAATTGTATTAAGTTTTATAGTAAATGTATTCGAATGATATTCACCTACAGTATATTAATATTTTTGTTATTGAATAAGTGCAACTTTATTTTGCAGATAAAATTATGTTAACTGATGAAATAAGTAAATCTTGATACTGATTTAAAAAATGAAATACTTTTTACGTATCGAATAAGTGAAATAGTTTTTAATTTCCAAATTTGTGAATGTTAGCATGTACCCATATGGAAAAAACCAGTGTTAGAAATTGTAATAAACTATATGAAACTTTAGCAAACCGTAGCAAACCGTAAGAAACCGTACGAAACCGTACAAAAGTGTGTCTTTTCGGACAGTTTGCATGGTTAATTTATACGGTGTTCTACGATTTTGTAAAGTTTCCCACGTTTTTTATTTCGACACGAAAAATTTATTATATAAGCGAAAAATTTACGAATCGTAATAAAATGTATGAAAGTATATAAACCCGCATTAATCTGTACAAAAAGGTAATAAAACAGACAATCGTAAGATTCATTAAAACTTACGGAAATGTACGTTTTTGTACATTTTCTTACACTTTCGAACGTTTTCTTACATTTTCTCACGTTTACATACATTTATGTTCTTACAGATAAATTAAAGAAAATTGCTAAATCGTATGAAAACGTTGAAAACCATAAAAAACAACAGTTTCCTACGATTTCCTACGATTTCCTGTGGCTTTCTACAATTTTCTAAATTTATTATTTCCATACTGGTAATTAGTGAATCTTCACTTACTCAAATTTAGAGTAAAGTTTCTGTTTCTCCGTGTGCTTATTCATAGTCGATCTTGAAAAAGCTCACTTTACTCAATTTGTACCATTGGTATACTATTACTCGAAAATGAACTTTGAAGTTTACTTCGCGAGGTTGGATTTTCAATGCTGTGTTGTGATTTTTTCCGTATTTTCCACTTGTCGAGTAAATTTTTGAAAATTGTTAGTGTCGTACAATAGTTTATTGTCATGTAATTGTATTTATTAAGTACTACACCAAAAGTCCATTGGAAGAAGCTTGTGTTGCGAGTAAGGTTCTCGCGACGGCAGCGCTCTATAGCCGACAGGGGCTGCAGCCGCCGAGCGAGCGAGCGGCTGCAGCCTCTGTAGGCTCTATAGAACGTTAATCAAATGGAAGTCTTTCAACTAAAGATTAACATCGAAATTTAATTAAAACTATTTAAAACTATCACTATATTTTAAAGCATCTACAATATAATATTTCCACATCTATAAATAGTTATTCTTCGTCGAAAATAGGAACATAATCATGATGTGACGTTTTTAATTTAAAAATTGACGAACCGTTTGCCAACCGAAGTAGTCAATTAAACATTTTTAGTAATTCTAATTGTGACTTAAATCAGTTGTTAACTTATTAAAATATTTAATTCTTACTTAACCAATTATTTTATTGTAATTGTTGACCAATACGAAGATTTAGCCATAATTTGAAATGAATTTACTATTGTTAAATAATGTATATTATTCAACTGAAAAAATTTCACAAAGCTTACGTCATAAAATTTAAATAAACTATATATGGTGTTATAACAATAAATAATATAAGGTAGTTATTATTTATTTATTGATGAGACTTTTACTAATTTCGGTAATACATTTTAAATCAGGAAATCAGGAAATAATAAGAAAGGAAATATTTAGATAAATGTACGAAAGAAAGGAAATATGTCGATAGAGCTGCCTTGTGCAATACAAGTTCATCATCGTATATTACGGATGCTCGTCAATAACCAAAAATTCCTCTGAATAGAATTTCTCAGACAAAAATTAGAAATTGAAATATAATTATAAGCAACATCTGGTTCGATGAAAACTATCCTCGTTATCATAAGGGTCAATGGTATTTACTTCCATCACGGCAGACGAGACGTATAGCGCGCCGCTACTCTACGGGAGTCGCTCCCGTCCGGCGCTGCGGGACGGGCGCGACTCCCGTAGCCTCGCCCGCTCACATCGCACTTTTCTGGCGGGATACGATCGTGACTCTTCCCTGCAATGGGTATATAGCGATGGCCCTACGCAATAAGTAAACGTTTTTCTAAGTAATTACGAATATTTATATTTTGAAATAAAAGAGGTTAAATCATGTTATTTTATCGTAATATTCCCACTTCACCGACTATTATTGCTTTCGAATAGTGAGTCTGTTATTTTTTAGATATTTCACTCTGGTGAAATTATAAGGCTCTCCCGAGTAGCGGTCGTGCCTAATAAATATTACTTAAGAAGCTTTGATGTCATTACGAAATCGTTCCGCAATCATCGCTATGAAGGAAACCCCCTTCATAAGCTCTTCACAAAAAATGTCGCGCACACGTATTTCGGAAAATTGCGTGGAAAAAAATTGTTTAATAATTTATAAATAATGTGTATTTGTTCCAAGATATAATAAATATTACTTAAGAAGCTTTGATGTCATTGGGAAACCGTTCGACAATCATAACTCTATACGAAAACCCCTTCGTAAGCTCTTTACAAAAAATGTCGCATAACGTATTTCGAAAAATCACGCGGAAAAAAATTGTTTAATAATTTATAAATTCGTATTTGTTACAAGATATAACAAATATTACTTGTGAAGCTTCGATTTCTTCGGGAAATCGTTCCGCAATCATAACTCTGAACGAAAACCCTTTCATAATCTCTTTACAAAAATGTCGTGCATGCGTGTTTCGCAAAATTACGTGGAAAAAAATTGTCTGATAATTTATAAATTTGTATTTATTACAAGATATAACAAATGTAACTTTAGAAGCTTTGATGTCATTGGGAAATCGTTCGGCAATCACAACTCTGTACGAAAACCCCTTCATAAGCTCTTTACAACAAATATCGCGCATGCGCATTTCTCAAAATTGCGTGGAAAAAAATTGTTTAAAAATTTATAAATTTGTATTTGTTACAAGGTATAACAAATATTACTTGTGAAGCTTTGATTTCTTCGGGAAATCGTTCGGCAATCATAGCTATGTAGGAAAATCCCTTCATAAGCTCTTTACAAAAATTTCGCGCACACGTATTTCGGAAAATCGCGTGGAAAAAAGTTGTTTAAAAATTTATAAGTTTGTATTTGTTACAAGGATAACAAATATTACTTGTGAAGCTTTGATTTCTTCGGGAAATCTTTCGGTAATCATAGCTATGTAGGAAAACCCCTTCATAAGCTCTTTACAAAAAATGTCGCGCAGACGTATTTCGAAAAATCGCGTGGAAAAAAAATTGTTTAATAATGTATAAATTCGTATTTGTTACAAGATATAACAAATATTATTTGAGAAGCTTTGATTTCTTTGGGAAATCGTTCCGCAATCATAACTCTGAAATCATAACTCCGCAATCAAAACCCTTTCATAAGCTCTTTACAAATAATGTCGTGCATGCGTATTTCGCAAAATCGCGCGGAAAAAAATTGTTTAATAATTTACATATTTCTATTTGTTACAAAATATAATAAATATTACTTGAGAAGCTTGGTTTGATCGGGAATTCTCTCCACAATAATAACTTTCTCAGTGAAAACTCCTTTATAGGCTATTTACAAAAATTTTCGCGGACCCGTATTTCCTCATAAGTATGTGAAAAACAATAGTTTATACTGTTATAAGTTAATGGTTATTATAAAGAATCAAATATTTGTAAATTAGGTTTGAAAGTAGATGTATTATTTCAGCTATAATATTTGTATTCAAAACATCAGATATTGTTTTTGAGGTTATTAACGCAATTCATCGCTATTATATCGTTTCGATTTACTTATATCATAATATTTCTGTACAAATATGCAGAGAAAAACATTGTTCCTCCTCTTATAAAAGATTCATATTCAAAACATTATCACATGATGATTTTGAGGTTATGAACGCAATTCATCGCTATTCTATCATTTAGATATATGTATATGTATATCGCACAACAATAATTAGATAATTTGCAAAGCTGAAGTTTTTCAATTCTATTTTACTTTAATTATCATTTTATCATATAATTTATAATTTTATTTTCCAAATGGTAGTCATAGCGCCATCTACTGCCATTACCGAAAACAATATCATATTCAAAAATTATCACATGATGATTTTGAGGTTATGAACGCAATTCATCGCTATTCTATCGTTTAGATATATGTATATGTATATCGCACAACAATAATCAGATAATTTGCAAAGCTGAAGTTTTTCAATTCTATTTTACTTTAATTATCATTTTATCATATAATTTATAATTTTATTTTCCAAATGGTAGTCATAGCGCCATCTACTGCCATTTCCGAAAACAATACAACGTAAACAAATACATCGCGTGAAAAAGGTTGGTATGCCTTACTGTCTGCCATTTTACGATAGTGATATAGAAGTGATGCCAACCTCACAACTTAGTGTCGGAAGTTTATTTATGTAAAAAATAAAATAATACTTTTTGTCGACTTTCAAAAAAGAAGACTGTCAGGCGCTCGCAAATGATACAACAAGCATATGTGTTAAATTTCACGTAAATCCGATGTATATTCGAGCTGTTATTCAATTTTTAGCTAAAAAATATGACTAAAAACTAAATAACTATCGATGACAGTTATTATTTCAATTGTGAAACTTTGACATAATCATCTTCGAAGAATTCCCGAGCGCCTGACAGAGCGTTTTTGTTAAAAAAATTATTCATAATTTAATTATTACTCAATATACAGTCTGTTACCGACATATCGGTAAGGTAGGGATTTTCATTTGAGTATCACATGGCCTTAATACAAAAATATAAAGTTAAATTTTACACAGTTTAACGCTGTTTTTACACTGATGTTTGTATAACTTATACATATACACACATGCACACATACACTAATACCGCGAATAGGAGAAAAACAAAAAGAGAAAACTCAACACTCGTGCATTCGTCAATGGTAATCTGGCTTGGTGTTGCGTGCGTGCAGAGTACACCAGCCGTAACGGCCATCTCGGCTATAGGCTGCGCATAGTGCGTTCGCACCAGCGGAAAAACGCATGCGACCCACGTGACCGTGAGCGCTCCCTGCATATAAGATATTGTGTGTGTGTGTGTGTGTGTGTGTGTGTGTGTGTGTGTGTGTGTGTGTGTGTGTGTGGGTGTGTGTGTGTATCGCGCGCGCGCGCGCGCTTTCTGCTACTAGCCCTAGTGAGTCTGTGTTGACTACGGCCCTACGGCTAGCTTTCCGGCGCCGTCGAGCAGAAAAATAGTATACACACCTTGGCCAGTAAAAAAGAAAGCCTCAGATCACATGTTTGTCAACCTCGGCTTCGCCCCGGCCGACAATTATACTAGCACTATTTACACAAATCATTTACCCTTACAGAGGGATGAAGCAGTCTATTTATTTGTATAATGTAACAGCACTATTAATCAGATGCGGAAAATGTATTTTCGATACTCGTGAGTAAAGCTCGATTTTGTACACGCTTGGCAAAAAACGTGTACTCAAAATCTAGCTTTCCACACGTCGTATCAAAAAATACTGTACGCTACATGTTCGGGAAAGAGATTCTCGTCTCGTGTGCCTTTGCTTCGCTCGGGTGTAAACGTCACACGAGACGAAAATCTGCTTTCCCGCACTGGTAGCGTAATGTACTATTTCCTATCATCGTGTGCAAACTTCCGGTAACTGAGCGTGCGGGAATGATTCATTCCCATACGCTCAGCTATTTCTCTACACGCACGTCTCAGCGTGTGGAAGAGTGGTGGTTTGCGCGCACAGGTGCGTGTGCAGGCTCGAACATTGCACAACTCGATAGGAAAAATAGTATACGATACTCATGCGCTGCATAGATGATTCCGCACTCGTATCGTAATGTATTGTTCAGTTCTGACAACGGTACGATTTAGTTTTACAGCCTGGATTTGTTGCCAATGCTACAAAGCGAAGCCGATGTTTATGTTATAACCTGAAGGAGTCAAAAAATCCGCCTCATCAACCGCGTGTTTGCAATCCGCTTTTGCCTATTTCATCTGTAATCCAGTGTATTTATTAATCCATATTATTTTAATAAAAAATATGTATGTATGTCGAATCATAACCTATTTAATGTTCCGATAAAAGAACTCTATATATTAGTGTACGGCTCTCACAATGTACCATACAATTACTGTACCTAAAAAATTCAGCCAAAAGAAAATCAGCCGAAATTATCGTTGTCAGAGCCGTACTTTCAGTTCTCACAACGTAAAATTTTGTTTAATGTGTGTATAAATAAAGGAGCATATTTAAAATGTTGTGAAAAAAGAAAATAGTTATAGTTGAGCGTGTGGTTTGCGAGGTTTTTTGAGTGTGGCAAGCGTCGGAAGCAGACAACACTAAAAAAGGAAAACCATACGCTGTCGGTAAATGACCAAATAAGGAAATGTTTAAAACAAAAATGTAGCATTTTTGAAAATTTATTTATAACAACATGTGTAACAATTGTTAAATAACAATAAATGTGATCACATTTCCGTCTGGTAACCAAGATATTTCGATTCTCTGCATCCGTAATCATAAGAGATCGGTAAGTTACCTACTGGACGGTAAAATGCATACCTAGAACCTAGACTTTCGTAGCTTTCGGACTAAGGCTGAAATCACATGGTGCGACATACAGCTGTGGCATAGAGGTAGCTATTTTTGCATTTGCAGAGTAGCTCTAATTGGCTGTCTCCATGACGCATCTTACATGCCACAGCTCTATGCCGCACCATGTGATTTCAGCCTAAGAGAGAAATCGCTCTCACGGGCACTGCGTGAAAAAATGCGCTTCGAAAAAGACAAACTTTCAAATTGCTTTTTCTCAGCAACTATTTGACGTAGACACAAAAATTTTTTTAATCAACATGCCGCGATGAGATCTACGCGATTCTGTATTATATATACTAAAATGCCGTTTGAAATTTTGTTGCCCGAGTCCCTATTGGTCAAAACCTTTGACAGATTTCTTACCTGTACCTTTATCCATTGGTTAGAATTTTCGGAACATTTATTACCTGTGCAGACCCTAATTAACGCCGCCAAATAGTCGTATTTACCCCGGATTAAATACTTAGGGAAATCCAAGGACAATTATTTAAGGGTTTAGAAAGTTGGGGCAATTAAGTAGCAATAACAATTTTGAAAATTACTGAAAATTAGGAATGCTTGGATGGAAAAATAGATTTTTACACGACATTGAATGGAGAGGTAAGTTTTTCTTTATTATTAGTTGCACCAAATATAGACTAATAATGTTCTATCAGGGATAAATATTTTATTATTATTTTTGGATAAATAAATAAATTATATAAAATACAAAAATTTTTATTTTCATTTTTTATTTATGCAAAATTGGGGCATACAAAATAAAATCTATTAATCTATACTTATAATTAAAATAAAGTTTCTTTTGGTCAATCGACATTATTTAAGGATTTCTAAACTGACTTAACGTCACTGCTTAAGTACTCTTAAATAATGGTATAATAAATAAAATTTGTATTTTCCCTCCATGTAACTAAACTTGATATTTTTCTCTAAATAATAGAGAAGATAGTGAAATTAGCGAGAGCGATAACTTATGAAATATTCAATTTCTTACGTCCTTAGCAGTTGTTAAATTCTGCTTATACTCCTCTAAGCTGAACCCTGAATTGTTATAGTCTCCACATGATTGCAGGATCAAACCTTCTAAAACTGTTTACAATTTAATACCAATGTGTACACCAAATATAATTGCAAACCGACAATAACAATTCAGACAATGCCCATTGGGACAGGAAGAGGAGCTTGTTTATTATTATGTCTATCGATGTTAGACATTAAGCCGTTGCACACCTGCTTAATAACTGGATTGCCCTGTTGCTGGGCCGATGACTCAGTTTCTTGCATTTTTCTTTTCTTATCACTGTTGTCAAAGTGTTGATCTGACTTCCTCTTCCTCAGAGTCTGATCCGGATCTGATGTATTCTGGCTTCTGGGAGATACGCCATCATTCCCACTAGCAGCTCCATTCTGTTTATTGTTGTAGGAAGTCTAAAACAAAAGGCAAATTCCAATTTAGAAATAGAGTTTATAAGTAACTTTTTAAGAGTTTGTTTTAATTTAATTTTAACCATATGCTAAAATTAAATTAAATTAAAATCTGTAATGTAATTTACCTTTCTCTCTCTTTTAATTAAGCTAGGCTTAATGAAGTTAGCTAAATCCCTCTTCTTGACATACTTGGCTTCAATTGTCATGCCCGGTTTGAACAATTTGATCTGCTCTGCCCGTCGCTCAGCTGAAAATGGAGTGGTTAATTGATTAGCACATTATTATTCTAAAACTTTTATTCAATTGTACGATCATTTTCACAAGTCTTTCTTGTATTAAGAGAAACTATTAAATACTAATCTATATCAAATAAGAAAAAGAAAAAAAGACGAAAGAAGTCAAATATAATAAATATCAATACTTACTAGTCTCAACAAAATATTTAATATCAAAAGTAAGATTGATATTCAAATTTTCTTCCTTTTTGAATCGGAGACCAATGAACCACATCGAAACACTTTTTCCACCTTCAGGTTTCAGTGGTGGGAAAGCTTCAGGGTTGATATGTGCTAAAGTGATGTGTGGATTTCTTTCCAAAGTACCTGAATTTTGATGAAAACAAAAAATATTAGCATCAATTGTTTATATTAAATTCAATAACTAATTCATACATGATAGAAAAATCAGAGAAATGAAACATTCAAACCTCTTTTAAACTCTTGAATGAAACCCATTCAAATTCACTTGGTTTTATTCTTGTTTTTTATCCCTATCATTAATTATATATTTTAAGAATGCGACCAATTCTAGAGGACAAGGTTTTTTTATTGCCCTCCTAAAACTATTACTGTGTTTAATATCATATCTATTAATTAAAACAATAGTAAAATGAAGTAGGACAATACATTTCCTTAACAATCAAAGATTTTATCACTTTTAAGATTAATAAAATAACTTAGTATAACTGAAAGCTCTAATTTTCATGTGCATTCAAATATTATCCCATTCCTCGAGTACGTACATATAAAGTTGATGGTGAATACAATTTTTTTTTTTCACCTGTACCTTGTATCCATAGCTGTTACAATTTAATTTATTCATTAAAAAGATATACCTATTTTAAATGTCATACATACCAATTAAGTGCCGAATTTTCGCTTGAACAAGTCCGCACCACTCTAGTTGATCCTTTGCTGACAAGCTACTGGCTAGTAGTACAATGTAATGCTTGTATTTGCCAAAGAAATTTGGAGGATCAAACAACTTATCCCATGTAGCTTTGCCCATGATTATTTCTTTAGTAGTAGCTAATCCCGCTTCAAATGCCTCCTGCATGATGGTTCTTGTTGAAATTGATACATTGAATGTCGAATTCTGTTGAGGATAAGCAGGTGTGATGATTGGCATCAGATGGTACCTATCAGATATGTTGACCTACAAAAGGTAAAATCACATTTAGTGGTTGAACAATTATTTAATGTATTATAAATCAAATTTTTAATATTTCTACTTACTCTAGGATCCCATACTGCAAAGCCCAAGTTAACATTTTCAGGTCTTTTCAACAGCACTGGTTGAGGCCATTTCCACATTGAGAAAACAAGAAAGAATTTTTCTATAAGCGTTGCTGCTACAGCATTAGGATACAATTGACAGATTCGAGCAACTAGCATTGCCCATGATACACCACCAAGATATCCCAATACATTGCTGTAAATACCATTTTCTAAAAAATAAAATAAAGTAATTGAAAATTGAATATCTTGGAGTATGATTATAAATATTCAAAGTATTTTACAATACTTACGTTTGGCCCATAACTTTATGGCTCTTAATGCCAATTTAAAATTTTCTATATTAGGGACTAAACGCAAAATTTCATCTGTAACTCGAAAACCATTCAAACTTCTTACACATTTTGGATCAAGATACTTGAGCAGCATATTATCACGAAGATCCTACAAAATAACAAAAAGTTAATTATTAATAAACCTTATTTGAAAATGAATTAACATTTAAAATTATTTTGAAATTTTTTAAGTATAATTTTTAATATCAAACTTACCATTGAATCTGGAACTTCTTTTAGAGCTAATTTCGCAAATAACATATCAATTTCAATGCCATCAAAATTCATTTTGATAACAGGCACAAATGCCTCTTCTACAGCTCTTAAATCTGTTACTTCTACTTGTAGCTTCAATAAGTCAAAGAAAGATGTGAAATAATCTGATCGGTTGACATGTCGAGGTACAACGCACAAGACATCTATATCAGCACCATTACTACATACTCCTAATCTGTATGATCCAAATGTGTATATTTTTCCTCCAACCAGGTCAGCTACATTTGGTGGCATATTTCTGGCAATACTTGTGTCACGTATCCATTGCCTAACCAAATCATTCAGCTTGCCTAGTATTTCGATTTTATGATAAAGTTCCTCCTCAGATTCAAACGCATTATAAGACTTTAGAGCATCTCTAAGCTGATTTGTTCTATTCAGATCACTGGGTTTTGGTTCAGCCATACTAATTGCAGATGTTATTCCCAAACTCCGTAAATTTAAATTATTTTGATTATTGTTATCTTTGGAGTTGCCACTATTGGCATTATTTGCCTGTGATGGCCACATCCTGAGATTCCCTCTTTTCTTCTTAGAATATGAAAATATTTAACTCTAAACTGTTGCCCGGTAAGCAAACCTGAAGAATGAAGCAAAGCTGCCACATACGGACGGTTTTATGGTGGCCCTCGGACAAAAGTCTCCCCACCCTTAGAGCTTAAAGTTCCCCCACTCTCAGAGCCTGAGCCACTATTCACTCCGTGCATGTGGTTGGAGGGGATAAGAGAATCGGTCAAAGCGCCTATGGTGGCATAAAGTAGCAATTTCAGAGACTATTACGCTTTGCGTGTATTACTATATCTGTGGCTTCCCGGAAAAACCACGTAAGGGACGAGTTTTTCAAAATCGGTTTTATGCCTTTTTTCTTATCTTTAAGGTGGCTCATGCGATTTCTTATAAAAAAGCAGATACATCTTAAACTTAACAAATATATTTTTTAGACATTAAACTTTCGATCTGTACTAAGAACATTGTAGGTCAACGACCAAATTATCGAAAAAACTGAGGTTATAAATAGGTACGTTTAACACATAACCTTATGGGAATGAACAGTTTATTGCTTCGTAGCAACTTGTAAAAAAGCAATGTACAATATATGAAATTAAAGATTTTTTTGTGAAGAATCTAATGATATCAGAATTATAGGTTAACGACCAAACAAAAAAGATATTAACAATAAACGTTACAAATGTGCTACTACGCATGCGCACTGCGATCAGTCATATAAATGTAGCCAGGGTTGGGTGAGAAATTATGCCAACTTGGCATCCTAGGCGTGAAGGCTGCCGCGCGCGTCTCGGCGGCACCGCGACAGCGCACTTCAGACTGACGATGCCAGTTCGAAAAGAAGCGGCACTGACGATTTCCTGCGATTAAACCTTAGATGATTGAGAATTGCATAGATAATATCGAGAAAGTAAAATCCGCTAGTTCAATTGATACGGCACCAAACGCATGTATAATATAATAATTAATACTCTAAAAAATAATCTAGATTTTTTTTATTAATAATTGCTATTATTATTAGTATTGGTTATGTAAATAAATTACAAATGAAATAATTTCAAGTTATGCATGATTTCAAATTAACAGAATAAATTTCTTTCTTGACAAAGATTTTTTTTTATACATGCATTGAAATAAGGTTGGTAAATATCATAGATAACTCCGATTTTGAAGAAGTAATTATATTGAAAAATCAACATTAATAAGATTTTTATAAATATATTTTTATAGAAAAAATAATTATAATGCCTGTAAAACATTATAATGGTAAATGTATTAGTTAATATAGTTAATTTGCATACAATTGAATATTTCCCTTACTGAATAGAATTAGAAACCAATAATTAATTAAATATCTTTTTAATTTATTAAGAAATTTCAATTTTAAAAAATATTTATCTTGTAAGTAATTCGTCAATCATAATGAAATTTCTGAATATATGTAACTTTATATTTTCATTAAATATTAGTAGTAACTAAATACTGTTAACTCTCACGGCAAAAAAATAGGAATCTATTTCAAAATGGTCGCAAAAAGTATTCCGTCAGAAAAAAAAATCTGTTAATCAATTAATATGATGTTCTCGGTGTATTGATACCTATATATAATTGTATGACTGAGTCATACCCTCGAAAAACACGATTTTTAACAAGAAATATGGGATAGAGATTAAACAAGCTTTACTCGAACTTAAAGAAACGAAGAACATTCGAATTTGCAATACATTCGATGTGCGAGAAAGCTGACTCTTGGATACAAGCTTTGCATGCGTCCTGCTGTTTACATGCGAAATGACGGATTAAACTTCGTACATGTACTTTTCTTGTATAAAACAAAATAACTGCCCATAATAAAAATAGCTAACTGGTACCATGACGCGGGCTCTCGTAGATGAGTTCTGTACGCGTCCTTTCGTTGAAAAATCAAGCATTTATTGAAGTGACGCGAGATAGAAAGAAAGAGCATCGGAATACAAAGCACTATATGGGCACTTCTGCTTATATGGGCATAATCAAAGTCGAAATTTAGATAGTTTAATAATTTTTCCATCCAAGTAGTTCCATACATTTCAGGAACTGATGTAACGTAAACGACTAAGCACGATTATTTTGATGATTTTTAATCGCAAGTAGCAAAGAGAAGCAATTCCCAGGCAAATAAAGTACTAACGTAGATACGTGACATTTCTATATATAAAAATTATTATGATTATTTTAATGATTTTCAATCGTAAGCAGCCGGTAGATGAGAGGTCCTATCATTTCAGAGATGTATGTAAAGGAGCAGCACTGCTAACGAATATATAAATCAATTTTAAACCTCAGTAGCCGGGGGACACAATGTTCACGCATATAAGGGAGATGAAAGGTCCTATCGGAAATTACGGAAACGTACCAAGTGTGCTCAAGAAGAAGCCGAGGTATGAGAGGACCAGGCATTTAAATGCGTTACGTAGACATGCAGCACTGTACATGACAAATGTATATGAGGCGTTTCACGTCAACTCTCCAAGCGTGCCGCAGAATCGTGCTGTTCTCGGCTCATGTTCAACAAATTAATTTTGAAAAACTGATAACATCATCGGAAAGCTGAGAAAAAACCCTATGGAAATCACTTGATCATTATTTTGTTATGTACATTTTAGCCTTTTAAACACGAGCTAAAAATTCCGCGCTTGGAGGATTGACGTGAAACACCTCATATATGAATTTAGTATTTACAGTATTTAGTTACTACTAATATTTAATGAAAATATAAATTAATTTCATGGTTACATATATTCAGAAATTTCATTATGATTGACGAATTACTTACAAGATAAATATTTTTTAAAATTGAAATTTCTTAATAAATTAAAAAGATATTTAATTAATTATTGGTTTCTAATTCTATTCAGTAAGGGAAATATTCAATTGTATGCAAATTAACTATATTAACTAATACATTTACCATTATAATGTTTTACAGGCATTATAATTATTTTTTCTATAAAAATATATTTATAAAAATCTTATTAATGTTGATTTTCCAATATAATTACTTCTTCAAAATCGGAGTTATCTATGATATTTACCAACCTTATTTCAATGCATGTATAAAAAAAATCTTTGTCAAGAAACAAATTTAGTCTGTTAATTTGAAATCATGCATAACTTGAAATGATTTCATTTGTAATTTATTTACATAACCAATACTAATAATAATAGCAATTATTAATAAAAAAAATCTAGATTATTTTTTAGAGTATTAATTATTATATTATACATAGAATCTAGCGGATTTTACTTTCTCGATATTATCTATGCAATTCTCAATCATCTAAGGTTTAATCGCACGAAATCGTCAGTGCTGCTTCTTTTCGAACTGGCATCGTCAGTCTGAAGTGCGCCGTCGCGGTGCCGCCGAGACGCGCGCGGCAGCCTTCACGCCTAGGATGCCAAGTTGGCATAATTTCTCACCCAACCCTGAATGTAGCGACAAATTAGCAAAGTTTTTACTTATTTATAAAATCTTTTTTTTTGTTTGAACATTTAGAAGTTGTTTACAATAAATTTATGTAAAATACGTTAACTTAATTTGGCAATAATAAAGAAGCCCCTTGCCGGGGCCCCGACTTGATACGGCACCAAACGCATGAGCCACCTTAAACAGTACTCTATCATCTAGCCGTGACAGAAATTACGAAAGTGCACTCGTTGTCTTGAATTAGCACAAAGAAGAACCACATATCTCCATTTTTTCAACATTTTCCCGCAATAACCACGTATCTGCATTTTTTTTTTAAGAATAATTCCCGGAAAAACCACCTAACTCCACTTATTTTTTTAGAATAATTGCCGGAAGAATCACGTAACTCCACTTTTTTTAAAAATAACTCCCGGAAACCCCACGCAACTCCACTAAATTTTTTTCCCGGAATAACCACGTAAGTGAAATTCGATTTCTAAAACATGAACGCTATTTTCTCTGGTTACTATGGGAACAAATATATTATTTACATTAGTATTCATAGACGCAGTGTTGCATTTAATCTCATTTGTCTTGATTTGTAACATCGATGCGAAACCTGCGAAACTAAAAACTCGATTTACTCGAAATAATAAAAAGTGGAGATAAGTCGTTTTTCCTGGAAGCCACAGATATAGTCCAGGCGGTGGATCCTTTGGAGTGGCCATTTCGACATATAAGCATTTTTATTTTTGATTCTGGCTCGTTTCGACCTCCCAAATAAGATCCTTATTATTCGCAGTGTCAAAACCGTGTGCAATTTTTGTTATTTAACAAAATAGGAACAATTTCGGCACTTTTTTTGGTTTTTTCACTCTAGCTCGGTTCTGATCCTTTAACGAAGTCTCTAACTTGAATAGTTTATTCACAAATCGCCGTCAAAGTTAAAAAATGACATTCTTTTATTATTAAATAACTTTTGCAAAAAACAACGAATGGACTTGAAAGTTTATTTACAAAGAGCTTTTGTCCATGCCAACTTTCAAGAAGAAATTATTAATTATTTTTTATGTTATTGATGGTTGATTTTTTTCCTTAATTGCAAATCCCGCTATTTTTACAAAAAGCATCCCACATGTTGCAAAAGTGGTTTTCATCACGTTTTCGATGTGTTCCAACACCTAGAGGAAAACAACTACGGAGCTTACCACCTAGACTCTGTCATCGACCACCCCGAACACCTAGACCACGCATTCGTCGATTTCCAACACCTAAACGCAAAAGCCTACAGTGCGCACCACCGAAACTCCATTATCGGCCATCCCTAACACCTAGACCATGAATTCCATACGTTTCTTAACAGTTAAGAAATGGCGTTTTGTAAAGTACTTGTGACAATGGATTCATTCCTTAACTATTAATGCAGGTGACTTTAACTTTTTCAAATGCATATTCATTAACAGTTAAGTCACCGACTTTATCGGAAATGATTCTTTCTATCAGTATACGTAAAAAACGGAAGAGAAAGTAACGAATTGCGAGTGAGTGCAAGATACGGCGAGAGAGCGAGAGAGCGAGCGAAAAACTGAGTGAGTACATAAAGAACAGAAGAGGGAGCGAGGAAGTTTGAGTGAGTGCAAGATACGGCGATAGAGCGAGAGAGCGAGAGACAGAGAGAGAGAGAGAGAGAGAGAGAGAGAGAGAGAGAGTTGGGCCGGCTCAACGTGTATTCGGATAGCCGTAGATACCCCTCCAGTGGCCGGGCCTCTTCTTCCCCTCCAGCCCTAGTGCATTAACTCCACCCACTTTCTCATGGGCTATTACATGTTAATTTTTAGTTAATAACAACACCTTTAAATATTGATCCTATGAACAAATTGTAGAGGAACTTTTGGTTCAAAATTTTATGCTCTCTCCGATTCCGTTCTGTTCGTGGGTGAATTCGAGAACAGGTTGTATATACTATACGTTATATAGGAACGATACATTAATTTGGAGGAAGCTGCGTGCCAATTAATTAGCAGCGGTTTTTTTTAAAGATAGATTTTTCAAGCCTTTTTCAGTGGTATACTTCCGATTCCTGAAAAAAACCATTAACGTCGTTCTCCAGGACACTTTACGCGGCGTATAAAAAGGCGAAGGCGTATAAAACCCTGTAAAAACGGTAAAAATTAATAATTTTTAAATTTTCAAAATGGATATTAAAGTTGAAGGATTTCACTATACGCTCAATTTTTTTGCAACATGTGGGATGATTTTTGTAAAAATGGCGGGATTTGCAATTAAGGAAAAAAATCAACCATCAATAACACAAAAAATAATTAATATTTCTTCTTGAAAGTTGGCATGGACAAACGCTCATTGTAAATAAACTTTCAAGTCCATTCGTTGTTTTTTGCAAAAGTTATTTAATAATAAACTAGGGGGCTGCGCCTCCCCAGCGTGCCTTCGGCACGCCATCCCCCGCGCCCCACACACACCTGCTCCTCGCTTCGCTCGTCGCCCCCCCCCTCCCTATGTAAAAACTTCGTTTTTACATAGTAGGCACGACCGCAATGCTCAGAAAAACCTTATAATTTTATTATTGTATTAATTGTAATACTTATTTTCATCGTTATTATCATTATAATACACATAAATACATCTCTGAAGTAAAATTTAAATGGGAATTATGCATTTACTATTACATATTTATTATTTTTTTGTAGAAAATTTTCCTTATAATTCTACAAATATAGATATATGCAGATAACTTTTCAACTAGTCTATGATTCATATAAATTAATTAAGTATTATTAATTGATGTGATTAAAGTACACGTAGGAATATTAAATATATAAGTACTATGATTGCAATTATATTTAAAATTAGAAACATTGTTTTCATTATTTCTATTTGAATTATACAATAGTTTTTATTTTTATTTATACAAATGTTGAATAGAAAAAGTTTTATTTCAATGTTATCAACAACTTTTGTATTTGAAATTTTTGTGTTAAGTAAAATGCTTTTGAATAACATAAGGAAAAATACCGTTTCATTACTTCCGATTAAGGCCATGTGATACTCAACAAAAATTGTGTTGGGTTCAGTCGATAATGTAGGTGGGTGCCAACTACTGTATATTAAACAGTAGATGGCGCTGAAGCTATACTTAATCTATGCGTAGAACTTTTAGTTCCAAGAACACTCACAGATGGCGTGCACTGAGAGCATTTTTTTAATAATATGGCCTCGTAACATTCGTAACTATTAACATGCGTATATTTCAATATTTCGGTATATAAGCATTGTAATAGTTAAGTCACCGAGTTCTTTTAAACAATTTCAATGTATTGCTGTAAATATAGACATTGTAATAGTTACAATCTGAGATTTTCCGTTTAAACTCTTCCTTATTAAAATATAATATGTAACAGTTACAATATTGTAGTTTCGAATTTAAACAGAAGATGTTGTTCTCTGAGTGCATAATATAAGCAACAATTTTTTTTCATAAAAAATTATGAAAATATTCATATCAAGTTTATACATTTTTTTCAAACAACAATTCTTATAAGTAAATTTTGCGAGAATAAGACGTTATACTTTATTTTTATGATAAATGATAAAGAAATTATTAAGGGCTGTAACAATTTCATTTGATTGTGGATCGATAAATGAAAAATACTCTTATAAATTACCATGCAAAATTATGAAAATGATCGGAGGTTGTAAATTGATAAAGAAATTATCAATTTCTGCAGTATTTTACGATAACATGCAATACCACAAACATAGTATTTGATTGCAGATCGATAAATAAAAAATACATATATAAATACCATGCAAAATTATAAAAACGATCTATGATTGCAAATTTATAAAGAAATTATCAATTACTGCAGTATTTTACGGTAACATGCCAGAACATGAAAATAATATTTGATTATAGAACAATAAATAAAAAATACTTATATAGATACCCTGCTACATTATGAAAACGATCTATGATTGCAAATTTATAAAGAAATTATCAATTTTGGCAGTATTTTACGATAACATGCAATATCGTAAACATAGTATTTCATTATAGATCGATAAATCAAAAATACTTATATAAATACCATGTAACATTATGAAAACGATCTATGATTGCAAATTTATAAATAAATTATCGATTACTGCAGTATTTTACGATAACATGCAATATGATAAAAATAATATTTGATTATAGAACGATAAATGTTACTAATTATTATTATTAGTAATATCATTCATTACAAAAATAGAAGATGCAAATTTGTCAAAGGATACTCAGATTGCAAGTTGTAGTCATGTACTATACTTGTTCATAAAACAATGATATGGATCGAAATATCTAGATGCATTTACAATGTTATTTTCTTGTTAAATTGATGTTTATATTTAGCTCTGAGGTGATTTTCAATAATCAACACTCGAGTATAATGTCATTATTTGTTTCTTTTTCCGATTTTATTTTCTCTCCTCTTTTTAATTTTCTTTTCTTTTTCGTTTCTTTATTCATTTCATTATCTTTTCCTTTTAAATTTTCGTTTTCTTTTTCGTTTTTTTTTCTTTTTTTTTTAAATTTTTTTCAATGTTTTCCTAGTACTTTGAAGTACTAAATGATATTAAGGACAACACAAGTTCTAACTACCTAATTACGTATACCAAAATAATACACATATAAGCCTAAATATTCACCACAGCTATATACATCATGCATTATTTTACCTTATCGTACAAGGTTATTAAAACTTATTTAAATTGTAATTTGAAAAATAAATAATCAGCAGTATTAAATAAAATCAAGCAAAGCTATAACTACTACATTTTATTGCATATGTACATGAATAACATGAAAAAGTATGCATTAATAATATTTTATTATTACTTTGTTGATTTCATTAATATTTCAATAATAGTAGGCAGAAAGTACCCAAGTGTGCGAGCGTGAAAAACATTCCCGCACGCTCAGCTACTTTTTGACACGCTCGATCACCTTGCGGGAATGTGACATTTTGCGAATGCCAATGTGTATATGAAATAAAACTTTTCGCACAATAATGGGAAAATTACCACGCAATACTCGGATCATAAAGCCGTACTTAACAAACTTAATCTGAAACTATATTAAAAGTAATCTAAATATAAGAAAGTAAAAAAATTCATGAATTTCTTCGAAATCCGTGTACAGGACATATTTTGTAAGGAGCCTGTGAAGACTTTTTGTGCAGAAAGTTTCTGCCGATGGACGATTTTAACATTAAATATAACCTAGTGAGCGAATTCACATGTAACTAAATTGTAATTACCAATTTATAATAGTAGAAACCATTTAATTTCTTAATTTCCGCGGAAGTCCGAGCGCGCGCCATTTTTTGTAAAGAATCTGTGAAGGGTTTTTGATAGCCGTACTTTTGGCTAACAACCTATTCCCAAATCAAGATGGACGTAATTAATGAATTTTATCATAATAGACAATTTCTAGACGTTTAAAGAATATTCTTCTGACGCATTTCCACGAAATCCGTGTGCGCGACATTTTTTGTAAAGAGCATGTGAAGCCTTTTTGTGTAGAAAGTTTCTGCCCATGGACGAGATAAAGATATAATATAAACTAATAACAAAATTTGCAATTGACTAACTAATTATTACAAATTTATAATAGTTGAAACCATGTAATTTCGCTATATTTGGCGGGAATACCAGCGCGCGACATTTTATGTAAAGAGTCTGCGAAGCGTTTTTGATGGCGGCACTTTGTGCTCCCAACCCACTTCCAGATCAAGATGGGCGTAATCAATGAATTTTATCATAATTTCAACGAAATCCGTGTGCGCGACATATTTTGTAAAGAGCATGTGAAGACTTTTGGTGTAGAAAGTTTCTGCCCATGGACGATATAAAGATATAATATAAACTAATAACCAAATATGCATTTGACTCACTAATTATTACAAATTTATAATAGTTGAAACCATGTAGTTTCGCAATATTTGGCGGAAATACGAGCGCGCGACATTTTTTGTAAAGAGCCTGTGAAGGGTTTTTGTGCAGAAAGTTTCTGCCGATGGACTATTTTATCATTAAATATAACCTAGTAAGCGAATTCGCATGTAACTAAATTGTAAATACCAATTTATAATAGTTGAAAACATTTAATTTCTTAATATTCGGCGGAAATCCGCGCGCACGACATTTTTTAAAAGGGTCTGTGAAGTATTTTTTATAGCCGCTCTTTTCGCTAACAACCCATTCCCAAATCAAGGTGGACGTAATCCATAAATTTTATCATAATTAACAATTTCTAGACGCTTTAACAATATTTTTTTGCCGGATTTCCACGAAATCCGTGTGCGCGACATTTTTTGTAAAGAGCATGTGAAGCCTTTTTGTGTAAAAAGTTTCTGCCGATGAACGATTTAAAGATTATATACAAACGAATAACTTAATTTGAGCTTAACTAATAATTACCAATTTATAATAGTTGAAACCATGTAATTGAGCAATATTTGGCGAAAATACGAGCAACGCCATTTTTTGTAAAGAGCCTGTGAAGGGGTTTTGTGCAGAAAGTTTTTGCCGATAGACGATTTTAACATTAAATATAACCTAGTAAGCGAATTCGCATGTAACTAAATTGTAAATACCAATTTATAATAGTTGAAAACATTTAATTTCTTAATATTCGGCGGAAGTCCGCGCGCGCGACATTTTTTGTAAAGAGTCTGTAAAGGGTTTTTTATAGCCGCACTTTTGGCTAACCCATTCCCAAATCAAGATGAACGTAATCAATAAATTTTATCATAATTAACAATTTCTAGACGCTTTAACAATCTTCTTTTGCCGGATTCCAACGAAATCTGTTTGCGCGACATTTTTTGTAAAGAGCATGTGAAGCCATTTTGTACAGAAAGTTTCTGCCGATGAATGATTTAAAGATTATATACAAACAAATAACTTCATTTGAATTTAACTAATAATTACCAATTTGTGATAGTTGAAACAATGAAATTTCGCAATACTTGGTTAAAATGCGTGCGCGCGATATATTTGGAAAGAGCCTGTGCAGGGTTTTGGACAGCGGCACTTTTGACTAACAACCTATTTCCAAATCAAGGTGGACGTAATGAATGAATTGCCTCATAATTAACAATTTCTAGACGTTTTAACAATATTCTTTTACCGGATTTCAACGAAGTACGTGTACGCGACATATTTTGTAAAGAGCATGTGAAGCCGTTTTCTGTAGAAAGCTTCTGCCCATGGACGAGATAAAGATATAATATAAACTAATAACAAAATATGCATTTGACTAACTAATTATTACAAATTTATAATAGTTGAAACATGTAATTTCGCAATATTTGGCGGAAATACCAGCGCGCGACATTTTTTGTAAAGAGCCTGCGAAGCATTTTTGATGGCGGCACTTTGTGCTCCCAACCCATTTCCAGATCAAGATGGGCGTAATCAATGAATTTTATCATAATTTGAACGAAATCCGTTTGCGCGACATATTTTGTAAAGAGTATGTGAAGCCTTTTTCTGTAGAAAGCTTCTGCCCATGGACGACATAAAGATATAATATAAACTAATAACAAAATATGCATTTGACTAACTAATTATTACAAATTTATAATAGTTGAAACATGTAGTTTCGCAATATTTGGCGGAAATACGAGCGCGCGACATTTTTTGTAAAGAGCCTGTGAAGGGGTTTTGATGGCGGCACTTTTGCCTCCCAACCCATTTCCTAATCAACATGGACGTAATCAATAAATTTAATCATAATTAACAATTTCTAGACGCTTTAACAATATTCTTTTGCCGGATTTCAACGAAATCTATGTGGGCGACATTTTTTGTAAAGAGCATGTAAAGCCATTTTGTGCAGAAAGTTTCTGTCGATGAACGATTTAAAGATTATATACAAACGAATAACTTAATTTGAATTTAACTAATAATTACCAATTTATAATAGTTGAAACCATTTGATTTCGCAATACTTGGTTAAAATACATGCGCGTGACATATTTGTAAAGAGCCTGTGAGGGGTTTAGATAGCGGCACTTTTGACTAACAACCCATTTCCAAATCAAGAGCGACGTAATCAATAAATTGCAACAGAATAAGCCAATTCTAGACGTTTTAACAATATTCTTCTACCCGATTTCTCCGAAATCCATGTGCGCGACATTTTTTGTAAAGAGCATGTGAAGCCTTTTTGTATAGAAAGTTTCTGCCCATGGACGAAATAAAGATATAATATAAACTAATAACCAAATTTGCAATTAACTAAGTAATAATTACGAATTTATAATAGTTGAAACCATATAATTTCGCAATATTTGGCGAAAATACGAGCACGCGACATTTTTTGTAGAGCCTGTGAAGGGTTTTTTGCAGAAAGTTTCTGCCGATGGACGATTTTATCATTAAATAGAACCTAGTAAGCGATATCGCCTGTAATTAAATTGTAAATACCAATTTATAATAGTTGAAAACATTTAATTTCTTAATATTCGGCGGAAGTCCGCGCGCGCGACATTTTTTGTAAAGAGTCTGTGAAGTGTTTTTTATAGCCGCTCTTTTGGCTAACAACCCATTCCCAAATCAAGATGGACGTAATCAATAAATTTTATCATAATTAACAATTTCTAGACGCTTTAACAATATTCTTTTGCCGGAATTCAACGAAATCTGTGTGCGTGACATTTTTTGTAAATAGCAAGTCAAGCCATTTTGTGCAGAAAGTTTCTGCCGATTAACGATTTAAGAGGACGTCGGAGTAAATTGCTGAGTCTGGCGTAGCTCAGATGGTAATTTATAGTTAGGTTATGGTAATAAAAATATACAGGGATCTACGCTATCGACACACTGTCCGCGCGGAATAGCACTGCAACTGAGACCACCTGACCCTCCATCAAAGTTTACCAAAATTTCCTTACACAATGTAATACATGCTGAGGAATTGTATATTTAATTTCATACTTTTTCTATCAGCCAGTGTTGGGGGAATAACATTTTTCTTGAAAATTTCCTGTAAAACCCACAAAAAAGGCAATAACTGCACACTTGGTGATTATTTAGATCTTAAACTTGATATACAATCCCTCAGCATGTATAACATAGTGTGTGTATAATTTGAAATATTTTTAGCGGGTGGAAACGCCTCTTTTGGACTCAAAAGTCGAAAAGACGCATGTGCATTTCCAACTAAGACCTCCTGACCCCCGCTTAGAGTTTAACAGAATGTTCACACATAATGCAATACATGCTGAGAAATTGTACATCTAATTTCAGATCTACTCAATCAGCCAGTATGGAGGACATAACTTTTTTCTTGAAAATTTCTTGAAAAGGGCACAAAAAATTGCAATATCTCCACCCTTTCTGATTATTTAGATCTGAAACTCGATAAACAGTCCCTCAGCATGTATTGCATGGTGTGTGTAAAGTTTAAAATATTTTGAGAGAATGAAAACGCCTCTTTTGGACTCAAGTCGAAAAGACGAATGTACATTTTCAACTAAGACCACCTGACTCTCACTTAGAGTTTACCAAATTTTCCTCACACAATGGAATACATGCTGAGGGATTGTATATTTAATTTCAGACTTTTTCCATCAGCCAGTGTTGGGGAAACAACATTTTTCTTGAAAATTTCCTGAAAAACACACAGAAAAGGCAATAACTGCACACTTGGTGATTATTTAGATCTTAAACTTGATATACAATCCCTCAGCATGTATAATATAGTGTGTGTATAATTTGAAATATTTGTAGCGAATGAAAACGCATCTTTTGGACTCAAAAGTCGAAAAGACGCATGTGCATTTCCAACTAAGACCTCCTGACCCTCGCTTAGAGTTTAACAGAATGTTGACACACAATGCAATGCATGCTGAGAAATTGTACATCTAATTTCAGATCTACTCGCTGATTATTTAGATCTCAAACTTGATATACAATCCCTCAGCATGTATACTATAGTATGTCTAAAGTTTAAAATATTTGCCGAGAAGGGAAAAGCCTCTTTTCAACTCAAAAGTCGAAAAGACGCATTTACATTTCCAACTGAGACCACCCGACCCTCCCTCAAAGTTTAATTATATAAGTTATATTAATAGAAGCCAAGGGTAAATTCTCAATCTGCGACTTCCACCTTGATACAAGAAGTCTCACCGAATTAACCGGAAAAGGAAAATTGGCATGCAACCTATTACCTAACAGGAGCTCTTCCCCCTAGGCAATAAAGTAAAATTAAAACATGATTAAATTGGTAAGGGCGGAGCACGGAGAAGCCATGCCTCTGTCAAAGGGAAGGGAAGAGTTGCAGGATAGGTGTTACTTGTATAGTAAAAAAAAAGTTAACCTTCTTACAGCAAACTACTCACCGCAAAATTTTTCCAAAAAGTTCAGGGGTTGCTGATGTCCACATAAACACTCCATTATTTGGTCCAAATAAAAAGAAAACCGGTAACAGCAGCAGCTCAAGATGTTGATGTCATCTACGGCAGCTCTTCACCATAGGCAAGAAAGTAAATTTAAAAAATGATTCAATTGGTACGGGAGGAGCACAGAGAAGCCATGCTTCTGTCAAAGGGAAGGGAAGAGTTACAGGATAGGTGTTACTTGTATAGTAAAAAAAGTTAACCTTCTTACAGCAAACTACTCACCACAAAATTTTTCCAAAAAGTTCAGGGGTTGCCGATGTCCACATAAAACACTCCATTATTTGGTCCAAATAAAAAGAAAACCGGTAACAGCAGCAGCTCAAGATGTTGATGTCATCTACGGCAGCTCTTCACCCTAGGCAAGAAAGTAAATTTAGGACATGATTCAATTGGTACGGGAGGAGCACAGAGAAGCCATGCTTCTGTCAAAGGGAAGGGAAGAGTTGCAGGATAGGTGTTACTTGTATAGCAAAAAAAGTTAACCTTCTTACAGCAAACTACTCACCACAAAATTTTTCCAAAAAGTTCAGGGGTTGCCGATGTCCACATAAATCACTCCATCATTTGGTCCAAATAAAAAGAAAACCGGTAACAGCAGCAGCTCAAGATGTTGATGTCATCTACAGCAGTTCTTCACCCTAGGCAAGAAAGTAAATTTAAAACATGATTAAATTGGTACAGGCGGAGCACAAAGAAGCCTTGCTGTAGCTCCTGTAGAAAAACAAAATATTAATAAACAAGAACAGCATCAAAATCATCATAGGAATATCAAGCATTTTTCAGCATCGAATTAGCTCAAGTAAATCGGCATGTTTTTATTCATAAAGCAGATGGAGCAAAGTTGCATAAAGGCCATTAAATCGAGTTTCATCGAAAGTTTCCATGGATGGCAAGTAAGCAAGCAGTGACATGGATGACTCATGCAGAGAGCCAGCAGGAGTCACCATCATGAACACTATAGTAGGTCTCCTTGTGGAGCAACCAAAAGAGCCTGTATGTTCTTTCTTTCTCTCTTTCTCGCAGTTTATCCTCGGGAAGAGGCCTTTGCGTGTGCCCGCGCGGGATACACGACCCTAAGTGCATAGCATCGCGTGAATTCAACGATTTCCGAGTTATCTATAGCTCTTGTCGTGTGTTGTACGTTCGAGCGCGTTCTATATCTATATATATATATATATATATATATATATATATATATATATATATATATATATATATATATATATATATATATATGGGAGAGGAGAGAAGTAGAATTACGTTGAAGTGCTTCGTCATCTACAGCAGCTCTTCGCTTTAAGCAGAACAAAGTATATTAATAATTTGTCAAGCATAAGGAATGAGGAGAGCAGTATAGAAATGCTGGGGTTAGGGAACAAGGCAGGTGAAAATTTGGAGGTTAGGTTCGGCTATACAACAAATAGTACAAAATAAAGTCCCAGTCAGAAGTGAAGTACTTACCCAATTCAGTCGCGGGAGCATGGACCTAATTCAACTGCATCATCGCCGTCGTTTCTCCGTCCTGTTCGACTCGGTAATGTCCTTGGGGAAAGATAGCTGCACCGGCTTCCCTCGAGAGAAGTAGAATTAGGTTGAAGCGCGTGGTCATCTACAGCAGCTCTTCACTTTAGCCAAAACAAAATGTATTAATAATACGTCAAGTATTAGGAATGAGGAGAGCAGTATTGAACTGCTAGGGAAGAGGGCAGATGAAAATTTGGAGGTTAGGTTCGGCTATACTACAGATACAACGGAATAAAGTCTTAGTTCGAAGTAAAGTACTTACACGAATCAGTCGCGGGAGAGTAAACTTCAGTCAACTGCATCATCGCCGTAGCATTCCCGGCCTCGGTGATGTACTTTCTACAACTATAGCGTCTGCGTTGTGTGTGTGTCTTCAGCGCCCATTACTGTTCTCGCGCAGGCGCGGCGTGCCGGCGTCGACGCGTCCGCTTGTTACGACCCGAGTCGGGGTCTTCAAGCAGAAGGGCGTTTCTGCAATGGTCGCCAAGTTGACCAGTTGGAACGTGGAATTCGTTGCTCAATTAAGCGCTAAAGCGCATAGAGTTGCGGGAACTTGAAATAAAACTTCAAACTCGATGAATAACTTAAACCTTGACTTTATTAGGTTAATTAATACTTTTGATACTTTAACAATAAGCGAGCTGTCTTTATAAGCGCGACTCGATATAAACTTAGTCTGGCGAAGCCAGATTACGCGTAATGACGCAATACAGTAACAAAGCCAGAGTACTTTGCCACTTCAGACTACAGCTCAACGGCGCAACATACACAGGGCAAGCCCTAGTGCAGCAGAATACCAAGCTAGTTGGTATGACCGATTATAGAGCTTCTGGGCGCAACATGCACAAGTGCAGCAGAATACTAAGCTAGTTAGTATGACCCAGGTCTTCAAAGACTGACTGGACGTCGGTGGCGCAGCTCCTTTTATATCCTGGACGCGGACCTTTGTCCGTTAATGGGAGGAGCCAGGCTCTCTGGTGGCGAAACGTTGAATCTTCTTGAGGTCTATTCTGAGGCCTGTAGGTGCCTAGAAGGGCCGAGAGCTTCCCTCTCTTCTCTCAATCATGGCGAGCTTAGTGGTGGGGGAACCTTAGTGGATGCTCAGATTCTGGCCGAAAATCCCTTCCTGGCTTGCAGCGGATGTATCTGCCTCTTGATTGGTTCCCCCCCGTAGACTGCTACGCTCTGATGTAGTAGCTCTCGGTTGGTAGGGAAAATAGTACGATGTAGAGGCTGTAGGGCACCAGGTTGCCCCAGAGGCCTCCCCTACTCTGAGGTGGAGGTGGTGGAGAGAGTGGCGGGGGAGGGGCGTCAGACCCGAAAGTAGGGGCGAGAGCGCTGAGCGGCGAATGACGGTTGATGGTGGAGAGGGGTTACTTGTCTCTGATTGGCTGCTCCTCTGCTAGCCGTTACGCTCGTAGCCCCATGAGCTGATGCAACGTTGCCCAACGTATTCCAAGAGTTGTTGACTGTTGATGACTCATGGCTCGTTCCTTGTCGTGTTCAACCATCATGTATTCCAGAGGCCCTTTGCTAATGGCCCTTCTCCGAATTGTTTATGCGCTACTGAGCCGTTGGCTAATGGATTCCAGGAACTGATTGACCGTTGATTGTTGTGGTGCTGGCTGTCCTCCTACAAACAGAGCTTTATCCTACCTGAGCGAGCTTTTCCCTAGCTATCATTATTATTACAGTCCGTCTCGTAATTATTATTTATTATCGAAGTAGTTATTAGGTTCATTGCAGATTACTGCCGTTTATTTAGTTTTTATTGCTAATCTCAATTTGTTCGTTAACGCGTTGACCTTGCTATTGATAGTTGAATTATACGGGAGCAATTACTATTTGTTAAGTTAATAATTTCATTATCACTTGTTTATTGTCAATTTCTATTCGGGTTATCATTAATTACTTGTTTATAACTTAGTTAATTAACTAATTAATATATAGATTAATCTTTGGCATTTATTTAAATTATCCTATTATTTATTTGTCGTAATGTTCTGGAATCATTGTAGAGTGACCCTAAATGCAACGATACTCGTTCGCGTGAACGCAGTTCATAACAGTCCCCCCCTTCTTTTAAAACACGAACCGATGGTTCGGGCTTTTACAAATCAAAATTTTGCATAAGCCCAAAATTTGGTTGTTAAGGGTAAAATTTTATTTTAAGGTTTTAAGAGTTGAAGTTTACGGGCCGCGGTTCATATACCATTTTAAGGGTTTTTTCCTTTGCACAATTAAGGATCTGAAAAGGGGGGGGGGAATTTGTAATTAAAGGTTATAATTTAAAGTTTAAAAGGTTAATTTTAACAAAAAGAGTTTGGTAAATAAAAAAGGGGAAGTTTATTAGATTTACCGAATTTAGGGAGTAGAAAAGGGGGAATTTATTGGTTTTAAATTTTGAAGTGTGAAATTTAAATAGATTAATTTAAATTAATAAATTTTATTTTTAAGGGTGAATTATGAAACGCGGTTTTTCCTTTTAAGGGTGAAGGGATTAATAATTTTTATTGTTAAGGGTGACGGGTATTACGCAAATTAATTTAATTTTTTTTTTTTTTTTTTTTTTTTTTTTTTTTTTTTTTTAAGGGTGAAGAATCAATAAATTTGTTTTAAAGGTGAAAGATTAATATATTTTAAATTTTTACGCGGCTTTTATCTTAAATAATTAAAATTTTTAAGGGTGAAGGGCGCCCCTGCCATCGCTCCCCTCTGTGAGATGCTTCCTATGGCTCGCCGGGACTCATCCTGATACAATATATCAGGAGTACTTCCGGTTTCCCATCTCCAGGGCAAAAAGGAACAAACATTCAGTTCTTTAACCTTAAGGCGAGCCCTGGCCATCTCTCCTATAACCCTTATTATTTTATCATTTATTAATTTAATTACAAATAGGATACATGAAATTACAATTAGATCGCACGTAGAATTTATAAAAATATAAATATCGCAATAAGGTAACATATCAAGTATCGTATAAAGAAGTAAACAATGAATAAATTTAGTTAGGTCGTAAACACGCGTGTTTTAATTTATCTACATGGACTATTTTGGTTTTATTATTTCCTAAATCTATTTTTGCGTTTCTATCGCCTATTAATTCAGTTATTTTATATCGGCCCGCGTATTGTTCGTCGAATTTCCCTACTTGTGGTTCTTTTAATAAATATACTTCTTCTCCGACTTTAAAATCTTTTGTATTTAATTTCTGATCATAATATCGCTTTGATCGTTCTTTCGCTTCTAGTAATCGCGCTTTTGCCATTTTTTGAGTATCATTCAATTTAAATATTAATTCATCTAAATACATCTCATACGTTTTCTCAACAGCTCGTGACTCGAATTCCGAGGGCAACCGCGCCTTTTGTCCGAAAATTAATTCATGGGGAGTGAAACCGTGCGCTGAGTGGATCGATGTATTATACGAGAACATAGCCATCTTAATCCAGGTATCCCAATCGGTCTTATCCGTATACATTTTTAAATATTCAACCAACGAGTGATGACTTCTTTCTAATGAACCCATGGTTTGCGGATGGAAGGAGGTAGATCGCAATTGTTTAATTTTAAATATTTTTGCCACTTTCTGCATTAAACTACTCTGAAAATTACTACCCTGATCGGTTTTTATGGCTTCGGGACAACCAAACCTAGTAATGAAATCGTGAACTAACGCGGTGGCAACCATTTCTGCGGTCATGTCAGGGATTGGAAGGGCATCGGAATATTTCGTTAGGTTACACTGGAGGGTTAGTATATACTTATTCCCGGCTACAGTTACGGGTAGAGGGCCTACTATATCCATTTCTAAAACCTCGAAAGCTCTATTAGGGGTGGTAGTAATTTTCATAGGTTTCTTGGTTTTAACGCGGACTAATTTCTTTCTTTGGCAATTTTCGCAAGTTCGCACGTACTCAGAAACGTCTTCCTTTATCCCTGGCCAGAAAAATCTTTCCCGAACGCGATGGTAGGTTTTTGCAACCCCTTTATGTCCTCCTATTGTGGAATCATGGGCCTCATTAATTATTCCTAATCTATCATCGGGGGGCGGGATAGTTACTTCACCTGTGCAAATAGTAAGCTTAGGAATTCCGTCTTTCCATTGAGAACGTAGCGCGAATTCTACCGGTAGCCAGTGAATCTGTTCTAAACCATCTCCCGTTTTAGAAATGCTTACGGATTTTATTTTATCTTCTATCATGGCTGTTCGGAGAGAATTTAAACAATTTATTATCACTGTCATCTTCGCGATCTCGTCAGATTTTTCTTTAATGAATAACGAATAGATTATTTTACCGTTAGATAAGGTTGTTTGAGTGACCGCACCGACCCCTATTGGTTCATTCTTGAGTTTTCCAAGATCTATCATTCGTGATGCTACTAGCTGTTGGCAAATGGGGGAGCTTGGGCTGCAATCTACGGATAAAAAGTGTGCAATGTTATCATGTCTCATTAAAAGGTGATCTCGCGAATATTCAACAGATGATATGACATGGATGGACTCTACTTTATTTATATGGGAGGGTTCTGTCCACACAGGACTTCCTTTTTCCACACAGGATTCTGTCTCATTCCACACAGGATTTTCTCTTTCCACACAGGATTCTGTCTCATTCCACACAGGATTTTCTTTTCTCATACAGGGCTCTGGGCTACACACCTTGGTGCATACTATCTGGGGCATATCGTCATCATAAGAATCGTCGGACGCATTCTCATCATAGGATTCAAGTAGGGTTGGATTACTGTCAGTTGTGGGTTCTTGGAGAGCAATTACCCCTTGAACCATTGTTGGTGGATTATCGTTAGCCCTATTTTTGCCAGACGGGATTTCTTGATAGGAACTAACCTGTTGGTCCCCGGCCCTAACCTTCTCGTGCGCGGAAGTACTACGCTCTAAGGCCGCATGGTCCTTGAGCCCCCCGACACACACGAGAACTTCAGTTGTAGCGGTCGTAGCCGGAAAAGTTTCACTTGCCAGGGTTTCTTGATAGGAACTAACCTGTTGGTCCCCGGCCCCCCCGACACGCATGAGGGCATCGGTCATGTTTCCCACGACCGGACCTTTCCGAACTCCTCTTGCGAGGGCATCAGTCATGTTTCCCACAACTGGACTTTCCCTAACTCTACTCTCCTCTTCTTCGAGGGCATCAGCCACGACCCCCACAACCGGCACTTCTCTAAAGCTACCTCGGTCATGTTTCCCACAACCGCTGCTCTCTCCTAATGAAGAGGCAGAGCTAAACCTATGTATGTCAGTTAGTCCATTGTCCATGCTAATGAAGGTGTGAGAACTGTCATGGCGCTCAGCTGTTTTGGGACTAGATTCAGATTTATTGATTATAAATAGCTTTTCTACGTTAATTTCAACTGACAGTTCCGCCGCACTGAGGTCTTGAAGATTTGTGGTCAGGGAAGAAGTAGGGATAGGATTTCTAGACAGTGCGTCCGCGTTCATGTTAATTTTACCGGGCTTATGTATAATTTCATACTCATATTCTCTCAATAAAATCTTCCAACGGGCTAAACGCGTAATGGGGTCTCTTAATTTATGAAGCCATAGAAGGGATCGATGATCGGTCACTAGTACGAATTTCCTACCATATAAGTATGGTTTAAATTGTTTAACCGCGTGAACTATCGCTAATAATTCCTTTTCGGTAGTAGTGTAACGCATTTCAGCATCGTTTAAGGCCCTAGAGGTATACGCGATAGGGAGGTCTTTCCCGATTTGACCTTGGCTCAAAACGCCGCCTAATGCGTAATCGGACGCGTCAGTGGTAACCACAAATGGTTTAGAAAAATCAGGATATTGCAGGAGGGGCTCTGAACAAAGTATTCGTTTAAAGGCGATAAATGACTCTTCCTGGGGTTCTCCCAAATAAAAGGCTGCCCCTTCTTCAAAAGGGAAAAAAGTGGTTTGGCAATCTTTGCAAAATTGGGAATGAACTTCCTATAGTACCCGGCCAAACCTAAGAATTGTTTAATATTTTTCGCGGTTTTGGGTCGCGGGAATTCCGAGACAGCTTCGATTTTCCGAGGATCGGGTTTAACTCCCTTTTCTGAGATAATGTGCCCTAGATACGCGACTTCTTTTTTCAAAAATAGACATTTATCGGGCTGCAAGGTTAGGCCTGAAGTTTTTAATCTACCGAAAAGTTTTCGTAGTTTCCGCGCGTGTTCTTCCAATGATTCGGCGTATACAACGATATCATCCATATATACAAAAAGCTCGATTCCTTGCAAACCGCTAAGAACTTTATCCATAAGGAATTGAAATGTTGAGGGGCGCCTTTTAATCCCATGGGCATTCTTTTATATTGGAGATGATTAAATGGGGTGGAAAACGCGGTTTTTGGGGCATCTACAGGATCGATGGGCACCTGATGGAAACCGGACGCTAGATCGAGGGTGGAAAAATATTTACTGCGGCCTAATTGGTCCAGGATCTCGGTGATATTAGGGAGTGGATATGCTGACGCGATTGTTTTTTCATTTAACGCCCGGAAGTCTATAACAAGCCGCCAACGCTTATTTCCTTGGGAGTCTGGTTTTTAGGCACTATCCACAATGGTGAATTATATGGCGATTCCGATTCCTCTACTATATCGTTATTGATTAGCTCTTGAACGTGTTTGTTAACTACATCACGTAATTGGGGTGGATACCGATATTGTTTTACGTTTATTGGAATATCGTCAGTGGTCGGAATTTTATGATTAATCATTGATGTTTTACTCAAAATGTCGCCTGGTAGATGGAACTGACAAGGGAATTGGCTAACTAGTTTTTCTACACTTTCCCGTTCTTTTGGCTCAAGATCCGCTATATCTAATAGATCCATTATTCTATCTACCCTATATTGACATTCGGTCTCAGAATTAGTTATAATCTTGACGGACCGTACGGGCTTGATAGTACTATCATATAATTCTAAGGTCAGGGGTGGAATTATAACATGAATATCTTCCGCAGTAGTATTTATCGCGAACAGGTGTGCCCTACCACCTTTGTTTTTGACTAGACACTCGCCTATAAAGAGTCCGGGTCCGGCATTTATTCTAGGAATATAACCAGCGGGACGCGTAGGGTTTTGAATTCTAATTTGGACGAGAGTTTTTGTCCTAGCGGGTAAGTAAAAGGAATCATGGTTCATAAAGGTCGTGGTTTCGCGTGGGTTTCCGAAAGAGATTAATCCACTCTTAAAAGATAGGGTAGCTTCTTGTTCTCTCAGAAATTCTATGCTAAGAATTCCGTCCGTGTTTATTGGGAAACTATCCGGTACAATGTTGAGTCGACATTTAATATCCCCCAGATTTATATTTGCACAACCCAAGGTATCCATTAAACCGTCATTTATTCCAGCCAGGCGATAAAGAACATTTGACTGAATAGTAACGTAGGGTTTTAATAACGATTCCTTGATAATATTTAATTCTGACCCGGTGTCGATAAGGAACCGCGGTAAGGGTTTGGTTAAGTCCTTACTTTTGAATACTACCACCGGGGAGTTCGACTCATTAGAGGTGGTGGAAACGAGGATGGCGCGGGTCGGGGCGCGAAGGTCGTTGGGTTTCGGCGGTTCATCATGGCGCCCGTATGCTGAACCACGTGGGAGTTTAAAGGTTGCCCGTTGCTATTAGAGGAGAATTGTCGCGCGGGTTGGTTCGAGGTGAAATTTACGGAATTATTGATCCCTAATCGCTTCCTGCATGTCTCGTAAGTATGCCCTTTTATCCTACAGTAATTACAATATAGACTCGAACGACTTCCTTTTGTGCAATCTCGCGCAATATGGCCGAGTTCATTACATTGATAGCATACGCGGCGTCTTTTTTCCGGTGCCTCCTTATCTTGGGGTTCAGTAATATGACAATATACTCTTTTCCGGCTATCGTCTACTTTTATCGTAATGCAATTCTTTACGTTGCTGAACATACTTTTCGCAATTTATCGCAGTACTTATGGCTTGCTCGAAGGTGTTTGATGTCTTCCCGATCATGCGCGTGGCTATTTCTGAATTTAACCCCAGGGTAAAACATTCTATTGCCGTATTAGTTGTTCCTTCAATCATTCCGCGTGCTACGAGAGGGTTAAAGCTTTCATCAATTAATTCACGCGCTTTCTGCAGGATTTTAGTTACTCGTAATCCGTACTCTGATACTTTTTCGTTCAAATTTTGTTTAACGCGTGCCAAGTCTGTTTGAACCTGGGGCAAATTTTGGCTGGGTTGAAAAACTCGTTTCAATTCTAACAGAAGCTGATCTAGATTATCAAACGATTTAAATTGCAAATAGTCACTTGCCTCTCCGGTAACCCGTGATTTTACTAATTTCATAAAAAAGTTCCTGTCGTTAGGATTTATAAAATTTTCGGCTTCTCTACATTCTTTAATAAAACGGTTCACGGAAATATTTTTCCCATTAAATTCGGGAAGTATTCGCACTATCTCGTTTGTTTTCTTATAACTCGCCACCGAGTCTGACGCGACGGATTTGTGATTGGCTGAATTAACTGAATTATCATCAAAATTATCACGCACGATCAATTCGTCTCGAAAATTTCGGAAATTTGGGGCAGGATTAAGCGGTTGCCCCTTTGGTAGTACGGTAGACTCGGCGCGGTTATTCACTCTTAGATCGAGTATTTCCATGTTATCCGAAATCGACCACGAACCGGATGCTTGCTCGCTATTAACCGACATTTTGCAATAATCGCTCGCACGCTCGCTCAGGTTACTTAGCTCGGGTTCTTCCTTTTCGTTGTCTCGCAGATGACCCTGGTAGTTCGGGCAGGGGTTGAGGATTCTTGTGCGCTGATGACTCGTGGTAGGTGCTGGGGACCCGCTGATGATTAGTGGCTGATGTTAACCTTGACAATGCCTGCAGTGCAGGGGCGTGGACAGGCAGTGGAGAGATCGCAGGTGACGCCCTGAACGTAGTTGATACCGACGTCCTGGTGTAATTGATTTGCGTCTGTGGATAGGCCTTAGGACTTCTTCGTCGATGCCACTTCCGTAGCCTGAATCAGGACTACCTTCTCTTGAGTTCCGTGGAGCTCTGTAGCCGTCGATTGGCTGAGGATTTCTTCTTTGTCTCTGCCGTGGACTCAGTTGCCCAATCGGGTGTTCCGGCATTCGCCCAGGTTCCAAGGGAAACCACGGCTTAAAACCTTGGAAGGAACACAAATCTCGAGCTTCTCCGGAAATGTCTTGGCCTCCTCACAACTCTTTGAGCAATCCCACCGCTGTCACCAAAAATTGTTACGACCCGAGTCGGGGTCTTCAAGCAGAAGGGCGTTTCTGCAATGGTCGCCAAGTTGACCAGTTGGAACGTGGAATTCGTTGCTCAATTAAGCGCTAAAGCGCATAGAGTTGCGGGAACTTGAAATAAAACTTCAAACTCGATGAATAACTTAAACCTTGACTTTATTAAGTTAATTAATACTTTTGATACTTTAACAATAGGCGAGCTGTCTTTATAAGCGCGACTCGATATAAACTTAGTCTGGCGAAGCCAGATTACGCGTAATGACGCAATACAGTAACAAAGCCAGAGTACTTTGCCACTTCAGACTACAGCTCAACGGCGCAACGTACACAGGGCAAGCCCTAGTGCAGCAGAATACCAAGCTAGTTGGTATGACCGATTATAGAGCTTCTGGGCGCAACATGCACAAGTGCAGCAGAATACTAAGCTAGTTAGTATGACCCAGGTCTTCAAAGACTGACTGGACGTCGGTGGCGCAGCTCCTTTTATATCCTGGACGCGGACCTTTGTCCGTTAATGGGAGGAGCCAGGCTCTCTGGTGGCGAAACGTTGAATCTTCTTGAGGTCTATTCTGAGGCCTGTAGGTGCCTAGAAGGGCCGAGAGCTTCCCTCTCTTCTCTCAATCAGGGCGTGCTTAGTCGTGGGGAACCTTAGTGGATGCTCAGATTCTGGCCGAAAATCCCTTCCTGGCTTGCAGCGGATGTATCTGCCTCTTGATTGGTTCCCCCCGTAGACTGCTACGCTCTGATGTAGTAGCTCTCGGTTGGTAGGGAAAATAGTACGATGTAGAGGCTGTAGGGCACCAGGTTGCCCCAGAGGCCTCCCCTACTCTGAGGTAGAGGGAGTGGAGAGAGTGGCGGCGGAGGGGCGTCAGACCCGAAAGTAGGGTCGAGAGCGCTGAGCGGCGAATGACGGTTGATGGTGGAGAGGGGTTACTTGTCTCTGATTGGCTGCTCCTCTGCTAGCCGTTACGCTCGTAGCCCCATGAGCTGATGCAACGTTGCCCAACGTATTCCAAGAGTTGTTGACTGTTGATGACTCATGGCTCGTTCCTTGTCGTGTTCAACCATCATGTATTCCAGAGGCCCTTTGCTAATGGCCCTTCTCCGAATTGTTTATGCGCTGCTGAGCCGTTGGCTAATGGATTCCAGGAACTGATTGACCGTTGATTGTTGTGGTGCTGGCTGTCCTCCTACAAACAGAGCTTTATCCTACCTGAGCGAGCTTTTCCCTAGCTATCATTATTATTACAGTCCGTCTCGTAATTATTATTTATTATCGAAGTAGTTATTAGGTTCATTGCAGATTACTGCCGTTTATTTAGTTTTTATTGCTAATCTCAATTTGTTCGTTAACGCGTTGACCTTGCTATTGATAGTTGAATTATACGGGAGCAATTACTATTTGTTAAGTTAATAATTTCATTATCACTTGTTTATTGTCAATTTCTATTCGGGTTATCATTAATTACTTGTTTATAACTTAGTTAATTAACTAATTAATATATAGATTAATCTTTGGCATTTATTTAAATTATCCTATTATTTATTTGTCGTAATGTTCTGGAATCATTGTAGAGTGACCCTAAATGCAACGATACTCGTTCGCGTGAACGCAGTTCATAACACGCTCGTGTTGTTGTCGCTCTTTACTACGTAAAACCGCAGTGTTGCCAAATCTCGCCTGCGCAGTGCGGCGACGCAACTGCAAGATCGACGGCCTAAGGGAGCCTCGGCGGCGCTCGGGGCGCTCGGACGAATTCTGCGACTCGCCGCTGGCTGCTATGTTATCATATGACCACATGTTAACCGTCAGGCACCTGTCGGTTGCCACCTACAGTGTACGCAACTGCTCTTGATAATCTGGTTAGTAACCAAGAAAGAGCAGTCGAAAGTAAACGTAGTAAATGTTAGTGTGCGGCGGGTCTACGGTGGTTCGTCCCCACTCAACTTGCGGGTGGGGTCGAACCACCGTAGGCTCGAAGATTTCAATTGAACATTTTTCGTGTTTGTGGCGATTGAATTGGTCAGCTCATTATACTTTTTCTCCAAGACTATTGATTTTCCGAAAACGTAATTATTTTATTTATTTATTTATTTATTTATTTATTTATTTATTTATTTATTTATTTTATTTAATTATTATATGCATAGACGCTTCGTGGGAAAAATAATTCAAGAAATATTCTTGTCTGTTCTGGAGCAAGATACGTAATGTACCAAACGGCATAAAAAGTGCACTTGCGAGCTCTCTCTCTCTCTCTCTCTCTCTCTCTCTCTCTCTCTCTCTCTCTCTCTCTCTCTCTCTCTGCTCGGCTAAAGATTTCTTAGATCATCTGATTAGTAAACAAGCAAGAGCAGTCGAAAGTAAACGCAGTAAACGTTAAACTGTGTGCCGTGGGTCTATGGTGGTTCGTCCGTTCACCGTAGACTCGAAGATTTCAATTGAACATTTTTCGTGTTTGTGGTTATCGAATTAGTCAGCTCATTATACTTTTCGTCCAACTCTATTGATTTTCCGAAAGCGTACCTATTTTATTTATTTTTTTATTATTATTTATTTTATTTAATTATTGTAGGCATGGACGCTTCGTGGGAAAAATAATTTAAGAAATAGTATTGTCTGTTCTGGGGCAAGGTACCTACAGTCCCAATCGGCATAAAAAGAACTCCTGCGTTCTCTCTCTCTCTACTCAGTTAAAGATTTCTTAGATCATCTGGTTAGTAACCAAGAAAGAGCAGTTGAAAGAAACTTAGTAAATGTTATACTCTGTGCAACGGGTCTACAGTGGTACTAGAAATTTTACGGTGATACTAGAAAAACTAGAAATTGAAATATAATTATAAGCAATATCTTGTTCGATGAAAACCATCGCCGTTATGATAGGGGTAAATGGTATTTTCTTCCATCACCGTAGACGTGACGTATAGCGCCCCGCTACTCTACGGAAGTTGCTCCCGTGCAGCGAGACGGGAGCGAATCCCGTAGGCTCGCCCGCTCAGATCGCACTTTTCTGGCGCGATACGAACGTGTCTCTCCCCTACAATGGGTATATAGCGATAGCCCTACGCAATAACTAAATGTGTTGCTAAGTATTTACGAATATTTATATTTTGAAATAAAAGAGGTAAATCGTGTTATTTTATCGTAATATTCCCACTTCACCGACTATTATTGTTTTCTAATAGTGAATGAGTTTAATATTTTTTTAGATAAGTATACACGCAAGGAAAGAAATATTTAGATAAATGTACCAAAGAAAGGGAATATTTCGATAGAGCTGCCATTGGCAATACAAGTTCATCATCGTATATGGGAGCGTCCGCCAGAAACCAGCCAGCGGGCGCGCGGGACGCATTTTTCATGCAAAACACGCTCTGTTCAACTCGCTCGTAATCGTATTCTGAGTCTCTCAGAAAAAAACAAGATATATATCGATAGCTTTTTTCCTGCTCTTTCCAATGGTGCTATTGTTTTTACTCCGAAACTTTTTCTTCTGGTCTTAAATTCAAGTTGAAAGTTCAGAGACATTTTTCTCAAAGTATATCATGTTTTTCTTCAAAATGCATACGACCATTCGAAAGTACAAGTCTTAAGCTACAAAACCCTACATTTTCAAATTGGAGAAATGAAGGGCTCAAAAGTAATAAGATTGAAAACACAGCGGCGAGCGGCCGCGTGAAATCTGTTCTGCTCTTGGACGCGCCTCTGTATGCGTATATATATATTATACATTAGTATCGTGAAAAGACCAATAAAAATAATCGCAAATAAAAATAAAAGAATTAAGGTTTAAATAAAAAATTAATATATTTAAAACGTAATATATGATGCACTGATAAAACATTGTGTAATGCTTTTAATAGGAAACAACGAAAATATGCACTACGTTTATAAAAGCACATTCGGGTCCAGCGCAAAAAATTTGCTCGCCGCTGTCTTCTTAATCTTATTACTTTTGAGCTCTACGTTTCTCCAACTTTAAAATGTAGAGGTTTGTAGCTTTTAATTTGTACTTTCGAATGGTGCTATGCATTTTGAAGAACAACATGTTATACATTAAGAAAACTGATTCTGAACTTTTCACTCGAATTTCCGACCAGAAGAAAGTGTTTGGGAGTAAAAAGAATAGCACCATTGGAAAGAGCAGGAAAAAATCTATCGAAATATGTCTTTTGTTTTTTTCTGAGAGACTCAAAATACGATTACGAGCGAGTTGAACAGAGCGTGTTTTACATGAAAAATGCGTCCCGCGCGCCCGCTGGCTGGTTTCTGGCAGACGCTCCCATATTACGGATGCTCGTCAATAACCAAAAATTCCTCTGAATAGAATTTCTCAGATAAAAATTAGAAATTGAAATATAATTATAAGTAACATCTGGTTCGATGAAAACCATCCTCGTTATCATAGGGGTCAATGGTATTTACTTCCATCACGGCAGACGAGACCTATAGCGCGCCGCTACTCTACGGGAGTCGCTCCCGTCGGGTGCAGCGAGACGGGAGCGACACCCGTAGGCCCGCCCGGTCAGATCGCACTTTTGTGGCGCGATACGAACGTGTCTCTCCCCTACAATGGGTATATAGCGATAGGCCTACGCAATAACTAAACGTCTTGCTACGTATTTACGAATATTTATATTTTGAAATAAAAGAGGTTAAATCGTGTTATTTTATCGTATTTTGTTATATTTTGAAATAAAAGAGGTTAAATCCTGTTATTGTATCGTAATACTCCCACTTCACCGACTATTATTGCTTTCTAATAGTGAGTCTAATATTTTTTTAGATAAGTATGCATGTAAGAAAGGAAATATTTACATAAATATACGAAAGAAAGGGAATATTTCGATAGGGCTGCCTTTGGCAACATGCGTAACATTTCTGGCGAGATACGATCGTAAATTTTCCCTGCAATGGGTATATTGCGACGGCCCATACGCCATAACTAATAGTTTTGCTAAGTATTTACGAATATTTATATTTTGAAATAACAGAGGTTTAATCGTGTTATTCTATCGTATTTTGTTATATTTTGAAATAAAGGAGGTTAAATCGTGTTATTTTATCGTATTTTGTTATATTTTGAAATAAAAGATGTTAAATCGTGGTATTTTTAGCGTAATATTCCCACTTCACCGACTATTATTCCTTTCTAATAGTGTGTCTGATATTTTTTAGATAACTATGCACGTATGAAACGAAATATTTAGATAAATGTACCAAAGAAAGGGAATATTTCGATAGAGCTGCCTTTGGCAATACAAGTTCATCATCGTATATTACGGATGCTCGTCAATAACCAAAAATTCCTCTGAATAGAATTTCTCAGATAAGAATTAGAAATTGAAATATAATTATAAGCAACATCTGGTTCGATGAAAACTCTCCTCGTTATCATAAGGGTCAATGGTATTTACTTCCATCACGGCAGACGAGACGTATAGCGCGCCGCTACTCTACGGGAGTCGCTCCCGTCCGGCGCTGCGGGACGGGCGCCACTCCGTAGCCTCGCCCGCTCACATCGCACTTTTCTGGCGGGATACGATCGTGACTCTTCCCTGCAATGGGTATATAGCGATGGCCCTGCGCAATAAGTAAACGTTTTTCTAAGTAATTACGAATATTTATATTTTGAAATAAAAGAGGTTAAATCGTGTTATTTTATCGTAATATTCCCACATCACCGACTATTATTGCTTTCTAATAGTGAGTCTGTTATTTTTTAGATAAGTATGCACGTAAGAAAGGAAATATTTAGATAAATGTACGAAAGAAAGGAAATATATCGATAGAGCTGCCTTGTGCAATACAAGTTCATCATCGTATATTACGGATGCTCGTCAATAACCAAAAATTCCTCTGAATAGAATTTCTCAGATAAGAATTAGAAATTGAAATATAATTATAAGCAACATCTGGTTCGATGATAACCATCCTCCTTATCATAGGGGTCAATGGTATTTACTTCCATCACGGCCGACGAGACGTATAGAGCGCCGCTACTCTACGGGAGTCGCGCCCGTCCGGCGTTGCGGGACGGGCGCGACTCCCGTAGCCTTGCCTGCTTACATCGCACATTTCTGGCGAGATACGATCGTGTCTCTCGCCTACAATGGGTATATAGCGATAGTCCTACGCAATAACTGATTGTTTGGCTAAGTATTTACGAATATTTATATTTTGAAATTAAAGAGGTTAAATCGTGTTATTGTATCGTAATACTCCCACTTCACCGACTATTATTGCTTTCTAATAGTGAGTCTAATATTTTTTTAGATAAGTCTGCACGTAAGAAAGGAAATATTTAGATAAATGTACGAAATAAAGGGAATATTTCGATAGGGCTGCCTTTGGCAATACAAGTTCATCATCGTATATTACGGATGCTCCTCAATAACCAAAAATTCCTCTGAATAGAATTTCTCAGATAAGAATTAGAAATTGAAATACAATTATAAGCGACATCTGGTTCGATGAAAACCATCCTCGTTATCATAGGGGTCAATGGTATTTACTTCCATCACAGCAGACGAGACGTATAGCGCGCCGCTACTCTACGGGAGTCGCGCCCGTCCGGCGTTGCGGGGCGGGCGCGGCTCCATAGCCTCGCCTGCTCACATCACACATTTCTGGCGAGATACGATCGTAAATTTTCCCTGTAATGGGTATATTGCGATGGCCCATACGCCATAACTAATAGTTTTGCTAAGTATTTACGAATATTTATATTTTGAAATAACAGAGGTTTAATCGTGTTATTCTATCGCATTTTGTTATATTTTGAAATAAAGGAGGTTAAATCGTGTTATTTTATCGTATTTTGTTATATTTTGAAATAAAAGATGTTAAATCGTGGTATTTTTAGCGTAATATTCCCACTTCACCGACTATTATTCCTTTCTAATAGTGTGTCTGATATTTTTTAGATAACTATGCACGTATGAAACGAAATATTTAGATAAATGTACCAAAGAAAGGGAATATTTCGATAGAGCTGCCTTTGGCAATACAAGTTCATCATCGTATATTACGGATGCTCGTCAATAACCAAAAATTCCTCTGAATAGAATTTCTCAGATAAGAATTAGAAATTGAAATATAATTATAAGCAACATCTGGTTCGATGAAAACTCTCCTCGTTATCATAAGGGTCAATGGTATTTACTTCCATCACGGCAGACGAGACGTATAGCGCGCCGCTACTCTACGGGAGTCGCTCCCGTCCGGCGCTGCGGGACGGGCGCGACTCCCGTAGCCTCGCCCGCTCACATCGCACTTTTCTGGCGGGATACGATCGTGACTCTTCCCTGCAATGGGTATATAGCGATGGCCCTACGCAATAACTAAACGTTTAGTTGGGTAATAAGTAATTACGAATATTTATTTATTTATGTAACAACATTAAAAGGGCTTAGGTCCTTAATGGATTTTGGCATGATTAGCAGAATACTAAATTAATCTAAATGACCTAACTAACGGTAAAAATCAATAATTTTTCAAAATAAGTAACTATTCAATTCAAATATTATATCCTATAATATCTCTCTCATAAAAATTATTATTTTTTAAAATAATGTAATATAGAAAAAGGACATTTTTTTGTAATTAATATTATTCGAAAATTGTATTAAGTTTTATAGTAAATGTATTCGAATGATATTCACCTACAGTATATTAATATTTTTGTTATTGAATAAGTGCAACTTTATTTTGCAGATAAAATTATGTTAACTGATGAAATAAGTAAATCTTGATACTGATTTAAAAAATGAAATACTTTTTACGTATCGAATAAGTGAAATAGTTTTTAATTTCCAAATTTGTGAATGTTAGCATGTACCCATATGGAAAAAACCAGTGTTAGAAATTGTAATAAACTATATGAAACTTTAGCAAACCGTAGCAAACCGTAAGAAACCGTACGAAACCGTACAAAAGTGTGTCTTTTCGGACAGTTTGCATGGTTAATTTATACGGTGTTCTACGATTTTGTAAAGTTTCCCACGTTTTTTATTTCGACACGAAAAATTTATTATATAAGCGAAAAATTTACGAATCGTAATAAAATGTATTAAAGTATATAAACCCGCATTAATCTGTACAAAAAGGTAATAAAACAGACAATCGTAAGATTCATTAAAACTTACGGAAATGTACGTTTTTGTACATTTTCTTACACTTTCGAACGTTTTCTTACATTTTCTCACGTTTACATACATTTATGTTCTTACAGATAAATTAAAGAAAATTGCTAAATCGTATGAAAACGTTGAAAACCATAAAAAAACAACAGTTTCCTACGATTTCCTACGATTTCCTGTGGCTTTCTACAATTTTCTAAATTTATTATTTCCATACTGGTAATTAGTGAATCTTCACTTACTCAAATTTAGAGTAAAGTTTCTGTTTCTCCGTGTGCTTATTCATAGTCGATCTTGAAAAAGCTCACTTTACTCAATTTGTACCATTGGTATACTATTACTCGAAAATGAACTTTGAAGTTTACTTCGCGAGGTTGGATTTTCAATGCTGTGTTGTGATTTTTTCCGTATTTTCCACTTGTCGAGTAAATTTTTGAAAATTGTTAGTGTCGTACAATAGTTTATTGTCATGTAATTGTATTTATTAAGTACTACACCAAAAGTCCATTGGAAGAAGCTTGTGTTGCGAGTAAGGTTCTCGCGATGGCAGCGCTCTATAGCCGACAGGGGCTGCAGCCGCCGAGCGAGCGAGCGGCTGCAGCCTCTGTAGGCTCTATAGAACGTTAATCAAATGGAAGTCTTTCAACTAAAGATTAACATCGAAATTTAATTAAAACTATTTAAAACTATCACTATATTTTAAAGCATCTACAATATAATATTTCCACATCTATAAATAGTTATTCTTCGTCGAAAATAGGAACATAATCATGATGTGACGTTTTTAATTTAAAAATTGACGAACCGTTTGCCAACCGAAGTAGTCAATTAAACATTTTTAGTAATTCTAATTGTGACTTAAATCAGTTGTTAACTTATTAAAATATTTAATTCTTACTTAACCAATTATTTTATTGTAATTGTTGACCAATACGAAGATTTAGCCATAATTTGAAATGAATTTACTATTGTTAAATAATGTATATTATTCAACTGAAAAAATTTCACAAAGCTTACGTCATAAAATTTAAATAAACTATATATGGTGTTATAACAATAAATAATATAAGGTAGTTATTATTTATTTATTGATGAGACTTTTACTAATTTCGGTAATACATTTTAAATCAGGAAATCAGGAAATAATAAGAAAGGAAATATTTAGATAAATGTACGAAAGAAAGGAAATATGTCGATAGAGCTGCCTTGTGCAATACAAGTTCATCATCGTATATTACGGATGCTCGTCAATAACCAAAAATTCCTCTGAATAGAATTTCTCAGACAAAAATTAGAAATTGAAATATAATTATAAGCAACATCTGGTTCGATGAAAACTATCCTCGTTATCATAAGGGTCAATGGTATTTACTTCCATCACGGCAGACGAGACGTATAGCGCGCCGCTACTCTACGGGAGTCGCTCCCGTCCGGCGCTGCGGGACGGGCGCGACTCCGTAGCCTCGCCCGCTCACATCGCACTTTTCTGGCGGGATACGATCGTGACTCTTCCTGCAATGGGTATATAGCGATGGCCCTACGCAATAAGTAAACGTTTTTCTAAGTAATTACGAATATTTATATTTTGAAATAAAAGAGGTTAAATCATGTTATTTTATCGTAATATTCCCACTTCACCGACTATTATTGCTTTCGAATAGTGAGTCTGTTATTTTTTAGATATTTCACTCTGGTGAAATTATAAGGCTCTCCCGAGTAGCGGTCGTGCCTAATAAATATTACTTAAGAAGCTTTGATGTCATTACGAAATCGTTCCGCAATCATCCCTATGAAGGAAACCCCTTCATAAGCTCTTCACAAAAAATGTCGCGCACACGGAGTTCGGAAAATTGCGTGGAAAAAAATTGTTTAATAATTTATAAATAATGTGTATTTGTTCCAAGATATAATAAATATTACTTAAGAAGCTTTGATGTCATTGGCAAACCGTTCGACAATCATAACTCTATACGAAAACCCCTTCGTAAGCTCTTTACAAAAATGTCGCATAACGTATTTCGAAAAATCACGTGGAAAAAAATTGTTTAATAATTTATAAATTCGTATTTGTTACAAGATATAACAAATATTACTTGTGAAGCTTCGATTTCTTCGGGAAATCGTTCCGCAATCATAACTCTGAACGAAAACCCTTTCATAATCTCTTTACAAAAAATGTCGTGCATGCGTGTTTCGCAAAATTACGTGGAAAAAAATTGTCTGATAATTTATAAATTTGTATTTATTACAAGATATAACAAATGTAACTTTAGAAGCTTTGATGTCATTGGGAAATCGTTCGGCAATCACAACTCTGTACGAAAACGCCTTCATAAGCTCTTTACAACAAATGTCGCGCATGCGCATTTCTCAAAATTGCGTGGAAAAAAATTGTTTAAAAATTTATAAATTTGTATTTGTTACAAGGTATAACAAATATTACTTGTGAAGCTTTGATTTCTTCGGGAAATCGTTCGGCAATCATAGCTATGTAGGAAAATCCCTTCATAAGCTCTTTACAAAAATTTCGCGCACACGTATTTCGGAAAATCGCGTGGAAAAAAGTTGTTTAAAAATTTATAAGTTTGTATTTGTTACAAGGATAACAAATATTACTTGTGAAGCTTTGATTTCTTCGGGAAATCTTTCGGTAATCATAGCTATGTAGGAAAACCCCTTCATAAGCTCTTTACAAAAAATGTCGCGCAGACGTATTTCGAAAAATCGCGTGGAAAAAAAATTGTTTAATAATGTATAAATTCGTATTTGTTACAAGATATAACAAATATTATTTGAGAAGCTTTGATTTCTTTGGGAAATCGTTCCGCAATCATAACTCTGAAATCATAATTCCGCAATCAAAACCCTTTCATAAGCTCTTTACAAATAATGTCGTGCATGCGTATTTCGCAAAATCGCGCGGAAAAAAATTGTTTAATAATTTACATATTTCTATTTGTTACAAAATATAATAAATATTACTTGAGAAGCTTGGTTTGATCGGGAATTCTCTCCACAATAATAACTTTCTCAGTGAAAACTCCTTTATAGGCTATTTACAAAAATTTTCGCGGACCCGTATTTCCTCATAAGTATGTGAAAAACAATAGTTTATACTGTTATAAGTTAATGGTTATTATAAAGAATCAAATATTTGTAAATTAGGTTTGAAAGTAGATGTATTATTTCAGCTATAATATTTGTATTCAAAACATCAGATATTGTTTTTGAGGTTATTAACGCAATTCATCGCTATTATATCGTTTCGATTTACTTATATCATAATATTTCTGTACAAATATGCAGAGAAAAACATTGTTCCTCCTCTTATAAAAGATTCATATTCAAAACATTATCACATGATGATTTTGAGGTTATGAACGCAATTCATCGCTATTCTATCATTTAGATATATGTATATGTATATCGCACAACAATAATTAGATAATTTGCAAAGCTGAAGTTTTTCAATTCTATTTTACTTTAATTATCATTTTATCATATAATTTATAATTTTATTTTCCAAATGGTAGTCATAGCGCCATCTACTGCCATTACCGAAAACAATATCATATTCAAAACATTATCACATGATGATTTTGAGGTTATGAACGCAATTCATCGCTATTCTATCGTTTAGATATATGTATATGTATATCGCACAACAATAATCAGATAATTTGCAAAGCTGAAGTTTTTCAATTCTATTTTACTTTAATTATCATTTTATCATATAATTTATAATTTTATTTTCCAAATGGTAGTCATAGCGCCATCTACTGCCATTTCCGAAAACAATACAACGTAAACAAATACATCGCGTGAAAAAAGGTTGGTATGCCTTACTGTCTGCCATTTTACGATAGTGATATAGAAGTGATGCCAACCTCACAACTTAGTGTCGGAAGTTTATTTATGTAAAAAAATAAAATAATACTTTTTGTCGACTTTCAAAAAAAGAAGACTGTCAGGCGCTCGCAAATGATACAACAAGCATATGTGTTAAATTTCACGCAAATCCGATGTATATTCGAGCTGTTATTCAATTTTTAGCTAAAAAATATGACTAAAAACTAAATAACTCGATGACAGTTATTATTTCAATTGTGAAACTTTGACATAATCATCTTCGAAGAATTCCCGAGCGCCTGACAGAGCGTTTTTGTTAAAAAAATTATTCATAATTTAATTATTACTCAATATACAGTCTGTTACCGACATATCGGTAAGGTAGGGATTTTCATTTGAGTATCACATGGCCTTAATAGCAACATCATCGCTAAGATGTCGCCTTGTCGCGCTGTCGCCGTCATCGTCGCAAGTGTTCTTTGTAGCTGCTAATATCGACTACATGTGGGCGCGCTCGGCGCCGGTGTGAATTTGCTATCACGAGTCGGCGTCGAGTAGCGCGAGTACGAGGCTCGTTGAACATCGTTTCTTCTTTCTCCATATTAAGCAAAATATTATTAATGATCTTATAATCTTATTCTAATATTGCGAGGTATGCTCCATGTTTTTATTATCTACTTACAGTTATAGCTTTAACTTATAATAATAATATATTTTTATCAAAAATGTATAAGAAGTTATATTAATTATTATTCGAATAAAATGTTTTTATTCCAAAAATAAAAAAAAATTTTAATTTTTGTGTCCATTTATCGTGTGTAAACTGCACATGTAATAAATATACGATCTTTTCATTTGGGCAGAATTTATTTGTATGTTTTTATTTTGTTCCATTATTCTGTTATGTCGAAACATTATATTTGTTATAACAATAAAGCTAAGTCTATCTTCAATTAAATTAACCATTTTAAAAAATGTAATACATTCAAATAATTATATTATAATGTTTCATTATAAAGTGTTATTTATATACAAATGTTTCATTAAAGTGTTATTTTTTTCATTTTCAAGAAGTGCTAAACTGCTAAATAATAAATAAATTAAGTTATAAATTCAGCAGAACATATTCCTGGATTTTGGAAAAAATCGTGTAATAATTGATCATGTGATTAATCATATGATTAATATGATAATAATATTATTAATCATATGATTTTTTCTGCGATAATATCATGTAATTAATCATGTGATTTTTTTTCAATAGGGTAATGCATTAAAACAACACAAGTTCAGTCCCTTTTTTATTTTCAGATCTTAACTCATTATCATTATTAATCATTATTATTATTATACTAGTATACTAAGCTAATTATACTAAACTAAATGTAAATTTTTTTGTAACTAACCAGTCACATGTATTGTACAAGTTTTCATGTCAAAATTTGGTATAACTATATTGATAATTTACCCTTATATAATTCATTAACTCTTCTCGATTTGTTTGATGTTTGATTGATGATTTAATCAATTAAATGTATGTATATGTGTATATATGGAATAGTCCACTGTTCCACTAATCCACCAATTCTTCACTTTCCACTTTGATTTCTAATCTAATACTCTGAAGTTGGCCCTATAAGATCAACTAATAATATTCTTTCTATTCTCTAAATCTCATATTCTCTCATACTCTAAAGTTGGCTCTATAAGAAGCATCCAATAATATTTTTGATAACGCTCTGAAGTTGGCGCTATAATCTTCAATTCGATAATAAATCGCTATCTCCCTTTTATAATAGGATGATCAAATTACAGAGAAAATTTAGTAAAAACATTTCATGGTTGTGTTATCTCCATCAATAATCGTTTCATCAATAGCCAGAAATTAGCTATTTTTACTAACTATTTATTATTTTCCTGACCATTTCCGATAGAGACAATTTCTACCAGGGGACGTATATTATTTCTATTGAAAAATTCAAATTATTCGAATCTTCACAGCAATACATTTATCATTGGAGGAGTTACATATATTATGGTATACATACATTTTTTATAAGCTTGATGCTCTAATATCATCCTTAATTGATATTTTTATTGTAAATCGCAAATATCATTACTAATCAAATATCTTGTAGGTAGATGAAATAAGATGTATAAATATATGATAGGACAAAAAAGTAAACTTAGTAATTTTAATTTATAATAATGTTATAGTTTATTAATTAAATATACTACTTATTTACACATAGCAATAACGAGACACAACACGTTATGCTTAAATTACCAAGAATAATTGATGCCGATAGGGCTGCTGTAAGACATATGCGATACAGCAACAGCCGGGGAGTATGCGACTCCGAGGAGGCTGTTACCATGAGCGACGGCGGGGGCGGCGTGGACAATGGGGGCAGCCGCTCCGTATGTGGATACGGGGGCAGCATGAGCGTAAGTAGCTACGGGGGCAGCATGAGCGTAAGTGGCTACGGGGGCAGCATAGGCGGCGACGGGAGCGCCGTGAGCGTAGACTCCGGGGTTGGTGATGCGGATGTCGTGCTTGTTGCTGCTGGAGTAGGGGGTGGCGATGCTCTTGGAGTACTGGGACACCGTCTGGAGATTACCAGCGCTACGGTAGACGTTATCGGAGGTGGTGGTCAGGGTGGGGGTGGCGTAGTTGGAGTAAGCCGGGGCAGCGTAGCTGGCGACAGCCGGAGCAGCATAGCCGGCGGCAGCTGGTGCAGCGTAGCTAGCGTAGGCGGTGGGAGCACCGATGATTCCGGCATTGGCTACGGCGAAGGCGCAAGCAAGTACTGCAATCTGTAATTAAAAAAAGAAATCAATAATTGTCTACATTTTTGCGCTGTTATAAAATTAAACTCATCTTTTTAAAATCAAATATAATAGTTTTTTTTTAACAATAATAATATAGTAAAAATTTGTGATGCGCATTGAGTTTTTTTCTAAATCTTTTGTTTTCGAATAAAGGCGTGTAATTAAACTAATAATTGATATTTGAATATAGCAATAATAGTTTTTTGAAGGAAAGGTTATTTTAAAAATATCCAATAGAATTGAACTATTACACAATTCTAATACATCTTTCTTAACGTCACTCCAATCCCCATATCCAATTACGAATTCAAGATCCCAATCTCACCGCCGAAGAAAGCCTATACTACAGCGAGAGAACGAGAGCGAGCGAGAGAGCGAGAGAGCGAGAGAGAAAGAGAGAGAAATGATCCAGATGAAAAGATCGATTTCTCGGCTCGCGGTGTATTACCGCATCGCCTTATACACACAAGCCGGGGCACGTACCTTGGCGAACATGTTGGCTCGTTTGTGCGATGCGATCGTTCGAATCTAGGGAAATTGCCGAAATTATGCTCTAGTTCGGCGGTTCATATTCTTTTATATACCCAAGGCACTGCCGAAAAGTGGGGTTTAGAGCGCGGTGCGGGCCTTGAGCAAGTCAACGCATGTGCAGAAGGCGAGCACTTTCGCCGGGTCTTGCTCGCGGGAGACGCTACCGGCGATTCGCCCGGCGATATACTTACCTTGTCTTTTTTATTACTTGATGAAGTAGGCCTCTTCGCCACACTAGTGCGGGCAAATTTCGATTGATTACTTCATACTCCTGAATGAGATTCGTCAAAGTTATTGTATTAAAGGATTTATGGTCTGCAGCCTGCGAATTTGCATAGGCGAGGATAAAGCAAACAGTCCTATATTTTTATAACGTACGTATCGAGAATTGCTACCTCGGAATGTGATAATTGACTAAAATATATAAAAGTTGATGGTAACTATTAAGTTGCATCGTGAGAGGTGCTGCGTTTCCTCTCCGAATTTTCTTTAGCTAGAAAAATAACAATTGTAAAGAATTAATTTATTAATTAACCATCTGCTCTGTAAATAATGTAGTTGATCTATGTTTATTTTTTATCAATAATCAATTTAATAGAATAAAAACCAGTGCCAAAAAACTCACCAAGTATGGCCAATATGTGGGTCAGTGTGGCCACGGTTGCTGGAGCGAGATATTGATTGGTCATACTATTTTCCATATAATGTTCGTATGAGTCACATATTTTGTTTTCTCAGAGTACGTGACAGATATGAGTATTATATGGAAAATAGCATATAAAGAAATTGCCAAGGGCTAACACATATTAATAACACATATTAATAACACATATTTTGCATATTTTTGATAAGAAATTGCGATTGTAAGTTGGGCAATGATACGGTATACTATCTAAGTGCTTTACAAAATATGAATTTTATAGAAAATGTGATGATTTGATACTTTCAATTCCATTAATCAAGCACAGAAATATTTTCAAAATAGACTTTTATGCTCATATTAAATTTAATCTTTTTAAAATTAACGATTCCGGAGAAAAATACAATAATTGTTTAGTCAACCAAATCAAAATTAGATAAAATCAGATTATAATGAAAGTGTAGTATATCTTTGTATTACTATTTCCTTTTGGAAATGTAAATAAGAAAACTACAGTACCTTAACGTATGAAAATTCGAGTTATGGATATTTTTGTTTTATTTTAATAACATGTTTACAAAAACCCACTTAATGACATTTTTCGAGAAATATTTCAAAATGAAACTAGAGAAAACAATCTTACTTTGGGTTTCTCGAATCAAAGAATTAAAAAAAATTAAAGTTGAGTAATGATAATGTACTAATAAATTGATAAAATTCACAGCTTAATTTTACGCATATTTATGTACTCACCGCTATGAAAAAATAAATGCAACTAAACAGATATTATAATACCCGAATATTACCTTTTATTATAGTAATGAATAATTTCCATCCTGCAATACTATAAAAAAGAAAATAAACAAATGTTAGTTGGCATCGAATATAAAATATTAGAATAAAATGTTTTCATTATAACTTTCTTATTAAAAACTATTCAAATATTTTAAGATGAATTTGTAGATTAGAATAGAAATAAATTAATTATAGTCTTAATTAATGAGTGAAAGATCAGATGAGAGATGCATCACTGTACCTGACACGTCCTCTGTCTAAAAACTTCTAATCGGATATTCAATCGCATAGCCAACACGTGTTTTGTGAGTTCAACATCTCGGGAATTCACCAAAGAAGTTATATCATTAAAATATTGAGCACTTTACTATTTTAATAGAAGACAATAGGTGTTACGAAAGTCCACATCTATTGATGTTGTACAAAATTTATACATAATATTTTCACAATTACGTGTTATTATCAAAATAAAGGATAGTTTCACGCTAATATATAACGTATTAAACGTTTTACTGGAGCGGAAGTTACGCGAATACAGTTCATTGCCGTGCTACAGGAACCATTTATCACAAACAGTGAGAAAGTTCTTATACACAACGACTTCCCTTTTACCAAAAGTCCATGACATTTATTATGTAATTAAATTTGGTCAGTGTCATTGTTCACCCGGCTTAAATCTTCTACAGGTATATAGCGTGTAATCGATCTGAGAAACCGCGACATTTAAAAGGCAACAGAACTTCAAACAAATTCTAGTGTCCTTGGAGCATAGCTAAGGCTAACGGAGATGGGCCAAAGCTAAGGTGTGTAGCAAAAACGACTGCGAATGTAGGACCACTTTTACGTTTGCGCTCTCTCGAGAAAGGGAGAGTGAAAGAGATCGACATTTTGGAAGACAATATGTCGATTTATCAATGTCATGCGATAAGACTCGTGAGAAATAAGTTCCAAAAAGGAATTATGATTAAGAACGATGCTGGAAAAATTTGTAATTTAATTTGAATGAAGGAGACGTGTAACGTAGCACGTACAATGTGACTTTTCAAGTACATAATACCAATCCAGAATTAATTTTGCAGATCATTATTAAATTTACTAGATAAAAAAAATAAAAGGCTTAATTATATTACTAAAGTGGTATATAAATAATAAGAAATTTTGAAAAAGTAATATATGATTTACTGACTTTTTCTATTCTATGGTATCCAATTTCAGATATTTGCTATTAAATGGGTTAAACTACTTTCTATTTAGGGGAGTTTTGATGATTGTCTTCTATGTATCAATAAATTTAATAAAAATATTTTTTTCTATTAAATATGGCTTTGAAATATGAATTTTCAAATTGTTAATCATATACTATACATATTTTGTGTAACATTTTATATCATGATTTCTAGAGTTATAAAATATTTAAATTATATCACAATAATACTGTATACATAATCTGCAAGTAATATGAGATTAGTCCGGTTCAGTGCATGCCGTCTGGAATTGTGTAAAAGCTATCGAATATTTATAATATATATTCAATGTAATAAAAATATCGCGATTGAAGTTTTGAAATTCTAACTAAAATAAAAAAGCCCCTTTGGTTTATGATTTGACAATCATCTTCCGTCGTGAGAATAGTATAAAAGATATGATAAAGATAAAAGAACTTTCTCACTTATACTTTGTATATTAATATGACAATAATTCTAAAACTTGAAAAGTTTCTAACATTCTGTTACTTTTTACATTTTGTTTATAATTCCTTTAAAAAGTAAAATGAACAATTATGCAAAATTAAATAAACATGAAACTAGTGAACTTGAATTATTTGGTTGCTATAAGCGGTAACCTGCAAAGATACGTTAAAATAATAATATTCAAGAACCTTTTATTGCATAATTAAAGTACAAATGATAAAATTCAATTGACCTGCATACATTTAATAATCGTCATCATGGTAATTAGAGGTGTGTTTTGTCACTTGCCACCGTCAGAAGCGGTTTCATGTTTAACAGCGACCCCACTTTCGCTGAACTTCCAGACTAGTAACCAGTATAAAAACCTTTCGGATCATTCTCCAACAGCACAGAACGACTCATATCATCGCAACAGTCACGTCATCGTCCAGTCTACGGAACTACCAAATATTGTAACCATGTTCGCCAAGGTATGTTTCTAGTCACTATTCATCGAAGTATAGTATAAAAGTCAATACCAGGAAAAACTAAAAAATCTCAAGTAGATTCTCGTAGATAAATATAGGTAACTTTTAGAATTACAAAATTCCAAAGTAAAATTTTTATTTTTAGTATTAAAAATAACGAGATCATAGGTTTTCATAAGTGCTAAATTATTAATACTAATAACATTTTTATATTTTAAATAACAATATTTATTGTAATTTGTATACCACAAGTCCAGGAAATGTGTAAATATTCTTTACGCGAAAAGTTTACGAAAACCTTTCACATAAGTGGGCCGTTAAGGTGGTTCTTTCATGAATCCCTAGTCAAAGCAGTGCTAAATGAAGAGGGTACCTAAAATTAAAAAAACCATAGTTGAAATGTGATTTATTTATTTAAAATGATAGAAATAGTCAATGTATTGTAAATAAAGTGTATCTTACATGACTAAGATAGATTTTTTAATAAAATGTCGATATTTTAGAAACAGCACAAACAATTATTGATAAAACATCTTAATATTTTTTGTTTCTTAACCGATTTTAATTTTCAAGGTTCCATTTTGTTCCTTAAGTAATTTCATGGGGACTTGTCGAAGGAAAAGTTTTAAATTATTCAAAACCAAGAAAGTTATAGCCAATTGTTTATAAATTCATGCATGGGGTTAAAAAAATATTTCTTTTTAATTGGCTATAACTTTCTTGGTTTTGAATAATTTTAAACTTTTCCTTGGGCAAGTCCAAATGAAATTACTTAAAGAACAAAATGAGACCTTGAAAATCAAAATCGGTTAAGAAACAAAAAAGATTACGATGTTTTATCAATAATTGTTTGTGCTGTTTCTAAAATATCGACATTTTGTTAAAAAAGTTATCTTAGTCATGTTAAATACACTAATTTATAATACATTGACTATCTCTATCATTTTAAATAAATAAATCACATTTCAACTGCTTTGACTAGGGATTCATGAAAGAACCACCTTAACCTAGCTGCAACAATAAAACATAAAATATCAACCTTACTCTCGCTTGTTTACAGATTGCAGTTCTCACTTGCGTCCTCGCAGTTGCTCGTGCCGGTATCATTGGCAGCGCTGCTCCCGTGGCCGCCTATGCTGCTCCCGTAGCCACTTACGCTCACGCCGCTCCAGTGGCCACTTACGCAGCAGCTGCCCCCGTCGTTCACACCGCCGCCCCTCTGGGTAGCACCTACGCTCAAGCTGCTCCCGTGGCCACCTACGCCGCAGCCGCACCCATCGCCCACGCTAGCTACGCAGCTGCTGCCCCCATCGCTCGTGCTAGCTACTCCGCTGCTGCTCCCATCACCCACGCTAGCTACGCAGCCCCCATCGGTCACTCGGGCCACGCCGCCGCTGCGCCAATCGCTCATGCTGGCTTGGCTAACGCCGGTCTGGGCTTGACTGTCGGACATGCCTACGGCGCTGCCCGCTCCGCGCATTCCTCGAATCTTCTCGGAGTAGCCTACTCCCCATCCGTCGCTGTCTCGCACATGAGCTACAGCAGCCCCGTCGGTCTCAACTACTCCTGGTAGTTTCGTTAGAGCATAGACTGATTGTTATACGGTGTTCTGGTGGACTTCGTACCCATACTTCCTAGTAATTTTATTGTAAATATATTATAGATTTTACATTATAGCTATAATGAAATAAACAATTATTACAATTTTAAGCATAAAGGGATATTTTGTTTTCTTCTATATCTACAAGTCACCTATACCATCCCGTCAATATTTGCTTTTGATATATCCATACCTTTCTTAAAATACTGGAAAATTTCGAAACGGACGCACATTAAATCTATTTCATTCTTGCATACTTTTGACATAACACTAACAATAGGATCCATTTAATCGGTTAAAATGAAGACAAATTTTTAACCATTTTCTTACGCTATCTTTGATTGCTTGTAACTTCCTGAAAAATCAATATTTTTTAATGAGTCATGGTTTAAATTTTAGCTTTTACTGTCTACTTATATAATCTTTTTTGCTCGTTTTCGTATCATAAATATTTGCAATGGGACACCCAATAGAAAAAACATAATTTTTTAACGAAATCGAGGATATTTGAGATTAAATTGCCCATATCTCAAGAAAAAGAGCCCATTGGATGAAATTGTTAGCACTGGGCTTCATTTTTAGGTACCAGAAATCAACTCTCCAATGCCCGCTAAAATCCGTTTCTCCTTGTAAGTGTGACTTCTATACGACATATTACTATTTAAGAGACAAAATATATTTTTAAAATGATACTTTTGTGAATTACTATAACTATCGTAACTATTTTTTTCATCGAACAAATTTCTGAAACATATTTCTTTTTTTTATGTTATTTTGATGGCTCTGCTGGCAGTGATGTTATATAATTGTTGCTATAGTGATTATGCTAGTCTAAACTGCCATATGGTTAATTACGTAAAAAAATATAACCCGTTTTTTTTTATCTAATGAAGAAAAATAAAAATATATTAAACAACGTTGGGTCTACGACACATTGCAACCGTTTTGAACATCTTCCACCTACGGCTTTTCCACATAAATGATGTTAGTTATAAATTAGAAAAACTCTTCATAACTAATTTAGATAAAATAAATAATATAATTGAATTATTGTCAAAATAAATCACTGACTTGAAAAGAAGGCCCAATAAATCTCTCTCGAAACGTTGTCAGATCAAAAAAAGAAACCGGGTTGTGTTTTTCGACCTGATCAACTTTTTGGAAATTAGAACCAGTACACTGAGAGAATGATTTGTTTACTGTTAACATGGCATTGTAACTGTTAACATGCGTATATTTAAATATGACCAAATATAGGCATTGTAACAGTTAATATACCATATGTTACTGGTAAACATTGATATTGTAACAGTTACTATATTGGGTTTGACCGTCAAAATCTTCCCTATTCAAATATACGATATCTTAACAGTTACAATATTGATTGTAACAGTTACAATATTGCAATTCTAATCAAATAGATAAATATGTTAACTATAACAATATTCGTCTCTCAGTGTAGAATCACTAACAACTATATCCTTTTGCTTCCTCATAGGAAGCTGTGTGACGTTGAAAAAAAAGTTTTTAAGATAACATCTTAGAAAGATGTTATGAGTCATTTGGAGTCAAAATATACTATTTAAAAAAAATATCTGTATGTATGTATGTGCGCGTGTGTGGGTGTGTGTGTGCGTGCGTGCGTGCGTGCACTGAGAGAAATTTGGGATGGCGTTAGTACTACCACTACTCGTAAAGCGCTCTCATGATTTAGCATTGTCGCGTTCTCACTTTGGGATCGTGGCAATCCCAAAACGAGAGCGCCACAACGCTAAACTCGTGAAAGTGATCGAGATAAACAAACTTTAAGTGCTGTTTTCATTTCTGGCCAATCAGCGAGCTGGAAATTTTTCAATAGCCAATCAAATTTCTCAACACCTCAAAAATTTCGCCTTGTACCGAACACTCGATAAGGCCCCTGCTCGCCTCGTGGCGTGCCTGCGATCTCAGTTTGGCATTGTGATGTTCTCACACCGAGAGCGCCGTCAGCCCAAACAGCGAGACCGCCAGCGCCGTCGTGAATGGTGGCGCTGTGGTACGCGCACGTACTATAGCGCTCCCAAATTTCTCTCAGTGTGCGTACGTGCGTGCGAGCGTGTGTGTGTGTGTGTGTGTGTAACGCTGTAACTTTTTCAAGAGTTATCCAATCGTATTCGGACAGCGCTTAAAATTTTTCTTTTTTCTTTCAAGATTTTTGGAAAATAGTAATATTATGTAGTTTCTTGGATAATTTATTTTTATATCGATTTTTCACTTTTTGGAAAAATAATTTTCATTTTTTTAAAATGATAACATTGAGATATTTGAATCGTATGGAAAGTATTCGAAAGAGCATTAAAATACTTATATTTTCTAAAAAAATTCTAATTCTCTAGCTATCACGGTTCTTTTGTTTTTAACAAAAACATGTTTTTTTTTTTTTAAAAAGCTTATAACTCCAAAATTAAACGGTTAATTTTTTTGAAAAAAAGTATGATAATGCAGAATATAAATACCTATAATCTGTAAAAATTTGAATTTATTCTGTCGACTACTTTTTGAGAAAAAAATAGAATACCGAAAAAATGAGTTTTGTATGTCGCACGATAACTGGAGTAAAGTTGGCTTAATCGCTTTAAAATTTCTTGTAGGGGTAGATTTTGGATAGCTGTCGGTTGAGTTCTTTGGGCAAAATGATTGGTCCGTAAATTTCAGAAATATTTGAGGTTAAAATTTTTTTAACCTTTTTTTCAAATCGTGATTTCTCGAGAACGGCTTCATGTATCAGTTCTAAATTTATAGACAAATTTATATGTGACATAGATAATATGTGTGCGAATTTTCATCAAGATCGTACGATTACTTTTTGAAATATTTTATATTGAAAATTTTCGTATTTTACAAAGTTTCTTTCTTGGTCGCCTGTTCATTAATCATGTTGAAATTTTGTGAAAATGTAGAGTTTATATATTTATTGTATATTTCCTTTAGGTAAAAGAATTGTCTCATGATTTTTAGAAATATTTAAGGTTAAAACTTTTTTACGTTTTTCTGATAATCGTAATTTCTAAATGACGACTCCGAGTAGAAGCTTGAAACTTATATACTATTTTGTTTGCGATATAGGCAACCACTTATTACATTTATTAAAAACTATATTTGGTTAAAATTTCAATAAATTATCTTCATTTGTTTTTGAGAAAAAAATTATTTTATTAAGAAGTGTTACGTGTGGAAGCATTCCACACGCGAGTTCGGTCGTATAAATAAAGCTGCGATTCAGCATTCGAAGCATCGAGAACATTCGGCACTGCGCCGCGACTATGGCGCGAGGAAACCGGAGTCGGTCAAATCGGTCGAAGCAGCCGAAACTGCGAAATCGGCACTAGGGGAAGAACGAAGCTCCACGTGCAGCCTATCTCCACCTATGATTAATTAGGAAAGTGGGAGACACTGCATCGCGGAGTGGGAGCGACGCACTCGGCGTCGGGGAATCTACTAGCCACGGGGAACCTATGAGAGAGGTATAGACGATACGACGACTCCAGAACGAGATAGGACGACAACGAAGTCTTCAGCCATCAATCCACGAGGAAGCCACGATCACGACGACTCATCCGCGCTGCGCACATATATACATATACACGTTAGGACACCTCTCTCTCGCGAATTTCAGTATTGAATAAATACCACAGTTTAATTATACTTCCTGTCTTCTCGACTTCTTATTTCACGTAAAATCAACCTCTCCGGGTGCGTAACCCAGAATGGCCGGGAACTAAAAGATACTCCTTCACACGTAACAAAAGTATAAAAAAAGGAATTGATAAATTAGTTTGAGGAAGCTACGTGCCAATAAATTGGCAACGGTTTTTTATTTACTAATTATAAGAAAATTATAAAATAAACCTGAATAAGTAAATTCATAGGTCGTAAATTTTACAATTTTTAACTGCCTCATCTACATATTTACATGTCTTATTGCTAAGGCAGAAAGTATTTGTTTTTGCTTCCCTATATATTTAAATGGAGATTCAATTCTACATAATATTTGAGTAGGGAATACTTTTAGACATCGTCCATTTGTGATCATGAGAAATTTGTTCTGTTGCGCGCGAAAAACTTCTTAATTATTACGTTTTCTTCGATTTCGAGAATTACGCCAGGATACCATTTCTTATTATAAATTACTACAATCCAACTGTCTTCTAAATAATTATTGGTAATATTATTGTTAAAAGTTTTTTGTGTAATAGAATAATTGATTGCACTATCAACACGACTGTAAGAAAGAACGTCGAAAAATACCTCTATATTCCAGTTGTGGCGAGATTTCAAGACAAAAATGGTTTTCGACTCGAACGGCCCAATATCAGTTTTTCCATAAAGGCCAAAATTTTAACTTTCGGAGCCAAAAAGTCGCTATACCCGACTATTTTTTCCCGCTCTATCGAATGGAACAGGTTTTAGAGTCGTAGGACCAATAAAAAAGGAGTAAGTTTGGAATATTTTGAGATATAGCAAAATTAACACTTTCAATCGAAAGAACGTCGAAAAATGCCCCTATATACGAGTATGGGCGATATTTCGAAATAAAAATTTTTTTCGACACGAACGGCCCAATATCAGTTTCTGTTCGCCATAAAGTCCAAAATTTTTATTTTCGACGCCAAAAAGTTGCTATATCCGACCTTTTTCCCGCTCTATCGAATGGAACAGGTTTTAGAGTCGTAGGACCAAGAGGAAAGGAGTAAGTTTAAAAATTTTTGAGATATAGCAAAACTACTACCGGCAATCGAAAGAGCGTCGAAAAATACCCCTATGTACGAGTTTTGTCGAGATTTCGAAAGAAAAATTTTTTTCGACTCGAACGACCCAATATCAGTTTTTGCTCGCCATAAGGACCAAAATTTGAATTTTCGCAGCCAATAAGTCACTATACCCGGAATTTTTCCCGCTCTATCGAATGGAACAGGTTTTTGGGTCGTAGGACCAATAGAAAAGGAGTAAGTTTGAAAAATGTTGAGATATAGGAAAACTAATACCGTGAATCGAAAGAGCGTCGAAAAATACCCCTATATATACAAGTTTGGGAGGTTCGAAGATAAATATTTTTTTCGACTGGAACGGCCCAAAATCAGTTTTTGCGCGCAATAAAGTCCAACATTTTAATTTTCGCAGTCTAAAAGTCGCTATACCTGACTATTTTTTCCCGCTCTATCGAATGGGACAGGGCCGTAGGACCAATAGGATAGGAGTAAATTTCAAACATTGTGAGATATAGTAAAACTAATACGGCCAATCGGAAGAGCGTCGAAAAATACCCCTATTTACGAGTTTGGACGAGATTTATTTATTATTTATTTATTCAAAACCAGAAAGAATTACAAAGTATAAATAACCATTAAAACCCTGTAGAGGTAAACATAGTTACCTATGCACAGGTCTGGTATAAAAGTACATTAAACTTATGTACTGCTTAAAACTATAATTGTAACTAATAAACTTAAATCTAAATAGTACAGCTGTGTATTTTGTAAATTTGCTTTATCTTACATATTATTCAACAGTGTTGCAAAAATTATTTGTATAAAATTTTATCAATAATTTTATCGATAATTATATCTTTGACATGTCAACAATCTCTAATTACTCTACTAACATACATTTCATGAATAGAATTCCTATCGGATTTTATCCATTTCTTTAGTTTATTCTTTAGATATACTTTATTAATTTCTCGTGTTTATAAATCATTTGGTAGATTATTGTAAATTATTATTGCTTTTGTGTAACTATTTTTATTACTGACTTCTCTCTTATTTTTTGGTATGGCTAAGCTTTTATTTCTTGTAACTACTAGAATTTATGTACTCAGCTTTAAGAGTGTTGTAATGATATTTTAGAGATTCAAATGCAAATATTTGTTCTAAGTTCATGGGGTTATCTAAAGTTATAAAATGATTTTTTTCACTATTTTTAGAATTTTATTTTGTAAACTTTGTAGCCAGGTTAGAGTTTTCGTAGCTCCACCCCAAGCTATTATACTATAGTTAATTATACTACGGAAATGCATAGAATATAATTTTTAATACTTTTTAGGCATTGATTTAGAAATTTTATAGAATATATAAACTAGGTATTTCGTATTTTTAATAATGTATTGTATGTGTTTATTCCATTTTAGATCATAGTCAAAAATAATGCCTAAATATTTACACTCTTCAACTCTCGAAAGGTTTCTATTTTTTATCTTGACATTTATATATTCTGGAACACTATCTCTATAGTTACCAAAGATCATGCATACAGTCTTTTCAATGTTTAAGGATAATTTATTTGTTACTAGCCACTTTTCAACTATATTCAGATAATACCAGTTATTACCAGTTTCTATTATTGCCGTGTCATCAGCATATGACGATATTGTTTCAGGCGGAATTTCTTTCAAGATATCATTGATATATAGTAGGAAAAGCAATGGGCCTAAGATTAAAATTTTCTGAAATATTTTAGCTATGTTAGAAATTAAAGAAATTGGTCTGCAGTTGGAAATACTATATGTTTAATGCCAGATTTGTATATTCGTACGACTTCAGCTTTTTTAACGCTTCAGGCCAGATAGGTTTTTCGATGCATAAATTAAATAAATATGTTAGAGGTACCGCTATAATACATATTACTTTTAATGTTTTAGCATGAATTTCGTCTACACCACCTTTCTTTAATTTCAGAGAATTGATTGTATTTATAATTTCATATTCACTTGTTGATCAATTTTTCATTCAGCTTTTCTCCTATCTCATAGAAATACTTATTAATTTCGTTAGCTATTTCTATTTTATCAGTTATTTTATTATCATCTATTATAATATAATTAATAGTATAATTCTATTTTTGTTTTTCTCCAATTTTTGAATTTATAATCTCCCATAGTTTTTTGGGGTTATTAGCTTTAATTTCTTAGGCTCTTATCGTATTTAATTTTAGCACCTAATATTACTTTGTCGAGAATTTTAGCATAAATTTTGTACTGTGACTCAAGTTGTTTATTGCCTGGATTCATTTGCCATAGATCGTATAAGAATTGTTTTGTTTCACATGACTTAATAATAGCTTAAATTATCCAACTTTTTCTGCGCTTTTGTTTATATTTCTTTTTTTTTTATTTTTGATAGCACTGTACATTTTGTAATGTCATTAATTAATAGACCAGTAGCTAAATTAGGGTCATGTATTAACAAAACTTCGCAGCGATTTCTATTTTTAGCAATACTTCTTAGTTTTTCATAATCTATTATTATTACAGGCTCTTTATTTACTTTTTTAATCTTGTTTATGGCGATAAATAGAGGGTAATGATCTGTATAAGTTATTGCATTTAAACATGTTTATATGATAAAAATATTGTCAATACGTGATCCTCTACAATTTCTTGTAGGTGGTCTTGTAATTCCTACAAAACCAGAAATATAACCTTTTTCTAAAAAGTTACAATTAAATTCTTGACTTAAACTGTCTTGCTCTAATAAATCTATATAGAAGTTTCCTATGATCAAATGATTTTTCATATTTTTCTTTTTGTTTCAGTATTTATTTATTTTCAATATAAACTCAGCCTTATTTATTATTATTTATTATTATTTATTACCAGAATAATTGTCGTTACATCAAATATACACATATATATCTGACCAACTGACATCCTACAGAGACGCACAATAGTGTCTGCGTGTAGGTCCGGTCAAATAGTGTTACTTACTAACTTATATATAAAAAAAAAATTGCCTAGATACTATAATTTTGAAATTCAATGTAGTGTGTTGACAATATAAGTTTAGTTTTGGTATGGCGCATTTATTAACAATTAATAAAAGTATTCCTTGTAACACGTGATAAAATATTTATATAAATTTAATACCTTATATATATATATATATATATATATATATATATATATATATATATATATATATATATATATATCTATATATATATATATATATATATATATATATATATATATATATATATATATATATATATATATATATATATATATAAAAAATTAGATTTTTCTTAAATGTTTTTGGTAATCCATTATTTTAACTTATTTTTTCTATAATATGTATCATTCAATATTTTTAGATCATTTGGTAGATTACTGTATATAGTGATAGCTTTTAAATAGCTATTTTTACTACTTATTGTTTTATGTCTTAATGGTATTTGAATATTCTTATCTCTTGTTATACTTGCTGTGTTTAAGTATTTATTTCTTAGTGTACTGTAGTGATATATTAAGGATTCGTATGTAAAAAGTTGTTCAATATTTAAAGGGTTATTGTGTGTTATAAATGTGTTTTTGTTTATTATTTTCAATAGCCTGATTTGTAATCTTTTGATTAAGTTTAATGCACCTCCCCAGGCTATAATTCCATAGCATATTATACTATGGAAGAAAGCATAATATATTATTTTTAGAGTTTCTATTGTCATAAACTTGGATATTTTTTTGAATATAAAAATCAGATATTTTGTTTTATTTGCTATGTATTCTATGTGTTTGTCCCACTTAAGATTTTGGTCAATTATGATGCCCAAGTATTTATAGTGTTCAACTCTTTTTAAATGTTTCCCATAAATTTGTATTTTTAGATTACTAGGAATACTGTTACTGTAACTTCCGCACGTCATGTAAACTGTTTTGTCAATGTTCAAGGAGAGTTTGTTTTGAACGAGCCACGTAGAGATTTTATCTAAATTATTATTTAGCTTTAATTCGACATCGCCCCAACTCTTCCCTGTTGCTATAACAGCTGTGTCATTCGCATATGACATTATGCTGTTCATGTCAGGCATGTTTAGTAGGAGATCATTCACGTAATATATAAATAATAATTTATATCATGAAATCTATAAACAGCGGAGATTTCCTTGCAATTGTCATTGCTTAATGTGATACGTGTGTTAACAATTTTAGTATTACCAGATTCAGTATCATATGTTTTTTGTGCTAAGCTCTTATTTACAAAAACCATTACACTATCATTTTGGTTAATTTTAGTTTCATTATAATAACTCACATATCCATCTAGTTCATATAATTTATAATTGACTTGTATGAAAGTTTCTGTGCAACTGACAATAGATGGTTCATTGATTAAACTTTCTAACAATACTTTTAATTTCTCAAAATTAGCATTCATACTTCTTATATTTATATGCATTGTTAATTCCTTTTTATTATTTATTGCTTATTAAGTATACCAATATTTCCGCACAATTTTTCTTTTAACATATTTTTCTTTATAGACTCTAAAAATTCAAAATAATCCATATTATTCTAATAGACATCACGAGTATTATGTCATATTTCTTGAAGACTGCTGTTGACTACATATCTGTTGTTGGTGCTGGTAGAAATCTCTTGATGGTAAAACAGGTGCCATTGGATAATCCGTCGAGTCGATGCACTTTTTTCATTTTGTTCTTAAGGATCTCACAAGATGTCTCGTCAGATGCCATATGTTCTACATTATATTTTTTCCATGTTTGGTGTTGCTGTATATACAATATACGCACCTTTTTATTTTATTTGAGCACTCATTGATTTTATGCTTATTTGAGCATTTCAAGCATGCAGGATCATTTTTGCAATCTTTATTATGTCCAAATTTACCACATGAATTGCAAGGTCTTATGTTTATATGGTCATACGCTCTGCAGTTTTGATAACCAATGAAAAACCTATTCTTTTTGTCTATTACCATTTTATATATTTCCGCTGGTACGTCCATTAACCCTTTACGACGCGATAGTAAGTATACTTACTACCTAACCTAAATCGGGATTTTGTGTATATAGTGCTTAAAATTAAAGTTTTACATGGGGTTTTTTGCTTTTTTAGCTGTCTGAGATGTCAATGAACATATACCAATACAAATTATACTTTTGTATTGCCATTTTTATTATAAAAAAAATTTTTTCTAATGGCAATTTTATCATAAAAAAATCGGCTTTGGAATTGCTGTTATACTTAGAATGATCAAAATGTATTTCTAGGGGGTTTTGGGGTCGCTAATTACGAATCTGAAGTCAAAATTTGAAAATCTACAAACCCAGTAACAATTTTGGCCAACAAATATCGTTTTAAAAAATGTGCGCCACAAAGGGTTAATATTGTGCTTAAATTGTTCATGTTGTTTTTATACATATGTAAAATTACCTTTCTCCATTGAATTGTTGAAATTTCTTACATTTTTGTCGTCTTCAATAGCTGTCATATCCATTTCGGTGTCTTTATCAAAACCTACTATTTTGATTTTTGGATTAAGCAATTCTTCTGTTTTTACTTCACATATAGATTGCAGCTTGTTCTTAATTATTTCTTCTGTTATTTTGACACTTTCGTTATCCATGCAGTTAATCATCATTAATTCATCTTTTTCCTTCATGTGTATGCTATTCGCCTGTATTCTTTTTTCATTTGTTAATTGTTTTGTAACACATTCCTTGAGAAAAATGTTTTTGTTTTCAGTTTTGTCAATTTTTTTAACTATGATTTTCGGAAGACGTTATGGCTGTGGTTTAAAGTTGGTGACAGTCTCAGCATATGTCTTTTTGCTTCCTCAAAGAGGAAGCTTTGTAACAGTGAAAAAAATTTTTCGGACAAAAAAGTATTAAAACCATATTTTCAGAATAGTGGCACAAAAATTTTTTTATTTTGAGAAAATTTTTTTTCCTGTTTGTGTGTGTGTGCGTGCCTGCGTGCGTGCGTGTGTGTGTGTGTGTGTGTGTGTGTGTGCAGAAGATATCTCAAGAACGAATCGGTCGATTTCGACGGGTCAAAGCTTATTCTCTTCGATTTTGATGCCGCTTTAAAATCCACAAACTATTTTGAAAATTTATCGAATTTCTTTCGTTTTATGATCAAAAAACGATTTTTAAATTTCAATTTTTCTCATTTTGCTTTCTCAAAGAGAAAGCTTTGTAACGGTGAAAATTTCCGAATCAAGGATTTTGATGAATTTCGATGTTTTTGCGATTCCTGAGTCAGAATAATAGGTTTTTAAAAAGTGTGCGTATGTATGTATGTATGTTTGTATCTATGTATGTACGAAACCAAATTTTGTCCTCGGTATAACTCTTGAACGAATGGACGGAATTAGATGAACTTTCTCATGCACCTTAGGTATGTCTTAACTTAGAATTGATCAAATTTTGGAGTCAAATGGATGACTTTAAGGTCCTATTAAAAAAAAAAAAAAACATTAATTAATTAAAGATGTGCCAAATGGAGACCAATATTCGTAAATTATATTCGATTTGTTTCTAAATTATGTCTTTTAAAACTACTCACGAGTTATTTTTGACTTAATGCGGATTTGAAAAAGTAGCAATTTTTTAGAAAAATTAAATAATTTTATCAATTATAAATAACTTTTTGGCATTACATCTCAAATGTAGACCGATATTCTCAACGTACATTCTATTTCCTTCTAAATTATGCATTTCAAAACTATTTAACAGACTTACTAGCAATTACTTTCTCAAAGAGAAAGCTTTTTTGACTCACAATTGAGAATTTGAAAAAGTAGCAACTTTATCGACAAATATAATAGTTATATGAATTGTAAATAACTTTTTAGGAATATTCTTGCAATACGCTAAATTCCCTCTCTATTTCTATCTTTTGCGACTATTTTGAAGTTATTTTTGAGTTGAAAGAACAGATTTGAAGATTTCATCAACTTAGACCAATATTATGCTTTTTTAATGAATCGAAAAATTTCTTTAGAGATTTCTATTGAATATATATAGAATATAAACACGAAAATTAAAATTTTTATGTCGAAGGAGATCGAATAGCCACTTTCTAATAAGAAATAAAAATTTATTTTATACGATAGGGTAAATTTTTTTCAATTTTTTGAAATGTATTTGAAAGGGTATTATATTACCTACATTTTCTTTTTTTTTAAATTTAAATATCTATCGTCCTTCATTTGTTACAAAGGTAAATGTGTAATTTTCTTCTATAATTTTTGTCTCAAAACCTATTCCATATTTTTACATGAAATTCGCATGAGTTATTAAGTATAAAAAGTACTTCTACCTCTAAAAATTTCAAGAGGTATTATCGATTTGTTAATGAGAAAAAAATTATTGAAGAAAAAAAAAATTGCATTTTCGCACAATAACTGGAGTAAAAATTAATAAATCTTTATGAAATTTCCCAGAGGGGTAGCTCTTTTGTACTTCTGAAGCCCTTTCGTTGGCCAAGTAAAAATGTTCATAAAATTCGAAGATAAGGGCCAAAATTTTAATTTTCGCAGCCGAAAAGTGGCTATACCAGACTTTTTTCCCCGCTCAATTGAAAGAGCGTCCAAAAATATCCCTATATATGAGTTTGAGCGAGATTTGAAGATAACAATTTTTTTCGACTCGAACGGCTCAAAATCAGTTTTTGCTCGCAATAAAGACCAAAATTTTAACTTTCGCAGCCTAAAAGTCGCTATACCTGACTATTTTTTCGTGCTCTACTGAGTGGATCAGGGTTTCGGCTCGTAGGACCAATAAGAAAGGAGCAAAATTCAAAAATTTTGTGATATAGCAAAACTAATACCGCCAATCGAAAGGGTGTTGAAAAATACCCCTATACACGGGGATTTCGAGCGTAAAATTTGTTTCGACTGGAATGATGACCAAAATCAGTTTTGGCTCGCCATAAGGACCAAAATTTTAATTTTCGCAGCCGAAAAGTGTCTATACCCGACTTTTCTTTCCCGCTCTATTGAATGGAACTGGTTTTAGGATCGCAGGGCCAGTAGGAAAGGAGTAAATTTCAAAAGTGTTGTGATATAGACAAACTAATGCCGCCAATCGAAAGGGCGTCGAAAAATACTCCTATATACGAGTTTGTGCGAGATTTTGAGAGTAAAATTTGTTTCGACTCGAACGACCCAAAATCAGTTTTTGCTCGCCATAAGAGCCAAAACTTTAATTTTCGTAGCGGGATTTTTCTTGCCTTGCCGGATTTTTCTGACGTAAAAATTTTTCATGATATTCGATCCTAAATCCCTGCATTGATAAGAAAATTATACTATTCAGGAGTACTCAGTTCAAATTTGAAGTCAATTCATCGGCAGGATCATCTGAAACCTTACGGACAGCGAGCCTATTTCATTAAAAACCATATTATGAGAAAATTAACTTTAAAGTTTTTATAACTCATAATGCATGAAAATATCCAAAATATGGCTCCCTTGTTACTGATATTGATTCTTATATTTATACTGGTTAATGAAAAAAGTTTGGCATTGACTTCTTTGCGTAGAATTTTATTTGTCTTGGTATTTATTGACCAAGAAAACAAAATCATCTTTTAGTTATTTCATAACATTTTGGCTATACATGCATTAATTCAAATATCTTAGATATACTTATCGTTTTTTTTTCGCCCTAGGTCAAAAGCTTTTATGAATGTCTTGTTGCCAGTGATCCCCCTAACCTCATCTGTCAAGCCCATGGTCCCATGCTAGTCTCAAAATGTGGCTGTCAATCAGTGTTTTTGCCTAGAAATCACTGAAACACATACAATATATTTTTTAATTTTTGGTTAAAAAAGACAATGGTATAAAAAAACTTAATAAATTTACTTTAATAAATAAAAGTAAAAAAGAAATTCGAAAAATGTAATATATACATAACAAGAAGAATAACAATAATAATTGCTTTGTTTAAATCAGTAGGTTAATTATAAGTTTATTATTAATTATACATTTTTTGGCTTTTCGCCTTTCCATACAAAATATATGTATATTTATGTAGATTTTGTACATAGTTTGCGTAAAAAATATTCATAAATATACATATTTTACTTATTTATTTAATATATCATGTACTACAGAATGTACAAAAACAAAAGCATATAATATATTGTATAAATATACTTACATAATTTAAAATGCACCTGCTGCATATGAATCATCGTATTCTGCTGTTCCTTTCTTTTTTTCCCAGGCTGAGCAAGGTTTACAGAAGCTATTTTTAATAACAACATCCAAAACCTTGCCAAATCTGTTGCCAATAGTACTGATGACTACTTGTAAGGAAGAAAAGCCATCTTCTTCCAAGAGCCGTCACCAGAAACGGTAAGTCTAGTATTTGGTGGTGTTAACTTGACTTCTTTTTTGACTGCTGTGTCCATGAACTCTTGAACCGCTTCTACACAAATATTTACAAGATACTCATTGATTTTATTATAAGCAGAATGAGCTCTTGGTGGTGATTAGTCCATGAGTCCATAGAAAGTTCATAGTCCAGTGTGACCGTGGCCAAGTGCACACATGGCAAGTACACTACTTCTATTAATTTCCCATGCATTATTCATGGGGCCAACTTTCTTGCAGGAATTTATTGCTGCAATTTGGCCACATCAGTCACACACTAAATTAATTTTAAATCCAAAACCTTGAAGGCTGGATTCGCTTATATGAACAGGTTCATCGCACTCATTACAACATAAAGCTCTTTCGAGCTCAGGAAACAGAATGCTGATGACGATTATTCTATTGTACGTGTTGCGGTGAGAAGATATTGATCTATCTCTCATCTTTCTAGCTAAAGTTGATGTTCTTCATCTCTTTCTGTCATTTTCCTTATTATGGATATTTCCTCCAAAAATTCTAACCCTTCTTGGTTCTTTCTCTTGAATATTTGTTGTCAGGATGAGTTTTACTAATTCTTCTTTTCAAATCTCGTTCATTCATTGAAGCCATTTTCTACCTTTCTTAAAAATCACTTCACTTAAAACACTATTTTTATATTTTAGCAAGCACACAACTCTATAAACACAATAATTAGGGCGTCAAATTAACAAACGAACCGCAAATACAAAAAAAAACCGCTGCCAATTCATACCCGTGGCTTCCTCAAACTTAATTTGCTTATTCCTTTAATGAATTTTTAATAACAAAATTTATAATTTTTGCAACAATTTATGACATAATTATAATTAAATTCAATTAATTATAATTAATTTTTAAATTATGTATAAAATATTAATAAAATAATAGGCCTGATTTTTTTTTAATTATGTGTGAAAAATAAATAAAATAATTGATTGTAATATTATCGTCAAAACCTTTTAAAATTCCTAAATAACCTTTACTTCAAATTATATTTTCTTTGTGAAATTGCACACATATGGTACTTATCTCTAGTAGTAATTTCGAAGGTCTGGAAATCTATCCGGGGATTGACGTCGCGGCGTGGCCTCGGTCGACGCCTCTCTCAATCTGACGAAGACGGCGGTTCGGGAACCTTTTCCAACTGGATCCTCTCAACGGGGGCTCGACTTGAGCACCCTATACCTCCTTGCCTCCTCTCGAACAGTCTCTGTGGAGGTGTGATTGAACGCCCCTTCCACATCCAAGAACGCTCTTACCATGATTTCCCCTTTCTCCAACTGCTCCTCTATGCGATATACCGCCGACTGTAGGGCAGTCTCCGTTGGTATCCTGTCCTATAAGCGTGTTGGTTGGGGTGTAAGGGCAGAACTGTCAGTACTCCATCCTGCAGGTATTTATCCACTATCCTCTCCAGTATCTTACAGACGAAGGAGGTCGGACTGATCGACCTAAAGTCTTTAATAGTCGTGTGAATAGGTTTCCTTGTTTTCGAAATGAAGACAATTCTTGTCCGTTTCCATGTACGTGGCACGTGTGCCAGGGCAATGATAGTCCTAAAGACTTTGACCAGGTACCCAATGAGTAATTTGATTCCTTCCTGCAGGAAGACCAGAAGCACCCCATCTACTCCCGGAGCCTTAGAGGGCTTGAAGTTACCTATGGCCCACCTGGTTTCGTCATGTGTGACTATACGAGCTGCTAGATCCCAGGCCGCCCTCCTCAGAGCTAGGGCCCGGAGAGGTCTAGCCTGGTTCTCAATGCTCGGATTGAAATCCGGAAAGTTTGCTTCGAGGACTAGCCGCAAGCAATCCTCCTCCGAAGCTGCATATTCGCCGTTTGGAAGCTGAATAGCTTCTAGCCAGACCTCCGGATTTTTCCCGAGGATGCAATTCAGCCTAGCTGCGTCAGGGTACGTCTCAATGTCCTCGTAGTAGCCCCTCCATCCTCTTTTCCTCTCCGCATTCGCTCCCTGACATAGGTGCGTCAGGCCTCCATTCATTCTACATTTATGATCTTAACCCGTTTATAGAGAGAACTATTCGTTCGAGTACCGTTTATAGGTTATACTCCTCATACATGCAAGCTTTTGCAATGGGGCAAGACTCACTCCTTCCCATTGGTTCGTGACTATGTCGATCTCTGGATTACCAGTGGTGTCCTACAAGCCCTTTCATCCGCCCGGGAAGGGGCCGAGACTCTTGCCTAGACCACGACAAGGTAGCAGTCCGGGAGATGGTCCCCTTACGGTGCTCGATCCGGACGTCCCACTGTTGCAACTCAAGCGCCCAAGAGGCCAGACATCCCACTGGCTCTCGTAAGTTCTGCAACCATCGCAGTGCGCTGTGATCGGTGATCGCGCGGAAGTTATATCATTCCAAGTACGGCCGCAGCTTTTTGATGTCCCGTACCAAGGCCAGACACTCCTTTTCGGTGGTAGAGTAGTAGCGCTCCATGCTAGTCAATAGTCGATTAGATATAAACGATGGGGTGTTCACCGTCCTCAAACTCCTGTGGGAGCACGGTTCCAATCGCTTCGTTACTAGCATCGCACTGAACTGTAAATTCTCTACCAAACTCTGGCCTTGCAAGAACTGGAGCTTTCGCTAGAATGAATTTCAACTTCTCGAAGGCTGTTTGCTACTCTGCACTCCACTGCGACACCTAGGTCTCTTTCAGTAAGAGGGGAATATTAATCTCTCTCTCTCTCTTTCTCGATAAATTTGGTGTACCAGCCGACCATCCTTAAGAATCGTCTCAGCTGCCTCTTAGTCGTCGGTGCCGGGTACTCGAGTATATACTCTATTCTCTCTGGGCTGAGCATCAGCCTTCCTTGATCTAACAGATATTCTAAATATCTAGCTCCCAAGTACCCGAACTCACTTCTTTCAGTTAATGGTTAACTGCGCATCCCGAATCTTCGTGAGTACGATTTCAAGCTATTCCTGGTGTTTCTCAAAGATCTCGGTACCTATAATAATGTTGTCAAGGTATCCAATTACGTGTGGTTCCATCTCCGGGCCGAACAGTGAGTCTATCAACCTTTGGAGCGTGGCCGGGGCGTTGGTCATCCCAAAGTGAATCCTTTTGAATTGCCACAGCTCAGAACCTGACATGGCGTACGCCGTGAACTTCCGGCTCTCCTGGTTGAGCGGCATCTGGAAGTAGGCATTATTAAGATCCACCTTCGAAATATATTTGGCGCGCTGTAATTTATCTAAGATCGTATCCACGTTCGGGATCGGATAAGCATCCTTCTTGCTCCTCCTGTTCAAGTCTCGAAAGTCGATACAGAATCGGAACTTCCCATCTGCCGTCTTCTGGATGACCGGCGCATGGCACCAGCCGCTCGCTGATCTCTCAGTAACCCCAGTCCGGTGCATTTCTCGAACTGCTTCTTGCGCAACATTGCCGGTGATCGGCGCCTAGGATGGTGGCGGATCGCGGTGTAATCGATTAACTCGATGTGATGTTGAGTGAGGTGGGTGGTTGGCAGGTAATCGGTAGCCGGCTTATGGACTAATCGATCCACGATCTCCTTCATTCTTTCTGCTTCGCTGGTTGTCATCTCTGACAGGCCGGCACAATCGGTCGTGATTACCGGGGTAAGGTCCTCGCTGTTAGTAGCATAGGGGTGCCACTCCCCCTGGTCTCCACACTTCCACTGCTTTGCTCAAAGACGCACCAGTAAATCCCCAAAGTCCATATCCAGGATAATGTCGTGGCTGATTTGCCCGACTGCTCGGAACTCCAATAGACCCAGGTGGTCATCCACATCGATCGAGATTTCAAGGGTGCCCTGGATCTTCATTGGGGTTCCTGACATCCCATTTACGTAGCCCGTCGTCTCTCGCAAGCGGGTTCGGTATTTATTCAAGAGTTGCGGATCAACGAGTGATATCGACTCACCCCCTACCATAACTCGAGTGAAGTTCCTATTATCCAAGACCGCGGCTTCTACGACTTCGTCCATCCCCATGACCTTTTTTAACCTCAACCTATTCTCCTGAAACGCGTTCTATCTCACACCTATACTCTTAATATTTTTAGTCGACCCCTGACCCCCCTCTTCAGGTAGCGGCGATGTTGATTCTATCCTGTTGAGAATGATGCTCTACAAGTGCTGGCTCTACCACCTCCCCCAGCATAATCTCAAGAGATTGCTTAATTTGGGTTAGCATGGAGCGATCATCCTCCTCCTCCGGATGTGTGGAGTTCCAACTCTCCAGAAGAATCTCCCAAACCGACTCTGTTTCCACTTCTGCTTCCTTCTCCGGCCCGCTATCCAAGTTGTTTTCGTCTTCACTGCTCGATGGCTCCAAGCTGATAATTTTGGTTTCACTTTTCCACGAAGACTTTGCATTAGGCATTGATTAGTGCACTTCTGTTCGGTGCCATTGCGCCCAGCTTCATTTCGTTTTCGAGGGCAGCCGGATCCCCAGTCCCCAACTCTCTCTTTCTTGAGGCGATTGCATCTGCCTCTCTCCCTTCTCCCCTTGGAGCCGTTACACAAAGCACCATCGTACCCCCTCTTGGAACCGTTACACCAAGTTCCAACTCTCTCTCTCTCTCTCGAAGCCGTTGCACCAAGCTTCATCTCTTCTCCCTTTGACTCTGTTACACAACCTTCCCATTTCTCTCCTCTCGGAACCGTTAAATCAGGCTCAAACTCTCTCTCATTCTGAGCCGCATTGACTCGATCACTGTCTTCTCTCGATCCGGATTCGACCTCATGTACCTCCATTCTCAATCCGCTTTCCTCACCCCGGACCCCGCTATGCACTGCACGGAAAGCAGGAGTCTCAGACAGCAGTTTGGGCACTCTCTCGATGTTTTACCTGCGATATTACAACCCTGGCACACCAAACCTCCAACTATCCCTTTGTGTGGTCATTCGAGCTAGGTGACCCGGCTGTTAGCACGAATAGCAGACACTCTTGGTGCATTCCAGTGCATTGTGCCCAACCAACTCACAAATGAAGCAGGGTTCTATGAACCCCACCCCCGTTGCCTGGCCCTACGCCCCTCTCCGGTGGCTAAGAATATGGCGCGGGTTGGTTGGATAAGGTAGGTGGCCATGGGGCTGCCCTGTTCGCCACTTCACCGGCCGATAATGGATTAGTCGGCCGTCGGGTGGGCTGATTCCGCTCTGCCCTCGCTGAAGCTCCCCCAGATGGCGCTGATGGCGCACGGTGGCGCACGGGTATCTATTACCGCCACATCCTCGTCCTCCCGCCTCTCATACTCGCATCCACAACGTTCGATGGCTTCAAATCTATGAATCTATTCTTTATGATTTTATCCCATAAATAATCTTGGTATTTCGGTCGTAGGTGTGAGAATGCCAGATTCCGTTGCTCCCTTAATGATGGGGGTCTGTTTAGATGGCCGATAATCCTCCTAACTTTGGTGACAAATGGAATCATTTTCTCTTTTAGACCCTGATAGCAGGACCTCAACTCTTCTATCACGTCGTCATGATGTAACTTCCTCACGAATCCCCACCTGAAGGCACGCTCGAACTTCTGAAAATCCCAAGTCGGTATCTCGTCCTGCTAGACTTAGTACCAGACCTCAGCCTCCTTGATGAGCATTTCAATTAGGCATGGTAACAGTTCCGAGTCCGGAATTCCAGTAGCTTGTTTGCACGGCTTCAGACGTACCAAAAAGTTGTTTCGGGAAACCCTTCTCGTCCCCTGAATATCTAATTCAACAACTCTTCATCGTTTTGATTGCCTGAAAATTCGTTCCTTCGGTCCTCACGAATGAGCCGTCGGAGCTTTCAATCCCCCCGGTGCACTCGACTCTGATAACGGCATGTCGGCGGGAGGTCATCATCCGAGATGTCTTGGCCTCTGCTCCCGGAAGTCTACTCATAATCGACTCGAAGAAACCGGGGACGGAGCTATTGGCGCTTCCGAATCAGAGCTCCACCCCCCGACTTGCTAGACAGTGGAATTCGCTTTGGTCCCCTGGGAGTGACAGCTGCAGGAGAGTGAATTGGTTCATGACCGATTCTAATTAAACCTCCTCGGTGCAGCACAAACTTCTCGCCGATTTGTTTCCGCCATTCCGCCGGAGCTTCCACATTACGGAAGCCTGGTGTGATGGATGTTCGGGTCCGATACCAATCTTCTTTCGTCCCTGTTGGTTACCGTACTCAGTCTTCGCCCCCAGGATCTCGATGGTAAAGCGGTCCCTCCAAGGAGAGTCTACGTCTCGGAGGATCGAATCGTAGGTTTGATATGAATATCGCCACTGGCCCATGTGATCGTAGCGGCAACTCGAATTGAGATGTCCCCGATCCTGGTAGGCCGGAACCATACCACCGTCTCGACGCGCGGCTCGTATTCTCTCGAGCTGACATCCTCGGAATTGTCCCCACATTGGTTGATACTGGTGGCGTCTGATACATATATGTGGGAACTGTGGATACCCGAAGACTCTCCATTTCTGACTGCCATTCGGCCGTTTGACTTGGCGCTGTTCCGAGGCCCGTAGTACCGACCTGCAGCACCCCGAGAGCTTCCTCCCTCTGATAGGCGGCATACTCAGCTCCTCGTCTTCTTGATTGTTTTTTGGCTCAGCAGTGTCTTCCGAGCCTCTTTGGCCCAACACCAGTTCCTTATCGTATGGCGGGACGGCTTCTAATACCTCATCCATCTCTGGATACCAAGGGACATCGGTAGCCCCCACCATGCGAAGACATGCTCTGAACAGACTCTCGGCTTTCGCGCGAGGACACCCCCGGACGTTCAACCCCAATTCTCGGAGATTCTGCTCTAATTGTTCAGCGAAATGACGCATTATGTTGTGGAATTGAGCTCGGTATCCGCAATGCTCGTTGAATCCCTCATCCGCAGACGGCACTCTATCAAGTCGGCGGGCATGTTCGAGGCCATGGCGCAAGGGAAAGAGAACTAGACCAGAGCATCGAAGGGACGATTTAGATGGGAGATTTTAAATCTCAGATTTCACCTAAAATCAACTCAACCCTCTCCAGTCTATCACTCTCGATAATCACAGTTCTTCTATTCCTAGAAAGAAAAAGACAAAGATCTCGACCCACCTTGTTAATGTACCGTATATACGGAGAGAGATTGTTACGTTTTCTTGAAACCACCGAAATAACTCAACCCACTCCCTACTTCCTGTTACCTAACAAAAAACTCGACCCTTTCTTCTTTTTCTTGATATCTGGAAAGATAAAACTCAACCCTTACACCCCCGTTCACTTCCCTTCTCCGACAAATCCGGCCATTTGTTCATCTAAAAAAAAATTTATCCGCAAATTAGCGAGCTTTTCTCAAGGATCAGGCTGATTCCCTTGTTACTACTCACTCAGCATTCGATCACGTTCAATACTCACTACCTACCACCACAACTTTCGGAACAGTCATAAGTATTCCCTCGAAAATTTTCAATACCGTCGTTGTTGCTGTCTTCAGAATAAGTTGGGAGCCATTTGTAACGTAGTGCTCGAATATACCCGTCAACTGAGTGCCCCTTACCAAGGGTGGCTCAGACAGAAGCACTACGATACTGATTTCCGCTACAAAACTCTTCTTTCCACCTGTAACAGAATCACACCGTGGTTAGAGGCTCCGCTCTCGAGCAGGGGGTCGAGAAGTACAACACAACCACAACTCTTGAACCACCAACGTTGTGACCGTGAATACTCACTGACTATCCACGGCGACAATAATCGTGCTCAAAGTACTTGATAGGACACGCACACAGGGAAGCAAACACACTCTCTAAATAAATATCACACTTAATTTGATAGCGGCTTCGATGGCGGATTAGATGGCGGCTTCCGCCATTTGCTTTACTGCCGCTAACGTCTCCAAACTCCTTTGCTGGCTGCTCACTGCGGTCCACCCATAAAGGGATCTAAATGGTTCGCTGCAAAAGAAAAGAAAATATAAGAGAACAATCTCAATACTCAACTTGGTTCGTTCCCCGTTTGCCCCTAGAGTAGCCCTGGAGTGATCCACGGAACGTTTCTGCTGACTCACGACTTCCCGGTACCTCAACTTGACCCTATAACGCACGCTACAAATAACTCGACCCACGATACATTACAACTTCTACGACACAAGAAAAGGACTTCATCTTGACCACTATTCCTCTTACCATAACCTTACTTCCTGCTATTTGCAACTACTTACTCTACGATCCTCGTTGAACGAACAAATCACACACTAATATCTTTAGTGTCAACGATTCAATTCGAGTCGACTGGTCTGGTTCATGGTTGATGATTAAGAGAGCGATGCTTCTCTGATCCGCGACGCTCATACCCTCACTTTGGATCCCATCCCTAGGACAATTACTATAATGATTGGCTCTAATCCCACTTTGATCCCTATTACTATCCAATTAACATGACTTGCATGCAGTTAGAGTAGCGATAGGTCCATTAGGGGCTACATTGGCACTCACTTCGCGCGAAACTCAAATCCTTAATTACGGCGTTGCGCGCGGCCTCTCCAGTCTGAGTTGGCTCCTGCTGACTTTTCTCTTCTCGCCGGGGAGGCGAGAGGGGGTCTCACTAGCCCATCCTGGTTCCCGCCGTGCTGCCGCGCGGCTGCCCATAGCTATTCCCTCTCCGTGTCTCCCTCTATCCTATGCTAGTGTGCCGCGCCACTACTCTCTCTCTCCCTCCTACACCCACGTCGAACGCGCTACATCGCTACGATTCTCTCTCACTCTCCACACTCTCAATCTATCCTACTATGTGCGCCGTGCTATAATTTCTTCTCCCTAGTATGACTATGCGGCGCGCTGTACTGCGGCTGCGATGCTCTCTCTCTCCCACTATCTTCCGTCCGCGCTGCTACCACTACTTTCCCTCTCCTTCCCGTATGTCTATACTGTGCGCACTGGCCGGCTGCGATTCTCTCCCTCTTTCACTCCGTCTCGTGCGCGGCGTCGGTGCGCGCGCGTCAGTCCTCTGCCTGCCGTGCGTCCCGCTACTCTCGTGCTCCCCCTCCGTAGCACGTCCGTGGGCGCCGCTCATTGAGTCGCTTGACTCCTAGAGCACCCACCCCCATCCCTTGCGCGCCTCTACCTCTCTCTCGCGCTCGGTGATCGCCGCTCAACCCGGCCTGCTCCCGTTTGTGTATGTGCGCGAGTGCGCCGCCTGCTCGGCATCCTCAGCGTCGCTGATTCCAACATGGCGGCAATCGCGGAACACCTGCTGATGCCGAGGAGGCGCTGCTTGTGACTCCATCATAATGGTAATGAATCTATTGTTTATCTTTTTTTTTAATTATACAAAATGATGAATACAGAAGTACAGAAGGTAGATAGATAACCAAAAATTTATAGAATGACTGCTGTGCCAATGGCTGTTGCTGACACGCATACGCAGCTTATATATTCTCAGGATCGTATATTGAGTTATCAGAAATGCTGTTTCCATCACTTTTAATAGGAGCGGAGATCTCAGTCGCAGGTTCCGTTCGCTTAGCCTCAGGTTCATATTGCAATATTATAAACGAAAACTTTAAAATTGTGACAGTAACTGTTTCGTTTAAAATATTGCAATATGAACTTGAGACTAAGCGAACAGAACCTGCGACTGAGATCTCGGCTCCTATTAAAAGAGGTGGAAATAGCATTTCTGATAACTCAATATACGATCCTAAGAATGTGTGAGCCGCATATGCGTGTCAGCAACAGCCATTGGCACAGAAGTCATTCTATAAATTTTTGGTTATATATCTACCTTCTGTACTTCTATATCCATAATTTTGTATAATTTAAAAATAAGATAATAGATTCATTACCATTTATAGAATGATTGAAACTACTTGGTAAAAGATTATTGCTCGCATAAGAAGAAACTTTACTGTTTTAAAACGATCAAGTAATCAATATAAACTTATGAAAAATAACTTTTCAACAAAACATGAAACTTATTGTTAAAATATTCCATTCAAAATTATTTAAATTGAATTTCTTATAAATAATCAAACCCAATGCTACATATATGCTGAGGTTACGTCCCGCATGTCCAAGATAAAATTTCCGCTATTGCGTTTGGCGTCAACGAGGTAACTAGATGAAGAAGTTAAACTGCGATGGTTCCTTGCTCTATTCAATGATCACATGCCATCTGGTAGCGTATCATGACGACACATTCGATTACCACCTTATATCTTCACTGCACGCACCTGCGCAGCACATTGGGAAGCGAAGCTTTCGAAAGCAGTGCTGTCGATCCTAAATCTAGCGAAAAAAAATCAACGCACGAGTTAACCTCTTTTCGAAGCGGCCACTGAGCTGACCTCTTTTCGAAGTGGCTTCTGAGTTGACCTCTTTTCGAAGCGTCTTCTGAGTTGACCCCTTTTCGAAGTGGGTTTTGAGTTCACCCCTTTTCGAAGCGGCCGCTGAGTTGATTCCTTTTCGAAGCGGTTTTTCTTAATTGTTCTATGTCAACGTGTTGTAAATGTATTATTTCATATCAGTATATTTTTGAACATGTTTTGAAAATCATTTGCGTTTTGAATCGCTTCTTCAAGGGGCTTTTGGAGATTATGCGAAGTAGCATAATGCTTTGTAAAGTCACCCACATAATCCATAGATCCTTTACCGTATCCAGTAGCAGAGAACAACCATTTTATCAAGGAGATTCGATACAAAGTTTCGTAGTCATAAGCGATGACAGAAAACATGATTCAGTGTTTTCATTTTCTAGCAATAAAAAATCATTACTTACGTAAATGAAAATTGTTTTAATTTAATAAAAAAGTTACTCTTGTATCAGACGACACCGCTAGTCATTTTAAAAATTGCTTTCAATTACATAAATTAAAACGAGCGCCATATGACATAAAATGGTTGTTCTCCGCTGCACGAAAAAGGAGCTGTGAATGGTGATGGTGGATTTACAAAGTATTATGCTACTTCGCATAATCTTCAGAAGCCCCATAAAGAAGCTATTCAAAACGCAAATGATCTTGTAAAACATGTTAAAAAATGTATTGATGCAATTAAAATAATACATTTACAAGATGTTGACGTAGAATAATTTAGAAAAGCAAAAAATATTGATTAACTAACAACCCAAAACTATCCTGGAATCCAAAAAACTCATATGTGGATTGAAGACACGTGTAATAATAAATGACATTATGTATAATGTGATAATTGGTCGATCTGACGGAGGTAATGGAAAAGAAATCAACACTTAGATATCAAGTTACATGTAGCAACGTTTTGTTGGCTCGGTTTGCCAACCTCTTCCGGCTGTATTTATTAACAAAAGATAAATTACAAAAATTATAATAATAAATAATTTAAACTTTCAAAACGCGTTAATAACCACAATTCGTACCTTGTTAATATCTTGTGTTACATAGTACACTAATTGTCAAAGTAAGCGAATACAACAAAGTCACGCAGTCTTTATAGTCTAAAATGACAGAGTATTGGAACATAAGTTTGTAAACAAGACACAGATACATATAAAGTAGAAACTAGAAATACATATGATCAGTTTAAAAACCTCAATAAGGGAAAATACGAAGCATTTAAAAATGTAACGTCTTCTTTCTTGTTTATATTATTGATATTACATTTGATGTACAACATTTCTGATAATAATCGTTTCTTATAATTAGGTTCATAATCTAAAATTTTCGCGTTATCCGAGTCAAAATTATGCTGAAACTTAGTTTTGTGTGTCGTAATCAATGCATCTGGATTTTTATTATTTCGATGTTTGGTAATTCTAGTCTTAAACGTGCGTTTGGTTTCGCCTACATATGATGCGGGACACGATTTACAATAGTATATTACGCACCTAAGGAGGAAAAAACTTTGACAGTCCATAGCTCGTGTAAATTGACACCCGAGCCGAAGGCGAGCCAATGGGCTGGCTAATTTTTCTCCCGTGGTGCGTATACTATTTTTCGTCATACCCGGGACGAAAATACCGCATTCCCGTTTTTGCGCCGGGAGGGAATGTGGTACTTTCGGCCAGGGTATGGCGTAAAAGAACTTATAAACTACGTTAGTCCAATCCCACTTTTCAGTAACGTCTTTACCTGATTTTATCACGGAATTAAAACTTTTTTTGACTAAGGGTAAGACCCGAAAGCTATAAGATTTAAGTATTGTTGCTATTTTTTTCAAATTGATCTTTAATCGGTAACAAAATATGAGAGACATATGTTTCTTGTTGATACACATAATAGTATCGTCTACATACCGGAAATAGAATAATGGTTGAACATCGTGGTTTTCTTTTAAAATTTTTAAACAGTTAGTCTCTAAGTCATCCATCACAATGTCTGCAAATAGTGGGGAAATGGAAGAACCCATCTGTGTACCGTCGATTTCTCTATAGAAGTTTTTGTCAAAGGAGAAAAAAGTATTAGAAAATAAAAGTTTTGTGGATGTGACAATTTCATTGAACGGAATATTGCATCATTTATGTATAGAGTAAAATCTTCTGTCTAAACTATCTAATATTAACTGGAGTGGTATGTTTGTAAATAAAGAAATGACATCTAAAGAAATTAATATGTAATCGTCAGGGATGATGACTGATTTTAATTTTTGCTTTAACTCAAAGCTGTTATTTATATGAGATGCTGGAATTTTGACAGAAGACTGTCGACCAAAGTTAACTTAGTTAACGAATAGTTAGCTATTGGGAGTGCGACTTCACATTCATCTCAATAAAGGACAGTGTTGTTCAGCAAAAACGGCTGATCATTGACTAACGGAAGTTAAAACAAAACAAAAGAAAAACAGAGGTAGTCATAAAAATAAAAAATATAGAAAAATAAAAATCAAAAAATAAAAAACAGTTATTGCTTGCAAGTGCGAGTGTGTATATGTATAAACAAATGTACAACAATCCGTTTATATTGATTATCATTAACTACCATTGTAAAACATGCAAATTTTATTGTATTTTTTTTTCTCTTTCTATGGGCAAAACTACAATGCCCGACACACATGGTTTAATAGGTCCTACCACAAAAAAAATCATTAAAAAAGAATGTTTTTTTTTTTATTTTTATCCAAATATGATGCAGGGGTGAAAGAGGGTGCTGAACTGAGTAAAAGGTTGTTAGGTTACTCGAAAGCATAAAAAACTCGTGAAATGGCAGCACTTTGAAGGTGACCTTGAAAAATTAAATTTTAAAATTAATATTTTGTAAAAAAATTTTTAACATTGCCAACCGAGTGCAATATTTTAGTGCAAACAAGAAATGAATAAATACGTGTCAAATCATTATTAGAGGAGAATACACGGATAGAATTTTTCAGGAAAAATTACCGTGAAATTCACGGCAATCAGGGAACTCCGAATTCTCTGGGAATTTTTACTGTTGTCACGATAATTTTTGCTAACCTTCCCTACAAATTTTCTCTAAGTGCAAAGGAACATTTGTAAGGAAGGCTAGCAAAAATTACCGTGACAACGGTAAAAATTCCCAGAGACTTCGATTGTTCTCTGATTGCCGTGAATTTCACGGTAATTTTTCCTGAAAAATTCTATCCGTGTAGCAATAATTTTATTCCAAAATGATTGGTGAGGTAGACATACTCTGGTTGTTCAATTTGAGATGAATTAGGTCGTAAATAAAGTGTATTTATCGTGATGAAGATAACTATTTTCACAAAATGTCAATATTCTAGAAATTAAATATTATCACTACTAACAATTATTGATAAATCACTGGAATCTTTTTTGTTTCTCAACCGATTATAGTTTTGAAAGTTTCATTTTTTTCTTAAGTAATTTCATGGGGACTTGCCGAAGGAAAAATTTAAAATTATTCAAAACTCAGAAAAGTTTGGAACGACTGAGCCCCACACACAGGGATTCGAGACCCGCATGCCCACCCGATGGTGCGTTAATGCATTCTCCAACTCCACGGATAAAGAAACAAAAAAAGTTATGTTTCTCCATCATGATGACGCTGAAGACACGTTTTTTGTATGTAGTAGATGGTCGGATAAAAGAATCTAATTAGAGCACGTGATATGGTGGCTAACATCTGACACCGTAGTAAGTGCGATGATTAGAAAGAAAGAAAATTGGGACGTATGCGCAGACTTCGTAAAAAGCGTTCTGCGAGAGAAAAAAGCCGACGAATACCTTGTAAACTACAGTAGAAAGGGGCGCGAGATAACTGTAGCATATTAAACGCAGGTAAACAAAACATGAAAAGCACAGCATAGAGAGTTGATAAAAGTAGGAAGATTCCCGTAGCAGAATTGGGGACTGAAGACACCGCACTGAAGTAATCCGAATAGGCTGCCGGCGCGGGGAAACAAGTCCAGGATATGGAGGTGGAAGTTTAGTGGGTATTCTCCCTCCAGGCTCGTCAACCTCATCGTAGGCGAAAAGGCTGGAGAGACTGAGCCCCACATACAGGGATGTGAGACCTGTATGCCCCCCTATAGTGCGTTGATGCATTCTCCAACTCCACGAGAAAAAAATATGTTTCTGCATTGCAAATTTTTTAGTTAGAATTTTTCATTTTAACATTGTAACAATATTGCTACAATGTTATATACAATATTGCTACAAGGTTATGCAATATTGGCGAATTTCAGTTTTATACAAATTGAAAAAGACACCTATGCGTACAAAGATTCCCACTTTCGGACCTATCATCCGGATGGTACACCCCAAAGGGACATTTTTATCGGTGTAAGTTTTCTTTTTTCAATTAAAAAAATGACTTTCACTAATATTGTATAACCTTGCAGCAATATTACACATAACATTGTAGCAATATTGTTAGAATGTTACAATAAAATGAAAAATTCGAACTAAAAAATTTGCAATGGAGAAACGAAAATCATGGGTTTGCACCAATATTGCCTCAGGGTACATGTTTATTAACCTTGAAGGAATATTCGCGAAAATGCCGAAAATGTCAAAGCAACATTGAGGCCATATTGCTACAATATTCAATGTTATATGGGTTAAGCTACTTCTTCAATGGTTGAACTATGTTTCAAAGATAATAGGAAAATAAGAGTTTTAATTATATTTTCATGCAGCTATATGCAATAAATTAAAAATTTTGTATTTTATAAAGAAAGATGATTTCTATGTTGGTTAAAGATTATTTCGGAAAAGTAGGCGGTTGTGATGAATTATGCATATATTTCTATTTTTAACTTGATCTGAATATCAAATGCCTGTTAATAAATAAAAAGCAATTTAGAAAATGGTTGTACTTGATAAAACGACGTGTATTTATCATATTTAATGTGGCAAGAGAATAGATAGGTACATATAAAGTGATGGGTACATGCTTGAATGCGATTATTGCTGTAAACTTACAAAATAACAAAAAAAATAACAAAAAATTTGAAACTTCCCATAGCTGTATCTGACAGGAAGCCCATTAGTCTAAAATCCTTTACATAGCCTGTTTTTAGGGGAGAGCGGGGAAAAATGAGTACTTTTGAGGCATTATGAACACTTTTCTTCCAGAAAAAAAATTGGATTTTTTTCCAAAAAAGCAAATTGCTAATATAATTTTCAATACTTTGAGATTCACCAGGTGAACGCTCAATTTCTTATATAATATAGAAAATTCACAGCAATAAAGTAATATTTTGCGTTTTGACAAATCGTAAAGTGTTCATTTTGCCTCTTATATACGGGAAGGAATTTTGGATATACCTCTGAAACAATTTTAACACAACATATTATTTTCACTGACTTTTGTTAAAATTGTTTTTACTAATTACAACTAAGCAACTAACAATTGCACTCCGAATTCTCCAATCTACATTTCCGGCGCTTATCATACCTAGATTATGTTTACACAGCAAAACAAACTCCTCTCAAAAGTTCCCTATTGTCAAAAGTTTATAAATTATTCAATATGCCATCAATTTGAAAAAAAAAAAAAAAAAAAAAACAACAAAAGGGCACGACACAGGAAGACTTAAAATTTCTATTAGAACAGTCTTAAAGTGTTCCGAAAAAATTATTTTTTAAATGTGTCGTAAAGTTGAACGTGATAAGAACCCGTTTTCTCGTGCTGTGACAGAGGTATTTTTTGTCTATAAAATCCATTTTCAATGTGCTTTTTCGTACCATTTTCGTGTTCGGCGGGTATTTTTATTGGGATTAAAAAAGAATTTTCTATGCTGTAGGTAGTTTTTTTTTTATATTTCAAATGTTTATAATGCTCGTGTCTACCATGTCCAGCTCTCTCCTATGATAAAGGATGTCCTCTGTCCAAGTTTCATGAAAATCCAGGAGTCGTACTTCTTGGTCCCTCCTTGCTAGTTCATGTTAAATACACTTTATTTGTAATACATTGACTATCTCTATCCTTTTAAATAAATAAATCACATTTCAACTATGGTTTCTTTAAATTTTACGTAACCTTTTCATTTAGCACTGCTTTGACGCGGAAGTCGTGTTCGAACCACCTTAAAAACATAATGTCTTAAGGATTTTTTATTTTTATTAATTTAAGATATTATAAAAATTTTCTACGAAAGTATGCAACAAAGCAAGTATTTTTGTCTTCGTATTCTAAAAAATAATTGCACCACTCTCTCCCCATCTCTCTTAACAACTGACAGGCTCTCCATAATGAAATTTAATAAGAGATCAAATATGTTTTTATAGCAATCAATACATCCTTTTAAAAAAGTAATGTTTAAAAGATTTTTTATTCTTAACAGTTTCGGTTAATATAACTTTCTACGAAAGTATACGATAAGGCAAGTATATTTGTTTTTGTATTCTGAAAACTATAAATATGCAAATTTATTCTTTTAAATATCCGTATGATCTGGCATATGATCGAATCCATTTCAAATTGAACAGCCAGAGTATGCCTCATTTTGGAATTAAAGTATTTCTGTTCTCTCTCTCTCGCTCCCACTCTCTCTTTCCTCCTCTCCACCCTCTCTCCCTCTCATCCTCTCTCTCGTTCCCTCTCTTGCACACTCGCTTAGCCGTAAACGTGCTTTTGCTGGTGCGTATGCAATATTCGTAGGTGAACCTTTCATGCACCGCGGGGGCAACTGAATACGCGGCATCAGCAGCGTCGGCGGCGATGGCGGTGGCAGTTGGCTATATGGCAACGCTTAGTGGCGCCAGAGGGCGGTCGACTAGCGAAACAAGCTCTGGGGGTCGAGCCGCGAGCGAGCCATCAGTCGCGAGGGAACCGTGCCACCGCACAGCCGAGTGTTTGCGCGCGCCAGTTCGCGGAGCAGCTCGTCTACAAGTGAGTGTGCGCGCACGGAGTTTAGTGTTACGTGTATCCCTAGGCAAGAATGAGCCGCAACCTTTCCGTGTGTGTGTGCGCGCACCAATTGTGAGGCCGAGATTTTCCTTCTCCGTGGAGAGAAGATTTTGTGTCTGTGTCTGCACGCAGAACGCACACCAGTGCTGGAGCAGTTTTCATGTGTATCGAGCTTTTCAGGAAAAATGCGGTAATTGCTATTTTCTCAGCCTCTTACGTTGTTTTTTTATTCATTAACAACGATATCAATCATCAACAGTGAAAGTGATGCCGTCTTGCAATATTTTATTTTCCTTTATTCTTTACAATTTCTCAGATCTCAATTTTTGAGTTTATATTTTCACTTTTCATTAATAATAATTAAGGCGAAAGTGAAAATATATTTAGAAGTATTGTCTCATATCGAAGTTTAATTTTGTTTATCAAAGTGTTTATTGATTTTGTTTCCTATAGTTGCTTCTTTATATAATGGTGGTAACAGTGTAACATCCTCAAAAGTCACGTTTTGTAAGAGGTGACTGCTCTGAAAATGTGAAGTTTCTAGTTTTCGTGAAAAAAATACGTTAGGAAAACATAAAAACCCCTGTTTTTATCAGGGATACTGAATCATGGGAAAGGGATATAAAAACGGGGTTTCATTGCACTTTGAAGATTTAATCCTTCAATCATAAGCAACTTACATTACTTGTTATTCATATTTTTTCAATTTATAATTTCACCTGTATTAACTGATAGGTTGGGGGTAGTATGTAGGTAGTCCCCCGGATCTATCAAGTAGATTTTTTTTATATATTATGTATCCCACTGAATCTAAATTTGTAACGTACTATACGGTTCAATTACGCAATGATTATTCATCAACAATTAAACTGCTACGAAAAGTTCAGTACGAGAGATACATATTTTTTTAAAGAATACGAATTTGTTTCTTTGAATAATAATAAATCTAATTTGTTTTTAAAATTTGAAAAAATTTATAGAACCTTAGATAGCGTAAATAAAAACCACGGCTCATGCTTAGCACGGTTTTGTTTCCACGTTGCTCCGTTAGTTATTTTACATTGTTTTAATTTAAATAATGCCAATTTAAAAAGTAATGGAATGAAAAGATATTTTGTCCATATCTTTTTGTTTTCGCCATTTTTATTTCAATTTTTAATTTAAACGCAACATTATGAATCTATTTGAAATCTTTAAGTTATTATTGACATAGTATCTGATCGTATAAAGACGGTGACTCCACCGTCAAATTTGGTTACATTAATAAAGTTTGTTTACAATCGTTTGTTCACATGTTATACTGTAAAAACGATATCACATAATGATATGACTCATAAAGTATAAAAAAAATGTTATTCATCGAAATTTCAATATTGCAAAAGTAGATATCGCCAATTAAAAAAAGTTCAATAAACAATATGAATCTTTTTTATTTTTTATTTGATTCAAAATTGGGGCCCATTGTGTTCCTTATGCAATTTCATACCGAGTCAATGATATCAAAATTGAAAAATTTTCAAAATCTGCAAAGATACAATTATTATTCGTTTATAAAAACCATACAAGAACCTATAAACAAGTGGATGCATCTTTGCAGGTTTTGAAAATTCTTCAATTTTGATATCGTTGACTCCCTATGAAATTGCACAACGAACAAAATGAGCCCTTCCAATTATGAATCGGATCACAAATAAAAAAGATTTACATTGATTGTTGAACTTTTTTTTAATTGGCGATATCTACTTTTGCAATATTGAAATTTTGCTGAAAACATTTTTTGTTACTTCATGAGCCATATTATTACGTGACATTGTTATTTACATTATAACATGTAAACAAACGATTGTAAACAAATTTTATGGATGTGACCATTTCTCGCGGTGAAGCCACTTTAATCTTACAAAGAAACAGAGCAACGTGGGAACGGAACAGAGTGAAGCATGAGATGTGGTTTTTGCAAAACCAATGACAAAGCTCTAAGTAGTTGCACAAAACATAGTTTTATACATTTATTCAGCGATTATCTTCCAAGTTTATGATCAGCAAATTTTCGGTAAAAATTTTTTAATTACTGAAAAATGTTAAGTAGACGTCAACGAACAGGAGTCAAAATTTTGAATATTTTGGCCGACGTTTCGAGAGTTTTATTTGTACTTTCCTCATCAGGGCTTGAAAGATCAAAATTTAAGGAGGTTCAGTCATCACATCAAAATGCAGGGAATAATTTAGAATTTTTATATATTGTTCTTTAATTTGAAAGAAGATTACATGAATTTTTTCAGTATTTTTTATAAGCCATTTTTTCGAGAAAAAAATTTTTGAAAATCGAGTTTTTAGCATAGTCTCTTATGGGAGAGTGAGGTTATGTGACCTTTGAACATAAAAATCACTTATAAAAAAAGCAGAAATACAGTTAAAAAACCTTCATTTTAATAGAAAAATAAACAAAGAATAAAAACGCAGAGGCATCTTGGTCGCTTATAAGGCATTTGGGAAAGAAGTAGGTGAAGACGTAAACAAAACGCCGAGTTCGTTGGCTGCGCGAGGGGGTGCGCGGTGAGCGGGGAGCGCCCGCGGGGAAAGAGGGGAGGTCCCTAGCCTCACCCCGCAGCATGACACCCCTGAACCTCCTTAACACATAATGCGTTAACGTCAAGGTTTTCAATACTATAATTTGGACAGTATTATAGTATCGAAAACCTTGACGTTAACGCATTATGTGTTAAATTTTGATCTTTCAAGCCCTGATGAGGAGAGTACAAATAAAACTCTCGAAACGTCGGCCAAAATATTCAAAATTTTGACTCCCGTTCATTGACGTCTACTTACCATTATTCAATAATTAACAATATGAACACTCACTTCTTAACAATTTTTTAATTACGCTGCACATGACAAGGATTAAACAATTAAAGCCGTATTAAAAAAAAGTAAAATGGATACTACTGCAATTACTTGAAATTTAAAGATGGATAATAGTACATTATGAAACAAGGGAGTAAAGTCGCAGATTATTTTCGCGGGGAGTTCACAGCCTTCGCTTCGCTTCCCTCGCTTGGGCAGAGATCACCTATGGGAATAATCAACTTTACTCCCGTGATGCATACTTTATTCCCAGCTCCACTGTGGCCCATTTGTAGACTTGAAAAGTTATTTTGTATTTATGTGTTACAATTTTGTTAGTTTTAACCAAATTCATCATAAATGTAAAAAATTAGACTATGTTATTATTATATATATGCGTGAATAAAGTAAAAGAGGGAATCAGACACCACTTTTTCCCCGCTTTTCAGGCTCTAAAGTAGCCATTATAGTGGAGATAGGAATAAAATAGATTTCTTTAGGTAGTTTTAATTACGGCAAAAAATGGAATACTGTTGTTACTGTTGTTATTAAAGTCTAAAGTATTTGGATATCTAAAATACACTTCACCTTTTCCATAAGTTTCAATACTTATTTTATGCGCAGTAATAAAAATTTATTTTATTTTCCTTTGTAAATATAAAGTTAAATTCATACTACTTTATTTAACATTAGAAAAATAGATTGAACTTTTGGCAAGAATATATTATTATTGTACATAATTTATTAACCCATTCAATAATACAGTAATAAATAATATTATCTTATCGATATCTTCCAATTTTCTGCTTTCTCTAAATAAAAAGGAACTAATAGAGATCTGTTTCGACTAGACAACATCGTTTGGTGGAAACATAAAATGTTTCTACTTTGTATTCTTTTATAGACGTTGATGATTCTCAAACTAAGTCCTAAAGTAAAGGAAATAAAAAGAAAATTTTCAGTTTAGGTCCTAGTTTATAACCTTCTAGTTGATGTTTTGTATGCTTTAAGAGCGAGTTTAGTGCCATGTTTACAATGATTTATAAAAATGATAGTAAGATTCACTTGTTTTAGAACCGTAGGTTAAAGTCAAATCGCATGAAGCAGGATTTGACATGAACGTGCGAAGGGCAAGAACTCAAATCCTGCGCCCTGTGATATTGGCAAGCTTTACTACAGGTATGCTCTTTCATAAAAGTGACTTACAAGAAGAGTGCATAACCATTGGGAAACGGATCTTAACTGGGCTTTCAGAATCGATTTTTCGTACCTAACCATGACTCCCAGTACAAGTAATTAGTTCTCATAGGCCTTTTTTCTCGGAATATGGGCAATCTAATTTTAAAAAGGAGTTATTTTTTTGAAAAATGATGTCTCTTCTATTGACTGTTACATTGAAAAGATTATAAAAATAGGCAGCAATAGCTAAAATTTCAGCTCGGCTTCGTTGAAAAATATCGATTTTTTAGGAAATTATAAGCAATCAACGATAGCGTAAGGAAGTGGTTAAAAATTCGTCTTCATTTTAAGCGATTTAATGCATCGCATTTTTAACCGCTTCCTCACGCTAGCATTGATTGCTTATAATTTCCTGAAAAATCCATATTTCTCAACAAGTCAGAGCTTACATTTTAGCTTTTGCTATCTATTTCTATAATCTTTTTTTGCTCGTTCCTGTACGATGGATACTTGCAATGTAACGGTCAATAGAAGAGGCACCATTTTTCAACAAAATAAGGCATTTTCAAGATTAAATTGTCTGTATCTCGAGAAAAAAACCCAGTAACAACTAATTACTGGTACTGGATGGAAGCCATTTTTAGGTACGAAAAATCGATTCTCAAAGCTCAGTTAAGATCCGTTTCCCAAAGCTTGCGCACTCTCCTTGTTAGTATTGTGCGAATCAAGAGCCTCGAAGAAGCTGCAAAACTCGCAGGACGCGTGAGTTTGCTCACTTTCCATTGGGCCCCGCGGCCGCCACCCGATAAACACTATCTAAAGAAACCCGCTTTGCCTACATTCCGAAAAGGCACCAATCAGAAAATTTAACGTCAGTGATCTGGCGATTGCCTCGCATCTCTTACTGGGCGTGTAATAGATTCTCACATTAACTGGTGGATGTGGAAGTCCTAGTGGGAGAGCCAACATCGCTGCTCAATCGTTTTATAGTGAGATAAGTTACCATTGCCTTCCCACTCTCAGCCTCTGTACACTACACACTCGACTATACTATACTAATGTATATTATAAAAATTGTTGTTTTGGTCAATTCTGACCAGATCCGTTGGGAGCAGGAAAGAAAATAGACTACGATGATAAGTAGTTGCAACGTTTCGTCGACGGGTTTGTCGACCTCTTCAGGCTTTATTAAAAAAAATATATAATAATATAATTAACAGAACGAGCTCACGCTAGTCTTAATTTACGATGGTTGAAAAAATTTTAAAAAATGCGAAACGAATTACCTAAGTTATCGCACAGCGATTCGTCGAGTAATGTGAAAGTACATAGCAACATGACTTATATATATATATATATATATATATATATATATATATATATATATATATATATATATATATATATATATATATATATATATATATATATATATATATATATATATATATATATATATATATATATATATATATATATATATATATATATATATATATATATATATATATATATATATATATATATATATATATATATATATATATATATATATATATATATATATATATATATATATATATATATATATATATATATATATATATATATATATATATATATATATATATATATATATATATATATATATATATATATATATATTGTCTTCCTACCAAAACGTAAACAATAACAAATTTTGAATTAAATCGAGAATATACTTTACTTTTTATGTAACAGCTTAAAGATAGATTTGTATTCTCTACTGAGATTCTGTGTATCTTCTTTTTTGTTTATTGTATTTGGTGTACTGTTAATAAATAACATTTCAGAAATAAGTCTTTTATTATAGTTATTTTCAATATCTCTAATTGTTACTGCTTCAAAATCAAATTCATGATTATATTCATTTTTATGTATATTGACAACCAACTCGTCATTATTATTCTTGCGATGTTCGGCAATTCGTTTATTTAGGGCACGTTTTGTCTCGCTTATGTACCGTGCATTGCAATCTTTACAAGGGAACTCATAAACCACATTCGTTTGCTCGAGTTTGTTGGTTTTATCTTTGCCAAGAACAACTAGTTTTGAGAATTTATTAACTATATTTGGGATCGTTACCTGCTCCCAACGGATCTCGTCAGAATTTACCAAAACAACAATTTTTACATTTGACAATGGGGAGTAAAATTGTGAATACAATTACAAACTTAAATGTATATTATAATTATAATGCATATCGTCTAGCGGCTTATAACACTTCTCGTGATCATTTTAGGTCCTCGCTGAAGCCAAGGTTTTCTAGACGTATTTTGAACTGTTGAAACCAAATTTCGAGGGTGCTCGCCCAAAAAACTTGACGGCAAAAAGTTATAAATAAATTAATTGTTTAAAAGGCTATATCTCTGTATCTGAGTATCGTAGAAGGCTAAACCTTGATACAAAATTTTTATTTTTGAAATTAGCGACTTTTCCATCCTCCTACTTATTTAGCTAAATTCAATAATTTTCAAGGTACGACCGATCAAAGATTTTTCACGTGCTTGTGACATAAGTACAGCGCGTACAATACTCGCTCGCCATATCAGGATTTTGATCGGGCGTACCTCGAAAAATATTGAATTAGCTAAATAATTAGGATAAAAAGTTGCTAATTTCAAAAATAATAATTTAGAATCAAGAATCAGTCTTCTACAATACTTAGATTCAGAGATAAAGCCTTTTATATAATTCATTTGTTTATGATTTTTTACTGTAAAACTAGACGACTAGAAAACCTTGGCTCCAATGGGGACCTAAAATGGCCACGAGAAGTGTTATGGGCCGCTAGACTAATAGGGTCTGCGGCGATAATGTCTTATTTAAATTTTAATTGACGAGAGATGAATGTTTATAATGTTTATCACATTAATGTATATTAATAGGCAGTTTTCTAATAGTGTAACTAAAAACTGACCAGTTGTTTCGTGTTTTCTCTAATTTTAATATCTTTGAAATACTTAAGAACAAGCTTGTGTCGATTGGTGCGGAACTCATTCTATTTTTTAGACCATTATTAAATAGTCAATGAATATGGAAAAAGCATTTAATTGTAAAATATAAATGCTGAAGAAAAGTGTTTAGTTTTAGCATTCCCAGCAAAACAAGTTATTTATTAGGAAAATAATGGAATCGATTTTCACCAGGGAAAATATGCACGAGTTTCTAAAATTTATATAATTGATTTATGTTACCCGCGAGTCTTGTGAATAATATTTTATTTTTAGTATTATTCAAAAACGGAATAATCATACTATTAAGCAATAATCTAGTCATGTAAAGAACCAAAGATTGGGAAACTGATTGTGCGGATCAGCATAGCTATACAGCGATACAGCGATACAGATTTTTTTGCGTTTCCGCTTGTCTCCACTTGACTCTACTATAGAATAGTATGCAGTCACTTCCTAAAAAAACGCACATTCTCACTTGCATAATCTAGATTTCTAAAAGTATATGTGGCTAACACGTTTTTGGCAGGAATGGGCAAGCAAGTAGTTATCATACTATAGTCCTATTGGTGGTGGAATATACCTTCTTTAATATTTAGAAGGGAATTTTAAAAGTGCTACAGAATTTTTCAACATCTTGGAAGTGTTTGTGGCAGAATCAACTTTGTGAATTCTTAGCAAAAAGTTTGCTGACTTGTGGCAGAAGCTCGCAATTCCAGCACTAGTCAACTCTATTCGTGCTAATGATATAAAACAAAAGGGGAAAAAAGTGGACAAAAAAAATTTTTAATTTTCGAATTTTAAAGATTAATGGTTCCGAGAACTGGGCTGGGAAGTCCTTGTTATTATTTATCTGTCTTATCTGTGTCTATACAATCACATCATCATAATAGTTCATATTCAGTTCGAGCCTACAAAAAATTCATGAACCTTATAATAAACAATAGTTATTCTACTGTGACATTCTCGGCTTTTCCCGGACATTGGCTGTGTATTGTCTTCCTAGATCAATTGTAAACCAACATTTCATATTTTGGTATCCAATGGTTATTAGCGAGGTGTTCGAAGACTAGTTGCTTTTTCATAGACTTCCGTTACCTACACTAGTATCTTTTGGATCCACTCAGAGATGGAGCCACTTTCAACTGAGCACATCACGAAATAAAATGATGATCGATATAAGTATTCAATTCCCCCACACTTCAAGAAGGAATTTGTTTTCACTTTCATCAACTAAGAAATCATACAACCTACTAATAAGATTCAACCGATATCCCACGATCGTAAAAAGGACATAGTAATGGGTAAAAAGTTGCCAAGCAACTGTTTCCTTGAGGAGCAAAAAAAAAAACCGCTGCCAATTCATTGGCACCTTAAACTTAATTTTTTTATTTTACAAATTTTTTTAGTTCCAAAACTCTAAAAACGAATATTTTCATAAAAATAATTGTGCAATCTATATGAAATTTTTTATATGTACTCCATAACATGAGCTAGATAGCCTATAAATTTAAATTTTGCTTGTCCAATCGTTTTCAAGAAAATGAGATTTGAAAAATTTAAAAAAAACAAATTTAACCTCAAATATCTTAGAATCTTATGAACAGCTTTTCTTGGTCAACGAAAAGGATCCAGAAGTTTAAAAGAGCGAACCCTGTACGAAATTTCATAAAGATTTATTGATTTTTACTCCTGCTACCGTGCGACAATGAAAACGCATTTTTTTTCTTCAAAAATTTTTCTCAGGAATATCTCGAAAAATAATCCAGCAATCTTAACGAAATTTTGCACATATACTCTTTACAGTGTGCGCTAGACAGCCTATAAATTTCAATTTGATTTGTCGAATCGTTTTCAAGAAAAAGCTATTTGAAAAATTAAAAAAAAAAATTTAACCTCAAATATCTTCGAAGTTTATAAACATTTTTACTTGGCCAACGAAAGGGCTTCAGAAGTATAAAAATCGAAATTTCATAAAGATTTATTCATTTTTACTCCAGTTATCGTGCGACAATGAAAATGCAATTTTTTTCTCCCATCATTTTTTTCTCGTTAACAAATCGATAAAACCTCTTGAAATTTTTAGAGGTAGAAGTACTTTTTATATTTAATAACTGGTACAAATTTCGTATAAAAATATGGAATAGTTTTTGAGATAAAAATTATAGAAGAAAATGACACATTTATCTTCATAACAAATGAAGGAATAGATATTTAAATTTTTTAAAAGAGGAAATGTAGGTAATTTAATGCCCTTTCAAATGCAATTCAAAAAATTGAAAAAAATTTACCCTATCATATAAAAAAATCAGACAAATTTAAATTTCAAAATTGTTTTTTGATCATGAAACAAAAGAAATTCGATAAATTTTCAAAATCGTTTGTGAATTTTAAAGCGGTATCAAAATCGATGAGATAAAGCTTTGTCCGTCGAAATCGACCGATTCGTTCTATATCTTCTGTACACACATACACGCACATGCACACACGCGCACGCACGCACGCACGCACGCACCCACACCCATACTCGCACCCACACACCCATACACACACACACACATACACACACGCACACACACACACACACATACACCCACACACACACACAGGAATAACATTTTCTCAGAATCGAAAAATTTTTATGCCACTATTCTTAAAACATGTTTTTAATACTTTTTTATCCGAAAAAATTTTTTCACCGTTACAAAGCTTCCGCTTTGAGGAAGCAAAATATTAAGAGGATGTTCTAAGGGGTAGTAGGCATGACAGCCAACTTTTTTTTCGCGGAATCTTGTGTAAGAAATTCATGCAGTGTTCTGCTGTTATGAAAATGCTTCGACTGCATGTGTATGCAAGATGAAAGATTCCTTCTTATCAACTTCCTCATTAGTCTTTTTTGCCTTGTTCTTTTATATTGTTTTCGTACTTCTTCTTACTTGAGGTTTTGCCAATCCTCTCATCACAAAGTATTATTTACTATCAAAAACCTTTAAAATATAGATATGTAATGTTTAAACAGTAATTTAGCAGAGTAGCTAGACGGGGTTAGTACGCTGATGGAACATCGCTCTTGAAAAGGTGTTGAGTAGGTAACTTTAAGATTTTTTTGCTGTTAAAGTTGATGGAATGTGACATTTATACCTAAAATATATTTGCTTACATCATACTGATAGCGGAGTCAATGTAGCAAACCTGTTTCTCTGTACAAAGCAACAATTTGACTAAAGTATCGGCTCTAAAATTTTACGTTATCAAATAAAGGTATGATATCTTAAGCGAATGTGAAAAAGATGAGTATATGTTACTCTATCTTTTTCATATTTACACAGCTGCTGGTCCATATTCAAATGTGAGTAATTACTCGTATTCTATAATTAATAGTCTCTGCATAAAGATGTAGCATAACATTTTAATGTACAATGTTACTTTTTTAATTAATTCTGATATTTACGGCGCTTACTAATATTAGAGATAATTCGGACATTTTTAAATTCTTCTAACATATTATAAATTCAAATAATATATTGTAGACCTGAAGAGAGTAATGAAAATTGATACCGAAAAACCGTAATAGTTTTAATCAATAAATTTAGTCAGAGTTTGATAAATGAAACACATTTTTTAACTGCTAAGGTTTATATTTCAGTAGTATACTTACAAGTACTTATTTTAAAACCTTTAATAAAAATCGATATTTCGAAACTCAAATAAGTGTGATATATGTCGTTTTTTAATGTTTTATGAATATTCATTTATGAATCAGTATTTTTTAAATCATAGGTTTTTAATTTAAAATGTCTAAGTTGATATTAAATGCTGTAATGTACTGTCATACTTGCAAATTTTTAAGTATAATTATTATAGAAGTAATATTATTCAAAAACCAACTTCAAAGTGTAAAATCTTAAAAACTATTTACATCACTAATTTATCAGAAACACCTAATTTGGTTGTTATTTTTGTATCATAAATAAGCTGGAAATCCTTCACTAAAAATTAAGACATTAATATATATCACAAATTAATAAAAATAGGTGTATTTCTTTAATTATCACATCGCCTACTGATGTGTAGAAAATATCAAAATCTTTCATTTTTCATATCTAAAAAAATAATTTAGTTAAAATGAAAGTCGGACTTCTAACAAGCAAATTTATTAATGGTTCTATCATGACACGATATAGAACCATTAATAAATCTGTTCGCTATAAGTCCGACTTTCATTTTAACTAAATAACTAACTGCCAACGATAAAAAAACTAATGGTCACATTTTAATAAATTTTACACATGTATAGCTTGTACCATACGCTAATAACTCGCTGTCAATTTCAAGTGAATAAATTTAATAATTCTCGAGAAATTGTAATTTGAAAAAAATATTTAAACCACAAATATCTCGGAAATTTATGGATGAATATTTCTGTCCAGCTAAGTAATCCAAGGGTTGCACAAATACTACCTCTTCAGAAAATTACAAGAGATTATAGTGCATTTTACTTTACTTATGGTTAACCATAGAAAATCAAGTTTTTTCACAAACTATATATGGGTAAATGTCCAGAACTTTTGACTATTGTGAAATAGTTTTTTTAAATCATTTATTGTTGCTATTAGCGTGGCCTGCGAAGCACATAAACGAGACTGCGGGTAAAATCTTCTTTTTCCACGCCGTCTCGTTTATATGCTTCGCAGGCCGTGCTAATAGCAGCAAAAAATAATTTAAAAAGAGTATTTCACAATAGTCAAAAGTTCTGAAAATATACACATATAGGTAGGTCTATATATGAAGTATAAACAAAACATTTGTCATCGAAATATCTCCTTTCTTAAATTTATTCAATTAAGGCCATGTGAAACCGTGAATTTCAATATTTTTTAAATCAACATTTAAACGTTTATTTGGAAAAAGACGAACGTCAAGTGCTCCGTACACGTAAACACTATATTCAGATTTTTTTTGGGTGATTCTTTTCGTATTTTCGTGAGATATCCATGTTTGAAAAGTAGCTTAATTGCAGATTCCTACTTACCGACAGTATGGTTTTTATTTAATTAAATAAATTCTCATCATTTTTTTGGAAAAACACGGACGTCAAGCGCTCCGTATATGTTAATACTATACTCAAATTTTTTTTGGACGATTCTATTGGTATTTTCATGAGATATCCATGTTTGGAAATTATGTCGGTATTTCACATCACCTTAATAACGCAATTCCCCGTAAGGATATTAGTGGTAGAACTATGTAAATATTATTATTTAAATTGGTAATTTTTTACAATACATTAGTATAAAATTTTGTATATAATATTCATGAGTATATGTTATATGTTATATCACTGTCATATGTTATATGACAGTGATATGTTATATATAACTTATATAACATATCATATATATACCTTAAGCGTGTAAAATTTGTTTGTTTTTTTCTCATTAGTGATCGCTTTTCCAGCTCAAAACCCGTGAATCTTACATATACGTCTACATAGGTATTTAAGTCCTTTATCACGACAAAAAATTGAGCAAAAAGAACATGACATTTTCGAGAAAAAAGCATTTTTCTAAAAAGTGCATTTTTCAGTAAAGAGTGCATAACTCGTGCATTTTTTATTATTATTTTTTTTTTTTTTAATAACATAAAGAACGTGAAAGAGGGCTCAAAACTGAGTAAAATTATGTGTTACATGCTTAAAAGCTTAAAAAAGTGGTGAATCAGTAGCAGCTTGAAAATTATATTGAAAAATTTTTTTTCTAAGTAAGAATTTTCTCGGAATTTTTCGGCATCGCTCAACGCATAAAATTTTGATGCAACAAAAAAAATAAAAAAATAGGTGTCAAATCATTTTTGGAGAAGAACATAAATACTTTAAGGTGATTCTCCTCGGAATCCCTAGTCAAACCAGTGATAAATGAAGAGGTTACCTACAATTTTGAAAAACCATAAGGTAAAATACCTAATACTTGGACACTTTTGGAACTCATTTTTAAACGAACGATGATTTTAGAACTAATAACGCAAATTATTCATACTTTCAACGTCTTACCATTAATTTAGGGCTAATTTTACTAATTTGTGCAAAGAAAAAGACTAAGATGTTTTTTTTATTCAAAAATAAAGTTCGAAAAAATGTAAACAAGACCGCAGTACTCGGACGTTCTTTGTCGAGTTGGATGCAATACTCGGGTATCGGTTTGATGCAGTACTCGGGCATATGTTTTTAAATGTATCCGACTACTGTTTTATACGAATTGAGTGAAATGTTCAGTCGGACAAAAATTTGCCTGTACCTTCTTCTGAAACATAACTCGATAAACTTTTAATTGATTTTGTGATGATTATAAGGTCTGAATTAATTCAAGATCGATTTGACTACGTAACTAATATTATAATGAATACAAATGAACCATTTTTTTAATCAAATTTAAAGAATAATAGTGGTTTTTTTACTGCTGTCCGAGTACTGGTGCAAATTTTCTCTTTGTCCGGGTATTGGGTATTTTACCTTAGTTGTAATCTGATTTATTTATTTAAAATGATAGAGATAGTCAATGGATTATAAATAAAGTGTTTTCTTCAATAACTTTTCTCACGAAAATCTCGAAAAATAATCCAGCAATCTTAATGAAATTTTGTACATATATTCTTCACAGTGTGAGGTAGACAGCCTATAAATATTAATTTGATTTGTCGAATCGTTTTCAAGAAAATGCTATTTGAAAAATTTAAATAAAAATTTAACCTCAAATATCTTCAAATTTTATGAACATTTTTACTTGGCCAATGAAAGGGCTTCAGAAGTATAAAAGAGCTACCCCTCTGCGAAATTTATAAAGATGTACTGATTTTTACTCCAGTTATTGTGCGACAACGAAAATGCAATTTTTTTCTTCAATAATTTGTTTCTCGTTAACAAATCAATAAAACCTCTAGGAATTTTTAGAGGTAGAAGTACTTTTATACTTAATAACTGGTACAAATTTCGTATAATAGTATATTGTGTGCCAAGGGCGTAAAGTGGGTCTTTTTAGACCGAATGTGGGGTTGCAGGAGGAGTTGAAGGTGAGCTAGCACGAGCCGAAGGCGAGTGCGTTTGCGAACCGAAGACGAGTGCTGCAACCACACGAGGTCAAAAAACCCATTTAGCCATTCGTGCACACTATATTTTTTGTACCGCAAGTATAGATTTTTGCATTTTTTCAAAATATGGATGATTTCGATGATTTTCTTAAACAATCTTTAAAACTCCATTCAAAAACGATAGCGGGCGCTTTTCGATTTTTTACTGCCCGCTACTGCGAGCAGCGGGCGCATTTCGATTTTTACCGCTCGCTAGCAGCGGGCGCTTTTCAGTTTTTACGGCCCGCTACTGCGAGCAGCGAGCGCTTTTCGATTTTCACCGCCCGCTATGGCGAGCAGCGGGCGCTTTTCAGTTTTTACCGCCCGCTGGTTGACAAGCAGTTGCTTTCGGCTCTATTAATAGGTTCAAAAAACGCGAAAATCGTGCTTGCGGTACAAAAAAATATGAAATAGTTTCTAAGATAAAAATTATAGAAGAAAATAACACATTGACCTTCATAACAAATGAAGCACGATAGATATTTAAATTTCTAAAAAAGGAAAATGTAGGTAATTTAATGCCATTTCAAATTCATTTAAAACAATTCAAAAAAATTTATCCTCTCATACAAAACAATGAGAAAAATTGAAATTTCAAAATCGTTTCTTGATTACAAAACAAAAGAAATTCGACAAATCTTTAAAATCGTTTGTGGATTTTAAAGTGGCATCAAAATCGATGAGAATAAGCTTTGTTCTGTCGAAATCGACCGATTCGTTCTCGAGATACCTTCTGTAGGGGAGAAGTGGCTTGGTTGGCGTCGCGGTTTCGATGGCGCATCTGATTATTAGAATTATTATTCAGATTTTCGGCATGAAAGCTAGTTTTTCTTAATTAAAAATACAAAATTAATAAACACACACAAAACCATTAATATTGGAGCCTATTCTGATAAAATATTAAGACAAGTATTTTTGAGTCACTTTTCATGTAATTAGTATCATGTTCGAAATTGATCAATTGACAAATCTGAAATGCTATGATAATAAAAACAAATACGCCATAACATAGTTTAATTTATTTACTCTCATATAGTAAAACTCGATTATTAAATTTATTTATTTATAATTAGGAAATAAGTTGAAATAATAAAAAAGTCCGGAGCGGCTTGATTGGCGCAGGCATGAAAATACACCGCCTAGCTTTTATTTATCAAAATGAGTGCATTCTTATATTCTCTTGTTATAATGTTTACGCATTAAGTGCATTATTTGATATTTTTACTCGCGCAGCAAGTGTGTATAAAGTAATATCGTTCTTGAGAAAATATTTTGAGGGTATGATTATTTAGATGGGCAAGATTGCAAAAAAACTACAACCAGTGGGACCAAAGATAAGTTGAAAAGTGCTATAAATGATGTTAAAGATGGAAAGTCTATTCGGGCAAGTGCAGCACATTAGTTTGCGCAAGAGATCTAAAGCTATATACGTGTGTGCCAATCAATCCGCAAGCGGCAGGTTGAATGGCGCAAATTTTTTTTTAATAAATCGTTTATATTCAATAAATTGTAAATGCTATGCTGTAAAAAAGTTTTTAGTTTGATACATTAGATATCTGGCTATCTTCACGTATAGTTCATTTTATGTTTTAACTATTTTTTCATTTAAATAATCAAGGACAAAGGTTAGGTGCGCCAATCATGCCGCTTCTTCTCTACACACACACACATAATACACACACACTCACACACACACACACACACTCATACACACTCGCACACACATACACACGGACATGCGCACGCACGCACACACACACGCTCACACACATACACACACGCGCACACATATACACACACACCCGCCCACACACACACACACGCACTCACCCACCCACACCCACACACCCACCCACCCACACACACACACACACAAACACACACACACACACATCCATACAGACATTTTTCAAAAACCATGTATTTTGATTCCTAACACCTCGGAACACAATTATAACATGTTTTTACAACAACTCAAAAATTTACTATCACAAAGCTTCCTCTAGGTGGAAGCAAAAGAATGGATAAATCCTATTTTCTATGCTTATCGATGATTTTTAATGAAAACAATTTCTGATTTGGAACACACCCTTGCTTTTTCATAAAAATATTTTCACCAAGAATCATTCACATATATTTATAATAAACGTCGATATTGTAACAGTTACAATGATATTTGAATGAGCGGGTGTAGTGCCGCGAAAGTTAGCCGATAAACAGTTAGGTAGTGCTTTTCGTAGTTTTTTGCGATCATAGGTCTGACACCGCATGTAATATGTGCTCTAGGTGGTCGGGGTAGCCGATGACGGTGTCTAGGTGGCGCGCTCTGTAATTTTTTGTCTAGGTGTCAGAACGTATTCAATTATACGTGCCTTAGGTATTCCGGGTAGCCGATGAGAGAGTCAAGGTGGTGCGCACCGTAGGTTTTTGCCTCTAGGCGTTGGAAATCACCGAATGCGTAGTCTAGGTGTTCAGGGTGGCCGATGACGGAGTCTAGGTGGTACGCTCCGTAGCTTTTTTCATCTAGATGTCAGAATGCATTCAATGCGTGGTCTAGGTATTCGGGGTAGCCGATGATGGAGTCTAGATGGTGCGCTCTGGTCTGAGTGGTCCGTAGCTTTTTGCATCTAGGTGTGAGAATGAATTCAATGCGTGGTCTAAACGGCCGGGTAGCTGATGACGGTACATTGATGCGTTCCGTTATTTTCATTGTTTATACCATGTTTTCGATGCGTTCGAACACGTAGAGCCAAAATGTACGGAGCGCATCACCTATAGATTCCATTATCAGCCACCCCAAAGAATCAACCAACCAAGCCAACCACGCGTTTGATGAGTTCCAAAACCTACAGAAAAAAAACTGCGGAGCGCACCACCTAGACATCATCATCGACTACCCTGAATAACTGGACCACCTATTAGATGCGTCCTGATATCTAAACGCAAAAAACTACGGAGCGCGCCACCTAGACCACGCATTCGACGTGTTGCAACAACAAGTCGAAATAAACTACCTAGCGCACCACCTAGACATCGTCATCGACCTCCCCGAACACCTACATAACGCATTCGATGATTTCCAACACCTAAAATCAAAATACTACGGAGCGCTCCACCTAGACCACGCATTCGATGATTTCCAACACCTAAAATCAAAATACTACGGTGCGCACCACCTAGACTCCATTATTGAGGCAGTGATATTATTAAAAATACTATATTTCAAAGAATACTATACTAGTACTATAACAGTTACAAGATATACATTTATGGGGAAATGTTTATATTGTAATTGTTACAATATAACAGTTTGTATGTACAATTTCGCCATAATTAAAAATACGTATGTTAAAATTTACAATATATGATAAATATGATAAATATAATCTCATCGTTTTCTTTGTGAATAAAACTTTTAATTAAAAAAAACATTTAATTCTGTATTTTTAAAAAAGTATATGTAAACAACGATAATTAACTATTGTAAATAATGAGGTTATGAAGTATAATTAAATTGGTCATCAGGGAAATATAACTTGTCAATTCAAGGCTTGATAAAAAAAGCGTCACCATCCTGATTGGGCTTTGATCAAGAAGCTTGATCAAGGCCTGATTTCAAGTAAGGCTGGACTGATTTCATTTCCGCTCGGGCTATTAAAATGCAAAAATAGTTCAAAAAATGAAAAAAAAATTAATTTTTTGAAATTTAAAGTCAGCCATAAAAATTACTATGTTGTTTAGCAAAAATTATTATAATTTCGATATGTCACACCGTTCCTATAAAATATAGTAATTTTTCTTACATTTTATAATAAAATTTATTAGAACATTTTTCTCCGTGTACGTTCATACACACGGAAATGTTTTAGTATCCGTAGGTACTGTATTTCGTCTCCAAATGACTTAAAACATGTTATTACCTAGTTTTGTGAAAACTTTTTTGAGAACAAACTTAGTGGAAAAACAACTAAAAACAGCGGTTGTTAACTTTTTTAATCATTCTTTGTTCAACTTTATTAATTGTAAGATTAGAAGAAACACAGGCACACAAAAAACGATTAAAAATGACTGCAGGACCATATCTATAAGTATTGTGATGCACTGAAACCGAATCGAAAGTTAGAATTGCTCTATTACACCCAGTTTTTTTTAATTTGCCAAAAAGCCACCCTTAAATACAGAAAATCTCACTGTAGGAGGGCAAAGCATTTAAAATAATTGTACAAAGAGAATGGAATTTACTGCAGGATCATATCTATATGTATTTTGACGAATTGACTCCGAATTCGATGTCGGAATTACTCTAGCTCCCTCCCGTATTTTACATCGTGCAAAATAAACTTAAAATGCAGAAAATTTATTTTCGAAGATAAATAGAACTTCATCATTGATTTGTGTGATAATTTTTTCGTTTTTGAGCAGAGTACCGATTTTAATACCATCGAAATCGAAAATACCTTCTTTCAGTTTAGCATCAATTATTTTCGGAATCTTTTCTTCTAAATATCCAAAATAGTCGCCATCTTTATTCAAAGCTTTGATAAACTATTTCATGAGATCAAGTTTGATATGAAGAGGTGGAAGTGGAATATTTGAAGGATCGACTAAAGGTTCTTGACCCTAAATGAAATTCTGATCTCCTTTCCCACATATTCTCTTTATAGTGATTCTAGATCACGCTAACATTGTGTAGCATCGCATATCCATCATATTTGCAGCCCTAAATCCGTAACACTCTTTAGTAACAGGTTTCATCTAATCAGCAACTTCGAATTCACCACAGAAACAAAAAAAAATACAACAGTGCTTCTATAACACTCGTGTATCCTTGTAGTAGTATCATATTCTACGGAAACCAAGGTCTCCACTAATGTAAGACTGTGGTGGCTTGATAACAATGTCGTCTCGTAACGTACTTATTACTTGTGCCTGTAACCAAGGGACCTCCATGTGGTGACGATGGGCAACAGAAGAATCTGAGAGACTTCATGGGTTTACGATATTCATGCCGTCATGGCAGGCATAAGCAATGCGTGCTTCACGATGCAGTCACTCGGAATCCTAGTAGAACCATAATGTCGAGAAGATTGCTATTTCTGTATGACCAAGACAGTAGATTTTAATACAACTAATAAATATAAAATCTCTATGCATGTACAAAATATATATGAAATCTGTAGTTCAAGAACCCATAGATATTGACAACTCTCTTACTGAAGAGAAAATGCAAGTTCATGAAAGCTCCAAAGAGGAAAGGGAAAGTGATAATGAAGATGATGGATATGTACCAGCAGGTAAGAATAAGGCTCTCGAAACTTTCAATCAAAAGAAGTTGGATGGTCTCATAAGAAATTTGAGATTATCTAGAGATGGAGCTGAGTATCTAGCCGCAGCATTGAAAGAAAAACTCATCGTCAACAAAAGCCAAAGCTTTCATATATCACAATAGAGAAGAAGAATTTCGAAAATTCTACGTTGAGGAAGTTTGATTGGCATTATTCAGACGAAAAAGCATGATTGGACGAAGGAACATGTTTGCACCTATTCCGATGGCCCTCTCAACGAAGCTTAGAAAAACGTACGAGAATTTAGAAATAGTATTGAAGGAAATAAAGTACTCAGAACACCAATAGAAAGTTTGCGGCGATCTTAAGATTTGAATACTGATTCTTGGACAACAAATCAGGATTCACAAAAAATCCTTGTTTCGTATGTCTACAGCATAGTAGAGGTAGACAGAATTACTATGAATAGAAAATATGGCCAAGGAGAACAGATTTGAATTCCATCCAGGATTGAAAACCTTCAGGTGATCCTTCAAATATTCCTGTTTCCACCTCTCCATTTCAAACATTGTCAAATAAAACAGTTCGTCAAAGCTTTGAACAAAGATGGCGACTGTTTTGGATATTACGAACTGTTTTGAGTATTTGGATATTCAGAGACCAAAAAATTATCTCGAAAATGAATGATACTGAAAGCACAGCATGGCTAAGTTTCAAGAAAGTTGCTTAGAATTTCGAGATAAGAGTGAGGATTACAAGAATCTAGCTGATGAATTGTTGGAAAACTTCAAACAGTTGAGTAATCTCCCATTTTGACTACTTTTCGAAGAACATCGGAAATTACAGCAAATAACAGGGTAAATATCAAGGAAGATGGGATGTTAATATGATGGCTGATTTTTGTTGCATAGATTGTTAGCAACTAAAAGATTTCGTTACAAAAGGAAAAAGAAGTAAAGGAAACATGATTTTTTTATCTGGGATTGGTGTTTACATCTTAGAGTATCATCATCTCTTTACGCGTATCAAATGTTTCAAGTTGTATTTATCTTCGGGAAGGAATTTTCTGCATTTTAGGGTTATTTTGCACAATGTTAAAATATGAAAGATTATATAGTGATTCCGACATCGAATTCGGATTTAGCACGTAAAAATAGATACTCATATGGTTCTGCAGTAACTTCCATTCTATTTTTATAATTGATTTAAATATTATATATCCAAATACATACCCCCTATACAGAGATTTTCGGTATTTAAGGGCGGTTTTTTGGCAAATTAAAAAAAAAACCGGAATTGGAGCAATTCTATCTTTGGATTTAGATTCAGCACATCGAAATACATGTAGATATGGTCATGCAGTCGTGTTCAGTCGGTTCTCCCAATTATACTTAATGCCCTCTTAACCCTTTAACGCTCAGATGTGCAGAATTTTTACATTAACTTCAACGTTGCCATTTAAAGAAAAAAGGTGGACAAGGATCTAAAACTCCATATAGTAGTACTGTTTTTTGGGTCGCTCTGTCGATAGTCAGAATTTCCAAAAAATTACTCTAAATCCCTTATTTTTTCAAAAATACTTAAAAAACGCTATTTTTGAGTACGATTTTTTTAAATCAGATTTTTTACTGTCTTAGGCAATTTCTAACTTATCAGAAATGTGTTCACGAGACTTTTATTTCAAAAATGTGAATTGAGAAGTTTTGGTTTTTATTGTTTTCTAATTCAAAATGGCGTCTGAACGCTTAAAATTTTTTGAAATCGAGAAAATTGCTCCAATTTCGGATTTGCCAAGTTATTTCGTAGCATAGTCATACAAAATAAGTTATTTTGAGTTTTATGTCACCAATTTCAATTCGCAGGAGCAATATTATCTCATAAAATCGAATTTCAAGATGGCGGCTGCTATGAAGCTACTAGAAATACGTATATTTCTTGTTTTATCACAAACAAAGAAGGTGTAAAATTTGTCAATTAGCATTCTTATAGGTATTAGTCATCACTAAACTTCAACGAAATTCAAAATGGCGGATTCAATGTGGCGGGCCCATTATGTAAAATTTGATATTTCCAAAATAAAAAAATACTATCATTTTCTACATAGAATTTAAAATCGAAATTATTCTTGATATTTTTTTAATTCGAAGCGTTGTTATCGAGAAAAAAATTGTCAAAATAAGTGGATTCCCAAAATTCTTCATAAATCTTTCCACAAACCCGTCCTTAGCCTGTAAAGCTTCATAGCAGCCGCCATCTTGAATCAGCCATTTTAAATTTCGGAAAGCTGACCTTAGATTAAAGTTTAGTGGTGACTAATACCTATAAGAATGCTAATTGACAAATTTTACACCTTTGTTTGTAATAAAACTAGAAATATACGTATTTCTAGTAGCTTCATAGCAGCCGCCATCTTGAAATTCGATTTTATGAGATAATATTGCTCCTGCGAATTGAAATTGGTGACACAAAACTCAAAATAACTTATTTTATATGATTATGCTACGAAATAACTTGGAAAATACGAAAATGGAGCAATTTTCTCGATTTAAAAAAATTTTAAGTGTTCAGATTTTTATTGCTATCTAATTCATTTTGAATTAGATAACAATAAAAACCAAAACTTCTCAATTCACATTTTTGAAGTAAAAGTCTTGAGAACACGCTTCTGACAAGTTAGAAGTTGCCTAAGTGCGGGTAACACAGTAAAAAATCTGATTTAAAAAAAATTGTACTAAAAAAATAGCGTTTTTTTAAGTATTTTTGAAAAAATAAGGGATTTAGAGTCATTTTTTAGAAATTTGGATTATACCAATCGACAGAGCGACCCAAAAAATGGTACTACATGGAGTTTTAGATCCTTGTCCTCATTTTTTCTTTAAATGGTACGAGGTTGAAGTTGATGTAAAAATTCTGCACATCTGAGCGTTAAAGGGTTAAAGCGACATTCTCCGTATTTTCCGTATTTAATGGCGGTTTTTGCGATTTAAAAAAGCAAGGGGGTGATGAATCAATTCTAACTTTGAATTCGGATTCGGTGCTTAAAATACATAACAAGGGATAGCTCTAGACTTTGGAATAGTTCAGTTCTTTTTGTGTGCCTGCGTAATTAAATATTCTAAGAGTTTTGACATTTTTTATTGATTTTTTAATCAATGTAACTTTTCATTGCAGATTGGAATAAAATGCGTCCAGCTATTGGCTAGTAAAAAAAATTGGATCCCAGCTTCAGTTTGACGAAAAAGGCAAGCTATGTCTAGCCGACGAGCTATCGCAATGACGCAGACGGGGCTGAGACATCAGCAATATCGGAAATCGACGATGTTGATGCTGGCGGCGAAATTAGCAGCCAGCCTAACGCATCCGCAGCAGCAGGAACGGCAGCCGGTGATCTAATTTTACGAGTAGATGCAAGTAGAAGAAGAGAGTAGAAAGACAGAGGTTCACTACCCTCGGGCTCATTAAAAATGTAGGGGGTGTCATACCGTATGAGCGTTTGCTGTATTTTTTACCACGATTTGCGCAACGTACTCCAGTAGATAAGTAGGTTTATAACTTTGCTGTTCTTAACAAAGGTGCTCTCAAACGGACCGGTGCTGCAGTATTTAGACAGAAAAAAAAAGAAAGCGAGAAAAAGAGAGAACGGGTGAGAGGGAAAGGGACAAGAGAGGGGGAGAAAAAGTGAGAGAGAGAAGGTGAGTGTTCTTGACTGCCAGGCTATGAATTGATACTTTGCTTTCTAACTGCTCACCAGATGGACTAATCCCAAGTAGTGCTTCAAAACTTTTGAGAGAGAACAAAATTTACTGATTTCAAGTTGATATAACAAAGAGCGGTGAAAATCAAACCGAACTACTAGTGCTGTTGCAGTGAAAAGAGCCAACATCCAATCAGACGCTCATAAGTTTTGTGTTTGTGATTGCAGTTACCACTGCACTATTGGGACAAGTTGGGACAGATAAATGTTTTTGTAGCTACGTACTTGTGTGTATGTTGCAACGTATCCGGTCACAAATTAAAAAGTGCTATAATCAACAACGACCAAGTGTTTGTGTGTGCGCATGCAGAAAGTAATTCGTGTATGTCTCTGGGACGCCCGTGTTTGTCACGAACTTTGTACATGTCTGCTCGCCTTTTATACATCTGAGAGAACAACAGCGGTTGAAATGTGGATCCATCATCGAAGATGGCTCCGCGCTGTTTGGACGCTAATAGTCGTCTCCTCGCATCAATCAGGTGAGCCTTTTCAATATTCTGTATTTGCTTTGTGTTTTAATGTTCATTAAAAACATTTTATCTTTATCAGAACAGGAAGCATAATGGCTAAATATGAGAGTAAACTTTACTCCACTACTTGCAAAAATGCAGGGCGCTTACAAACACACTTGGATGAAAAACACGGGTGTGTGTGTGTGTGTGTGTGTGTGTGTGTGTGTGTGTGTGTGTGTGTGTGTGTGTGTGTGTGTGTGTGTGTGTGTGTGTGTGTGTGTGTGTGTGGGTATCCCATATTTTTCAAATGTTCTGAAATGCGACTCTCACCACTTAGATCTATACACCGCCAAAAACTATGATCGCAACTGAAAAGCCTTCTAAAAAAAGGTTTGAACCTTGCGAACTTTCAAAAAATGTTTTTTACGCATTTTTTCGGGTTGTAATTTTATTCGTCCTTGAAACAGAATTCAATGTTAATAATAAGTTGATTCCATTCGAATTCATGCAGGCTGTGACAGGTCGATTTTTTTTGCTAAAGAACTATAAGAATGTATTCTAAATCATACACTTAGAAAAACGATCCTCCTGTCTTGAAATAAAATTCCTCCCCAGAAAATCTTCGTGCGACAAAAAAGGATTCCTCCTGCGCGAAAAAATTACCTCTTGCGCGAAAAATCATCATCCCGCTACAGGAAGCTCGACTTCCTGTTGTAAGATAATTTCTCCTTCCATAGGAAGATATTCTCTTGGCTCTATTTTTAGCGGAAATCCTCTGCCGACAAGCAGATTCTAGTTGATACAGGATGATCGTTTTCTGAGTGTATTTGAGTAGACAGGTTATGATGTTGTATCTCGACTGGTGGCTGAAGGCTCTCAGTTTGCGAGACAACGCGTCAAGAACGAATGCGCACAAAAACTGCGCGAGGTATCTAAGGCACGTCTAGGCACGCTACAATTTTTCCGGGCTGCTCCGATGGTTGTGGGATCCGTTCACGTAGCGGTGTTGACCTAGGCCGCTATTGCTTCACTGGTGGGCTACTTCGCATCTCTGTTGAAATATTTCGCATACAAATGGAGATAGGGCATTGGGGAGAGTCGCAAGCACAATAACTAAACTGAATCTACGTTTGGTACTAATTCGTCTTTATTTAACAAGTACATTTACCCCAGATGGTCATTCATGGCGCTCAGGTGCGGATCGCTGAGTGTCGCACATGTGGGTGTGCGTGCGTGCTTGTGTATGTATATATGTGTGTGTGCGTGCATGCGTGCGTGCGTGCGTGTGTGCGTGTGTGTGTGTATGTGTGTGTGTGTGTGTGTGTGTATGAGTATAGGCTTGCCTGTCGCTATAGGAGTGAGGTGACTATAGTCGGTGTTTATTGCACCTTCGAATCTCTTGTTCTTGTTCTTTTATTGGCTGCGTGGATCCTAGACTCCGATGTGTCACAATGCATGCGTAGTGAATATATATATATATATATGTGTGTGTGTGTGTGTGTGTGTGTGTGTGTGTGTGTGTGTGTGTGTGTGTGTGTGTGTGTGTGTGTGTGTGTGTGTGTGTGTGTGTGTGTGTGTGTGTGTGTGTGTGTGTGTGTGTTTTCAGATTGAACAAGGTCCCCGTACTGACCCTCAGTAATAGACTGTTGATTATACACTCAGCACATCGAGCTCACCAGCCTATCACAGGTCGTATAGAGAACCTCACGCACAATCCGGAAGAATAGATTCGAATCTTCGCCACCGAAAAATCCGGGAGACACCTTTTAGAAAGTACTCGTAAGGATTCGAACCCATGCCCCTAAGCGACATTTGTTTCCGAAGGCAAGCGCCTTACCAACTAAGCCAAACGCCGCTCTCCTTTGAATCTCAACGCGTACTCGATCGAGGGAGAGAGAGAGAACGCGAGAGGTGAGAGGGATGGGAGAGAGTGGTGGGGAGAGGGAGACGAGACAGAGAGCGGGAGAGGGAGAGAAAGCGGGAGGAAGGGAGAGAGGGAGAGGGAGAGAAAGCGGGAGGAAGGGAGAGGGAGAGAGAGAGGGAGAGAGATTGTGAGAGAGAGTGTGAGAGAGAGTGTGAGATGTATGAAAGCCGAGCATCCGACGGATCGCCGTATAAAACGGTCGACTCACCTTTCGTTAGCCTTAACAGAAATGCGACTCAGGATAGCCGTCGCGGCGGGTTTGCGACGTTGGTCTGCAAACCCAGGATTCGCAACGGGGCAGCAAGTCGACGGTCCCATCAGTCGAGGCTATTCGTTCGCTTACATTGTCTCTCGCGGCTTTCATATAAAGTCGCGGAGCGTAGCACCTGTCTAATGGCGGGGCTAGTGATTGGCTACGGCCGCACACCTCAATAGCCTTCTACTCGCGTCGGAGAAGTCCTTTTCGAGCTTGTAATCGCGTCGCAGCTTGGTTGTGAATCTAAAAAACGGGTTTAAAGTAACCGATTTTAGACCAGCGGGAACAAAAGTAGACGTAGCTGGCACAAAAGTGCTGGAGCGGGCGCAAAAGTAAGCGGGGAAGGCACCAAAGTGCCGTATATGACCAAATTTGTCAAACAAAAAATATTGCACCGCTCTCTCAATATTCTTCGATGAAGGTATAATAAAAAACAGCCAATTAGAGACATGCAAATTTCATTAATTAAAAATACTGCGATTTTCTACACCAAAATTGTAAACTGTTTCCCAATTAATGTTCTATACAAAAAGTTTCAAGATGTTTAGGAAAAAAAAATGAAAAATGTTGGATTTTACACAAAAATCCCAAAAAATTTGAATTTTCAATGTTGCATAGCTTTTTTATTCATGCAAATATCGACCTAAAATTTTAGAAAAATGTTTTTTTTTTTTTTATAAAAAAACTAAAAATAAAAAAATTTTGAGCGACTTTAAAATTTTAACCTGCTTACTTTACATGAAATATTTTATATACATACCTATAGGTTTATGGGAAAGCATTTTTTCTTTGTTAACCATCTAAATGTCTTCCTAGGCATCCTATGAGTGGCCCAGAATTTTTTTAGATTTTTTGAACATCTACAAAAAGAGCTGTGACATCATACGTATGGCCAGTTCTAGCATTTTTAGCTTCTTTGCCTATTTTGAAGCCTAAATAACTCCAAAACGATGCAATTTTTACAAAAAGTGATAAATATATTTTTGCTTGCAAATTTTCTCAATTTTCAGAAAAAAATTATTTCAAAGTCATTGGAAAAAGTTTGAAGGTCATTTTGGCCATTTTAAGCCTTAAAATGAGCTTTTCAAAGGGTTCGATCACAGCTAATGTCAAGAGGATAGTCCTTAAAGTAGTGTTATATGTCCTGAAATATAGCTGATATGGTCTCAGAATGTTGCAAAAAGTGATTTCCTTGTAAAAATCCCTTTTTTCACAAAAAGACTCCTAAATCAGCTATTATTGTACCCTTCCGAGTCAATAAGTTAATTAAATTAACTTTTAATTAGACCAATTTTTTTTTGTATCGTTGAAAAACAATTTTTTCTTATAAAAGAGCACTCAAAACCCAACAATTTGACCATTTCAGATTTTCCTATTCTCATAAGCAAGTACCTAACAGCGACTGGGTTTTTGCTTTAATTTAGTCAAATTTATGACATTTTTTCTTTATTATTTGTTCAAGCTACTAATAACCGGCTTATTAGAATATAATTTTCTCTTTTTATTCAAATATTTCTTCTGCTAAGGAATATGTTAAGATGTTCTCTATAAATATTGGGTTTATTTACTGAAGGTCTACACCGCAGCTGCAAAAATATTAAAAAAATTCATCTTCACATGATTGACTTTACAGTTTACAAACTAGTTCCTTTTATTTAATAATCAACTTTTTAGTTGCATTTTTTATTACGTCAGCAGGCATATACTCTGAATTGATAACTTTAAATGCATACGCTATTACAGTTACAAATGAATAAGTAATCAATAAAGAAATAACATTTTCATTAATGATCTTTGAATCGCTTTATTATCAATTCAGCTATAAATGAAAAACTTACCTGTTCTAAAATGTAATAGTATTACGTATTCATAAATCAGCTTGCTGCACTTAAATAACATTACTTCAATATGCCATTCAAGTGACTTATAGCGCAAGTAACAAATTATAAATACCGATTAAGAAAATTAAGATCTGTGAAGTCAATCATGTCAAAATTAATTTTGTTTCCTCAAAGAGGAAGCTTTGTAACGGTAAAAAAAATGTTTGAAACAAAAAATGTTAAAAACATCTTTTAAGACTTTTGGCGCTAAAATCCGTTGTTTTTGATAAAAAAAATGTTCGTGTGTGTGTGTGTGTATGTGTGTGCGTGCGCGCGCGCGCGTGTGTGTGTGTGTGCAGACGATAACTTTTGAACCGATCGACCGATTTACATCGGAAAAGGCTTATTCTCTTCGTTTCGGAGGAGAATAGAGAGAGTAGAACCTACTTTTTGATTTTATCGATATTTTTTTTTTTATAACCAAAAAATGATTTTGAATTTTTCGTATTTTTGATTTTTTAATTTGTTTCAGCCAGTATTACTTAATAAACTAAATTTTTATTAAAAGGTAAAGACCTTTAATAAAACCTTTAAATTACCTACAATTTCTTTTTTTAAATTTAAATTATCTGTAGCTTGTCATTTGTTATTAATGAAAATATGGTTTATATTTCTTTAATTAATATCTCAAAAACTTTTTCATTTTTCCACTCAAAATTTTGACCACTTATTACACTTATGGAGTACAACATTGTGTTAAAATTTGAAGAGGTTATGTTCATTTGTTTCCGAGAAAAAAATTATTTTTGAAAAAATGTGCGTTTTCTTTCCTTTACGATAACAGGAGTAAAAGTCAATGAATCATTTTGAAATTTGGCAGAGAATTAGCTTCTTTATGTCTAAGGAGTCAGTTCTTTAACCAAAAAAATCTGACCGTTGTGACCAAAGATATTTGAGGTTAAAATTTTTTTATAAATTTCTTATATTTGCATTTTTAAAAAGAATATTCGATTGATTGATTCAAAATTTTTACCACTTATTGCACTTATCGAGTACAAAATTATGTTAAAATTTCAAGAAGTTATGTTGGTAAAAATTTTTTTACTCATTCCAAATTAGCCCCAAAACACAAATATAAAGTTTTAGAGCAAAATATGCAATAGTTCTATTTAATTTGTATATCATATATAAATAAAATAATTATTGTATACTAGGGCATATTCCCGAGAAAGTAATTTCAGATTGAGTCCCGCGGCAACGTGTACTGGGACAACGATAATAATTGACTTTCAAAATATAAATTTCGTCAAAATTTCATAAAAATATTTCATAAAAATATCGATTCTTAAATATGAAAAAAATACCTCTCTGTTAAACTTCGAAACGATTCATTATCTTTTGTTAAGAAGTATAACTAAGTTATTATATTTGTATGATTGTTACAATGATGGATTAACTTTAAGCCACTAAGTCGAGCAGGATAGTAGTTAAATACCTGTTTCAAAACAAATATTTATGAGATTATTGCCAATACATACTTTTCTTTCTCAAACTAATGTATTTCTTTAAAATTTTTTATAACAATAACTAATTGTTTGTATAGGATACATAAATGAAAAAACAAAAAAGATATTTTTTATACTCAGTCAAATTGTTTAACAAACAACAACGAACCACAAAGAAAACAATTTTATTTATTAATAAAGTTTTGTTGTGAAAAATTTACTCTTGTTTTTAAAATTTTTAAAATGGAATCGATAAATTAGTTTGAGGAAGCATCTTGCCAATGAATTGGCAGCGGTTTTTTTAATATTTTTGCGGTGTAGACCTTCACTAAATAAACTCAATATTTATAGAGATATTCTTAACATATTCCTTAGCAGAAGAAACATTTGAATAAAAAGAGAAAATTATATTTTAATCAGAATTTATAAGTTAATTTAATTAATTTATTGACTCGGAAGGGTACAGTAATAGCTGATTTAAGAGTTTTTTTATGATAAAATGGATTTTTACAAGGAAATCACTTCTTGCAACATTCTGAGACCATATCAGCTATATTTCACGATTATTATAGCACTACTTTGAGGACCATCCGTTTGATATTAGATGTGATCGAACCCTTTGAAAAGCTCATTTTAAGGCTTAAAATGGCCAAAATGACCTTCAATCTTTTTCCAATGACTATGAAATAATTTTTTTCTGAAAATTGAAAAAATTTGTAAGAAAAATGTATTTATCACTTTTTGTAAAAATTGCATCATTTTGTAGTTATTTAGTTTCAAAATAGGCAAAAAAGCTAAAAATGCTAGATCTGATCATACGCACATAGCATGAAAGCTTCCTGGAAGTTTTATGAAAGCTTCCAAGAAAGATTCGGAATCTTACAGGAAGCTTACATGGAAGATTCCTGAAAGCTCAAAATGTCCGCCCTTTTTTCTCACAAAAAGCTTTCAGGAAAGATTCTATTAATCTTCCCAGAAAGCTTTCCGGGATCTTTCATCAAACTTTTAAAAGAGTAACTGGTAGCTTTGTGAAAGATTTGTCAATCTTTATGGAAGCTTTCTTGAAAGAATACGGTAAGTTTACAGAGAATCTTTCAGCAAGACTTTAGTAAGGTAGCTGTAAAGATCCTTGTAAGGTTTTTGATAGATTTATTGAAATCTTTCAGAAAGCTTACATGAAAGATTCCTGTAAGCTTAAAATTCCGCCCAATTCTTTCTCGAAAGGATACGGTAAGTTTACAGGAAATCTTCCAATAAGACTTTAGTAAGGTAGCTGTAAAGATCCTTGTAAGGTTTTTGATAGATTTATTGAAATCTTTCAGAAAGCTTACATAAAAGATTCCTGTAAGCTTAAAATTCTGCCCAATTTACTGGCAAAAGCTTTAAAAAAAATCTATTAATATTTCCAGAAAACTTTCCAGGACCTTTCATCAAGTTTTTAAAAGAGTAACTGGAAGCTTTGTGAAAGATTTGTCAATCTTTCAGAAAGATTCTACGAAACATTCTAGTAAATCTTTCAAGAAACCTTTCACGAACCTTTTTCAAGTTCTTGAAAGATTACTTTGGAACTTAAAGCCATACATATTACATACAATACTCTAAAGTATAACTATTACAATTCTCGCATATTATTTAGAATTTATTACTATATTAATCGCAATTTTTTCATCGCAGAAAAAATTTTACATAAAATTTTTTGACCTAACTGGGAATCGAACCTACAACCCTTGGGTTACTACGCACGCATGCTATCCGTTACGCTATCGCTCGCTTGAAGGAGTTGGAACATTTTCATCCAAATAAGGTGCACTATCTACGATTATTCAATTGTTATTAAATAATATCATACATACATACCTAACATACATGTTATTATTTCGATTATATTCATCTAAAATATTAATGGCTTTAAAATGGCCATGTAAAATACCGAAACGATACCTACCTTACCGGCACCTAAGTTTTATTTTTTATCGTATTTAACCAAAAATTTCAGAGAAAAGCGCTCTTTTACGGAAATCCAACGCTTTTTCCTAAAGTTTGTGTTTAGATGTAATAAAAAAAATAAAATTTTGGTGCCGATAAGCTAGGGATCTACGTTTGAGTTGAACATGGCCTCAAAGTTAAAACGGTATTATAAAATCAAGTTTCAATTAAAATATTATAAAATCAATTATAAATGTATTAAAATATTATCAAATTTACTTTATTTATATTTGCTTATATTCTATATGTTTAATATAAATGGATAAAGAAATTTTTCAATTCATTAAAAAAGCATAATTTTGTTCTAAGTTGATGAAATCTTCAAATCTATATTTTCAACTCAAAAATAACTTCAAAATAGTCTCAAAAGAGATGAAAAGAGAGGGGATTAAACATATTGCAAGAATATGTGTTTAGATGCATCTTTAAGATGAAATGGCGAAAAAGTTATTTACAATTCATATAACTATTATGTATTTAGAAAAAGTTGTTACTTTTTCAAATCACATTTTTAAGACCAAAATAACTCGTGAGTAGTTATAAATACATAATTTATAATGAAATTAACTGTACTTTAAGAATATCGGTATCCATTTTCTATACCTGAAGAACCAATTAAAAAGAAAATTATTTCTGAAACAAAACATTTTGGCAAAATTGTTATTTTATCAAAATAAGACCTTATTGTCATTCATTTGACTCCAAAATTTAATCAGTTCTGAGTTAAGACATACGTAAGATGCATGCAAAAGTTCAGCTCATTACGTCTATCCGTTCAAGAGTTATGCAGGGGACAAAATTTCGTTTCATAAATTCATCCATACATACATTTTTTTAAAACCTATTATTCTGACTCAGAAAGCTCAAAAACATCGAAATTCATCAAAATCTCTGTTTTGAAAATTTTCACTATTACAACGCTTTCTCTTTGAGAAATAAATATAGTGCCAATAGGGAGAAATAAAATTCGTATACTGAATATATTTTAACACTCCGTGCGCAAAGCTCGACTTCGCACACGCTCAAATAAAAAAGCATATGCTAAATCAAGCTTTGTACACGTCGTATACAAAAATACGGTTCGATACGCGAGCGAGAAGGTGATTTTAACCTTGTGTGACCTTTTCACCCTAGCTTCGCTCAGGTGCAAACGTCCACACTAGGATAAAATCACTTTGACGCACTAGCATCGAAATTTATCTGTATTATTTTGACTCTCCGTGCGCAAAGCGCGATTTCGCGCACGCTTGTTTTTTGAATGAAAAAGCATACGCTAAATCAAGCTTTGTACACATCGTGTCAAAAGATACTGTTCGATACACAAGCGAAAAGGTGCACGCGTTAGTATCAAACTGTACTATTTCTAAACAAAGAAAATATTAACTTTAATTATTAATTTTAAACATTCATTTGGAAAAACACGTCTTCCTTTTATGCAAATACAATACTCAGAATTCATTTGGCAATTCTTATGAGAGTACTATTATGAGAGATAATTGTTGAAAAATTGGATCAAAATGACAAAAATGCAGATTCCTACTTATCAACATTAAAATTATTTTTAATTAAAAAGTTTTTAAACAGTTTTTTGGAAAACCACAATTTTAATGCCCTCCTTATATTTAAATACTATACATAGAATTATTTTATAGCCATTCTATTATAATTTTGATAAAGTATACTCGTTGATGTCGGTATCCAACATCTCCTTAAAACATTCATTTTTGGAATATTTTATTAAGGGTTCCCGAAATCTTTCTAAAGCTTTCACGAAATGTTGCTCAGTTGCATAGGTGGAATTTTTTGTTATTCCATTAAACTTACGGCAAGCTTTCGCGGAACCTTACCAGAATATGTTACGGTTCCAGTAATCTTTGACTTATTGTCACTGCAATCTTTTATGAAAGGTTCTATTTATGTTGAGTAGAATCTTCCCTGGGGGTATTCATAAATCTTTTTTAAAAGTTTTTCGGAAGATTTGCAATGAATGTTATAGTTCGATCTTTCACTAAGTTTACTGTAACCTTTCTGGTTACCTTTCATGATAGATTTCAGTATTCATGAATCTTTCTCAAAAATTTTTCAGAAGATTTGCAATTTATGTTCCAGTTTATCTTTCAGTAAGCTTACTGTTACCTTTCTAGTTATCTTCCATGAAAAATTCAAGTATCTGTTATTAGAATGTTTCATGGAAGATTCTGGAAACCTTTCAAAAGCTTTCATGGAATGTTACTGAATCGCACATTTGGAATTTTTTTTGTCTGGTTCCACAAAACTTACGGGAAGCTTTCATGAACATTGCAAGGCAACGCGACTGGGGAGTTTCGCCGGAACCTTCCATTAGGCTTTTCCATTATTTTTCGGTAATCATGCTAACTGCAATCTTTTATGCAAGATTTTATTGATGTTTAGTAGAATCTTCCCTGAAAGTATTCAGTAATCTCTTTCAAAAGGCTTTTGGAAGATTTTTAATCAATTTTCCAGTTGAATCTTTCAGTAAGCTTACTGTAACCTTTCTATTTATCTTTCATGAAAGATTCCAATATCAATTCTGAGAATGTTTCATGTAAGGTTCCGGAACCCTTTCAAAAGCTTTCATTGTATATGGTCGAGTCTTATAGTTCGAATCTTTTTTGTTGATTCCGTTAAACTTACGCGAAGCTTCCGTGTAACATTGCAAGGTAACGCTACTGGAAAGTTCCGTGGGAACCTTCCATTAAGCTTTACGCATTATTTTTCGATAATCTTTTATTCATGCTCACTGCAATCTTTCATGGCAGATTTCATTTAGGTATAATGGAATCTTCCCTGAAAGTATTTATAAATCTTTTTCAAAAGGTTTTTGGAAAATTTGAAATCAATGTTCCAGTTTAATCTTTCAGAAAGCTCACTGTAACCTTTATAGTTCTCTTTCATGAAAGATTCCAGTATCAATTATTAGAATGTTTCATGAAAGATTCTGTCAGCTTTTCAAAAGCTTTCGTGTAATGTTACTCTGGTGAATAGTTAGAATCATTTGGTTGTTTTTGCGAATCTTACGGGAAGCTTTCGTGGAACATTGCAACGTAACGCTACTGGCTTTACGCATTATTTTTCGGTAATACTTTGTTCATGCTTACTGTAATCTTCCATGAAAGGTTCCACTTATGTATAGTGGAATCTTCCCCGAAAGTATTAATGAATCTTTTTCAAAAGTTTTTCGGAAGATTTGCAAGAAATGTTCCATTCTAATCTTTCAGTAAGCTTACTGTAACCTTTCTCATTACTTTTCATGAAAGAGCCCGTATCGATTCTGAGAAGGTTACATGTAAGGATCCGGGAACCTTTCAAAACCTTTCATGGAATGTTACGCGAGTCTTATAATTGGAATCTTTTTTGTTGATTCCGTCAAACTTACGGAAAGCTTTCGTGAAACATTTCCAGGTATTGCTACTGAGAGCTTCAGCTGGAGCCTTCCATTAATCTTCTCGCATTATTTTTCGGTAATCTTTTGTTCATGCTTACTGCAATCTTTCATGAGAAGTTCCATTTTTGTTTAGTCGAATGTTCCCGGAACGCATTCATCAATCTTTCTCAAAAGTTTTTCGGAAGATTTGCAAGAAATGTTCCTGTTCAATCTTTCAGTAAGCTTACTGTAATCTTTCTAGTTATCTTTCATGGAAGACTCCAGTATCGATTCTTAGAATGTTTCATGGTGGATGTCGGTAACCTTTCAAAAACTTTCATGGCATGTTACAGAATTGCATAGCTGGAATTTTTTTGGTTGGTTTCCGAAAACTTACAGGAAGCTTTCGTGGAGCATTGCAAGGTAACGCTACTGGTAAGTTTTGCCGGAACCTTCCTTTAAGCTCTTTGCATTATTTTTCGGTAATCTTTCATTCATGCTTACTGACACCTTTCATGAAAGGTTCTATTTATGTTCAGTGGAATCTTTACTGCAAGGATTTGGGAATCTCCTTTGCAATCTTAGCGTAAGCTTTCAACAAAGATAATGGTGTAATCTTCCCAAAAGCTTGCCGTAATATTGTTTCCTTTCGTGAAGGATTCCTGGATTGATCCCTGCAAGGTCTTGGGAATCTCTTTTGCAATATTAGCGTAAGCTTTCAGCAAAGATAACAGTGTAATCTTTCTAAAAACTTACTGTAATATTGCTGTTTCCTTTCGTGAAAGATTCCTGAATTGATTCCTGAAATATTTCACGTAAGATTCCCGTAGGCTTTCCAGAAGCTTACGTGTAATATTCGTCGAAAGGACATTTGGCAATCTTGATTGTAATATTGCTTTAACATTCCGGGAAGCTTACAAGAAAGCTTACAATGAAATCTATCTGAAAGTTTCAGTTATCTTTTAGAAAGGTTGAGGAAAGCTTCCATTGGAATATTTCTTGAATCTTTCACTGGGAAGCTTTCATGCTATGTGCAGAAAGATTTCAGTATCGATTCTTAGAATTTTTCATCGTGGGTGTCAGCAAGCTTTCAAAAACATTAATGGAATGTTACGGGATCTCATAGTTGGAATTTTTTGGTTGGTTTCCGAAGATGTACCAGAAGCTTTCGTAGAACATTGCTAGGTAATGCTACTGGAATGTTTCGTGGGAACCTTCCATTAAGTTTTTCGCATTATTTTTCGGTAATGTTGCATTCATGCTTATTGCAATCTTTCATGAAAGGTTCCATTTATGTTTAGTGCAATCTTTCCTGAAAGTATTCATCAATCTTTTTCAAAAGTTTTTCGGAAGATTTGCAAGAAATGTACCAGTTCAATCTTTCAGTAAGCTTACTTTAACCTTTCTAGTTATCTTTCATGAAAAATTCCAGTATCGATTCTTAGAATGGTTCATGGTCGATGTTGGCAACCTTTCAAAAACTTTCATGGAATGTTACGGAATCGCATAGTTGGAATTTTTTCGGTTGGTTCGCTTAAACTTACGGGAAGCTTTTGTGGAGCATTGGAAGTTAACGCTACTGGAATGTTTCACGGGAACCTTCCATTAAGTTTTTCGCATTATTTTTCGATAATATTGCATTCATGCTTATTGCAATCTTTCATGAAAGGTTCTATTTATGTTTAGTGGAATTTTTCCTGCAAGTATTTGGAAATCTCTTTGGTAATCTTAGCTTAAACTTTCAAGAAAGATAACAGTGTAATCTTCCCGAAAGCTTACCGTAATATTGTTGTTTCCTTTTGTGAACGATTCCTGTATTGATACCTGCAAGGATTTGCGAATCTCTTTTGCAATCTTACAGTAAGCTTTCAACAAAGGTAACAGTCTAATCTTCCCAAAAGCTTACTGTAATATTGTAGTTTCATTTCGTGAAAGATTCCTGTATCAATCCCTGCAAGGATTTGGTAATCTTTTCTGCAATCTTAGCGTAAGCTTTCAACAAAGATAACAGTATAATCTTCCCAAAAGCTTACTGTAATATTGCTGTTTCCTTTTTTGAAAGATTCCTGTATTGATCCCTGCAAGGATTCGGGAAGCTCTTTTTCAATCTTAGCGTAAGCTTTCAACAAAGCTGACAGAGTAATATTCCCAAAAGCATACTGTAATATTTCCTTTTCCTTTCGTGAAAGATTCCTGTATTGATCTCTGCAAGGATTTGGGAATCTCTTTGGTAATCTTAGCGTAAGCTTTCAAAAAGATAACAGTGTAATATTTCTAAAAGCTTACCGTAATATTGCTGTTTCCTTTTGTGAACGATTCCTGTATTGATCCCTGCAAGCATTTGGGAATCTCTTTTGCAATCTTACAGTAAGCTTTCAACAAAGGTAACAGTCTAATCTTCCGATAAGCTTGCTGTAATATTGTAGTTTCCTTTCGTGAAAGATGCCTGTATTAATCCCTGCAAGGATTTGGTAATCTTTTCTGCAATCTTAGCGTAAGCTTTCAACAAAGATAACATATAATCTTCCCAAAAGCTTACTGTAATATTGCTGTTTCCTTTTTTGAAAGATTCCTGTATTGATCCCTGCAAGGATTTGGGAAGCTCTTTTTCAATCTTAGCGTTAGCTTTCAACAAAGATAACAGTGTAATATTTCCAAAAGCTTACTGTAATATTGCATTTTCTTTTCGTGAAAGATTCCTGTATTGATCCCTGCAAGGATTTGGGAATCTCTTTGGTAATCTTAGCGTAAGCTTTCAAAAAAGATAACAGTGTAATCTTTCTAAAAGTTTACCGTAATATTGCTGTTTCCTTTCGTGAAGATTCCTGTATTGATCCCTGCAAGGATTTGGGAATCTCTTTGGTAATCTTAGCGTAAGCTTTCAAAAAAGATAACAGTGTAATCTTTCTAAAAACTTACCTTAATATCGCTGTTTCCTTTTGTGAACGATTCCTGTATTGATCCCTGCAAGCATTTGGGAATCTCTTTTGCAAACTTACAGTAAGCTTTCAACAAAGGTAACAGTCTAATCTTCCCGAAAGCTTACTGTAATATTGTAGTTTCCTTTCGTGAAAGATTCCTGTATTGATCCCTGCAAGGATTTGGTAATATTTTCTGCAATCTTAGCGTAAGCTTTCAACTAAGATAACAGTATAATCTTCCCAAAAGCTTACTGTAATATTGCTGTTTCCTTTTTTGAAAGATTCCTGTATTGATCCCTGCAAGGATTTGGGAAGCTCTTTTTCAAATTAGCGTTAGCTTTCAACAAAGATAACAGTGTAATATTCCCAAAAGCTTACTGTAATATTGCATTTTCTTTTCGTGAAAGATTCCTGTATTGATCCCTGCAAGGATTTGGGAATCTCTTTGGTAATCTTAGCGTAAGCTTTCAAAAAAGATAACAGTGTAATCTTTCTAAAAGCTTACTGTAATATTGCTGTTTCCTTTCGTGAATGATTCCTGTATTGATTCTTGGAATATTTCACGTAAGATTCCCGTAAGCTTTCTAGAAGCTTTCATGTAATATTCGTCGAAAGGACATTTAGCAATCTTGATTGTAATATTGCTTTAACCTTCCGGGAAGCTTACAAGAAACCTTACAATGGAATCTATCTGAAAGCTTCAATTATCTTTTAAAAAGGTTGATGAAAGCTTCCATTGGAATATTTCTTGAATCTTTCACTGGGAAGCTTTCATGCTATGTATGATGTCACAGCTCTTTTTGTAGGTCTCCAAAAAATCTAAAAAAATTTAGGGGTACTCATGGGATGTCTAGGAAGACATTTAGATAGTTAACAAAGAAAAAATTTTTTTGCCCACGATCTCCTAGAGAACTACCTATATATATTCACATAAATATCGCTTTTTTCTCAAATGTTGAGATTTCGAGTTGATCGGACTGATATATTCGTGTTCAGCGGTTGAAAATATATCGGAAAAATGTTGTGCTACACATCGGGTATAGTTTTCCCTCGAGATTCGTTTGGTTTTCGAGTGTTTTTGCGAGGTATCTCGAAATCTCGAATCGATCTCGAAACTCATTATTTAAAACAAAAATTAATAAGATATCTTTATCATCCTGGAATATTTGATTTTATCACAAAAAAAAAAATTTCTACTCGTGCGTGTCGACGGAAACCTCCGTGACACTAGTAAATTCGACTGTATTCTAGTAAAACTTTAGGACGAGGCAGGGAAATATCTGAGCGGGGAAGTTGTTTTTCTACAGGTCAGCTGAAATTCGTAAGCATTTCTGTTAGGATTTCCATTCTCATATTACCCATATATTCAATAAAAGTAATTGGTAATAATTTTAGGGAAATGTGTAACAGTAACTAATCTATTTTCCCAGAACAAACTATTGAAATGTAACGCCAAAACTCATCATCAGTATAACCTTTCCTCATCCTTCATATTTTATGCGTGTCTGTTCTCAGCCATTTTTACGTGTCATATGAAACTTTAAGCAACTATCGTCGCTTTCCTTTCTCTTCTTAATAAATGTCTTGAGATAACAAAAGGTGCCTTTGTAGATATAGCATCGCACGTTTAAGCTACTCTAGACGCACGAACGAGCAAGCACCGCCTACCGCGCCGTCGCCTCATCAATATAAATGAGCTAGACGATATCGTACTCATTACGCTTTTTATCCCGTCCTCGCCCGTCATCTTACCTTCCTGTCTTTCGCTTTATATTGGAAATGTTTCATAGTGCGCACGCCACACGCTAACAATGGATTTCTTTGCCTACCCTGAGGGACTTTCGTCATCGAAGAATAACGGCTTACAAACTTGTCACTCCATCGCAGTTCTATATATGTACATGAAACACAATAAAGTAGCTGAAATCTCGCATCTTCATTTCCTTTTCACATCGCAAGCGAAAGACGACTTTTTTCTGCAGCGAGATGCTATGTCCTTGTCGTACTTATTCTTCTTCTTTTCTTTACTTCTCGTATACTATAATAACAGTCGAAAATATTTTTCTTTTGAGTGGTACGGCAAAAACCGAGAATCGAGTAAAGATATGTCAATTTCCTTGCTATTCCTCTCAGCGTTTTCTGATGCTTCATTTATGTTTAGCTTAAAAGAAAGTTTTTCGCTGGTTAAGGAAACTAAACTATAGCCCAATCAGAAAATATATATTATACATCCATCTTAAATCTAACGGCTCGACTTTGCCCAAATTATGGATGATTTTGGAATTATGTGCACACGAATATACACACACGTGCATGCACGGACATATGCACACGCACATAAATACGATCGTACACGCTCACAAAATTATTAAGTATGTATACATATAATATTATTGATCAAAAATTAAATTTAATCATACTACCTTAACATACATTGAAGCGTTCCACTTGCTAAAATGTCTCACACACGTGCAGTGCCTGAGGTGACAGCTGTCATAACTCACACTAAAAGCCTTATGCTACCAAAATTTTTCCCACATACGTGCGAGTGGGCAATCAGCTCACATGTGTGAAATTCGTTGATACGACAATTTGTGTTTGAGAGCATGACATCACTGTGTTAGTCGTGCAAAATCAGCACGCTTCGTCTAGAGAAAAAAGCACAGCTGTAAATATACGTTTAGATCTCATAACGTACTTTTAGTTTTTCGCATTTATCTCGAAAATTTGAGGTCCTATCAAAAAATGGATGGAATTTTATGGGTCATCGAGAAGGAGGATTAAATAACTGTATACATACTATACATTGGAGTACAACAATTTTTTTTAAATCGATAGAGGTAATTCAGTTGCCGTTAGGATGCTTCCGCTCATACCCGGTTGTATTGGCGGTAAGGTCCCTGCCAAAAGTTAGTCTTTCACGTTTAAACTGAGATAAATAATTTTTAGTTCTCGCGATCAATATATTAATGCAATTTGAATATTATAAGCTTTAAAAGTCAAAAACCAAAGCCAAATTGTAAACTCGGCACGATTTTTTTTTTTAAATTGTCAAAATTCACTAATTTCAACGTAATAACGACTCTCCCGTCCTCCCTCTCTCTCTCTCTCTCTCTCTCTCTCTCTCTCTCTCTCTCTCTCTCTCTCTCTCTCTCTCTCTCTCTCTTCCCCTCCCCTCTCTCTCCCTCTCACTCAACTTCTGTGAAACTGAGTACCAAAAACTTTAATGTGAGCTTAAATATTTTTTTAAAACAATCAACACGCTTTTTAAAAGCTATTTTTTAAGTACGTTAAATTCTAGCAACACAATTTGTCTAGTCCTTTTAATTCTTCTACTCTCTTCTATTCAATAAGCACTCTTTACAAATGGTAATAAGTTTTTTCATGACTATAAACTCTCTCCTTCTCTTTCCCACCCCACTCTCTCTCCCTCCCTCCCTCTCTCTCAACATCCGTCAACCTGAGTACCAAAAACTTTAATGAGAGCTTAAATATTTTTTTTTAAACAATCAACACGTTTTTTAAAAGCTAATTTTTTAAGTACATTCTATATAACAACATAATCTGTCTAGTCCTTTTAATTCTTCTACTCTCTTCTATTCAATAAGCACTCTTTACAAATGGTAATAAGTTTTTTCATGACTGTACAAATAATAATATTGCTAATATAAAACTTTCTACGAAAGTATAAAATAAGGCAAGTATAGACGTTTTTTCTGGATAATCTATAAAAAAAAACACAATTTGTCTAGTCCTTTTATTTCTTCCAATCTCATCTATTCAATAAGCACTCTCTACAAATGGTAATAATTTGTTTCATGACTGTACAAATAATCTATAAAATAATAATATTTATGATTTTGTAAAAGAAATCAAATAAATACGAATGAAAAAGTCTTTTAATTCTTTGAGTCATTGTATGCTGAACAAATTATATGTAAGTAAATACATTCAAATTGTTCACTGCAAATCAAACAAACGAAAGTTGTGAAATCAATTATCGACAGTCAAGTAATGCAAACAACTCTCGGAAACTACTGTATGACTGTTCTCAGAAATATATTCAAATTTGTTCATCTTTCTGAGCTATACAAATTAAACACAAGAAAGTACTGAAATCAATTTATTGTAGTCAAGTACCGGCCATAAGTTAACTTACTGACATAATAGAACTTTTTGTATGTAGCGTGTAAAATTACATTTTACGCCCACGTTGTAACTTCAAAATTATTCAGTCAGCAGACATAAAATACTACTTAGCGCCCAAGAGGCCCAATAGCTCACATACTCCTACAAAACTTTATAGAACCTAAGCACTTTACTCCCGTGTAGGAGAAAATTATTTTAATTATATAACTATAATGCCTTCTCTTTATTTCTAAAATTCATAAGAATTTTTTTAGATATTTACGAAAAGTCAAAGCCTATATAAAAAAATTACATAGTTACCAACACATCACTATTTTTCATGATTCTTTCTCAATTTTGAACTTTCTATAATATTACGCACCTTGGGAGGAAAAGAGAAGTCTAGAGCTGCTCTAGCAGGGGTGGTCCTCCGATCTCCCATACATACTTGACGGGCCCGACGATTTGCAGTTCAAGGTGTAAGACATGGTCATTTTCATATAAATATTCATATGTTTAAAGATCAGATAAAATGTATAAATGGGTTGCTTCTACATATTAACTACTGATCCGTGAATCTATCACTCTGTTTTTAAATAGAAAGTGCAAACCCATCTGAAAGTATCATATGAGATCTCATATGTAATCCCATAATATATAAAATTGCAGATGACATCGCATATCGAGATCTGATACGAGATATGCGATGCCTGAAATTCTCATATGAGATTTTTATGATATTTACACGCGGGAAAAGGATACCCAATAAGTTGCTTATAAAACGGTTAGAAAAATGTAAAGCACTTTAGAAGTAGACTATAAATTTGTATGAATTTTTTATTTTATTCTCGTTTAAAAAGGACAGACACAAAGAAAAATATTGTGGGTAATAAAAGTAAATCATGATTCTGCACATATAGTGATGTTGTACTTAACGGTACCAATTATAGGTATAAATATTGTTAATGAATTTATGCAAAAATTTTGTATTCTATATTTAAGTAGCCCACCGATAAACTGCAAATCGTCGGGCCCGCCAAGTATGTATGGGAGATCGGAGGACCACCCCTGCTAGAGCAGCTCTAGACTTCTATTTTCCTCCCAAGATGCGTAATATTATAGAAAGTTCAAAATTGAGAAAGAATCATGAAAAATAGTGATGTTTTGGTAACTATGTAATTTTTTTATATAGGCTTTGACTTTTCGTAAATATCTAAAAAAATTCTTATGAATTTTAGAAATAAAGAGAAGGCATTATAGATATATAATTAAAATAATTTTCTCCCACACGAGAGTAAAGTGCTTAGGTTCTATAAAGTTTTGTAGGAGTATGTGAGCTATTGGGCCTCTTGGGTGCTAAGTAGTATTTTATGCCTGCTGGCTGAATAATTTTGAAGTTACAACGTGGGCGAAAAATGTAATTTTACACGCTACATACAAAAAGTTCTATTATGTCAGTAAGTTAACTTATGGCCGGTACTTGACTACAATAAATTGATTTCAGTACTTTCTTGTGTTTAATTTGTATAGCTCAGAAAGATGAACAAATTTGAATATATTTCTGAGAACAGTCATACAGTAGTTTCCGAGAGTTGTTTGCATTACTTGACTGTCGATAATTGATTTCACAACTTTCGTTTGTTTGATTTGCAGTGAACAATTTGAATGTACTTACTTACATATAATTTGTTCAGCATACAATGACTCAAAGAATTAAAAGACTTTTTCATTTGTATTTATTTGATTTCTTTTACAAAATCATAAATATTATTATTTTATAGATTATTTGTACAGTCATGAAACAAATTATTACCATTTGTAGAGAGTGCTTATTGAATAGATGAGATTGGAAGAAATAAAAGGACTAGACAAATTGTGTTTTTTTTTTATAGATTATCCAGAAAAAACGTCTATACTTGCCTTATTTTATACTTTCGTAGAAAGTTTTATATTAGCAATATTATTATTTGTACAGTCATGAAAAAACTTATTACCATTTGTAAAGAGTGCTTATTGAATAGAAGAGAGTAGAAGAATTAAAAGGACTAGACAGATTATGTTGTTATATAGAATGTACTTAAAAAATTAGCTTTTAAAAAACGTGTTGATTGTTTTAAAAAAAATATTTAAGCTCTCATTAAAGTTTTTGGTACTCAGGTTGACGGATGTTGAGAGAGAGAGGGAGGGAGGGAGAGAGAGTGGGGTGGGAAAGAGAAGGAGAGAGTTTATAGTCATGAAAAAAATTATTACCATTTATAGAGAGTCCTTATTGAATAGATGAGACTAAAAGAAATAAAAGGACTAGACAAATTGTGTTGTTAGAATTTAACGTACTTAAAAAATCGCATCTTATTTCGCACTGTGTCATCGCACAGCAGAGTCAGTAGCAAACAATCCTAGGTAAGGAGTTGTACCCGGGGAACTGCCGTGCATGACTGTCGGCACCTTATCGATTAAGCCTAGTGAGCTCAGATATCAAAATCAAGGTAATCCTTGCCATATTGACTCTCCGTAAAGAGTCGTTCGAACGGTTGAATCTCACGGCTTTACATACTCTCGCGGTTCCAATGTGTTTATGAGAGTTCCGACTGCTGCGCTGCTCTGCGGCATGCGGCAGAAGCTTGCTTGTCCAGAGCTTCGTTTATGTATGTTCGCTGCTATGCCGCTATGGAGCGCAGCAGCCGGGACTTTCATAAACACATTAGAACCGCGAGGGTATGTAAAGCCGTGAGATTTAACCGTTCGAACGACTCTTTACGGAGAGTCAATGTGACAAGGATTACCTTGATTTTGGTATCTGAGCTCACTAGGCTTAATCGATAAGGTGCCGACAGTCATGCATGGCAGTCCCCCGGGTACAACTCCTTACCTAGGATTGTTTGCCACTGACTCTGCTGTGCGATGACACAGCGCCAAATAAGATGCTAAACCTCTATTAGATGTTTTCACGAAAATTGTCTGTAGTAGTAACTACAACATTCCTGTAGTAGTAACTACACAATTCCTGTAGTAGTAACTACAAAATACCTGTAGCAGTAACTACAAAATTCCTGTAGTAATTTTGTGTGGTCATAACTACAGTCCGAAATTACTACAGTATTTTTCAGTAGTTATTGTATAGTAACTACTACAGAACTGTTACTACAGCGTTTGTGTAGTAATAACTACAGCATCTTTTCGTAAGGGGCGGGAGAGACTAATACTTGTCTTAGTTTAAACTTTTGTAAATTGTACTTACAATAAAAAATAGAGAAAAAATAGAAATTGGAATTATGCACTACAATGTTGACAAAATGTTTAAAAAGAGCCTTTATAAACTATCTCTCATCATATATTAGATTATTACACGAAAAAAAAATTGTTTTGGAAAAATTACTATTTTTTATATAGTAACCATGGGACACATTCAAATTTTCATGAAAATTACTATAATTTATGGTAAAAATTGTTATTTGTGTAGTAAAAGTTACAAAATTATAGCAATTTTTATTATAAATTATAGTAATTTTCATGAAAATTTGAGTCTGTCCCACGGTTACTATAGAAAATAGTAATTTTTCCTACAAAATTTTTCTCTGTGTATATACACTTATTCAGAGATAAATGTAGAATATGTTGTCCATGCAATTCAAACTCCAGAATGCATGTTACGAAACCAGTATCGCTATGGTATATATGTACTGTAATATTTACAGACCACATGGCTTCTCTGAAACATTTGGCACCCCTCACCATAAGCCAATCATTAATTATCAAAATTATTATCTGAATCTTGTCTGGAAAAATATTTACCAAGAACTCCTCTGAAACATTTTGACATCTTCCACCCTGGGAAAATCATACATGAGGATAACTGAGCACTCTAATTTGTTGAAATTTTCACAATAACTCATCCTTTTTGCTTTTTTCATTTGACATAATCTTTTATGAGATATAATTTATGAGATATAATAATGAGATAAGTTAGATATAATTTCTTCAAATTATTATTGATTGGAACGACGTAAATTAATAACTTATCATTATCCACACATAATCTTGTAAAAAAACCACAATCAGTTTATGAACTGAGAATCACTGAGAATCAATGCTTCCTTGATATTCTGGTATAGATTAAACTTTTGACGTCTCCCACCATGGGAAAATCAGACATGAGAATAACTGAGCACTTTTATTTGTTAAAATTTTCACAATAACACATCCTTTTTACTTTTTTCATTTGACATAATCTTTTATGAGATATAAGTTAGATATAAGTTCTTGAAATTATTATTGATTGAAACTACGTAGATTAATAACTTATCATTACCTACACATAATCTTGTAAAAGAAAAACACAACCAGTTTATGAACCGAGAATCACTGAGAATCAAAGCTTTCTTGATATTCTCGTATAGATAAAACTTTTGACGTCTCCCACCCTGGGAAAATCAAACATGAGAATAACTGATCACTTGTATTTGTTGCAATTTTCACAATAACACATCCTTTTCGCTTTTTTCATTTGACATAATCTTTTATGAGATATAAGTTAGATATAAGTTCTTGAAATTATTATTGATTGAAACTACGTAAATTAATAACTCATCATTACCCACACGTAATCTTGTAAAGAAACACAACCAGTTTATGAACTGAGAATCACTGAGAATCAAAGCTTTCTTGATATTCTTGTATAGATTAAACTTTTGACGTCTGCCACCATGGGAAAATCAGACATGAGAATAACTGAGCACTTTTATTTGTTAAAATTTTCACAATAACACATCCTTTTTGCTTTTTTCATTTGGCATAATCTTTTATGAGATATAAGTTAGATATAAGTTCATGGCTCTGAAGTTTGCATCGTTGGGATGCAACGAAACAATTTTTTACAATTAATTAAAGTTATTAAGCAATAGCCATTTTATCTCTTAATCTTTGTTATAAAGTTATTTTATACTATAAAACAATAAATCTACACGCAAAATTAATATTAATTATTATAAACATGAAGTAAAATCAAATATTTTTTTTTATTTCGTTGCGCTACAACGTTGCAAACTTCAGACCCATATAAGTTCTTGAAATTATTATTGTTTGAAACTACTTAAATTAATAACTTATCATCACCTACACATAATCTTGTAAAAAAAACACAATCAGTTTATGAACTGAGAATCACTGAGAATCAAAGCTTTCTTGATATTCTCGTATAGATAAAACTTTTGACGTCTCCCACCCTGGGAAAATTATAACATTCTTCTAATTTTTTAAACTAAGCACTTTTATATTCGTTGAAATTTTCACAATAACACATCACTGTCGCTGTTTTCAGTATTTTAATTTTCATTTCAAATAATCTTTTAATTAGTGCTTAAATAAATATGTACAACAGCATAGCACAGGCGCACTGATATCAACTAAGTTTCTTGAAGGTGACAAATGCTTTTTAAATCAAAGCTCAGATCAATTTTAAAAAAAATAGTTCTTTGTTGTATTTATATATAGCATACTGCATAAAATAAATATATTCGCCAGACTATGAGAAAAATGTATAATCTGAAAATGAAAAAGAAAAACTACACAAAGTATCTATTTTTTCATTTGATTATATTTTTTTACATGGTATATCTAGTAATAAAAAATATACTTATCTATATATATATATATGCACATGCCGTGCCAGCGCAGCTGATTGAAAATTAATATAAAAATAAAATAATAACCATATTTTGAGGTTATTTTAGAATTACAATTTTTATTTGTTATTACACCTACTTATATTCTTTTCTCTCTCTCTTTCTCCTTTAAAGTACTACAATTTTTTTGTTAGTTTTTGCTGTATATTCTTCTCTCTCTCTCTCTCTCTCTCTCTCTCTCTTTCTTTTCGAGTCGAGTGAGATATGTTTATTTACTGTGATACTACACACACACACACACACAAACACACACACATACACACACACACACACACACACACACACACACACAAGCGAAAGTAAGATATCGATATAGATATACAAACGTATAAGATAGACGACAACCGGAAGTGTCGTAAGAGCTGCAAACCGGATATCTGAATAACAAGGAGAAAAGTTTGGAAAGGAAACAGTACATAAAAAAATTCAGATCTCTATATCTTTTGAACGAGATAATCTTTTTAAATAAAATCTTTTGATTTGAGTAGAGGAATGAAATGGCTTTCGATTAAGAGGGATATGTTATACAGTAAAAACTAACGCAGTATACGTAAAAGCGCATTGAATTTTTCGTACACCCATTTCAATGTATATGTAGCACGGGTCGCTCCATTAGGCTTCTTCTATACTTGCTTCGGAACACTCCCGCGCTCCTTGATTTTTGGCAGGGACTTTACGCCCAATACAACCTTAACAACCCTTAACAACCCTTCTTTGGGTATTTTCTGTACATACTAGTACGTCTGCTCTCTAAAATACACCCGCAAAGTTATTCAATGATTTTGGGTAGCTGGAGCTTCGGAGCACGGATCACATACTATATGTGTAATTATTACACTTGAAATTATAAAAAAAAATTTTAAGTTATACAATTATTAATCTATAGTAACTTCAAGAATTATAAGTGGAACAAATATCTCAAAATAAGATTAAAATACAAAATTTCGCTTGAAATAAAGTTCTATTTTAATTACACGTAACCTCCGTTTTTGTTTTTGTTTTTTCTTTTTCTTCACAGTAGTTAATAAGTTGGAAATCTTTAATAGACCATGGACACCTTCATCGATTCGCTGCGAAAAGCGGGTCTTCGGCCGCGGACCGACTCCGATAAACGTGTCTTGGACTCTCATTACCCTTCTGCCTGGTAGGGCTTTCACGAATGCCTAACAACTAACGACCCCTTCCTCCGGTCGGGCAAGCACGCATAGAAGAGGGAACCACTCTTGCCGTGAACTGCTTTAGCATTACTTATAACTGTGCAGTATGTCCATGTCCATCTGTCCTTATCTTTTTCGATCATTTCGAGGCCACCGCTGGAACCCTCGTTCTCTCTCTCTCTCTCTCTCTCTCTCTCTCTCTCTCTCTCTCTCTCTCTCTCTCTCTCTCTCTCTCTCTCTCTCTCTCTCTCTCTCTCTCTCTCTCTCTCTCTCTCTCTCTCTCACCTCTTAGTCATTCAGGCTACCACCTATTTTCTTGCCTCTCAGGACTACTTCTACGTAACGAGAAGCGAAGTCTCACCATCCCTTTTTCGGAATATCACACCAATGATGTTGTTTGGCGTGAATGCTCCAACTGTCACCTCTACTCTTTGTCATTGTTAACTCCAGCGCTCGCATACGAAAAACATATGCTCTACGTCGCCCTGATCATGTTCGCAGTATCTACAGTCCGGCGTCCGTACTCTGTTCATCTTGTGTAAATATGGTCTAAAGTAGCCATGTCCGGTCAGGAATTGGATCAGGTAAGAGTTTACCTCTCCATAGTTCCTTTCCATCCACGATTTCAGGTCCGGTATCACTATTTTTGTCTAACTTCCTGTGGTCTCGTTTGTGCATCTTGCATGCCCTTCTATCTACCTAAAAAGCGAATGAAAAATCAATCGATCAATGTTTTTGCAAACGTTCAGTAAATTCTCACAAGCAGATTTGGTTTTAAAGTATACAAATAAAATAAAAGTACCATCAAGTATCATCACACGTATCATCATCCTCTCTAGAAAAAGTCAACCTATCTTCCTGTTTACACAATGTACTATTAAACATGTTCATAAGATTTGCCTATTGTGAGTGTTTTACAAGTGAAAGTGATGTGAGTTTTCTCTGACATTTAAACAGAAAAATAAATCTGTAAAATAAATCTGTAAAATTAATATTAAAAAATTAATAATAATGATTCTTTTTTAATTTTCTAGAGCTAATTGGGCTTAATACTGAAACACGTGTCTCTTTATTTTCGATATAGAATGCTCTCGTGTAGTCAAAATTGAATTTTAAGTTCCGATGTTTTCTTGATTATTATACTTGCAAATAAAAAACTGCTGCCAATTCAGTGGCACTTAGCTTCCTCAACATTAATTTGTTGTTCTATTACATAAATTATTTTCTGTAAAAGTACAATAAGAAGTACACAATTCTGAGTTAAACAGACGGAAGTAAAAAAAACACTACGTTTTATAAAACAAGTCGATATTATTTATACACCACCTAGCGGTAAATATCATGGTGCATTTTTTTTTACACAGCAAAATAAGTTTCTATTTTGTAAGTTAATTAATTTTTAGTCAAGGAAAATTTCATATTGCTTTTTCATCAATCTGAGATATTTACATATAGGTTTCATTTCATAAGTCGATTCTATTTAGTAAAATTTTTACTACTATAAGATCAAATCAAACATACAACAAGACTTGTGTTTCTCAGTAAGTCTGTAATCTGACAGGTAATTTTATTAGTATTTTACTAAAAGAGTCTAATGATATCAGAAGATGTATCATTGCATCATTTAGTACTACATGAGATTGCATTACATGATAATAATGTTTGTATGCAGTTTAAAATGTATAATTTTGTTCGTAAACAAATCTCCAATATTGGAAATAGTTTCGTGAAAATATAAATTTATAAGAAAAAAGTTATTTTGCTCAAAATAAAAAAAAAAACGTAGATCTTTCAACGCTCTTGTCTTTAAATAAATTAGAAAATAAGAAAATTAATACGGCATGATTTATAAATAAATAAGATAAATAACAATCATGATATATTAATAATTAAAAAAATTAAAAATACATGATATATTAGAAATAAGAGAATCCAAAATTCATGTTATAAAACAGTTGTATATAATGATACTAGTGCATGTATCGCTACATTATGTTGTACTATTATGTACAACAAAATTACTATCAGTATGCGATTACATTACATGATACATTATGAATGTTTTGTTTGTATACAGTTTGAAATTTATAATTTTGTTTTATAACGGGTCGTGCTTTGGTTGCAACAGAAGATATAAAAGAGCTATCTCTTTGCCAAATTTCAAAACGATTGGTTTATTTTTATTCCAGCTATCATGCAATAACGAAAATGCATTATTTTATTTCATAATTTTTTTCTCAAAAACAAATAAAGATAATCTCGTAAAATTTTCACATAACATAGTCTTAGATAAGTTTAATAAGTGGTTAAAATTTAAAGTCAATTAATCCAAAAATCTCTGAGAAATCGGTATTCGAAAAAATTTTTATAAAATTTTCAACCTTAAATATCTTTGGTCGTAACAGTCAGATCTCTTTGGCTGACGAACTCGGTTCAAAGATGTAAAAAAGCTATCTCTGTGCCAAATTTCAAGACGATTGGTTGATTTTTACTCCAGTTATCGCGCGACAACGAAAACGCACTTTTTTTCTTCAATAATTTTGTTATCGTTAATCTCTCAAGATAACCTCTTGAAATTCTTACAGGAAGAAGTACTTTTTGTACTTAATAACTGGTAAAAATTTCGTGTAAATATATTTGATAGTTTCGAAGATAAACATTATACAAGAAAAGTTGAGAAAAAGTGATATTTCAAAATCTTTTTTTGGTCATAAAACAAAAGAAAATCCGCAACTTTTTAAAAACGATTGTAGCATTGCCCGGTCGAAATCGATCGATGTGTTCTCGAGATATCTTCCGTACACACATACGCACACACACACACACACACACATCCACGCACGCACGCACGCACGCACGTACGCATACACACTCACATCCACGCCCACAGCCACACACATCCACATCCACATACACCCACATACACACACCCCCACATCCACATACACCCACATACACACACGCACACGCGCGCGCACACACACAGGAAAAAAATTTTCCCAAAATCAAAACATTATTATACCACTATTCATAAAAAACGTTTTTAAGACTTTTTGTAGTTACAGAAAAGGAACAGGCTTCTAGCTTCTTGCTTTGCTCAGGCAGTTAACCTATCTGCGTCAGTAAAACTAATCTGCGAGTTTACTCCCCTGTTGAAAAAAATCATGTGGTTACTCATGTGATTAATCCTGCGATTATTCTTATGATTTACTCGTTTCTGCCCAAAATGCCCTAAATTTTGTCCTTTTTTCCAACTGATAATTTTAATAGAAAAACTCATATTTCGCCATTATTTCTGCGTATCGCACTATTATTATCCCCTTCCACTGACTCTCGCGCCGTCTTGAGTGAGTTGCGGTCGGTCCGCTATCTGCTAGTGAAATCGGGACTCTCTTGTATAAATACGCATCTTATTATTGAAGGCGAATTGAGAGTAAGAGATTTAAAATCGTTTTTAGTAAATCGAGGATCACCTTTGGTAGTTTGGGTTAGCGAAGATGCGACGAGAATAACTGGTCGCATTCAGTATGATTCAAGAACAAATAATGTTGTAGGGTTTGTTTTATCTTTTGATACGAATAGTATGCCGATAAAAAATTCATTTGTTGCTTCTCCTGCGCATCAAATAGAAAAGTATTTCGAAACTGAAAAGACTGTAAACTTAGTATATGTAATTATAGTTGAGCCATTGGTAGACAATGCACCGTCATTTTGTTTCTCTCTGTTCGGAACCAACAATAAATTCAATACCAAACATGTAATAACTAAATGGAAATATATGTTGGATGAATTTAAAAAAGAAAAAATATCAGTTCTAGGAATATCATCTCACGGTGATGCACCTTTACTAAAAACTATGAGAGCAGTATTAAAATTGGGTTTATGTGAATCAAATCCTTTCTTAGGGTTTCAAGCAAATTTACAACTATCAATTATTTCAATACAAGATACTATGCACATAGCTACTAAATTTAGAACTAGATTCCTCAAATCATCCATATTATTACCTCTAGGAGATTTTATTGTTTCGTCGAGCCATTTAAAAACATTGATTAATAATGAATCTAAAGATAAACACTGTTTAACTGCGACTGATATTTCTTTAAAGGATAAAATGAATTTTTCTTCTGCTCTAAAAATTTGCCAACCTTTAAAAGTCCGTGATTTGTTACAAAAAAAAAATGTAGCAAGATGCAATGGGACCGTGTCTTTTTTAAAAATTATGTTTATGACAATAGAATCTTCCATTTAAACAATTTTCTCCGGAACAAAGAGTTTATAATATTTGGTTAGCTATTTAGTTTTTAAGACTCCGGAGATTGTGGTTACGTAAAAATAAACAATGTCCTGTTGTAGACAATTTTATAACATTAAATTGTTATCTATGTATAGAAATGAATGGATGTGGTTTAATTTGCATAATATTACGTTTGAGTGAACTAAAAGCTGCCCATCTTTTTCATGCCTTGAAAATTTAGTAGTCAGCCATGCGAAAGTTTTTTTCGTCATCTGCGAGCAATGAGCTCAATAAATTCGACCATTGTAAATTTTAGTATGTTAGATACACTACATAGAGTTAGGCGCATAGACTTACAGAATGAAATTTCTTCGCGTAAAGTAAATGACCGATCTGAAGAATTTAGTTTTGCAAGATCTGAAAGAGTGAATTTAAATATGCCTACTACGAAAACATAAAAAATGAATGATAATTATATTTGTACTACATTACCTAATTCCAAAGAAATTGACCAAATTTTAGAAAAAGCAAAAAACGATGCATGCGATGAAATATCATCATTAGTTTTAGTAGTAAATATATCAGCTTGTGAGAAACCCGATTGTATAATTGTAACAAATATGGATTTAAATAATATTGATAATTGTTGCGATGATAAATGCGAGGATTCAAACAATGAATCCAGTATTAAGTCAGATCATGCCGATCTCTTTTATGGCGATTCTGAGAACGATTCTGAACATTTAAACTTAATTCAAGATTTAACTATTCTCACGTCGTTAAAAGGGATTGTAGAACTGATAAAATTAAATGAAAAAAATAAGCTAACCATGGAATTAAATGTTAATAGTTCATTTACCGTCGTAACAAATTCCTTCGGTAAAGAGTCAATTATTCGAAAATCATCGATATGCTGGCTCTTAAACAAAGATTCATCTAAGCTTAGCAGTGATCGATTAATGAGAGTTCGTGAAAATGAAATTAAAAAAGTATCAGATAAGCGAATTATTACAAATGATCTTCTAAAAAAATCTTCTTAAATCTATGTAGGAGAGTGGTGTCTATTTGAAAAACTGAAATCGAAAAAATGAGAGAAAAAATGTTTAATCGGACTAATTTTCAGTTTTGCATACATAGATGGAAAAACGTGGAAATCGCGTGAATATTCCAATAATTTTGCCAAAACAGAGAACAACTCTAGTTCGATAGGAGTATTGTGCAACTGGTTTGAGGTAAAGGGAAATGAATTAGTCTTTGTATCTATGGATGTACATGGGTACTTCAATATTAAGCAGTATAGATTCACTATTGCTGCTCCGTCTATAGATGAAAAAGGTCTTGTAATAAATAATAATATTTTAACTAAAATTTCCAAATATGTATAATTTTGTACATTTTTATGCTTAAACTTAAACACATATGTTCAAATACATTATTTAATTTATATAAAATCATTGAATTATGTTTTACCTACTTTGGAACCATTTAATCATTTGAAAATAATTACTTTTTCTACCTATTTATGCATGTGATTCTTGATATAATAAATATTTGATATATTATTAATAATATAATATTGACAAAATAGTACAATAATGTAGACAATTAAATTACTTTTAGTTTTTAACTTGCCATAAGATTAGCAACAAAATGATTACAAAAAATCATATAATCTTTTAATAATCAATACTTTCTCTTTAATCGCATTATTCTTAATCGTAATCATGAAAATTTATCACGATTACTTGTAATAATACCAAAAGATTAAATCCATTGAAATCATCTTAAATCATGAAATCATTGTAATCAAGTGTCACTAAAATTCCAGTGAATAACCCCTCGTGGAGAGCGCGGTTATATAAGTTACAAATCTCTCCAGCGGCTCGTGTAACACTGCCTTTCTAATGCGCAAGTAGACCAAAGTAGACCCGCGAGAAGTGCAGATTCCCACGCTAGTAGAGACAATAAGTGTTGCGTGATTTTGGGGAGAGGTAACCGCGAAACACAAAAACAAATACGCGCTTTATAACTAGCGCGGCCACAACACTATGGAATCTGTGGCTTCCAGGAATAATCACTTATATCCACTTTTCATTATTTCGAGTAAATTAAGTTTTTAGTTTCACATCGGTGTTTTAAATTAAGACAAATGAGATTAAATGCTACACTGCATCTATGAAGACTAATGAATAGTAATCTAAATAACATATTTGTTATCATAGTAACTAGACCAAATAACGTTCATGTCTTAGAAAACGACTTTTATTTACGTAGTTATTCCAAGAATAAAAGAAAATTTCAGTGGAGTTACGTGGGTTTTCCAGTTTCAATGGCAATTATGTTGTTTTTCCGGCAACTATGTATATACATGATAAATATCGCTTACGGGAGCTTGTAGGAGTAAATGTGTGTACTCTTTCTAATACACACGGAGAAAAATAACATAGGAAAAATTACCATATTTGATTGTAAGTCGAGGACAGACTGAAATCCTCCACAAAATTGCCATAATTTATGGTAAAAATTGCCATAAATTTATGGCAATTTTTCCTACATTGTAAAAATTACTATAAATTTATGGCAATTTTTACTATAAATTATGGCAATTTTGTGGAGGATTTCAGTCTGTCCTCGACTTACAATCAAATATGGCAATTTTTCCTATGTTATTTTTCTCCGTGCAGATATCTTGCTATGGGTACACTTATAAGAATAAGGAACGTCTGTCTCTCTTATTGGAAAAGTGAAGTTGTATTATTTATACAGGATATTAGATGAAAAAAGTGGAGTTATATAGGGTTTTTGAGAGTTTTTCTAAATAAAAGTGGAGTTATGTGGGTTTTCCGGGAGTTATTCTAAAAAAAATGGGGATATGTGGTTATTTCGGAAATATCTTGAAAAAATTGAGTTACAGCGTTTTTCCTTGTGTTTATTCAAGGCAACGAGTATACTTTGGTAATTTCTGTCACGATGACGTGATAAAGGACTGTTCGAAGATAAGAAATAAGGCATAAAACCTATTTTGAAAAATACGTCACTTACGTGGTTTTCCGGGAAGCCACAGATTTTATAGTAAAGTGCTTTGAGTAATATTAACTATATTTTGTTTAACTATATTTACTTAAGTATATAACATAGTAAGTTTTTCATTTGGATTTCTCTAAGATTATATAGTTAATGTAACTATATTTTTTATTTATTTATTTATTTAAACCAGTTCACTTTATATACATTACCATATTCGCAAAAACTATTTTTTTAGTTAAATTTACCAAAAAATTATCGCTGTGACAAAATCGCACTATATTTTATAGTCATATTTTTATAGTTTTTTATATTTTTATATTTTTATAGTTTTATAGTGGTTTTATAGTCATATTTACTATACTTTCGGCTGGGTGTACACTTTTAAAAATGTTATCCCTATTTTACACAAAATGTAAATGAATTACACAAATTTCGTATAAAATCCCAGGTATAAAAAGTTTTAAAATTTGAAACTATACACGAAATTTGTGTAAATTGACCATTTAACAAAAATTTGTGTAAATTGAAAATTTTACACGGTCTTGTGTAAATTTTATACAAATTTTGTGAAAAATTTTGCACAAAATTTAAATTACACAGAATTCATAATTTACACAAAATTTTAAACCGTAGGTGGTGCGCTTCGTAGTTTTTTGCGTTTAAATATCAGGGTGCATCTAATACGTGGTCCAGATCTTCGGGGTAGCCGACGACGATGTTCAGGTGATGTGCTCTATAGTTTTTGCCTCTAGATCCGCACGAGGATAAAATCACTTTTCCACACTAGTATCGAAATGCACTAATATTCTATTTTATTTTTTATTCGACTTTTACCCCAAGTTAAAAACACTGTAGGTTTGTCTACAACGACAATATACATATATGTATGCTTCAAAACATAAAACAATATAAGATTAACAATGATATAATGTATAAAATTGATTTGTAGAGTGAAATTTCTAAATATGCAAAAAAAGTAACTCTACAATTTTACGAAATCAAATTTTTAAATGCTGGTTGAATCGTATTCTGCGGAAAATTTGCTACAAAAATAGAAAATAAAGAAAGTAAATTTTTTTACCCCCCAATTATGGCTTATCCTCTTAAGCGTTATCAGCTTAAATTTTTTGCTTCCTCAAAGAGGAAGCTTTATAACGGTGAAAAAAATTTTTGAAATAAAAAATGTTCAAAAACATGTTTTAAGACTTTTGGCGCTAAAATCCATTGTTTTTGATACAAAAACTTGTCGTGTCTGTAAGTGTGCGTGCGTGCGTGCGTGCGTGCGTGCGTGTGTCTCTTGAACCGATCGACCAATTTACATCGGAAAAGGCTTATTCTCTTCGTTTCGGCGGAGAATAGAGAGAGCATAACCTACTTTTTGATTTTACGGATTTCTTTTTTTTTATAACCCAAAAAACGATTTTGAATTTTTCGTTTTTTTGATGTTTTCATTTGTTGCAGCCAGTATTACTTAATAAACTACATTTTTATTAAAAGATCTTTAAATTACCTACAATTTCTTTTTTTTAAATTTAAATGATCTCTAGCCAATCATTTGTTATTAATGAAAATATGGTTTATATTTCTTCAATTAATATCTCAAAAACTTTTTCATTTTTCCACTCAAAATTTTTACCACTTATTACACTTATCGAGTACAACATTGTGTTAAATTTTGAAGAGGTTATATTGATTTGTTTCCGAGAAAAAAAATTATTTTTGAAAAAATGTGCGTTTTCTTTCCTTTACGATAACAGGAGTAAAAGTCAAAGAATCATTTTGAAATTTGGCAGAGAATTAGCTTTTTTATGTCTAAGGAGTCAGTTCTTTAACCAAAAAAATCTGACCGTTGTGACCAAAGATATTTGAGGTTCAAATTTTTTTATAAATTTCTTATATTTGCATTTTTAAAAAGAATATTCGATTGATTGACCAAAATTTTTACCACTTATTACACTTACCGACTACAACATTGTTTTAAAATTTCAAGAGGTTATCAAAATTTTTTACTCATTCCAAATTAGCCCCAAAACACAAATATAAAGTTTTAGAGCAAAATATGCAATAGTTCTATTTAATTTGTATATCATATATAAATGAAATAATTATTGTGTACTAGGGCATATCCCCGAAAAAGTAATTTCAGATTGAGTCCCGCGGCAACGTGTACTAGGGCAACGATAATAATTGACTTTCAAAATTTGAATTTCGTAAAAATTTCATAAAAATATTTCATAAAAATATCGATTCTTAAATATGAAAAAAACTACCTCTCTGTTAAATTTCAAAACGATTCGTTGTCTTTTGTTAAGAAGTATAATTTACTTGTTATATTTGTATGATTGTTACAATAATGGATTAACTTTAAACCACTATGTCGAGTAGGATAGTAGTTAAATACCTGTTTCAAAACAAATATTTATTAGATTATTGCCAATACATACTTTTCTTTCTCAAACTAATGTATTTCTTTAAAATTTTTTATAACAATAATTAATTGTTTGTATAGGATACATAAATGAAAAAACAAAAAAGATATTTTTTATATTCAGTCAAATTGTTTAACAAATAAAAAAGATCCACAAAGAAAACAGTTTTATTTATTAATAAAGTTTTGTTGTGAAAAATTTACTTTTGTTTTTAAAATTTTTAAAATGTAATCGATAAATTAGTTTGAGGAAGCATCTTGCCAATGAATTGGCAGCAGTTTTTAGTTTTTGATCTAAACTATATTATTTTGATTTTTAATAACGTATAAAATTGAAAAATCAAATGAAAAAAATAGATATTTTGAAAGTTTTTAGCTCTAAGATCAACTTAAAAAGCAAACGAAAGGTGGTTCTCTCTTCTTTTATTTTCTTATTAAAAACTTTGTTTGAAACGTTCCTACCCTAAGTTGTAGGAGTTTAAGTAGCAGTATGGTTTGTGATATGAGAATACTGAAAAAACCGGTCGAGATAGTGTGCATTAAGAAAGGTATTTTTGCATTCTTCGTTACCTTTTTATTATAAAATAAAACTCTTAAATTTATTTCATATCCAATAAAAATTAAATTTCTTTCGAATAAGCGCATGAATATTTTTTAGAGAATTTTATCGCGCAAAAGAACAATCTTTTTCAACAAAATACAGCTGTCTTCGCCGGAAAACTTAAAACGAACGTTTAATTAGAAAAAAAATTCATAGTTTCAAGCATTCGAAATAGCTAACCATGACAAAGAAACGCGATGAAATTTTAATGTTGTCCCATAACTTTAAATTCTATAAGCTGCCCTTTTTCAAGCGAATATTATACTATTACTCTGATTTGCAAAGATAATGCAACTCGCGCAGTCACCAAAATTGAATAAAAATTTCGCACTGTGAGCGCATTTCTGCATGACCATTGGTGTTGCCGCGCATTCCCAAACTTGATGCGCACTCATTCTTTCATTCTCGGTTACATTAACGTCGATGCATGCAAACGAATTTCCGTTTTGTTTCGCGTGCCTGGGGAATTCGCGCGGAGATATACGAGCGAAGCAAAAAATGCGAGGTTTACCGTGCGTTATAAAAAACTGACGTACATACTTGGATAAAGTGTATAGGCGCGCACGGCGACCGCGAGTTTTATCATGTGTGCTTGGCGGCATTCCAACTCCGCTCTGCGCGTCGCCACTGCCGCCGCCTTCGCATTCGGTATTTGTTGCTTTCCATCTCGTTAGGTGGAAAATCTATTTCTTTTTCGACTCCCGTTGTATAAATCCTGCAAGCACGAGCGCGCTGTTCCACGCCATTCGCTGTTGCTCGGAAAATTGTGAGAAGTTTGCAGGAAGATTTAGAGATATACCCCTCCCCACGTCTATATACGTATATTTGTATTGCGTGCACTCGTGTTCGGGGCAAAGGTGTTTCAGGAAAAAAGCAAGCGTTTTCTATTAAGCTGTACAGTCGTTGCACGGGGCATTTAACGATTGTATAACACTCTACCGGAATATTGATATACGAGCAGGCTGACGGTCGCACGTCATTGCATGAAAAATTTTCGTCGTTTTGTCTTTTGGCACCCATCCACGAAGAATGGAGTTGTTAACCAATGCGTGTATCCCAGGACTAGCGAAGAGACTTAACACTCACGAGTCAAAATCAATGGAACGCTCACAAACGTATGGGAGAGGAGAGAATATGTACTATTATTAATGCGTTTATAAGTGAGGCGCCGTTTTCATAAATCTTGATTATATCTGCTTTCACAGTAGCGAATACGTTAGAATTATGTAAGTCTTAATATCGCTAAAATATCAAATCGTCCAAGAAAGATTATTAATTGTCGAGAACATATTTGAATCATCAAGGATATGGGGATATCTTTAGAACTTTTACTATTCATGTTATTGCAATTTTCTAGATCTTTTTAATAAGAAATATATATATACATTGAGCAATGTAAATAGGTAAAAGTAATAGTACATTTCGACACGGGTGCGGAAGGTGATTATTTAGCTCCTGTGACGTTTTTCGCACGAGCGAAGCGAGTGAGAAAAGTCACATGAGCTAAAAATCTTCTTACGCACCAGTTCCGAACCATCCACGAGAGCCGAATAATCATATTGAAGTTATGATTTTGAGGTTAGAGTGGTATAAACGTGTTTTAAAAGTTCCATATATGAAACAGTTGTTCCAGTTACATATAAAGCAGAGCAAGGAAATGTGCCAAATTGGGTCATTTTGATGCCGTGATTGGCAACATTTCTTACAGTATTTGCTCTATAAAAACTGTAACGACATTTTTTATCCGTTAAGACTAGCGCAGTACATTATTTGGTATCATGCGTAAGAAAAAAAAAACTTTAATTCAGAGATGTGCCTGTAGTACAATTAAAATGAAACATCTAGAAAGTTGCGTAACTCATTTTTCAAAAATAAAAATTTTTGTAGTCGGTAATTGTGTTCTTTATCTTTCAATGTCAGGTTTTTTCTTAATCTTGTTATCAGATTTAATTCTTTATTAAAAATACAATCATTTGATTTGTTACACGTATGTGTGCCATGCATAGTTTAAAAGTTATACGACTTTAAAAAATTACTTCTCAAGCGCAAATCATTAAAAAATTACTTCTCAAGCGCAAATCATTAAAAACAACTACATTTTTTATAAGCACACGCTGAATTTTGAATTTTGAGGTCCGAAAGAAATTGTAATAATTTAATATTTCAGAAAGATATAGTAACATTGTTAAGGTAGTATTTTTAACATTTAATACAATTTTCATACGATTATGCTAAATAAGTTCGTCATTTATGTTAGCAAAAATTTTTTTTTACTGTGAATTAAAAGTTTCTCTGTATTTTGTTTACTTTTAAAAGATCAAAATATAAAAACATTATTTTTCGTCATAGTAAATGGTCAGTAGCGAAAATGGTGCACGTTTTGCGAGCGTAATATGTCACTTTACGGATCCTACTCATTTTGGATGCTACTTTACTGATTGTTACTAAGATGTGATACATATACATACACGTGCACATATACACACCCACAAATAATCAAGTAAAAAAAGTCGTTTCTTATGCAGTTAATATTTGAATTTTTTTTAAATTGTATTATGTTGCTTTTATTTTTTAACGGAACTAAAAAAACCGCTGCCAATTCATTGGCCCATGGCTTCCTCAAACTTAATTTGCTATTCCTTTAATGAATTTTCAATAACAAAATTTATAATTTTTTAAACAATTTATGACATAATTATAATTAAATTCATTTATGAAGATTAAAAAGTATTAATTTTTAAATTATGTATAAAATATGAATAAAATAATTGGTATGCTTTTTTTTAAATTATGTGTGAAAAATAAATAAAATAATTGATTGTAATATTATCGTCAAAACCTTTTAAAATTCCTAAATAACCTTTACTTCAAATTATATTTTCTTTGTGAAATTTCACACATACACTGAGAAAAATGTTGTAGTAAATTTTATTATAACTGTAATAAAAATTACTATAAAGTATAGGAAGGGTGAGACAAATACATTTTATGCTGCATTTTTATTATAATTGTATGAATAATTACAAAATTTCTTGTAATTTTTATGACAGTTGTTGATTAGAAAGTATTACGAAATAAAAGAAAAATTGCTATACACATAGCAAAAACTGTGATATAATAAAATTTAAAATATATGCTTTTAATTTTTATTAGAATAGAATATAAATTTTATTTTTTAGCGTTTAAATTTTATTTTGTAGCGTATAAATTTTATTTTGTAGCGTATTAAAAATTACTATAAACATAGTAAAAAGTGCCAGATTCAAAAATTGCTACAGGTCATAAGAAAGTTTGCTATCCAACATAGTAAAAATTGCTACAACATTAGTACTTTCTGCGCAGATCAAGACGCCCACGTGTCTGATTGAGGTTATGTTTCTACGGGAATTTCACTTTGTCTTGCTTTTAAGTTTACAAAACATTCAAAACCTTACTTCAATTATTTTATTTTTATATTATGCACATTAATGATAAGTTTCTTTGTGTTATCAAAGTTATTTATTGTCATTATTTAATATTATCTGAAATTTTCTTGAAATCGATGGTTTGACATGTACAAGTTCCAAAATTTTACACTCAAGAATCCTATTTGGGTAAGTGGTTAGCGCGTCCGATTGCCGCGGTGAAGGTTGCAGGTTCGATCCCAACGCTCGTAAAAAAAATATTTTTATTTCTCATTTTAATTTATTTTCACATTAAATATTGTATGATTAGAGTCTGAAAATAGTTGTGAAAACAGGAAGAACGAGAAAAAATTTAATTTTTTGAAATTTAAGGTCATTCATAAAAATTACTATGTTGCATAGCAAAAATTGTTATAATTTCGATTTGTCCCTCCGTTCCTACAAAATATAGTAATTTTTCTTATGTTTATAATAAATTTTACTACAACATTTCTCTCAGTGTAGGGTACTTGTCGTTAGTAGTATGTCCGTATTTGTGTGCTTTTTCTGGAATTTCCGACGTAAGAAAAAGGTTCTAACCTTAAAAATAATAAATGGCTATTACAAAATAAAAGCAGGTATACAACACGGCCGCACCGGCGCATAGCGCATAGCGCATGCCATTTCCATTTTCTAGTATACATAAATGCGTTCCCGAATAATTACGATTTTAAAAGAGGGCTAAAATAGTATTAACCTCAAATATCTGTGAAATTCATAAATGAATTCTTTTACCCTAAGAACGCTTCTAATAAATAATATACAAAGTCTACATGAAATTCATAAACGAATTCTTTTACCCTAAGAACGCTTCTAATAAATAATATACAAAGTCTACATCTCCACCAAATTATCAAAGAAATTAAAACAATTTTAATGTAGTTATATTGTGCGACAATAAAAGAATGTCATTTTCAAAAATACTAAAATTTTAAATATCAAACATCTCAAAAAATAACCATATAATCTGGATGAAATTTTACACAGGTATTGTCTATATCGCATACAAAATAGTCTATAAATTTCAAGCTGATACATGAAGTCGTCATTGAGAAATCACGATTTCGAAAAAACCATAAAAGAATTTTAACCTTAAATATCCCTAAAAATCATGAGACAATTCTTTTACCTAAAGGACTTACACGATAATATATAGACTCTACATCTCCACAAATATTCAACATGATTAAACCAATTTTTGTTTTCTCTATAGTTATCATGCGACAAAGGAAATGACTGTAAAATACGAAAATTTTCAAAATCAAATATCTCAAAAAGTAATCGCACAATCTTGATGAAAATTCGCATACATATTATCTATATCACATACAAAATTGTCTATCAATTTGGAGCTGATACATGAAGCAGTTCTCGGGAAATTACGATTTGAAAAAAAGGTTAACAAAATTTTAACCTCAAATATTTCTGAAATTTCTGGACTGATCATTTTCGTTGGACATACAAAACTCATTTTTTTCACATTTCATTTTTTTTCTCAAAAACTAGTCAACAAAATGAATTCAAATTTTTACAGGTTATAGCTATTTATATTCTGCATTATCATGATTTTTCTCAAGAAAATTGACCGTTTAGTTTAGGAGTTATAATTTTTTTTATTATATATATAATTAGGAGTTATAAGCTTTTTAAAAAGAAACACGTTTTTGTTAATAACAAAAGAATCGTGATAGCTAGCGAAATTTTTTTGTAGAAAATATAGGTATTTTAATGCTCTTTCGAATGCTATTTATTCGATTCAAATATCTCGATCTTATCATTAAAAAAAAGCAAAAATCAATTTTGAGAAAATCGAAAATTCGTAATAAAACAAAAACGCATCTCGAATCAAAAAACGAATTTTTGGCCCGCCATCACACACAAAAAAAAAACAACAAAAATGAGACCTGTCCGGTCAAAATCGATCGAGTAGAAGTAGAGATCCAGGCGCGCGCGCGCGCGCCCGCACGCACACACACACACATCCATACAGACATTTTTCAAAAATCACGGATTTCGATTCCTAACACCTCGAAAAACAATTATAACATGTTTTTACAATAACTCAAAACATTACTATCACAACCCGGATAGCACAAGACGTTTTTTAAACGTCATTATGACGTCAAATCTTAAACCTTGCGACATCAGAAATATAAGTTGCTCAAACGTTATAATAACGTCAGTAAGACGTGGAAAGTGTGCGCAGTATTTTTCTACCGATATTTCTTTTCATTTTTTCGACGTCATAAAAAGGTTAAAAATCTGTTAGAAGGACGTTAGAAAAATATTGGAAGAACATGCAACAAACGTTATAGAAACGTCATATATAAAACGTGATAAAAACGTGATAAAAACGTCATAAAAAACGTCATAAAAACGTCATTTATATATTACATCTTTATACATATGTCTAAGCAGGCATATGATACTTATGTATGAAGAAGCCCGGATAGCACAAGACGTTTTTTAAACGTCATTATGACGTCAAGCTTGAAACCTCGTGATGTCAAAAACAAAAGTTGATCAAACGTCATAATGACGTCAGTAATACGTTGAAAATGTCCGAAGAATTATTTATCCTGTAATATTAATTACTTTACACGTCATAAAAGCGTCATGAAAACGTCATAACAACGTCATAAAACCGTCATAAAAACCTCATAAAAACGTCATAAAAACATCATAAAACCGGAATAAATACGTCATAAAAGCGTTATACTCATATTTTTCGAAATCTTTGGAATTAATCAATCCTTTTTTCTCGCTGGGTTGCGTTGAACAATCTCAAAGTAAAACCGCTGCCAATTCATTGGCACGTAGCTTCCTCAAACTTAATTTACTGATTCCTTTAATTAATTTTTAATTCCAATATTTAAAATTTAATACTTCAGAAAGACAGAAATAACAAAACTCCAACATAATTTATTCAAATTTTTATAGATTATACATTTCCACAAAATTTCACATACATAAAATGTATATCACAATTGCCTATAAATTTGCAACTGATATTTAGAGCTCTATGTATTTGAATGTAATTTATAGCATTCGAAACATAATTAAATTACCTATATTTTCTAAAAAAATTAATTTTCTAGCTATCACGGTTCTTTTGTTATTAACAGAAATGTAAAAATTTAAAAATTAAAAAAAAATGAGTTTTGGATGTTCAACTATTACGATAGTAAAATTGTCTTATTCGCTTCAAAATTCATTGTACAGGTATATTATTGATAGTTCTCGGCAGAGAGTTTTTGGCAAAATGATTGGTTCATAATTTTCAGAGATATTATAAACTAAAATTATCTTTTTATAAATTAAATTAAATTTAATTATAAACTAAATTAAAAAAAATTATAAATTAATCCTCAAGAAATAGATTTTAAAAATGTCTAGAAAAATTTTAACCTCAAATATCTCTGAAATTTATGAACCAATCACTTTGCCAAAAGAACTCATCCGAGAACTATCAATAATATACCTCGACAATGAATTTTGAAGCGAATAAGACAATATTACTCTTGTAATAGTTGAACATATAAAACTCATTTTTTTTTCATTTTTCAATTTTTACGTTTTTGTTAATAACAAAAGGACCGTGATAGCTAGAGAATTATTTTTTTTTAGAAAATATAGGTAATTTAAATCTCTTTCGAATACCACCCACCCCATTTAGATACATAGAGCCGTTCTCGAGAAATTACGATTTTAAAAAAAATTGAAAAAAATTTTAACCTCAAATATCTTCGAAATTTATGGATCAATCCTTTTGCCCAAAGAACTCACTTGATTGGTATACAAAATCTACCCCTACAAAGAATTTCAAAGTGACTAAGCCAATTTTGCTATAGTTATTGGAAGACAAAAAAAATCACTTTTTTTTATAAATTATTTTTTTTCTCAAAAAATAATGAATAAAAAAACCTAAAAATTTAGTAAGTTATAGTACTTAATATCCTTTATAACCAAAAAAATATTCATGTTAATATCTTTTTTCAATTTCGAAATATAACCTATTTACAAAAAATTACGTTTTCATCAGTAACTTATGACGAAATATAGCTACCGACTTTTTTTTTTTAAATTGTAGATAATTTTATCCTACATACAGAGAATTCATGATATATAAACAATATTTGTTCTAAATATTAAAAAAATCGAAAAAAAAATTTTGAAAATAAAAAAATGGCTATAAAAAAAAAAATAAATTTTACAAAAATAAAATATTGACCCCAATTGTGGAAGCAAAATCTAAAAAAATGATCACTCTCCTGTTAAAATCGGTCGAGTAGATCATGAGATATCAGTGTATACGGACACACACACACACACACACACACACACACACACACACACACACACACACACACACACACACACACACACACACACACACACACACACACACACACACACACACACATCCATACGGACATTTCCTAAAAATAGTGTATTTCGATTCCAAATTTGCTAAATAACATTTCTAACACATTATCTCATAAACTTTTTTTTTTACTATCACAAAGCTTCCTCTATGAGGAAGCAAAAATTGGGAAAATTTTATGGAAAATATTAACTTGAAATTTTTTTAAATATCTTTGAAATTTAAGGACCAATCATTTTGCCCGAATAACTCGACCGAAAACTATCCAAAATCCAGCTCTACGAGGAATTTTGAAGCGCTTAAGTCAATTTTTACTCCCGCAATAGTTGGACATACCAAACTCATTTTTTTCATTTTTCAATGTTTACGTTTTTATTAATAACAAAAGAACCGTAATAGCTAGACAAATAATTTTTTTAGAAAATATAGGTCTTGAAATTCTCTTTCGAATGCCGCCCACCCGATTCAAATACATAAAGCCGTTCTCGAGAAATTACGATTTAAAAAAAAAGTGAAAAAAATTTTAACCTCAAATATCTCCGAAATTTATGGATCAATCCTTTTGCCCAAAGAACTCAATCGATTGTGATACAAAATGTACCACTAAAAAAAATTTCAAACTGATTAAGCCAATTTTACTCTAGTTATTGAACGACAAAAAAAACACTTTTTTTTATAAATTATTTTTTTCTCCAAAAATAATGAATAAAAAAACCTAAAAATTTAGTAAGTTATAGTACTCAGTATTCTTTATAACCAAAAAATATTCATGTTAATATCTTTTTTAATTTTGAAATATAACCTATTTACTAAAAATGACGTTTTCATGAATAACTTATGACGAAATATAGCTAACGGCTTTTTTTTTTTTTTTTAAATTGTAGAAAATTTTATTCTGCATACAGAGAATTTATCGTATATAAATAATATTTGTTCTAAATATAAAAAAAATTGAAAATAAAAATTTTGAAAATTTAAAAATGGCGATAAAAAACAAAAAAATCGATTTTGACAAAAATAAAATATTGACCCCAATTGTTGAAGCAAAATCTGAAAAAATGATCACTCTCTCGTTAAAATCGGTTGAGTAGATCATGAGATATCAGAGTATACGGACATACATACACACACACACACACACACACACACACACACACACACACACACACACACACACACACACACACACACACACACATCCATACGGACATTTTCTAAAAATGGTGTATTTCGATTCCAAATTTTCTATACAACATTCCTAAGACATTATCTCACAAACTTTTTTTTTTACTATCACAAAGCTTCCTCTAGGAGGAAGCAAAAATGAGGTTCAGTCTATAAGAGCAAGTATTGAAAGAGAGAATGGTGGGTGGGCTTCTTCATACATAAGTATTATACGCCTACTTAGACATATGTATAAATATGATGTTTTTTATGACGCCTACTTAGACATATGTATAAATATGACGTTTTTATGCCGTTTTATCACGTTTTATATGACGTTTCTATGACGTTTCTATAAAGTTTATTGTATGTTCATCCAACGTTCTTCTAACGTCCTTCTAACAGATTTTTAACCTTTTTATGACGTCGAAAAAATGAAAAGAAATATCGGTAGAAAAATAATGCGGACATTTTCAACATCTTACTGACGTTATTATGACGTTTGATCAACTTTTGTTTTTGACGTCATGAGGTTTGAAGCTTGACGTCATAATGACGTTTAAAAAACGTCTTGTGCTTCCGGGCCCGGATATCATAAGACGTTTTTTAAACGTCATTATGACGTCAAATCTTAAACCTCGCGGCGTCAGAAATATAAGTTGCTCAAACGTCATAATAACGTCAGTAAGACGTGGAAAATGTGCGCAGTATTTTTCTACCGATATTTCTTTTCATTTTTTCGACGTCATAAAAAGGTTAAAAATCTGTTAGAAGGACGTTAGAAAAATATTGGAAGAACATGCAACAAACGTTATAGAAACGTCATATATAAAACGTGATAAAAACGTGATAAAAACGTCATAAAAAACGTCATAAAAACGTCATAAAAACGTCATTTATACATAGCATCTTTATACATATGTCTAGGCAGGCGTATATACACCTTATATAATACTTATGTATGAAGAAGCCCACCTCTCACCCTCTCTTTAAATACTTGCTCTTATAGACTGAACCTCATTTTTCTACTTGGAGATTGTTCGACGCTACCTAGCGAGAAAAAAAGATTGATTAATTCCAAAAATTTCGAAAAATATATGAGTATAACGCTTTTATGACGTATTTATTCCGATTTTATGACGTTTTTATGACGTCTAAAGTAATTAATATTACAGGACAAATAATTCTTCGGACATTTTCAACGTTTTACTGACGTCATTATGACGTTTGATCAACTTTTGTTTTTGACGTCACGAGGTTTCAAGCTTTGCGTCATAATGACGTTTAAAAAACGTCTTATGCTATCCGGGAAAGCTTCCTCTAGGAGGAAGCAAAATAAGTTACGCAAAATTTGTTGTATAATTTAATAGATAAGTAAGCCGTTAATATTTTTTACAAGTGTGCTCGAAGAAAAAATTGTATATTACGGATCTAGGGAGGAAAAAACTTGGCCAGTCCACACCTCGTGTCAATTGCCACCGAGCCGATGGCGAGATGAGGGCTGGCCAATTTTCCTCCCGTGGTGCGGGTACTATTTTTCACCATACCCTGGCCGAAAGTACTATTTTCGCTCCCGGCTCAGAAACGCGAATGTGGTATTTTCGGCTCGGTATGGTGAAAAGTAGTATACGCAACACGGGGATAAAGACGGCCACCCCAGAGCACATGTTTGCACGTGCTCTGGGCTGGCCAACTTTTTACCTCCCTAGTTACGTAATATACTATTTTTGCCTGGCGAAAATACAAATACCCAGCGTTGAGAAAAATCGTCTCGGCTTGGGCGACAATTTACATGTGATCTGGGACATTCTTTACTTTTACTCCCTAGGTGCGTAATATACTATTTTTTCAAACACCGAATACTTAAAGTTCTGGAGATATCCTCATATTCCAAGTTTCTTTTGTGTCATGATCCACGTTTGAGAGCTCGAAATAGAATGTCCTGTTACAAAGAAGACGTTATGGGATATCTTCGTGTATAATACTCAATCTCCTGATCATGAGAATTGTATAATCTCTGCTTAAGTTTCGATAACCTCTAAACAGCACTTTTTGATTTTCGCGCTACCTCACCTCTTACCCTTCAATAAATCTCCTTATATCGGTTGTATCCTCAAACAGTAGGTTATACATTGCTCTACTATTAAATGCTAACGTACACCAAATTTTATTGCTCGACGATGTCAAGTGGTGCGTTCTCACTTCAGATTGTGATGCGTGCTTTTGAACAAGTCAAATCGATTTCCGCTAATTTTCGGTAACGCTACGTGCGTCAATCTAAAGTAAGGATGCTCAAAGATGAACAGTAACTATAGATTAATGCCGATAAATCTACAAAAAATAAGCCTAAGGAGAGAAAAAAATTAGTATAAAAATCAATATATTATCCAACGTTCATTGATTAAGATTCGCTGTTGATACATCAGGCAAGAACTCGCCGGCAAGCAAAAACTGAGTACGACGTCGCGCATTAGTAACATACAAGGGTTCAGCTTGCACATGAGGCGCAACTGATGCTGAGCTTGCACGCGAAGGCTTTACGCGTGCTCAGATTTCATGCGAGAACTGTTCGCTCACTCGAAGGGCCTGTCTACATCTGTCCGCGTACGGAATTTGGTTTTTTCGGTAAGGTAGTTGGCCCAGTAGTCGATTCCGACCCAGTAGTCAATAATTCAGTTAAATAATTTTTTTTTTTAACGATTATTAAACAATTGTGGTAATGTAAACAATTTTTCCATTAAAAATAAATAATTAAGGAATATCTAAAAATTATTTGAAAGTTGTATAAACGCAATATTTGTAAGAAAATATCAACTATGTTCGTAACAGACGAGACTCACTTGCGAGTTCAACCACGTTGTCCTTTTCTCTTAACCTTGGAGTGAAATTTTAAAGTTTTCTTGGTTATTCTGGTTTTAATTTACTGTATATGTATTGAAATAAGCAAGGAAAATAGGGTAAGTACGAAATTTTTAATGTAAATCAATAAAAAAACTGGTATTGACTACTCCGTCCTCGTTTTACATGCTGAATATATTGTCGGCAACGCTATGTTTCTACCTTTTTTCTAATACTTCACAAGTTTTTCTTTAATAATATTATAAACAATTAAGCTCTAGTAATTTAAGACTTCAATTTATAGTGTAAAATATTCATTGGAATATTAAAAAATAGTTTTATATATAACCTAAGCTCAGATTATTAAAACTTATTTTTATTTTAGATAAAATAACTAAAATTTCTTGTGATATTTTTTATTTTAGAAAAAAACTGTGCAAGAGTAGCCATACATGACATCTGATGAGCAGAAAGTTTTAGTTGCAATTAATAAGGACACACCAATACAGCTGCGAGTAAGGATTTTCATGTATACTCCTCATTTCACTCCATGAGTAAAAGGCACGTACATACTCAACATGCTCAATTGCAATTAAGAAAAAGAGCGTGACGAATGGGCAATCAAAATGAACAAGCTAGGATTCCCAGTGACGAAGTAGTCCTTATTGGATTCAGTGCAATATATAGTGTAGAAGACAAACAAAGTTAGGGGAGAGTGGGGCGATCTTGTACACTTCATTTTCAGGAATTTTTTACTCCGTCTATTTTATGTACAAACAACTATTGAGTGAACAGGAGTCAACTTTCAGATTTCGAGAATCTGTATAAAATTTTGTGAATGATTATATCATTAATTAATATTTTTACTTTGACATTTAAAAAAAGAACGCTTTGTACAATTTGACCCCTCAGTGGGGGTCCAGTTGTACACAGCGCGGGGTCAACTTGGACATTCATTTCAAATCACTTAAATCCATTTATAAAAATAAAGTATGCTATGTAACCTATTTTCACTAACTTACTATACTTATGTATACCTTTAATTAGGCAGAATTCAAAATTTTCAAGCAAAATTATAAATTTTAAAATTGGCGGGATATTAAGTATTGACAACGCGTAGCGTAAGCGACAAATGGTAGCATGAAATACTTCAACGCAGTAGTCAATCATGACATCCAAAGCTCTGACTTCTCAGGTTATTTACCTAGCTTAACGGCAGTCAGACAAATAAATAACAACTACTAATATTGTTACTAGTATTTATTCAATCGATATTTTCTACATCACAGTATTTTTTATAATCACAGCTTTTTTAGCCAACAGAAAATGTATAAACTAAAGCACTTGAAAATAATTATGCTCTTTATAAGATATAAAGAAACTATATATAAAAACAAAATTTTTTATTCTAATATAGAAGTTTAAAGAGTTAAAGAAAAAATATATATTCTGATAATCTGCTGTTATGCTTTATCTCCCTTTTAGTCATATCACGTGCCTGCGAAAGTTCCATTTTCCCCCTTGTAAGAAAATCTACTATATTCCCATCTCTACTATAATGGCCATTTTATAACCTGAAAATCGGGGCAAAAGTGGCGTCTGATTCCCTTTCTTACTTTATTTCCGCATAATGTGGGTATAAAGTAAATTAGTAGGAATAAAGTAACATAGTCTAATTTTTTACGTTTATGGTGAATTGGGTTAAAACTAATAAAATTATAACACATAAATACAAAATAACTTTTCATATCTATGAAGTGGCCACAGTGGAGATGGGAATAAAGTACTATATGTACTATTAAATATATATATTTTATTCATTGTAAAACTTACCGATCTAATTTTGTTGCGAAATTGTGAGTTTTTGTGTTGTTGAAAATGATGAAAAAGTTGTTGTGAGTCCATTGCATCTCTGGTAATTTTGTACGCTGTTTCTGCAGGTCACAAATTTTACAGAAACAGTCGGAAAATTCAACAAGTGGCCGTTAAAAATATGTATTGTATCAAAAAATTATGCTCTACTTTACCGATAGATGAAACCCCCAATTTACAAAAAAGCTATTCGGTTTGTTTAAGATCGCCCCATGTACAACATAGCCTCACTCTCCCCTACACTCTTTACCAATGAAAGGCCTTTAAGACATTGGTACACAGCTTTTATGAAGAGGAATCCAGAATTGTCAGTCAAAACCTGCCAAAATCTGACAAAAGCTAGAGCAACTGTCTCAGAAATTGAATTGAGAAGATGGTTTGCTGAAGTAACAAGCGCTCTTAATATCAATCCAGCGGATATTGGTCCTGAAAAATATTCAATTTGGACGAGTCAGCTTTTTGTTTACGTCCAAAAAATGATAGAGTGTTAGTGCGGAGAGGAGAAAAAACTGTGTACAATGTGTGTGTATTAGTGATAAGAAGTGCTACACTGCTCTTATCGGTGGTAATGCTGCTGGGCAGTTAGTCCCAAAGATGATTAATAATAACTAATGATAAATAAATCTTTCTATTTATTATATTATATTTTGTACTTATGTTTATACATATAAACATAAATAAATAAAATAAATATGAAAAATTATATTACAAACGTACAAAGTATAATAGCAGTTGCAATTAAATATTCATTATTGAATATGTAATTGCAACTGCTATTATACTTTGTACGTTTGTAATTTAATTATTCATATTTATTAATAATTTCATTTAATGTATCTTATATTTTTACATGAAGTTAATATTATTTCCGTTTTCAATATTTATAATAAATTTGTTTTAAATTCTAATAAATTTATTATATAATAAACTGATCAATACAAATTGATTGTTTTATTTGTTTAATGAGTACTTAATTTTAAAAATTGATTTTACGCTTTCAACGTTCAAGTTTACTTAACCCACACTTTTTCAGCTATCGACTACTGGGTCATTGACGTATCGACTACTGCACCGAACTCTACTGTTCCCTTTATGATTTTATTTTCAATTGCATTTTAAAATAAAATAATTCAAATGTCAGTCTTATTTTATCGTTTCATTAGTAAAATAAATATATAAATTTAATATTCAAAGCGTATATATTCCTTTAAATTTTAAATATACATACAGCCATTTTCTAAAACACGCATATTTCGACTCAGGGAGCTCGGATATATCGGAAATCATCGAAATCTCAGAGTCAAAAAATTTCACCGTTACAAAGCTTTCTCTTTGAGAAAGCAAAAACGACCCAAGCAGAAAACTTTTGGAAAGATTAACAGAGGTCTCGTATTTTTCGAATATTTTACCACCCAAATAATTATGTATTTTTTTTTACCATTTCATAGTTTAAAGTAAAAGATATTTTTTTGTAATAGTATGCGGGAAATCGCATTTTCCATTCTTAAAATAGTGTGGAAAATACAAATATTCCGCATAAACGCACTATTACAAAAAATATCGTTTGCAACTCGTACGGAGTATCCCCATATTTTCCACATTTCCCGCACTTGTTGCAAAACATACTATTTATTTATAAAGTTTTCTGGCCTAATCGCCTTTCAATAACAGTCTGTTGCCAATTATTTTTAAGAGGCTTAAATACATTTACATCAGCTGGCTGAATAATATGCTCATAATTAGGTAAGAGAGCGTATAATAAATAAATAAAAGAATTGGAAGTTTTAATGATTTTTTAAGAGCCAGGCTTACGATATGGTCTTAGTCAATAGTTTTCCTTTAAAAGTGACCTTTTTACCTTTAAAATCCCGTTTATCGCATCTTCATATCTTTTTTTGATCTCAAGATATTTGATTTTTTCACAAATTCTTCACGAATAACACATAGTGCGCCCCTAACATATAGCCGCTTTAAACGATAATAAAAATGGGTATTCATTATCTCTTTGAGAAGGCAGTCTCGTAGACAGAGTTAGCTTTTTTATATATTTTATAGTATAATATAGCATTGCTATATTTTTTAATATAGTAATGCTATATTCCATCTATAATTAAATTTATCATGTGTCTTACTTGTGTTTCACTACATTACTATCAAGTTGATTTAGCTGGCAGTAGTTTCAGTTAATATTCTAACAGAAAATGTCATTTATGTTATTCGGCAACAGCTCTGTTAGTTAGTCTACTTCCTCTGTACAAACAATTATTTTCGACTTAGAACAGAAAGGAATTAATCGTCATCCGTTAAATAAACACCGAATGCCCTGTTATGATTATGATAACACTCAAAAACGCATTATTAATTCCGATGAAATCTAGATGATGTATGATTTATAACGAGCAACAGCGGTTGTACACGGCTTGTTTTATAAAACGTGTGAATGACAGCTGATATTTGAATATTTACTAATTACCATCATCATTAAATACAACAAATCTTTTCTCTTCATGTGCGCGTGTGTGTAACGCGAATGACCATGCATCACTCCGCCCCTCCCACCCTAGATTAATGCTTAAATAACGTCCGTGTTTTTCTTAATAGACTCACCTATATGTACTCATATAATATCTGACCTAGACTCATCTCTAAATGTTTGATTAAAAAAGTTTTGCAAACAATAATTATGTCTTTGCTTTTCTCTGAATGATTTTTCATGACTTAAGGCTTTAGTGGTTTTTGATTTGTTTTCATAATTAACCAATTCCATCTCAAAACGAACAGCCCAAGTATGCCCATGTTACTCATAACTTTGAAATAGAAGTTTGTCTTTCTTTATTTAAAATGATTTGATATGTATTATGCTTTTTCCTAGAGGATGTGTTGTAGTAGTAAAAAAATTGAAGAAAAAATGAGACTAATGTTTCATAGGGTATTTCGACTATTTGCAGTACATGTTCATATCGTCGTATATATACGCAGCCGCAGCACTTTTTTGGACAATTGATGTCGTCAAAGTTATGATCGATTTTATAAATAAAACTTTTCTTATTTTTCGCGACCTCTAATTTTATCACTTGTAATTATTTTTTATAAAAATTCCTTTTTAAAGGTCTTGGAATCAACTTTGTATCTGTGTTACATATAAGTCTCAAAAATAATTATAACATGGTAGAATTGGTGTCAGTAGTGAGCCATTTGTTACTATTTTAGGTATCGAAAAATGAGATATTAAATGCTCAAAAAAATATCATTCTTTTCACTTTTTGGTATGATAGAAAAGAGGACAGCAGGATAACATCATATGTTAACGAAAAAAATTTGTGTGCCATTTTGAACTATAATTCACTTGATAAAACCACCATGAATATAGTCATTTTTAGCGATTTTTGACAAAAACGACAACTTTAAACGGCTGTATCTCGAATCTTATTGCATCGATTTAGGTTCTCTAAAACGAAATTAAATGCCACGTCGAGATAAAAAAAATGAGACCTAGTGAGCTCAAAAATGTGCAACCACTTACGAGATATAGAAGTTTAAATATGGTCTAAAAATGATGAAATGCAATGGCCATATTACGGCTCGCCAATAAAACCTTTTATCATTTTTATATTATTGCTGTATTTTTTTTTTCTCAAAACTGGAAGAAAGACGAAAAAAGTGAGACGTCACCAAGTTATAAACATTTGTATAGAATTTATTACGTGTTACAGGTATGTAAAATTATAAGAAATATTGTATATAAAATAAAGAAATAACTGTATTCCGGTAGTAAGGTAAAAGACCCAGAAGATGGACACTTGAAAAGTTGAAGCAATAGATGGACAGTGACAAAAATCATATATAAAATTAAAAAATGTCGAAACATTTTGTTTTATAATTTTCTTTTTTATATAAACTTTCTTATGAAACTAATTTGAAGTCGATTTGTGGCTTACAAAAAGAAAAAAATTAAGAGAATCAAATATTGAGGTCATGGTGAGAGCTGATGGTGCTGTCCATATGTACCTTCCATATGAATTTAGTGGTAGCAGTAGTTGAACCATTTAAACTACATATAATTTCGTTGTCCAACTATTCCTACCAAAATTGTGCGACTACTCCTGCAAAGAAAAAAATCACCTCTGCATCTTCTCCGACAATTGAGTCATTACTTAAAGCCGATTTAAATTTTGTATTTTAATCATTTATTAATAATATTTTGTCGTATTCGTTACAATAATGTATTCCGCTCATACATTACCGAAATTTTTACCCAAGCCAATGATTTTCACTGAGAAAAAAATCATTGAACATTCTTAGAGTCATAAGTGTCCATCTTCTAGGTCTTTTACCTTATGTCTGATTCGCGAGTCGGCGACTCTGGTTCAATCCCAGGGTCTGTCACTTTTTATTATTAAAAGTTACGATAGCTCACTTGTAACTTAAGATTCGAACTTACGATTATATAATTTTATGACATAAATTTCGTAATTCGATTTGTTTTACTACAGTTATACGAAAATCCATGTTACGAAAATCCATAAGCAAAATTTTGTTGTAATAAATTCATTTTTTGTATTCAAATTTAACAAAAGGAATCAATAAATTAGTTTGGGGAAGCTACGTACCAATGAATTGGCAGCGGTTTTTATAAATATTATGAATAAATACCAAAGATTTTTCTGTCATAAATTAAGGATGTGTAAATAGTTGTGCATATGAACATCTCCGATACCAGCATTGTCAATTAATTTATTTTCTATAATTCTAATAACTTCTTCAAAAATGGATCGATTTAGTGGTTATAATTTTTTTTTTTTAATAAAATAAAATATTTCCAGGCGAAAGCTCCATAGATATGGAATGCTATGTCTGCTACGGTCAGAAATTGTCCTCCTCTCAGTACGTTTAATCCTGCCCTGGAAAAGTATCTCAATCAAACCTGATACTTCAGTGATTCCTACATCTATTGGCAAAATATGGTTACCTATTTAATTTTGACTTACTATTCAGTATTATTAGTTTTTAAGTATTAGACCGTGATCTTACATAATAGTGCTTAAATTAAAAAGACTGATAATTGGTGGTTGAATTTCAAATTTTAATTTGTAGTTTTTCTATACTCTCTAAGTAAACGTACACAATATTTTAGTGAAATCCTAATTTCACTATTTTGAAAGTGCATATACACTGAAAAAATAAAGTGTATTCACTATTCTGTACTAGTGCCCGACTTGGCACTGAAAAAAATTTAGAGAGTACTCGATATTTTTTCAATGTTTGTAAATTTATTCATATTTATAATAAATGACTATTCTATTCTATTGCACACAAAATTATTTCCATTGAAAAGTTGAGGTCATCAAAATTAATGATTGTCTTTTTTTAGTCCTCAATCGACATAAAAACTATCTGCCACTGATCACTAAAAAATTTGCAGCGCTTTACCACTTCCTCTGCGCCAACTCCCACACTGAGGACCTTTACGCGCGCGTATGTATGTGAGGGCCCATTCAGAGCTGCTACGCTGCTGGAGTCATACTTATTCTCACAGGGGTGAGCGTCAGATGGAGCCCATACAGGGGCGCGTATCTTTCCTTCCAGCCACTCTTTCTCATTAGGCATTTATTTGTACCTACAATGCGTAGCTCGAGCGGCCGTGAAGTGGGAGGTGGCGTGCAGGTGACATAACACGTAAGCGAATTTTGCTCCGGGAAATTAGCGTGCGAGCGCGCGGGTCTCCGAATGAACGGGTGTTCGCCGCCTCCTTGCCATACTTGGCACGTAGACTGAACAACCCCGCAACCCTTCGCTCCGCTCTTTTCTGTCTCCAGTCTCTTGGCCACTCCACTCTCTCTCTCTCTTCTTTGGTAACGGCGCTGTTATATATTCATTTCTTTGCTCTTTTTTGACGTTTAGATGAGGACCCTTCTGGCAGTCCAGCATGGTTGTTCCGTACTACCTGCGTTTCCGAGACCTCGGTTTTCTTTGTCCTTCCAGCCTCACCTCTTTATGCCTGTCTCCTTCTTTTTGTATACTTAGTCTTATTTGGGTCTTGCATATTTTTTAACCTCTAACATAAATTTCGTCCTTGTGTCAGCAGTTAGAATATTATCTTCTTTTCTGACTTTACACCTGTGCAAAACCTACGATGTTTCTCTAATGATATTTTCTTGCATTATTAGCTTACCCTTTATGTTTTGCCATTTGTCACATGTATAATATAGTTTAAAAACAATCATGAAAACATTTGTAATGCGAAGATTTCATGATTTCCCAGCGTCTTATTAGGCCCGCGATTGACAAAATTTTCCGAAACTAAGAAAAATGTCAGAGTCAAATGTATTATATATCTAATAAACATTACTATATTTTGTAATAACCGCAGGATATACTTGTTTTATGAGAAATTTTATTACATATATACTAATAATTATCACTTATCCAATGAATTTTACAATAAAGTACTAAGAAATGTGAACAAAAACTAGTACATAATATAGTAAAAATTTATAATTCTATAATTTATTATAATATAAATTAAATTTTATTATACATATAGGAACTTTTATTACACTAGCAAAATCCAAATGCGCTGCGCACGTACTATTTTGTTTTTGACGTTATGAATAGAATTTTTCATTGTGATTTCATTTTAATTAGTTTAAATGATAGGATAATCAGATAATTTTTCAAAACAAAAAATTAATCTTCTCATTATATTTTGATTTAATTATTTAGTTTTAAATAGATAAGAATAAAAATTCAATTTAAAAATTTCAAATATAGCCGAAGTAGTGGATCTTTGCGCCTATTCCTTACAGATCAATCAAAATCAATCTTTAAATGCTTCACAACATCAGACTATCCTTCTTAAAAGTGGATATGTACAACAATTTTTGCTAGGCAGTATAGTAAAAATTATGACCAAGCCCTCAGTGCGATCGGTTTAAAGTCAGGTTATTGACGTCTATGCAATTCTCATAAATGCGTAGACCTCGTATTCCCCGACTACTTGGGTTTAAAAATTATTTAAATAGTTGTCTTGCTTACTGTTGTACGTCTCTGTAATTCCCTTACATACGTGGACCTCGTATTCCCCTCCTACTTGAGTTTAAAAATTATTTAAATAATCGTATTGCACGTCTACGTAATTCTCATATACGCGTGGACCTCATACCTATCCTCCGGCTGCTTGGGTTTAAAAATTATTTAAATAATCCTATTGCACGTCTATGTAATTCTCATATACGCGTGGACCTCATATTCCCCGCCTACTTGGGTTTAAATATTATTTAAATAATTGTCTTGCTTACTATTGTACGTCTATGTAATTCCCTTACATGCGTGGACCTCATATTCCCCGCCTATTTGGGTTTAAAAATTATTTAAATAATCGTATTGCGCGTCTACGTAATTCTCATATACACGTGGACTGCGTATCCCTCGGCTGCTTTGGCTTAAAAATTCAAACAATTGTCTTGCTTAATTGTCGTAATTTTTTGTGTTCTAAGTGGTATCTAAATTTCAACCTAAGAGTAGGTAGCGAGCTGAATATTTTTTTTACAAATGTTTCACACAATTGTAAACAAAGAAACGAGGTAATAAAGCTGTGCCTGACTTAGAAAAAATGAGATAATTAAAGTAAATCAGGTATACGGATTTTTTAAAAATCTAATTTTTGTCATTTTTTGACTCTATGATTTTCAACAATGAACTTACATCTTAGAAACCAATGGAATATATTTCTAGACTGCCTAAGAAACAAATTAAACTTTGAATCAAGTATGTGACACATCATGAAATGTTTTTATGGGTGTTTAAATATGAACATTTTGAGCGTGATTTGTAAAAGAAAACAATATTTTACTCGATTTTAAGGTAGCACATGTACAGAGTACCTGCAAATCCTACCGATGGTAGTGTGATCACTTCTTCTACATGTATGACAACGTTCGAATACACCGTTGAACAATTATTAGACTCTATAAGCTTTATATATCCAAGGGACTTTCGATATAGTCCGGGAGCTCAGGAAGGTTCTGTATACATTTTTAGATCCCCTCGGTATCCTGATGCTTTCTTATATTTTTGGTTACGGAGACTCGAAATATCCTGATTACCAAGCCGAAAAGTTGACCCGTTAATTGTGTTACGGATGGATATACGTACGAACATGCAGAATAAGAAGAGGCAAGTAGTACAATTACAATATGAAGACGATTATCATGCCGAGAGGTGGGCGCCGTGGCTAGTTGATAGTGTTTCTGACTCACGAGTTGGCAGCTTTGGTTCAAGCCCAGGGTCCGTCCCTTTTTATTATTAAAGGTTGCAATAGACCACTCGTAACAATTGTTATTTAACAACTTTAATAAACAAATTTTAAAAATACGATATTTTGATTTTAAACAATTTTAGGCTATTCTTCGTCATTTTCTGAGAAAAATGTTCTCTTGCGATTTTCTGTCAGATGCATAGTTTCTAAGAAAAAAATTTCCAAATATTTGGAAAATCGCATTTTTCTCAAATCATATTTTATGTTTAATATTGTAAAAAATATGTCCTAGTTCAATAAATATTACAATAAAAAAAGCAATAGCTATTTATTATCGCTTACTATTGATTGAATCTAATTTAAATAATATTAATTAAAGGATTTATAATATTTTGTTTGTATTCAAGAATTTAGATTTACTTCTAAATATACAGTTCCTTATGATCAATTATATTAGAAAACTTTTTAAACCTCATTTGAAAATAATTTAAACGATAATTACTAATTAAAATAAGACTTTGATATGCTAAATTTTTAACAAATGTAAAAAAAGAGTATTGCTATTTTTTCACACTATATTATGTGCTAATACACCTGAAAAAATCATTTTCAAAGATGTGCCTTCACAATATGTTTTCTTTTTTTATTTAATCAAAAGTTTAAAAATCTGTGGATATGCCTATATATTAACCATACAAGTACTGAAACACGAATTGCTGTTGACGAGAGAAAAACTACAGAGTGAGTAGTTTGCACGCATGATCTAATAATTATATGTTAGTCCGCACTCATAAGTTTACTTACCGACGGCACTTAATGACCGCGCAAATACAAAACAGTAGAGTAAGTGATGATGTTACAAATAGATTTCTAACACAAAACTATAGAGTTTTTTTTGCTATTTTCGCTCATATTAGCTATTTAATACGATAAACAATTAGAATTTCTACCAAAAGCTTTATGATAAGCAAATTTTGATCTTGATTTATTGTTGAAGCGAATGCCGCAGCTGCATCGAATACTGCTATTAGATAGCCTTTATCCTACCTATTTACTGAGATTCAGTTTATTTTACTATGGACGAATTTTCACCAGGGAAAAGTAACATGTAAATATTTAACTTATTTAGCATGAGGTAGGTACTGATCCAAAATTGAAGATTTTCGTGCCGGCTAAAATATCTAGAAAATACCGAATCTTTTTATTTCAAATATACTGAAAATTAATTGCCGAATATCAATAAAATTTCATATTAATATTGCTAATGCAGTATACTAAACTCCCCGTAAGTTTCAAGCCAATAAATAGACTACAACTCGACAAATTAACATTTAAAATAGTATTGTACATTACGCAACAAGTGCGCAAAGTAGGTGATTCCCACACGAGTCGCGTTTGTCGCCCGAGCGTATAGCGAGCCTACGTGTTCGCGTTTCGCACTGAGTGCGCAAAGTAAGTGCTTTGCATACTGCGAGTTGACAATTCGGGAATTCTACACTTTGCGTACGCTAAACAGGCATTGAAAATTGATTTGCGCACACGTTTAGAAAAATATAATTTTAAAAAAGTTCAACCTCAAATATCTCAGAAATTCATAAACCAATTCTTCTGCCCGATTAAATAACTCAATAAATGTATCAAACTGCCAATTAGATGCTTACGTGTTACTTTAACTATGGTGCGACAATGGACAGCAGCCTTTTCATCATAAAATAAATAAAATTGCAAAATTAGAGAATCAACTCTCTGTACTCAAAGAAATCTACACAAACAATTTATTGTTTGAATAAGACTTGATCATTCTCCACGAGTTAAATATACAAATGAAAATCGAGAAAAAATGGAGAATCAAAATATAAATGATGGAAATAAAGATAAAATTTACGAAAATGTGCGTTTCGCCACGAATCGTCTGCTGGGCTTATCAGTATGAAAGCAGACGATTCTTTCTTAAACGCACTATTATCTGTCGATTTCTAGTTATATTATATAGAGTAGGTGATACTTTTTAATCGACGGAGAGCAAACTCCATCTGTATAAGTAAAAAAATAAACTATTCTATTTGCCTGAAAGAATCGTCTGCCTTCTCACTGATGAGCCCAGCAGACGATTCGGAGCGAAATGCATATTTTCGTAAATGTTATCGTTATTTCCAAGATTTATATGTTGTTCCTCCTTTTTTCTCGATTTTCATTTGTACATTTAACTCGTAAAGACCGATCGAGTCTTATTCAAAACATAAATTTTTAAACGAGTAATAGAATCATCTTCACTACTCAAACAAACTTATTTTTTTCATTATTCAATAAATTAATTTACTATAATAATGTGTTGTAATAAAATAAATTACAACAATTAAATCAACAAAATTTTACTATGTAGAATTTTGTTATATTTGTAGTCAATTTTACTATGACATTTTTCTCAGTGTATTTTAATCTTTTCGTTTGCGAATATATATTTCAATTTCTCATTTTCTTTTATTGCAGGTGAGTGTCAACAGTGCCGTTGAGCATGCGTTTTCAGGATCTGTGAGTTTGAATAATTTATCTCTAATCTTTGCTTACACTATTTTCAACTTAATATTTTCACTACGTAAATAGTATCATTAAAAATGTTAAAGATACGTAACTGTGTTATAAAGTTATTTATTTCAATCTCAAAATAAATTTCAATATTCAGAATATAGAATACATGGATTTTAAGATTCAACGAAATAATAACTGACAAGAAGAATGTCAAGTGCTGTGCTTGTCGGTCAAATATCTAAATTTGTTTTCTATTGAACACGATGACAGAGAAACTTTTAGAAAAATAATCAGACCATTATAGTGGAGACCCGTGGTAAAAATTAAAAATACTGTACGGGTAATTCGACCGCAAACTGTTATTTGCCTACTTTTTATTAAATAGAATAGTAATTTTTATACTTGCTTGGAAAAGGAAAGTTTCTAATCGCGGATTACTTCTAACCTATTTTTACACCTTACGTCGAAAAAAATTATTTTCGATCTATTTATATTTTTCTATTTCTTTTAACCAACTTAATATTATCCGATTGGGACGAAGAAAATAGAAATGGATTGGAAATCAAAAGTACTTTTAGAAAATGCTCCTACTTCTAGCCTATTTCTCAACCTCGCGTAAAAAAAAATTATTTTCCATTTTAATCATTTTCTTTATTTCTTTTAACTAGTTTAACATTATTCGATTGGGACGAAAAAAGTAGAGATGCATAGGAAATCATAAGTACTTGTAAAAAATGCTTCTACTTCTAACCGACTTTAAAACCTCGCGTAAAAAAAAATTATTTTCGATTTTTTCATATTTTTCTTTATTTTTTCAACCAATAATATTATCCGATTGGGATGAAAAAAATAGGAATGGATAGAAAATCAGTACTCTTAGAAAAAAGTACTCTTAGAAAATGCTCCTACTTCTAACCTATTTTTAAACCTTGCGTCGAAAAAATTATTTACGATTTTTTCATATTTTTCTTTATTCTTTTAAATCCACTTAATGTTATCCAATTGGGACGAAAAAAGTAAGAATAGATAGGAAATCAAAAGTACTTTTAAAAAATGCTCCTACTTCTAAACAATTTTTAAACCTTGCGTCGAAAAAAATTATTTTTGATTTTTTCATATTTTTCTTTATTTTTTTTTTTAACAACTTAATATTATCGGATCAACTGTAAAATTGAACTTGCACAACATCAAAATGAACTTCATATCCCTGCCAAGATGAGTTTGATATCTCTTGCCAGTTACGAGTTATGGTGCCGACAAATTTATTTCAGATATTCGCAAACATAGACATTTTTTAGAAAACGCATATTTTAATTCACCGTTACAAAGCTTTCTCTTTGAGAAAGGAAAAATGATCAAATTCTGAATTGAAATAGATTATTTCACAAGAATACATTAATAAAGGATATCAAATAGAAATGTAAATATAATATTTAAAGATAATGAAAATATACATCATTTTGTAGTGAAAATATACATCTGTAACCCTACTGAAAAATCTCAGGTGATTTCTTAGGTGAGATCTCATCTGAGAACTCACCTGATTTCTCATGCCAAAATCTCATGTGAACTGTCTTAAAAAATTATTCACATGAGAACTCAGGTGGAATAGAGGAACAGGGACCTCATTGTCACCTGGGTAGCTTTTCCTGGGTTCACCTTGCGAAAATAGTGCATCCAATATTTCTAGCACCGTTTCCTTGTCCTTTGGAGCGCCCTGCCCTTGATTGGACTTTCCAGCATTGTTTCTTCCTCTGTTTAATAGCGTAACGTACTCTTTCCTGGCACATTTATAATCTTCTGACTTTTCCTCTTGACCGGTGCCATTCTTTTTCCTAGCTCGCTGTGCTATCATCCATTGCTGTTTGCAGCAGCTCCTCAGCTCAACGATCTCCGTACTCTACCAGTATGCAGGCTGATGGTTTCGATGTCTACTTCTCCGAGGCATCGAAGCATCGCATGCGTGTCTGATTATTGCTGTAAATTCCTCCGTAGTTCATTCGGTGTCCTTGAGACATTCTATGCCTGGCGCACTTTTGCATCGCACAAACACCTCCACATCCAGATTCTTCATCGCCCAGTTCTTGTGTAAATTTTGTGGAGGGTTGAGTTTGCAGCTTTTAAATTCGAAACATATGTAACGGTGGTCGCTAAGCAATTCTTCTTCCAGGACTTCCCACTTGCATATGTTTCTCATCTGTGATGAACGGACGAAGGATAGGTCCAGCACCGAGAGGGGGGCTCTGCTTTTGAATGTCCCTATTTCTGGATGGCTGATTACCGCTAAGTCCAGCATGATCATCAGCTCGTCCAGCATTTGCCCTCTTCCGTCTTCAGAGCCGTTACTCCATAATCTCGACTTAGCGTTGAAATCTCTTGCTATTACGACTGGCCCTGTCTGCTGTCTCACGCTGCATTCCAGCTCCTCTAGATCTGCCTATTGAAAGGCCTGTATAGGGCTGTTAGGTGAGTAGTAGCAGCTATAGACTTCAGTGTCCCACAGTGTGCAATAGACGTAGCTGTTTCCTTGGTCGATTGCTCTCACCTACACGGTAGCTCCTGGTAGGACCAGTATAGCAGTTTTTGTTCTGGTCTGCGATAACAGCACGTCCGCTGCATGTACCGTGGCTGTCTGGTACATTAAACCCTGTGCAGCACAACTTCGATGCAACTAAGATTGCATCTCCGATGCAATTAAGGCACCGATTGCCTCGCACTGGGTGCATTTTGGCTTATTTTGGTACTCCGAAGCAAGATGAGTCTTTGGGCCGCACAAAAATCACAGTTCTACTCCATTGTTTCCCTGCATGCTGTTTGCTGAGGTATGTCTAAATCCCACATATCTGAAACAATTGGAACCGTAATTCTTTCGCGAACCCTAGCGTTAACCCAGCCGATCCTGACCATTCCGTTCTTGATCAAAGATTGTGCTGTGCGTAGCTTTGTAACAAGTGCTATTTGCGTGTCACCAATGGCTGGATGGATAGCCTTCACCTTTACTTTTTTATCTGGTATCTCAGCAGCCTGCCCTAGAACATGCTACACTTTCTCCGTAGTTGTGTCTTCTATAATGTCTCTTACATCTAGCGTGGTCAATTGAGAGAGCTGTAGGACTGTGGTTTCGCTTCCCATGGCGGCTGTAACGGCATTCTTAATATCCTTGGTGGGGTCGCCGGATTTGGCTTTCCTCCAACACGGTATCTGTCGACCTTTTGCTTAATCAGTTTGAGGACTCTGGCGAAGGACTCATTTTGATCTTTCCATTTGACCAATATTGCATCCGGCTTCGCTTTCAACTCCGACCTCCCGGTTTTGCTTCCACTGTGTTTTATTCTGGCTCCCTGCTGTATCGGACCTGCCAGTCATTTTTGCGGCTGTGGCAGGGGCCGCGGAGGCTATAGAAAGCGGTTCAGGAAAACCGCTTTGAGGTCTAGTCCTGGGTAACCGGCACCTTAGCTCCCTCCTTCTTCTTCTCATTCGACTCTGCGATCGATGGCGAGCTTTTCTTCCTCTGGTACTTCGGCAGTACACTACAGAAGTACAGTTACAGCTGGTATGTTGTTAGGCGTTAGGTATGCTGCGGATTTAAGGCTGGCAAATATAAGCTCTAGTCGTCTCATATATGACAAGGCTGTCCCCAAGTCACTTTTCACTGTTTTATGGATGTTGTTGGCTCTTGAAACGACACTGTCAATCCCTTCAATTTTCTCTTGAATTTTCCCAAAGAGTTCTTTTTCTACCTTCTTCACCTCCTCAATCTTCTTCCAGGTATTGAGCACATATTTTATCCTCTGATTTACACAAATGTTGGTATTTATGTTTTGGAAAATGGGTGTTTCACTTGGTGCTTTAAAACCCTTGGAGGCTATCTGGTCCACCTCCAAGGCTTTATCTTTTTTATTGCAGTCACTGAATCTCGACGTCGCCGTTGGTTCGATGAGCCTGCACTCGCACCCCCTGACACCGACACTGGGGCACCCTCCTGTACGATAAGAACTAAACTTTTTTTGTCGACTTCTATGGTTGGTTTATTATTCAGGGTGCCTTCCTCTAGCTAGTTTTCGTCCGCCCAGGGTATTTTATTTTCCCGGTTCCCTTCACATCTGACGAGCTTTCCCCTACCCATCACCTGGGGAGGCACCTGATGCGAGTCTAGCAACTCGACACGGGATCTACCTACCTACTTACCAAACTACCTGCCTATCTACCTACCTACCTTCGTAGCTAGCTACTTACCTATCTACTTACAAACCTACCTACCGACCTACCAAGCTTCATAAGAACCTGCCAAGCTACCAACATAAATACCTAGCTACCTACCTACCAACCTACCTACCAACATGTTCAGCTACCAGCATACGTACCTAGCTACCTATCTACCTCGCTATATGTAGTTTTTTTGTAGTGCCTCAGTGTTCACGACATATGCAAAGCGTCCAAACGGCCTTAGTTAATCCCAAAATTTTTGAATATTTATAAATTTTTCTTTCAAATAATATGCGTTCAATCGAAAAATGCGTCATAAAAATCTAGGAGTGAGCCTAGCGAGGAGTTGGCAATGAGAGTTGAGGCAGATCAACGGCTGAGTGCTCTAACCTTTTTTGCGAATCGTAATTTAGGGCTTTATGTATCAGCTGGAAATGTATCTTAGACAATATTATTTGTGATAAGTCCAATATGTGCGTAAAATTTCATCAATATCACATGATTATCTTTGGTGATATTTGATATTTAAGTTTTTGATATTTTAAAACGTGATTTTCTTTGTCGCACGATAACTAGAGTGAAATTGGTTTAATTGCTTTGAAAATTTGTGGAGATGTAGTGTTTGTATATTTATTGTATAAGTTAATCGGGTAAAGGAATTGATTAATAATTTTTAGAGATAACTGAGGTTAACATTTTTTACCATTTTTTCAAATTTTAATTTTTTGATAATTATGTTTGTTGCTATTTCTTGTACTGACGAAGACGTTACTTTTTAAGACGATAAAAAGGATCATGCAAATCTGAGTTTTCGAATTTGATGTAGTTGAAATTATTTGTTTCAAAGTCGCTTAAATTAAAATTTAGACATTAGACACGTATATGAGTATATATATGGCACCTATATGAATACTAATTCTATATTTTTAATGTACGTTAACAATTAATATATTTATGTAAAATTATTTAAGAAAAAACAACAACTATAGTAAAATTACTATAGGTATTTTTGATATAAACACAATGTTAAATCACAAAAAATTGAAATATGTGAATCCATAACGAAGATTACAGGTTTAACGCTCGTCAGTGCTATAGAAGGATCCGAAATTTTTTGAAATCACGCATATATTAGAGTTAGATAGATGATTGTGATCGGTAGCCCCGCGAGTATGATGTAATAATAATTATGAGAAGCAAATACTAGATGGGCTGCGGATTTTACTACTTCTATATAAACACAATATGCCTATACATACAATTCACCTTTTTTCAGTTTATAATAAAGAAAATAGACAGGAAAATAGAGAAAAATTTAGGTAGAAAAAAAGGATTTCTAAAATGCAAAGGCCTCGCAGTAGCCGTAGTCGCTATAATAGTCGCTATCGACTGTGAGCTTTCGTTACAGTTTGTAAATAACGTCACGTTCTTTAGGAGTAAATGAGACAAAAAATCGCTATCTGGAAACTCTGGCTTGCAGCACTTAATTATCCGAATCGTCTTGGTCAGCTTGCACGTCTGATCTCCAAATTTATATTTTTTATAAGAGTTTTATAAAGGATCATCATTGAAAAATTTTTGTACAAGCATGTTAATTATAGGAGTTAAAAATTAATAAAAGAAACTAGCAGATTAATTTATGCCAATGAATTGGCACCGGTTTTTCTTTTATGCCTTACATTGTAGCCAATGATCGTCAACATGAAATGATCTCTGTACATATGTTAGTAATTGGGGTGGCTGTAACTCGAAATCGATATGCAACCAACCTTATAATGATCGGTTTCGAAAAACAAGCACGAAAAGAGAACAAAGTGACCTCTTCATGATGTGTTTTCAGCGCCCATTTATTCAATATCTCTTAATGAAATCTTCCCTCATCACGCGCTAGTGGACGTCCAGAAATTGAGGGCCTGGAAACAGAAAGGGGAATCACGTGAATGAGTTCCTTCCAATTTGCGTCTTCGATTTCTGCTTTCTGGAATACCGTTCAGCTCCCATATTCCTAGTTTTACGCAAATAGAGCATAACCCCCTCTTTCACGATTGCCATCGACTCTACAAAGACAAGTAGAGTCGTGAGATGCATATATACAGCGCGTCGAATGGATGGCGATAAGAATTTCGATAAGACGATATGCAACTCCCTTAGCGCTCGCAAAATCGAGCTCGAAAATCAACAGAGCTCCAGCCTGAAGGCCGCCACGAGCCTCGACGGCCATTGGCGGAGCAAGCCGTCGAACGGGTACGCTAGCCCGTTCAATCCAGTAAGTGACCACTTAGCTTCCACGATACATAATTCTCGCGCTCTCTCTCCACTCTCTCTCTGTCTCTCTCCCTCTCTCTCCCTCTCTCTCTCTCTCTCTCTCTCTCTCTCTCTCTCTCTCTCGATCCCTCCGTCTCTCTCTCTCTCTCTCTCACTATCTCTCACCCTCTACCTTAGGCATAATTTCACTGCTATGGTTATGGTAGGGGCAGTGACCAGCAGCAGTCACACCGGGTGCATGATGTTGAATTCTGCATGGCGGATAGAGTCGAGAATTATGGATAGGCCAAATTGGTGAGTAATTACGCAAGGATGCGAATGAAGACTACCACTCGTGACAGCACGTAATTTCTGTCATTTTCACGCCCGAGCATTAAAGCTACGCTCATAATAGTCAGATTTGAAGTTTAAAATTTTTGTAATGCTCTTCCATAACTCCTTTTTGTGTATTTTTCTTATTTTGTACTTCTTCTATGCATCCCCGCAAGAAAAAAATCTACAGGAAATTTCTGCAGACTTTTCTACAAGAAATCCTGCACAACTTTCAGTAAGAAATATAAGAACTATAAGAACTATCAGCAAGAAATATAAGAACTATCAGTAAGAAATATAAGAACTATATGTAGAACTATACAAAATTTCTACAAAGTCCTTGCACACAGAAACATTTTGCAGAAATTCTCGCAGAAAACATTTTATATTTAAAAAAAAATTCAATTTTATTTTATGAAACATTAAAAAGTTTAAGTAGGAGACTAAAATTCTCAGTGCGAGGGTTTTCATGCGGATGGTAACACTCATATTGGACGTTTTAGTCACCTGCTCCGACTTTTTAATGTTTGATAAGATATAATTAATTTTTGTATAATTATGAATTATTTTCTGCAAGAATTTCTGCAAAATTTTCATGTCGGCGAGATTGTGTAGAAATTTCTTAGAGGTAGTTATGTAGGATTTCTTGTGAAAGTGCCTGCCGAAATTTTCCGTAATTTTGTCTCCTTCGGGTCACTTTTACCATATAGTCTCTAACATTGTTTTAATAATTATTGCAAGACTCTGTTCTCGACAGTACATTCGAGCCTTGACAGGTCAGCTTATTGATTAGAAGAAGAGAAGAGCGATTTATACTAGCAAACATCATGACGATAACTCAATGGTCTGAGCATCAGACTATGTTCGCCATTGTATCACAAGTGTTCATCCAATAATAAATAATAATAATAATTATAACACAATTCATCATTTGAATAATATAGAACACAAATTATTTCTGAACACGTAATTAAATAAGAATACATTAATTAAACTAATATCAATGATCTAAAGACAAGTTTTCACGAGTGAATATTTATTTAATAAAAAGATTATAAATTCAAAAATAAATTTATATATGACTGATTATTGATAATTTTCTACAGAATCTGTAAGAGTTGAAGTTTTATACAAAAACAAAGCAGTATCATAACTGGTTTCAGACTCCATTCATTTCCCCAGTACAAAACCAAGCTCGTTTATTTCCATTATTGGAATAATAATTTTCTTGAATACGATATTAAGAGTACTATTATACTTACAGAGCGGGTGAGTAAAGCCGCAACAGTAATTCAAACTCGAGGTAGGCATTTAAATTCCTAATTCCCGTTACCGATAACACTGCTGTAAGCTCGTAAATATTTCAGTAAGATGCACAAAGGATGTCGGGTAAATACTATTCTAAAAAAAAAGAAAAAACAAATGCAAGTAATGGTGGATAAAAGAAAAATTGATAGTGGTAGAGGCCCTGAAAAGACAGCGGTGAAAAAAAAACTAAACATCCCTGTTGATGTAAGTGAAAGTGAAGAATTCATTCTGGTTCACACAAGATTCTTTTGTGATTTTTTAAGACACAATATGTAGTGCTTGTTCTAAAAAATGTATTAGTGCTTCAATAACCGAGAGAAACAGATTGTGTGTAAAACTAGTGTTATATTGTAAAAATTGTCAAACTGGAAAAGCTGTAGAATCTACCAATTTTATCGGAATGATATGGGCTACGCTGCATTGTTTGTACTATCACATAACTTTTGGCTTGAAGCTCATAAGAGTCGTCAAGAGTGTAATGCCAGTTATGAGGGTGCTTCTGGTGGTATGAAAGTCCAGGCTGCTGTGAACATTTTCGGTTCAAAAGAACGGTATGAGGTATATAAGACTTCTGTCTGATGAAGATGCAAAAATTTGGACGCGGCTAAATGACCTGGCACCTTATGGAAAATCTATTTTCATAGAAAAGGAAGAGTGCATTAGCCATGTGCAAAAGCGAATGGATAAAGACCTCCGAGAACTTGCTACTAAAGAAAAGCTTGGTGAAAAGTCAGATGGAGTGCTTACACACGGAGAGAATTTTAGGTAAGAAGAATTCCTAGGTACCACTGGACATACTTTTTCTTTAATATAAAATAATGAAAATGTTGTTGTGATTTAATAATGAAGCTAAAATTAGAAAATTGTTCCCTTTTTTATTTCTTTTAATCGATTATTGAGTTAATCAACTTGTACTTTGATTAATTAATTGTAGTAACGCATCTAGCGCAAACGTACATCTTTATATAACTATTTAAGAAATGTTTTATTAGTTTTGGGAATTTTCGCCTGTTTAACCACTGACTTTCGGAATTTGTACTCATGTGTGATGTAACTGTCGATAGTTTTTATTTCGACTATTCCACCTTTCCGACATTTGATTTTAGTTACTATGAACCATTGCCAAAATTATTTTCGGAACTTTTGACCATTTGTAATTTCCTCTTAGGAATTTGTCCTATTCGATTAAAATCTTATTCCGATGATTTAGCTATCAGTTAAATTACCTATCGGGATTTTCGCTATCGGAATTTCTGACTATTGTAATTCTTAGCTACCTCCGTACGCATGCCCATAGCCTGCTTCCCCTTCGACCTTCTATCCCCCACTCTACTCGTTGTGCAAGCGAGAAAGAGAGCCTGCCAGCATATCTCTGTCCTTCAAAATTCGGGTACTCGTCGGCCCGTAAGACCGCTCAGTCTATCTGTATAAGTCTAGGCGTGTAGGAACGCAGCGCACAGACTATCGCGAGAGACGAACTTTTGACTGGGAAGGTAGCACGATTACTACCTTAAACGCAACATGGCTTGCGCCATGGTTTTTCATTCTCTCTCTCTCTCTCTCTCTCTCTCTCTCTCTCTCTCTCTCTCTCTCTCTCTCTCTCTCTCTCTCTCTCTCTCTCTCTCTCTCTCTCTCTCTCTCTCTCTCTCTCTCTCTCTCTCTCTCTCTCTCTCTCTCTCTCTCTCTCTCTCTCTCTCTAGCTCGCTCTCGCCCCACCCCCCTTTTGTGATTCTCGATCGGATCGGATTGGCGCGGTAATCCGAACAAATGCTCGTAAGCTCGCTTTCATACCATCCTATCGCCGATATGATTCTGGAAACCTCAGAATGATCAGCCAATTGATTCAAGGATTGCTTTTCGATTTTTGCATGATTCTCTGATGAGTAATAAATAATGTAATTTATAACAAACCAAAGTAATGACTATCTCTAAATTCGTGTTATGCCAACTTTAAAAATATATTCTTTAGAAAAATTAAATGTTATTAGTCATTACTTGGACCCGGGATTGTGGTAGGATATGCGGATAAATAGGGGATGCAGAAAGACCAGCTACCATGCCGCGCTGAGTGGGCTACTACTGCCGATAAGACCGGTGCTTGGAAAGTACTAGCACTGAGCGAAGCACTGAAAGGCTAGATACCATACCGAAAGGCATAGATTATGGATAGACATTACACTGTAGATCAAGCATACACATTTACAAAAAAATATATAATAATAATAATTTACAAAAATTTATTTTAAGGAAAGTAAGGTATTAATTTTTGATTAGTTAATAATAATAAAAATTAACTAGGTATTAATTACATGATACTACTAATAACGAGTATGGCAAAAGGGTTGCTCATACGTCGAAGTCTAAGGCGATAAATATTCTCTTAGACAATGCTATTACAAAATATGAATAAAAAATTGTTAACCTCAAATATCTTTGGTCGTGACGATTTGATTTCTTTGGACAATGAACTCGGTTCGAAGATATAAAAAAGCTATCTCTGTGCCAAATTTCAGGACGATTGATTGATTTTTACTCCTGTTATGGTATGAAAATGAGAACGTACTTTTTTCTAAAATAATTTTGTTTTTGAAAACAAATGAAGATATCTCTTGAAATTTTAATACAATGTACTCGATAAATGTAATAAGTAGTTGAAATAGTGACTTGATGAATTAAATATTTTTTTTAGAAATTAATTAAAGAATTATAAACTATATTTTCAATAATAATAAATAACAGACTAAAGATAATTTGAATATTAAAAAAGAAAATCTAGATAATTTAAGGAGTTATCTCTAAAAATTTATTATGTTAAGTAATTCTGGTCGTAAAATTATTAAAAAAAACAACAAATTCTAAATCGTTTTTTGGTTATAAAACAAAAGAAAATCACTAAAATAGGAAAATAGGCCATGTACTTCAAAATATCCTCCGAAACGAAGAGAATAAGCTTTGTCCGATGAAAATCGGTCAAATGGTTCAAAAGCTTTCGCTAATACACACACACGCGCACACGCACACACAAATGCACACGCAACCACACCCACACACACACATACACACACATCCACACAGACAAGAAAATTATTTTGCTCAATAACGACGGATTTTTATGCTAAAAGTCTTAAAACATGTTTCTAAACAGTTTTTGTCTCAAAAATTTTTTCACTGTTACAAAGCTTCCTCTTTGAGCAAGTAATTGCAATCGATTTGTGATGGAACACTGGATCCAACGGTAAGTTTAAAGCTTTTCTCCGTTGCAGCCGTTGGATGTGGTAAATTTAGAATTACCAAAGCAATTTTACACAAAAGAGTATTTTGAAAATTACCTTTCCACCAATCAGTAGGACTAACAAGTTGACGAGATTGCTTAACATAATCTTTGCCCCAGATCCCATTTTCACTGTTATAATCCATGAAATCGATGAATTTACTAATAAGATCACGCGCGCTTCACGCGCATAATTTTTATTTGCTACATACTTCTAATTTTAAATTTGCTAAATGATGTTTCAATTTCTTATATTTTAATTAATAATTACATTAATTCTTATATTTGAATTACGAAACTTTTGTAATAACTTACTTACTACTTATATTTCAATTATATTATAATTAATTTTAATAATACCATTTTACATATAAAATTTTTGAGGTTACAATTTTGAGAGTACACACATTTTTAGGTTAGACATTTTATCATACGTCTTTTTAATAAGTTGTAGAACACTAACTCATCAGACATTCGAGAATATACGGATAAGTCAATTACAAACATTTTTTATTCTAAAAAGAGGATAAGACTCAATAATATGAAACACAGATCATTTCATGTATAGGTTAGTTTCTCAACCAATCATATGACACCTTGAGTAAAAAGTACACGCCTGTGACTACCAATCACAGGCTACTTTTAAATGGACTTAACCAACCGCGAAGGTTTTATTTCGGCTTCACATTTCCGCCATCATTCTTTTAAGAGAGTATTTAATTCCACTAGCGAACTCATCTTGATGAAGCCTTTGACCTTTGTGGGCCGAATCAAGTATATTTTCTGTATAGTGTACTGGTTTTAAAAGCACCTTTTTTGTTCTTCGTAAGCTTTTTTAATGTCCTCAAATCCACTGTAAGGAAACAATGGGGGTGAAATTAGTGATGTTCAACACCAAATGCTCACTGAGGTCAAAAATGACTGGGACATCGCAGATTTAAGATTCGTCGTTTTCAGTTTTTCGAATCCAAACAATAATTGGTATGAGAAACTAAATTAATCTATGTACTTACAACCTAAAGTCGTCAACCTTAGCTAAATATATAATAGTATGCCATTGCATGGAATTCATGGCTACATACACTATTCGCTTTGCTCGGGTGACAAAATCACCCGCTTCGCATACTTGTATCGAAATATAATATTATAGCACTGTGTGACCTAAGCCCGCACTTAGGTTACGCCTATCCGTGACTTAAGTAGTAATTTTTTGTACCGTGTTTATCGCACTCGCTACGCTCGGGCCCTAATTTCACGCCGTACAAAACACTGCTACTTAGGTCACACGTATCGTAATGTACTATTTTTCTCTAAAAATTACCAGTTCTTTTATAAACTGTTATGTATTCTTATGTTATAATAAAAAATCAAGGATTATAAGAACAATTTTAAAACCAAATATCTATCAACTTTATCCCAAGTATTAACGTAAAATGGAATTAGTATACAACTATTAGGGCATGTTTAAGTACTAGGACATTTGCTTTCAAAAATAAAAGAAAGTCCAAAAAAACAATTAAAAAAGTTGGTATCAAGTATGTAAAAAATTCTTTCGAGTTTTAATTCAATACAGAAACACTAAATTGAGTAGCAGTAATCTAAACAGAAACATTTGTCAAATGGACGATGATCCAATACCCAAAGACTCATTATACTTAGATATGACCAATTCTGAATTATGATCCCAGATTCAGGTTTAGGAGACATAAATATATAAAAATAAGCTGATCTAGTTTCTTGTACAAGTCACTTTTTCTTTTCTACTTCACGATTTTTTCTCTCCGGAATAGTACTGTGTTAATTTTAGAAACCTGCATATGAGAATAAATTTGCGTTACTTTTGCAACTTATCGAAAAAATCCTTGAAATACTCAAGAAAAATGAGTTATTCCTTTTCATAAAATTACTTAAAAAGACTTCTTGTAAGATTATTGAGCAAAAAGCCACTTACATTCGAGCTATCTCTTGTCGGGGATCCCACTGAACTCTTGTTAGGAAGAATGGTTCGTACATTCAACTTGATAAGTAATATCATTTATTGATTGTTAGTAGATATATTTTCATATACAGGGATTGTCTGTGTTCGTCCATCGATTCGACTCGCTCTCAGGAGCTTTTAGCGTAATTAAATCACTGTAGTTCTCCAGTATTTTTCTTCTTTCTTTCTTTCTTTCTTTCTATTTTATTGGCCTTGGATACAGAGGTGCCCGTTATGTCATCACACATGTTTATTGCCCAAGGGGCCTTTACGAAAAGATGCCTTTACGAAAAAAAGGGGGACTTCTTTGGTTTGTATAGGTTGAGTGAGAACTCTCGAGCGAAACCCGCAATAGACAGACTATTTTCACTGCTCAAGCGCTCAGCGCAATCATTGTAAATATTAATATAGTTAACCAGAGATCAGCTACATACGTGAGCTCAAACATCAAACCTCGGTAAGCACGTTTATTCCCTGCCACCGAAAAATCCGGTAAACATTTGTGCAAAAATTGCGGGACACGTATTTCGTAGAAAATTTGTAATATTTTTTAAGATAACAAAAGATGAAAAACTGCTGCCAATTCATTGGCACGTGGCTTCCTCCAAATTAATGTATCGTTCCTATATGTATAGTAAATATAAAATATATTTATTCATTATACTTTTTGCTTCCTCAAAGAGGTAGCTTTGTAACGGTGAAAAAAATTTTTGCAACAAAAAATGTTCAAAAACATGTTTTAAGACTTTTGGCGCTAAAATCGGTTGTATATGATTAAAAAAATTTCGTGTGTGTGTGTGTGTGTGTGTATGTGTGTGTGTGTATGTGTGTGTGTGAACAGGCGATAACTTTTGAACCGATCGACTGATTTACATCAGACAAAGCATATTCTCTTCGTTTCAGAGGAGAATAGAGAGAACATAACTTACTTTTTGATTTTATCAAGTTTCTTTTTTTTTATAACCAAAACACGATTTTGAATTTTTCGTTTTTTTGATTTTTTAATTCGTTACAGCCAGTATTACTTAATATAATAAATTTTTCTTAAAAGGTCGTTAAATTACCTACAATTTCTTTTTTTCTTATTTTTTATATTATCTTTAGCCTGTCATTTGTTAGTAATGAAAATATGGTTTATAATTCTTTAATTAATATCTCAAAAACTTTTTCATTTATCCACTCAAAATTTTTACCAATTATTACACTTACCGAGTACAACATTGTGTTAAAATTTGAAGAGGTTATGTTGATTTGTTTCCGAGAAAGAAATTAATTTTGAAAACAAGTGCGTTTTCTTTCGTTTACGATAACAGGAGTAAAAGTCAATGAATCGTTTTGAAATTTGGCAGAGAAGTAGCATTTTTATATCTAAGGATCGAGTTCTTTGCCCAAAAAATATCTGACTGTTGTGACCAAAGATATTTCAGGTTAAAATTTTTTTATAAATTTATTATATTGGCATTTTTAAAAAGAATATTCGATTGATTGACTCAAAATTGTTACCAATTATTTCACTTATCGAGTACAACATTGTGTTAAAATTTGAACAGGTTATGTTGATTTGTTTCCGAGAAAAAAATTATTTTTTAAAACAAGTGCGTTTCCTTTCGCTTACGATATTATAAAAATTGAAAGTATACTTCTAATTTTGATTTTTTTAATGGTCCGTTATAATTTTCGTCATCCACACGGAGAAAAATTCGGGCCGTGTCCTAACCTGCACTCGGCGCGACAGTCGCGCTCAGCGAGCAGCGCAGTCAGCGAGCGAAAAAGGCGCTGCTGTTGCGCATTTTACGCGCGCAGCATCTACTTCCCACTATCCGGCGCAAAGACTATACTTTTTCGGTGCAGTGGCTACTCTTTTTCTTGATTTCGCACGGGCAGACGCTGTCTAGTATACCGAAGCGGGTAGCTGCTACTCTGATTGAGTGTATAGCCTCCACTACCTCAAATCGGCACTCCCCGTAAACCTCGAGGGTACACTGAAAAAAGGTTAGCATGCGAAACGTCCCCACATGAAGACAGAGGGCGCCCTTCGATTTCACGCGTCTCTTGTCCCGCGTAGTGCGTCTCTTGTTCCGCGCGGTGCGTCTGCTGCACTAAATTAGGAGCTTTTTCGTCCTATTTTGTGGGACAGGAGCCGCACAAGTGCGATAGCGCAGCAGACGCCCTGAAAAGGAACGAGAGCGCTCCCTTGTTAGCACAACAGACGCACCGCGCGGGCAAAAGATGTACGTAAATATTAGCAGGTCAGACGCCCTCTGAAACGGGAATGCTGTGTGCTACAGAGGGCAGCCAATGTGCTAAACATTTTTCAGGGTAGGGGCTCTGCACCGAATTTTTTTCCGTGCACTTCTTTTATTTTCAATAAAATATCGTAGATTGTTGATTTTATCATTTCTTACACCAACTGAATAAGAAAAAAGCAAATGAAATATTATGTAAACACAAATGTCAGTGGCAGCTAATAAAAACATTTACATAACTTTGTAAAGGCAAAATGAAGGTATATAATTATATGCCTGTGAACCATATACGTTTAAACTTTAAAATATTTATCTCAAAATTGAGTGAGGGTAATTCTTACTATATTCACTTCTTAAATCGCGATTATTGGAAAAATTAGTTCAATCTCAAATATAATTTAAGATAGTTCACCAGAAAATTGATTTTCTTTAAATTTTCTTAAAAATGAGTGTACACCCGACAGAAGCTGATTCTTTCCGAACGTGTCTAGTCAATTTTAAAATCCTGCAATCTCATTGGACGATTCCAATTTAGGGTTAATGTTTACACAATAGTATACAACGATAAATGAGGAGTTTCGACCATACATAATATGCTTATTTTATTTATATTTTTTCTTATTCTTGAAATTCTTTATTAGTTGATCCTTATATTATTTCAACACAAAAGTACTATTTTAAGATATTAATAATTAAAAAATGTCTATCTATCCGGAGATAAATTTACTCACATTTACTATATCATATACAATAACCCCCTTTTCTAATTATAATTAAATTTTATTTTTCAATTCATAAAAGAGTGAACTTCATTATTTTGGTATTACAGCCGAAATTATTGTTAAACTTATTTTTCTCCCTCTAATCTGCTAACGTTTCTTTTTAATTTCATTTTTCTTCTATTCTCCCTGTAATTTTTTCTCTGTAAAAAATAATCAATATACAACAATACTAATATACACCTAATTCTCTATATTATGTCAATCCTTTCCTTTTCTAATTTGTTAATTAATTTAATCTCTCTCTCTCTCTCTCTCTCTCTCTCTCTCTCTCTCTCTCTCTCTCTCTCTCTCTCTCTCTCTCTCTCTCTCTCTCTCTCTCTCTCTCTCTCTCTCTCTCTCTCTCTCTCTCTCTCTCTCTCTCTCTCTCTCTCTCTCTCTCTCTCTCTCTCTCTCTCTCTCTCTCTCTCTCTCTCTCTCTCTCTCTCTCTCTCTCTCTCTCTCTCTCTCTCTCTCTCTCTCTCTCTCTCTCTCTCTCTCTCTCTCTCTCATCTCTCTGACATTCAGAACGAATTCTTTTACGCCAAGAATCCTCACCAAATTTCAAAGCAATTAAAAAATCTTTACTCCATTTATTGTGGACAAAGAAAGTCATTTCTCACTCTACACACCTATTTATACTTTAAAAAATAAAAAAATAATATTTTAACCATTATTTAAAGATAAAAAATAAATAATATAATTTATGGATGGGATATTTTACAAAAATAAAATATTTGATTTTGAAACTTATAGCAGTTTTAAGTTGTCACCGCAACAACCTGACTTATCGACAACCACTCTCTCCTTTATTGTAACCCCTGATTTGTAAATGTATAAAATATGCTATTTTATACGTGCGAGTATAATACATGAAAATTACTGTAAGATACATACATATAAACAGCGCCAAAAAAAAACATGAAATATACTGTATAATACATTGCTTTACAAGACTTCCTAAGACCAATGTCACAATATATAGAAATAAACTATGGATGTTAAGGTTAAAAAAGTAATAGAAAATAATAAAACTTACTGGCGTGTTTTCAACCTACATTCATCTGTATTTTTAAGTGTTTTTTACACAGTGTGCAGAATGCAATTATTGCAAATTTTGTCTTTTTTTCATTCCGACGTTTATAGTTTGTCTTACAAAACCTTCACCCCATAATAAATGCTGTGATCGTGGATTGTTAGTTATATCAAACAAAAAAGATAACGTATATAAAAGTCTGCAAGCATCAGTGTAAACATGCCTAGCTGTCATTTCATATAACCATATGTGATATCAGCACCTTCTTTATACAAAGTGTTGTTCTTAGTTTTCATTTTTTTGTAGTCATGAACAGATTTTGGAGTAAAGATTTAGTGAATAATATGTGAAGATATATTAGAAAAGTTTTTGAAAGTGTAATACAAATGTGCAGTGATAGTTGAATTAAAGTTTTAAAAAAAGTTTTTTAGTACTTGAACTTCTACTGAAAATAGAAGGGATTGATACTAAAGAAAAATTAAGTATATACTGACTCTTGCAAAAAACATTGAGTGTACAGATTCAAATCAATTTTTAAAGGAAGCGAAAGGTATGCTATTGTGCAGAAAAACATTATGGAACCTTTGCTTTTGCCAGAAAGCCGCCATTATCAACCATCGTCTGAATCTCACTATGATTATAATTGACATTTTATATTCTGAAGTCAAAACTGTTATGCACTGCAATAAATATATATTAGTCGTATTCTCTTTATTAAGTTATAATGTTATATGTGAAAAAGATTAATGGAGGAAAAATAAAAAGTTCACTCTATCAGACATTAAAAGAAGATCAATAGGAATGGTGCTGTTATAAACATTTTTCTTCAGTATTTGGTTATGGCGATACTGGCTTTGAAACATGCATTTAGGATTTTGGATTTCTCAACACATTCTACATTTACCTGAGTATATAATTATCAAATACGTGTGAAAAAATTTATTAAAAACACGGATACAAAAGCACCAAGGGAATTTTATGTTTGACCTCTGAACAATGCTTGACTGACTTATGTGGCTATGGGTGTTGCTGCTACGCGTGCTCATAGCTTACAAACCTGAAGGATCGGGTACTGAGGTATCAGAATATTTGTTCCAAATATAAAAGATTTTAAGCTAACAATACATTTTTATATTTCAGGGCAGAGAAGGAGTTACAGAATAAATGAAGATGTATTTTAGTAATTTTATCTTTAAAGCTGTTTTCTACATAATGCAAAATTTTGGGCTTTGCCGTCACCTCGAGGTCCAGCAACTGCATATATTTTAATGGGATAGGTCCTAAAATTATGGTATTTTATATCACTATTGACCGAAGAGTTGTATGTATCAAATTTATTTGAGTCAATAATTTTTGACCGTGAAAAATTAAAAACTGCGCTCAAAGTCGGCGCTGCCAATTCCTGCGATTTCAGTATTTTTATGCCTTTTCGACGTTCAACTTTAAACCATTATAACTTTTGAAGAAATCGACATTTTTTAATTTTCAAAAAAGAAAATGAAAGCTATTTCTTTCTAGTTTAAATTTCTTTTTTGAAAGTTTAAGTTGATCGTTTCTATGCTGAATGGCCAAGGTTTAAAGAAAAGGGCTTTTTTGCCATTTTCTTGAAAAATTTCAACCTTTAAAAAAAAGTGAGACAAAGACGTTTTTAATTGTATACGAGTTTTTCCAATATATTTTGTAACATAAGAAAGAAGAAAACCCGCATCCGGAAAGTGTGCCTTCAAAAAAAAAATTTTGACCTGTTTTGGGGACGCAAAAAGTTGAAATAAATTCTTGGTTTCCTCATGTACCTATGTTAACTTATATACTTTGTACTTTGATTATTTAGCGCACTGCTTGGAAATCCTTAAAGTGGCTCATTGTTATGCGCGAAAACGTCTGTTGTTTGGCCACCATTTGTCTGTGCGCCACTATCCTGTCCACATGAGTTTCGAGAGATTTTCTGCGCGTGTACGATTCTGCCTGTCGCATTTCTAAAGCTTCACCATCGCGGAGTTACTCGCGAGCACGCTTATTTGTTTTTCGTTGTTTGCCGCGCTTGTTTACAAGTGTCGAGCGGATAAAGAGATTCGCGAGGCATGAATGGAGAGGCTTCAAATAAAGAGATAAAGTGAAGGTAAGTGTAAAATGACGTCCTTGTGTTATGAGACTTGTCTTAAATGTAGAAGAATTCCTATAAATGAACAAATGCTTAGGATCAAATAGTCCCACACCAACACGGAAAAAAATTTAGGATCTCCAGACCACCGGTATATATGGACTCCGTGCAATACCATCGATCGTCTTAATTTATGACGAATTTGGAATTAAGGCGCATCCAAAGTTGAACCTGTAAGAATTCAATATCTTCGGAGTCTTCACGATTCAAAAACGTATGTTCTGAACTCCAATTCGGTCATCCCCAGACTCCGAGATTTCCGGTATTGTAGCGATTCCACTTTGGACGTCTGAGGCCCCCATCTTTGGTATCGTGACGCGACAGCGTTGAGAGAAGGGGAACGGTCCGCATTTGCGCGCGTTTTTCTCATATATATGCGTTTCATCATTATATATCAAAGTATTATTATAGTATAATATAGCACACACGTTTTGAACCGTTTATATATATTATATTAGTATATTTATGAAGCGGCGCGCGTGAAATACGTCCGAATGTATAGCCGACCCGCCGAGATACCAAGAATGGGGGCCTGAGGACTCCATCGAGCGTATCCCGACGGTACCGAAAGTCTCGGAGTCCCCGCCATTCCAACATGGCATACACATAATCCCATTTTGAGATCCGTACACAACCGAAATTTTTGGAGTCCACGCAATTCAATTTGGAAATGACTACATTCAATTTTGGATTTCTGTTAATTCCATACCTCCGACATCCCAGGCTTCCAAATTTTTTTCCGTGAAGAGGATTGAGGTGTCCCGTAAAAACTTGCAACGGCGGGTATGTGGGAAGATATGATATAATGAAAATGATAAATAAGAATATAAGGTAAGTGATTCTTTTTACTCATAAAACTTAGAATTAATAAAATCAGAAGTAAAAAGCGTACACAATACAATTTTAAAAACAATTTATTTCTGCCGACGATATAGTGCTTTCACAGCCACGAGGCCGTGAATCAAGGGAGGATGCCAACGCCTATATATACGTGGAAATTATCGCCTATGGAATAATATACAAAACCTGTCTCATAATTTAGGGATTGTAAAAAATTTAACTTCCTTACCTGAAGAGAAGCTGAGATATTTGACTGCAAAGCTAGCAATTTAACATGGACTGAATATCTATTTATTTGTAAGACAATATCGATAAACTTACAGTTCATGTTAAATTGCTAACTTTGATGTCCCTAATATCCTAGCAGTTACACTACGAAGTGCTTTCGAATACAAAGAACTATTATATTTTAATGCATGCCCAACTACAAGCGAAATTCTCTAATCTGAAGCTAATGCGTCTATGTGCAAGAAAGTTCAAATTTACGTATTGACAATAGATCGAACGCTGCGTTTACACGCGAGAGGCAATCGATCGTTGGGCTTGTGAACGAGGAATAACCGAGTAAGGACTGCTCTCATACACATGGCATCCCGAGCGCTCTCCTGTGCACGTAAAACACCCAAGAAGACATTTAGATGGTTAACAAAGAAAAAATTTTGTTTGCCCGAGATATCCCAAAGAACTATCCTGGTAGAAAGTAGACCAACTTCATTGGTTAACATGTTAATTAAATGGAAGCATTTCTATTTAAAATTAACATCGAAATTTAATTAAAACTATTTAAAACTATCACAATATTTTAAAGCATCTACAATTTAATATTTCCACATGTATAAATAGTTATATGTTTCTAGTTTAATATCTATTACAACAAGTATAATTACTTGATACGTAATTCTTTTGTCACGACAAATAAAAAATTAAATATTTGAAAATGCCCACTCTTACTTCACTGGCGGGGCGTACCGGGCACACTGGGGAGGGAGGGGGGGGGGAGCATACAGAGATTGACTTGCATTGTCTTGATACACGCAGCAAAATTCGTGGATATATTAGTTTAAAATTTTATTAAAAAATGATAAGGTATCAGTAGTAATACATCCAAGCTATTAATACAAATTTTTATTAAATAATTTAAAAATACATAAATTTTGCAATAATAATTTTTTTTTTTATTTCTTTTAGAAATATATTAATTTGTAATACTAAAAACTAAACAACGACGTCTTAAAAGTAAAAGTGAACTAAACGACTAGCGTAACGTCTTTGGGGGTTAGGATACCAGCTAACTTAAGCTCGGCACTGGCGCTCCGATTTGCGTGTGCCCTGTTTGCCTCGCCAAGGATGCCCCCAGTGCCCCGCTTACTCATTTTTTTTTCATTTTGAAATATCTTTCATGATTTTAACATTCTAAAAAAATAGAAAACATAAATCGAAAAGAAAAAATCTAAGCTTTTGAATAGTGTTACTCTTAAAACACAAAACTTCATTTTCCTCTTTAATTTCAAGCAGAGAAATATAGCAGTTCACGATATTTTTTGCTTCAAAATTTCACCTGTTAATAACTAATCAGTATGCTATGTTTATCAGTATGCCTTCGGCTCGTGCTAGCTCACCTTCGACTCGTATTGTGTGGTCCACACTTGGCTCCTCTAAAAAGGCCCAATTTACGCGCTAGGTACATGATATACTATCTTAATCTAGAGCATACAACAAGAAAGACATCCTCTGTGACTATCGAAGTATGAGCATCGAGTGAGCATAGCGATACAAGCGCACCTGCATTCTCTTGTTTCTCGGAAATTCCAGAGGAAACTAAATCACGCCACTTCAGGTAACGAAATTTGTGCCACAGTCGTCGCAGACGTCGTCATAGTCAAAGAGACGTTGGGAACGCTCGCTGGTGCCAGACCGTCTTTTGGGAATTGCGCGAAGAAGACACGCGGAAACGTACAAGCGAGGGAAAGTAAGTGTCAAAGTAGGAGACTAAATAAGTAGCAGCTGTAGCCTGAATGTGTTATACGCACGAGCTCGCATTCTCCCACGCGTCGTGGCACATGTAAGCGTCAATCACGATTAAATCGCACGTCGCTCGCGAATAATGCGCTACATTGATAACGGGTCGTAGATTCCGGCAGCCTGACATTGCCTTCGTATCTTGCCCCCGCGTTATTTACTCACGCTTCTGCTATGCATATATATGCGCGTGATCTAATACTCTATTGCCAGTTAAACAGACGCGCGCCACACACATACACACACAAACACACATGCACACATATACATACCTCCACATAGTGCCGTTAACAAATATACTCCTGTAGGGGGAGAAGGGCCAACGGGCTGTGAACGCGACAACGGCATCTCTTTTTGCTAATTACTCAATTAGCATTAATAGCTAAAATTCAACCTTAAAAATTACGAGTCTACACTTTGCTAATTACAGCCTCATTAATTTATGCTACTCTTTTTTGAGCAGCTGCACTTGTTGGTTAAGGAGAGGGTCGGAGAGGAGTAAGAGATTGAGAGAGAGATGAGTGTGCTCAGAGCTGGAGACACAGAAAGCGAGAGAGGGATAGACTGGAGAATATGCACTAGTAGTCCGGTAGGTGTGGTTCAAAGGACACGGAGATATTTTACCAAAACTGATATCGCGCAGAAATAAGTTTTAAAATTATTTCATTTCATTGCAAAGATAGGTCTGAGGAAAACAAGCTATTCGAGGCATTCTCTTTTTTCCGTGGGTCGAGATTTCTTTTTACATTGTTGGTTTCATTTCATAAGGGGTTGATTTTTATGCCAAATTCTGATGTGATTAAGGATATTGAGTTTATAAATTGAGTAAGGGAAGGGAGCAGAAGAGGCAGGGAGATGAAAGGTCCATCGCACGCAACTGAGGCAAACTCGATCGAATATTCAGCAGGTGTAACATGATTTTCTTCTGTCCAAATATTCCCTTTGTCGACGGTTTGCATAAGTAAAATTATTTTCTTGATACGTAAAAGGTGAACAATTAATATGGCTCAGCTGAGTGTTAATTAAGTGTTAGCAGATGGGTGTTTAATTTAAAAAATTTACTTTTGGCAAGCTTTTTAGGAAAATAGACCTTTATGCGACGCACCTTTTATTGTTTGGTTTGGGTTACTTTTTTTTTCATTGCATTTCTTACTGAAGAAAATCATGTGATTAATAGTGTGATAATTAACTTGATTTATAGCATGATTTATAACGTGCCAAACAACATGATTTTATCGACCAGATTTGTCATGCTATAAATCTTGCTATTAATTGTGCTGTAAATCATGCTGTAAATCATGCATTAATCACGCTATTAATCACGCTATTAATCATGCTACTGGACGCACCGAATGAACAAAGTTTTCCCAAAAATGTTTAATAATAAAGAAATTTGAAGAAAGAGTATCGGACCACCACTACCCCTGCCCACCCACCCTTGGTTTGGACTTTCACTTATAACCTCGACCAGATATTTTCACTCAAGTGTTTTCACTCATGTTCACTGATACTTTGTTGCTTTATAAAGTGTTGACAAGGACCAAGGGCAGTAACAACATTTTTAAGTTATGTTTGTGAGTACAGTGTTCAAGAGTTTCTTAATGAAGGTTGAACTTATTCAACTATATTAGAATTCACAATTATATCTGAACTGATGGAAAGAACTGTGATATATAAAGAAGTTATATTTATTAAAATTAGTGTTTGGTGGTTTAGTAAAGAATGTTAGAGTACATATCATTTTTACTATGAAACGTGCCCTTGATCAGAATAAAAATTACTTATTTTTTATTAACTAGTGGCTTCTAAGACACATTATTTTCATTTTTTAAGATTATTACCAGTTTGAATAAACATTTACGTACTTATTCTATAAAAATAAATCATTTGATTTGTGACTATTAAATACAGCTGTTGCAGAAGTCAAATACATGTATGAAGATAATAATAATGTCAAAGTTTGAAGTTGTCAGTTATTAAAATACAAAATATTTGTTTCATTAAATACTTGATTACATGTTTAATAAAAATCGAAAGTGAAGAGTGTCTTTATATATTCGTAACAAGATTTTTTTCAAAAACAATCATGCATGTATATGTGTGTGTGTGTGTGTGTGTGTGTGTGTGTGTGTGTGTGTGTGTGTATCGTCCCTTATCAACCATCAACAAAACTAGCGGCGATGCTTGTTCATAAAGAATTGGCAGCTGGAACTTACTCTCGCACCACATATCTGTGTTAACAGCTTTCTAAATTTGGTAAAAAAACAAGAGCAAATGGATGTAAAAGAGTATTTTGTGAAAAGACTTAGTATCAGTAACTATTACGGAAGTAGTAGTTGACATAAGAACTCAACTTCTTTGCCGACTTTGAGCTTATTCTAGTTTTATAAAAGCAAGAGAATCAGGTGATATGTATTATGATACGACATTAACCATAAAACACAATTTTCGGGCTCCTTATCATTCTAAACTCACCTTTTCAATAAGCACACTCTACAAATAAAAATAATGCAAATCTTGTAAATTTATTCTTTAATTGTTAATAAAAAAAACTTTTATACCACTCTAACCTCAAAATCACAACTTTGATATGATTTTTCGGCGCTCGTGGTATAAAATACTGTTCGAAACTAGTGCGTAAGTCGATTATTTAGGTGGTGTGACTTTTTCGCACTCGCTTCGCTCGTGCAAAAAGTCACACCAGCTAAATAATCGACTTCCCCACCCGTGTCGAAATGTACTATAAAACAACTAATAAAAAATGTTCTAATTTTAATAATTTAGGGTTATTTAACTTGATAGGAAAGTATAAAATAAGGCAAATGTAAGTGTGTCACTTATTGTGCCCGCTTCAGTTACTGCGTCCTTAGATTATTTTTATTTATAGTGGAGTACAATCATATTTAATCATATATAGCTAATTTTTTAAATAAAATTCAATTCATGATTTTTATTGTTAAACTCACAATACAATTTATTTAATCTTATAATATAATTAAAATAATTTATTAAGTTACGGATAGCGATTACTACTAGCGAAACCCTTAAGAATAAACCTATATAAAAGTGATTGAAAAACTACAAAAATAACTTTTTTCATAATCAAAAAATACACTTAATGTTTATAAAACCCATCTAGATGATAAAAGAACATTAAAAAAATAGTTTTGTTTAAAATTATTGCTTAACTTAAGCTCCAAACGTCGACGGAAACCTCCATAACAGTACTTATCTAATTTTTTAAATATTTTCTATCTTTTAATAATAAAAGTTATGTTTTTCCGACAAATTACTTGTTTTACCTCTTCTATACTCCAAATTAATTTACGTATTATAAAAATATACACTGTATTAAACACAAGAAATTAAAATCAAATAAAAAGATTTTTTTTCACATGACTGTTCAAATAGTATTATGTATTAATAAAAATTTCTACGAAAGTATAAAATAAGGCAAGTATAAATTTTATCTGTTATCTATAATAAAATAATTATTTCTTAAAACTTATTCTTTTTAATAAGCTCTCTAGTAATAAAAAGAATTTTTTTCATATGACTTTACAATACCCAATTCAACCAAATTCAAACCAAATCAAATAAATAATCACAGCACAATGTTTCTAGTCCCTTATTTCATTAAATCTGATCTTTTCAATAAGTACTTTCTACGAATGGAAAGAATTTTTTTCGTGTTATATTTTTTTCTTTATCTCATCACATTTTCTCAAATACATACATGTTTTACTTTAATTATTTACTTAAGACTCTTAAAATATACATATAAAATTAATCAATTGATATATAAGTACATCGTCAAGTATACATAACGTCCAATGATGTTAATGAATTTGTTTTTTTAATTTCTATAATCAAGTGATGAATCTATTAACTCAATCCCGCAAACATAAAGTTAGTTAAAACAATAAATGAATTCGCAAAGTTGACTCATATCTAATTTATAAATAGCTATTAAGATTTTAACTCTTAACCAATATTGTTTAAAAAATTGACTACTTTCTTTTGTTAGACTCACATTACATTATTAGTAGAAAATACGACAAATAAACAAAAAAAAGTTATCAAATTTTCTAATTTCTCAAGCTAAATCAGAAATTAACTATAACTCAATCCTGCAAACACAACGTCAGATAAGACAATAAATGAATTATCTCAAGGCTACCTCACAACTGATTTACCATATAAAAATAGCCAACGTCTAAGATTAACTTTTAAATTACGTTATTAAAATTTGATTACTTTCGGTTGTTTGACTCACATCACACTGGTAGAATACGATATTTGAACAAAAGAAGCTTATGACATTTTTTAATTACTCAAATTAAATAAAAAATTAACTAAGTTATTACTGCAATCAACGGTAGTTGAAACAAATAAGTTTTAAGGTTAACGAATAACCAATTATTTTTAAGATTAATTTTATGTTTCTTTAATTAATAAAGTATTTTTTTTTAATTTTAGCAGATTTTCTTCAAAACACACATACTTGTTGGACACGTCGTTTTAGAGTTCTCAGGTGAAAAATATAATTGTAAATGTGAAAATGTAAATTTGTTCAGGTAACACGATATATGATGGTGTTACAATAAAATAAAATTTAGTTGTTAGAAATTATCCCCATTTTCATTTCGAATCGTACACTTGAACCTGTATACACGGAAAAAGTTTTGGTTAGGCAACAGCACTAATCGTGATAGTGGCGCGTTATTTATCGGTTGGTATAGTGACCGTCCCTCTTGAGAGCGTCACGCTCCCGATGCGAGACGGTTGCGCGCCCAAGTCGCACAATCTTGCAACTCGCGCGCGGTAACTGTCTCGCATCGGGACCGTGGCGCTCTCAAGAAGGACGGTCACTATACCAACCGATAAATAACGCGCCACTATCACGATTAGCGCTGCCACCTAACCAAAACCTTTTCCGTGTACTCGGCGCGTAAGAACATGGAGAATAGTTTGGTTGAGTGGTTCACCTCGCTATAGTAACGACTCGTCAAAACACGAGTAAAATCGCTTGTCATCTGTTTCGGAGAACATTCGCTCGATTTTCGAGTACCCATTGCCCCGCAGCAGAAGAATCATTCATCGCATACCGTAAGCAGCGCGATTTTGAGCACTGAGTTCCCCGAATTTTGGGAGAAGAGTGCATCACATTGGTAGGGGCGCTGTTATCTCACCTCGAGTATAACCGCTGTAATAAGTTTTTCTCCGTGAAGGTTACAACACGGCTCGGCGCGTAAGAAGGTTACAACTCAGCTCTGCGCGTAAGAAGGTTACAAATTGGCTCAGCGCGTAAAAAGCTTTGAAAAATGTTTTAAATATACAATATTGAGAAAAATTAATTTATAAAATTTACTTTTCTAGAAAATAAGATACATTGGGAAATTATTATATTATGCATGAAAGCTTGAATTCCTCCGATTTCTACACGATTCTCAACTCAAACGTTAAAGAAAAAACGAAGCGGCCGATAAGGTAAAGTAGGTAGTAGTGGGACAGTTTTGACCATACTTTTTTTATAATCTTTTCTATTGCCAAAACTAAGCACAATACATAAAAACTAATTACCTCAGCAGGTAGCTCGTGTCTCAAGGTTTATTTTAAGAAAAAAAGATGCTTTCTTCCGTTGTTGGTGTATTAAAAGAATCTCATTAAAAGAAAATAACTATCGACTAGTGTAGTGGGACACGGTAACTTATTTATGACCGGTAGTGGGACGCCCATTTGACGCAGTAGTGGGACAATACTTTTTAAACGTGTCCCACTACTACGATATGGGAATTAAGAGGTACCTATAGTGGGATAAAGTTTTCGCTATGCGTACAGCTCAAACATAACCTCAAAAAGTTTGAATCTTGTTATACGTTAGTTTAAGAAGTAAATCAACACAATAATGAAGTGACTACGTAGCTAACATTATAAAGAATACTAATGAAGTAATGCTTTTATCACCTTAACCGTTCATCGTAGTTTTTTACTGCTGTCTCACTTCTGGTCCCAAAATAGGTTTTGTCCCAGTACTGCCTCCTTTACCTTACGCGCAGAGCCAAGTTGTAACCTTACGCGCAGAGCGGAGTTGTAACCTTCTTACGTGCCGAGCCGTGTTGTAACTTTCTTACGCGCCTAGCCGAGCTGTAACATTTTACCTCCCAGGCGACAATGTGGTCTTACTCCTGACGTAAGTGAAAATGGCGATAACAATAGTCGAATCAAAGCGTCAAATTTAAAATTTGGTTTCTAAATAAATATTTTGTTATTAATTCTAAAATTTGTTGAGAAAAAAAGTAAAATAATCGTAGAACAATTTAGAATCTTTTTCCTCTAAATTTTCTAATTTTAAATTCAACGAAAACTATTATAATTTTATTGATCGAAAATAGGGCGCTGATTGAAACCTGGTGCCGTGACAGTAAGTCAAAAATTCACTTTTCATTTTGCTGATCCGTTTTTATTTTCGTTGATTTTTCTATTTTGGTAATGTAGATTTTTACGTTGTTTTTAATGAAAGGGTTACTAAAATTAATGTAATTAAAATGTATCAGAAATTGCATAAAATTAGTTATATTTTGTTTTTTGAAAATTTTGATTAATAATCTTTGTCTTTTTGTTATAGACCTAAACGAATATTTTTTTGAAAAAATTATATCTCGGTAATTAAACATTAAAAGTTTTAGTAAAATATCATGGTAATGTATAATTTTTAGAACTATATTATACTTCCAGAAAAAAAATCGTTTTTCGTTGTCACACGATAACTGGAGTGAAAAATAGATAATCGCTTTGAAATTTGGTGAAAAGCTATATATATGAGCAGATCCGTTACTTATCAACCAAACTTTGCGCGGTCAACTCTTCAATTTTCTCGAGAAATTTTTATATTAAAGTACACATTAAAACTGTATGTTCTGCCAAGTTTCAGCCCGACTTTTCATTACTGGTCATATGTAGAATTTTTTAGAAGTCGATTTTTTTACCGTTTTTAGCCTTTTTAAAAAAACCATACCCACACGGAGAGAATTTTAGGAGAGAAACGTCTTAGCGGTAATGTAGTAGCTACCCTACAATGTTGGAGTTGTAGCTATGCTAAATTAGGACCACTGCGGCACTAAGCTTTGGGGGAGTGACTGCTCTACGCGTGTAGTACGAATGTTATACTAAAATGGGGTTATGTTATACTAAACTCGGTCTATAGCGTTGCACGAAAAACAGGAAAGCTATTAGTGCAGCTGTGTTCCTAACCTATAGTACAAATCAAATGGTGCGTTTCGTAGCACAGATGAACTATCTAGGAGTTCTTCTTTCCTAAAATTCTTTCTATGCCCAGATTTCGACCGATTTTAATCATTAAGTCGAATTTTCTTTGTTTTTTTCTCCAACTTTACAGAAAAAAGTTGTCCTTTAGGTTTTATCATAAAAAATATTATTTATGTCGACTGCAACTTACTATCAACTGATGAGAATTTTTCCAGTGGTCTTACAGTCTTATAAATTAAATTAAAATAATTAATATTCATGGCAGTCAGATTGCCCTTGTTTATAATCACCCCCGCAGAATCTGAAATAAAAACTTAATTAAAACCTGGAAAAAAAAATTTTATTAGCAAAGGACTATCTGACTGCCCCCCACCACCAAATTGCCCAATTGCCCAACGTTTCGAGCCCCCTCCGGCTCCTCCTCAGGGACTGAAATGAAACCCGCGATACACCTCCTTATATACCCATACCCATTTATTTATACCACCATCCACCTTCCCCTCTCCAACTTTCCATTCTCAATTAAATTAATAAAGAATGATAAATGTTATCTAATTTACTTGACTCTACCATTAAATTTACATTATTCCGATTCCTTAGAATGTGAATTCTTAGGTGTGATCAAAGGTGTCATTGACAGAGCGATTAAATTGTCACATAAAGATTTTAGGAAAAAGAATTTCAATTTAGTTAGAGAAACCTTTATTAAGAATAGTTATTCGGTAAAATTTATTGATAAAATGATTGATAAGAGAGTGTGGGAAATTTATAATGGTGGATTGAAGAAGCGGGCAGATACTCAAACAAGGAATAGAAATGGAAAGAACGCATATTTTAGTTTACCATATGTTAGAGGTTTGTCGGAAAGGATTAGAAGGGTTTTTAGTAAACATAATATTCAAGTTTTCTTTAGAAACGATAATAATTTAGAAAGGTTATTTAGTAATTGTAAAGACAAGGATGATAAAGGTTTAAAATTGGGAGTAGTTTATAAAATTAATTGTAGCGATTGTAATGGATGTTATATTGGTCAAACGGGTAGATATTTGAAGAAGAAAATATATATGAACATCAATATAGTTTACGTAGTACGAATTTTATATCGGGTTTGAAAGAACATTGTTTAAATAGTTTGCATTCTTTCGATTTTGGGAGTGTGGATATTTTGGAACAAAGGATTAAAAATAAATATAAGAGGGAAAGCCTTGAAAGTATTCACATTCTAAGGAATCGGAATAATGTAAATTTAATGGTAGAGTCAAGTAAATTAGATAACATTTATCATTCTTTATTAATTTAAGTGAGAATGGAAAGTTGGAGAGGGGGAGGTGGATGGTGGTGGGGGTAAGAGGAAATAAACGGGTATGGGTATATAAGGAGGTGTATCGCGGGTTTCGAAACGTTGGGCAATTGGGCAATTTGGTGAGGGACAGTCAGATAGTCCTTTGCTAATAAAGTTTTTTTTTCCAGGTTTTAATTAAGTTTTTATTTCCGATTCTGAGGGGGTGATTATAAACAAGGGCAATCTGACTGCCATAAATATTAATTATTTTAATTTAATTTATAAGACTGTAAGACCGATGGAAAAATTCTCATCAGTTGACTGTAGGTTTTATATTAATAGCGTTTTTATGCTAGCCGATATGCGTACGTTATTTCTTGAAAAAAATTGGGTATCTTTAAACTATTACTGCGTCGTCGCTTCTCAATATATCAAAACCAGCAATCTTGCATCTTTTTTATCTTTCCAAGAGCTTTAGTTTCTTTTTTTAAACGTTAAAATCGGTTAAAGCCAGCCTGAGATATCCACTATTAAAATTCACTTATCTTGCAAAGTCACTAAATTTAGATTGGCTATAACTTATTTCTCGGAGCTTGAAATCGCACAAAATTTGGCGTAAATTTAGCTCTTCTTATGCTAAAACTGCTCTAGAAATTTTGATTTTGGGACTCGCTTTCATTTTTAGCTACGACGTATACAGTTTATCCAAAATTCATTAAATATCCTTATTTTAATTAAAATAGTCTTAATAATTTATTTAACAAAATAAGCGAATTAAATCTGCTTCGGTTGTCGTTGTTGCCGTTCCGCGCGTTTAGCTTTTGTAAAAACAAGTATATACTACTACTCTTTTTCCAAGGAGACTCTACATAGTGTGGTATATGTCGTGTGATATGACATATGATTATTTCTTTTTCGTTCTCTCTTAAATAGGCTTTCGTATGTCTGTCTTTGTCCTGGGAACACGTCACATCCCTAGTGAAAAAACTCACGTGAGATCTCATGTGAGATCTCACATCAGTATTTTCAATAGGGATAGCACTCGACACGCTGTGCAGACTCTCCTTGATGAAAGTTCTACAATAAAGTTGCTCCGCCTACTCTGCCCACAGAGCATATCCTACTAGAGCTTCTCGTACGCCGAAAGTGTAGACTAAGACATAAATTTTTCTTATAGTCCAAACATTATTACAATAAATGATTATTACAATTAATTTCCAAAAATTTACATAGTAGATGTACGGGGCACACATGCCCGTGGCGCACTCAGCTGATAAATAAAAAAAATAATAATAAGTAATAATAAAAAGTGATAATTCTGATAAAGTCTTAAAGATACAAATGATAAAGATGTCGCAAGATTGTTTATTTGAAATGATGACGATAGTATTTATATGGCGCAGGTGTATGTACAATGATGTTATAATGATAAACAAAGAAACTGCTGCGAATACATTAGCACTTAGCTTCCTTAAACTCAAAAATTAAAAAAAGAAAAATAGGTAATTTAAAGATCTTTCAGGAAAAGTTTATTATTTTAAGTAATAATGGCTGTAAGACAAAAAAAACCGCTGCCAATTCATTGGCAAGATGCTTCCTAAAATTAATTTATCGATTCCGTTTTTTAAATTTAAAAAACAAAATTAAATTTTTAACAACGAAACATTATTAATAAATAAAACTGTCTTCTCTGCCAAATTTCAAAACGATTCATTGACTTGTATTAACTACTGTTATCGTACAGGAAAGAAAACGCATATTTTTCAAAAATAATTTTTTTTTCGGAAACAAATTAACATAACCTCTTCAAATTTTAAGGTGATGTTAAATACCGACATAATTTTCAAACGAGTACGTCTTATGAAAATACCAATAGAATCATCCAAAAAAAATCTGAGTATAGTATTAACATATACGGAGCGCTTGACAAACGTGTTTTTCCAACAAAATGATGAGAATTTATTTAATTAAATAAAAACCGTACTGTCGGTAAGTAGGAATCTGCAATTGACCTACTTTTCAAACTAGCATAGCTAACGAAAATGCTAATAGAATCACTCAAAAAAATTCCTGATTATAGTGTTTATGTGTACTGAGCGCTTGACGACATTTTTTTCCGAATAAACGCTTGAATGTTGATTTAAAAAATATTGAAATTCACGGTTTCACATGGCCTTAACGCAATGTGGTACTCGACTCAATAAGTGGTAAAAATTTTGAGTCAATCAATCGGATATTCTTTTTAAAAATGCAAATATAAGAAATTTACAAAAAAATTTTAACCTCAAATATCTTTGGTCACAACAGTCAGATTTTTTTGGGCAAAGAACTGAATCATTAGATATAAAAAATCGAATTCTCTGTCAAATTTCAAAACGATTCATTGCTTTTACTCCTGTTATCGTACAGGAAAGAAAACGCACATTTTCTCAAAAATAATTTTTTTCTTGGAACAAATCAGCATAACCTCTTCAAATTTTAACGCAATGTTGTACTCGACAAGTGTAATAAGTGATAAAAATTTTGAGTGGATAAATGAAAAAGTTTTTGAAATATTAATTAAAAAATTATAAACCATATTTTCATTAATAAAAAATGACAGGCTAAAGATAATTTAAATTTAAAAAAATGAAATTGTAGGTAATTTAAAGACCTTTTAATAACAATTTAGTTTATTAAGTAATACTGGCTGAAACAAATTAAAAAATCAAAAAAACGAAAAATTCAAAATCGTTTTTCTTTATAAAAAAAAATCTATAAAATCAAAAAGTAGGTTATTCTATCTCTATTCTCCTCCGAAACGAAGAGAATAAGCCTTTTCGGATGTAAATTGGTCGATAGGTTCAAAAGTTATCGCCTGCACACACACACACACACACACACACACACACACACACACACACACACACACACACACACACACACACACACACACACACACACACATACACACACACACACACACACACACACACACACACACACACACACACACACACACACGACAATTGTTTTTATCAAAAACACCAGATTTTAGCGCCAAAAGTCTTAAAACATATTTTTGAACATTTTTTGTTTCAAAATTTTTTTTCACCGTTACAAAGCTTCCTCTTTGAGGAAGCAATAAAAAAAATAAAAATTCACACAAACACATACAAACACACACACACACACACACACACACATACACACACGCGTGCGATACGACACACTGACTGATACGAAACAAAAAACTTTCAAAGTCGACAAAAATCGACATGTATGGCCTTAAACATTTTTTGCAGGAGGAAGCAATATAATTAGAAGCTCAGTAGCACATAAACGTGATAAAATGCAAAGTTAGGAGCGTGTGAGAGCGTCGCCCAAGAATCTCTTTAAGGGAGTACTATCGGTACGCCGTGAGTCAAGTGTATGTTTGGTCGTCTCAGACTTCCTAACCTCTTTGCAATACTGCTACATTGGGTGTGTAATGATCGAGTAAGGGTAAATAATTTTATTCATTTGCTTATATTAACTCTAAAAATTGGTGAATCAACATTTGGATGTCCGCATTAGATTCATAGAATATTAAATTATACATTTCTCAAGGTTTCATCAAAATCTGAACAGCCGTTTTATCCAATTTCTTGATTAAAACTGTCGAAAACGTGATTTCCCATAAGACTACCTGTTAATGGCGTAAACATAAAAATATTAATAACTTTTTTCTGGGTTGGTTTAGCTTTCCAAAAATCTATATGAGACAGTTTGAGGTCAAAACATACTAGTATACAAAATATCATAATTTTCTGAACACTAATTCAAAACCGATAGTACTTTCTTAAAGCATATACCGGGAACGAATCGCAACGGGCAGCTTGTTCTACAAGTTGATGGAACTTACTGTAAACGAGCGTTGTAAAAGTGAATTTTAATCGTGGATATTTCGGGCTGGTTTTAACAGATTTTATCGTTTAAAAAAAGAAATTAAAGATCTCGGAAAGATAAAAAAGATGCAAGATTGCTGGTTTTCATATGTTAAGAAACGACGACGCAGTAATAGTTTAAAGATACCCTATTTTTTTTAAAAAATAACGTACACATATCGGCTAGCATAAAAACGCTATTAACATAAATCTACAGACTTTTTTTTCTGTAAAGTTTGAGAAAAAAACAAATAAAATTTAACCTTAATGATTAAAATCGGTCGAGATCCGTGGGTTTTATGATTTTTAGAAAAGACTAAAAACGGAATTTTTAAAAATCGACCTTTAAAAAATTCTACACATAACTAGTGTCGAAAATTAGGCCAAAACTTGGCAGAAGATACATTTTATATATATACTAGGGGAGCTTCGCCCCCTGCTCGCTTCGCTCGCCAACTCCCATTTTTAGTGTGAATTGTTAAAAAAAAATATTATAGCAACAGCCAACACAACTGAAAATCGTTTTCTAAAATATGTGTAAACTGAATTTCGTTTTTAAAAATGGTTTTTTTCTAAATTTGCTAGATATGCTCGAATATTCATTCATTGAATAATCACAAAAATTTGGATCAAATAAATATGGAAAGTTATTTAAGTTTTAATTATATATAAAAATTGATTATTTAAAAAAATATAATAATGTAATATAAAATTAATCTTATAATTGCAGTTGCGGATTATATTTCATATGAAGATAAATATTGATAATAAAGAATAAGGATAACCCCCTATTAAATAATATCATGAAACATTTATTTTTTCTTTTAAATTTTCTGTATTGTTTTTTAAAAAAATTATTCTTAACATTTATTAATTTTTAAAATATTAGGTATATTTATAGTTAACAAAATAATGCATAATATATATGTAGTTCATTACGTCAGCTCTGATATTATTTGTTATTTATTGATTATAAACTAATTTTTCAGCAAAATCCAGTAATATTTTAATTCTTGTCCGCCATTTTGAATTTTCAAAATCTGAGTTCAGATTCGTTATCGGCGAATCCAGAAACCTCCTATATACAATTTTCGGCAAAAACTGGTAATATTTCAATTTTTGGCCGCCATTTTGTATTTACAAAATCTGAGTTCAGATTCCTAATCAGCGAATCCGGAAACCCACAATATAAAATTTTTAGCAAATTCCGGTAAAATTTCAATTTTTAGCTGACATCTTGGGTCCATTATTTTGATTTTTCACAATCTGAGTTCAGATTCGTATTCAGCGTATCCAAAAATTCCGTATATACATATACAATTTTCAGCAAAATCCAGTAATATTCGACCTCCATTTTCGATCAGCCATTTTGAATTCTGAAAATCTGAGTTCAAATTCGTAATCAGCGAATCCAGAAACCCGTTATATACAATTTTTAGCAAAATCCAGTATTATTGAAATATTTTGCCGCCATTTTGAATTTTTAAAATCTGAGCTCAGATTCGTAATCATCGAATCGAGAAATCCTAATATGCAAATTCAGAAATCCCCCACATACAATCGCAAAATTCAGTAATATTTCAATATTTGGCCGCCATTTTGAATTGGTAAAATATTAGTTCAGATTCGTAATCAACGAATCTAGATACTCCCTATATGCAATTTTCAGCAAGATCCAGTAATATTTCAATTTTTGGACGCCATTTTGTATTTACAAAATCTGAGTTCAGATTCCTAATCAACGAATCCGGAAACTTACAATATACAATTTTTAGCAAATTCCGGTAAAATTTCAAATTTTGGCCGCCATCTTAGGTCCACTATTTTGAATTTTCAAAATCTGAGCTCAGATTCGTAATCATCGAATCGAGAAATCCTAATATGCGAATTCAGAAATCCCCCGCATACAATCGCAAAATTCAGTAATATTTCAATATTTGGCCGCCATTTTGAATTGGCAAAATATTAGTTCAGATTCGTAATCAGCGAATCCAGAAATTCCGTACATACATTTTTCAGCAAGATTCAGTAATAGTTCAATATTTGGCCGTCATCATCGATCCGTCATATTGAATTTTCATAATCTGAATTCAGATTCCTAATCAGCGAATCCAGTAAAACCCTATATAAAATTTTCAGCAAAATTCAGTAATATTTTAATATTTGGCAGGCATCTTCGATCCGTTATATTGAATTTTCATAATCTGAATTAAGATTCGTCATCATACGAATCCAGAAATCCCCCATATACAATTGCAAAATTCAGTAATATTTCAATATTTGGCCGCCATTTTGATTTGGCAAAATATGAGTTCAGATTCGTAATCATCGAATCCAGAAACTCCGTATATACAATTTTCAGCAAATTCCAGTAATATTTGAATATATGGCTACCATCTTAGATCCGCCATTTTGAATTCTCAAAATCTGAGTACAGATTCCTAATCAGCGAATTGGGAAACCCCCTATATATAATTTTTAGCAAAATCGAGTAAAATTTCAATTTTTGGTAGCCATCTTGGGTCCGTCAGTTTTAATTTTCTAAATCTGAGTTCAGATTCGTACCCAGCGAATCCAGTAACACCCTATATACAATTTTCAGCAAAATCCAATAATATTTTAATATTTAGCCGCCATCTTCGTTCCGCCATTTTGAATTTTTATAAGCTAAATTCAGATTCGTCATCATGCGAATCCAGAAATCCCCTATGTAGAATTGCAAAATTCAGCAATGTTTCAATATTTGGCCGCTATTTTGATTTGCCAAAATATGAGTTCAAATTCATAATCAGCGAATCCAAATACCCCTATATACAATTTTCAGCATAATACAGTAATATTTCAATTTTTGTCCGCCATTTTGTATTTACAAAATCTGCGTTCAGATTCCTAATCAGAGAATCCGGAAAGCCATAATATACAATTTTCAGCAAAATCCATTAATATTTGAATATTTGGCCTCCATCTTCGATCCGCCATTTTGAATTCTGAAAATCTGAGTTCAGATTCATAATCATCGAATCCAGAAATCCCGTACATACATTTTTCAGCAAGATCCAGTAGTATTTCAATATCTGGCCTCATTCATCGATCCGCCATTTTGAATTCATAAAATCTGATTACTGATTCATTACCAGCGAATCCGGAAACACACTATATAAAATTTTTAGTATAACATGAGGAATGGATTAAGTATGGTGGGATAGGTGGAGGGGTAGGTGGAGGGGTCGGTGGAGGGGACGTGGAGGTGTCGTGGAGGGGGATGGAGGGGGTGGAGGGGCAGACACTCTTCAAAATAACGTAAAATTTGAAAGAATTTCACCGTAAAAAGTGGAGGGGAAGTGGAGGGGTGGAGGGGGGGGGGGGGTGGAGGGGGTAGGTACCCATTTTGAGCCTTACAACTATATAATATAGGAGGATATATATTTGAGGCCTACGAAAATCCATAGAACCACCCTAAGGAACGAAAAGGTATCTTGATTATAAAAAACGGAAAAATAAAAACTTTTTAAGAAAATATGTGACATGTTCTTAAGTGAAAGATATTTACACTTATACGTATAATTTTCTTTAAAAAAAAAAATCTATTCTGTTTTGTAAATCTTTCTACTTTTAAATACTATGATCATTTATTTTTATGTAAAGCAAACTTTGATGCAAAAAACATTTGTCGACTACTTTTTTGGGAATAAACAACCTTAAATTGTGTTAAAAATATACTATAACTTTTGAATAACAAAATCTTTTGTCATGAAATTTTTTTAGTTTTGATTTTTGTTTACAGCACTTTACTAAAAATTACTTTACTAAATTACTGCCTCTCAAGTACGTGTACGATTTTTTAGTAGACTTAGGATTTTCTTAATACACATTGCAATTGGACTATTCAAAAAATATTCCTTTTACTGTTCTGAAATATTTACTATTTTATAAAGAGTCGCTAATAAGACCTACTTAAATGGTGTCATCAGTAATCTATAACTTATATGCAAATTAGTTGAAATATTTACTCTATGAGGCTAACTAAATGATATTAATATTCTAGGAAAGGCAATTAAGAAATGATATTTACAATAATAGAGGAAATATTTCAACACTTATCAGAAATATTTCAGCAATTATCTATTAACACCGCTTAAATTAGCAGATTCCGGTTCATGGGGGGCGTATAAAATCTGATTTTCTTTCTGAAAGTAGCTGTTTTTTTAAATTAAAACTCGTCGTTTTCCATGAATATAGGTATATACCTGTAACTCGGCTGGTATATAGACCCGGTGGGGAATTCATCGAGTTTTGGCGTATAAATACGAGAGGCGTGCGCATCAGCGAGGGCAAAGGACGAAAAGGCAGGAAGGGGAAGGGGAAGGAAGAGGGGGTATGGTAATTCGTAGTGTAGTCCGGGAGGCAGCCAAGCCCAGTGCTTGCTGTCTATTTCTCTCTACTGCTGCCGGCGCGGTTCGTTAGTCAAAGCGGTCGAACAAACGTCGGGAAAATAAATGGTCTATGCTTTTTACTTTTGATCTATCGTCGTAGCCATCGTCACCGTTTCCCTTTAACTCTTGCACCCGGATTTTTTGTCCCGCACTGAAGGACTCGGCCATTGTGCCAAAACCGAATTTCACCCCTGGCAGTCGCAGAGTGTATCGAATTATCATTTACGCAATTGCGCAGGTCCGGTGTATGCGGTAAATATTCGCTCTGTTTATTTCGCAAATTTTTTTTCTGATATCATTACACATACCTACGTACGCGATCTCTGCTACATTTCTCTTCGAAAAATTAATTATACTTTTATTAGCAATTGTGTAACGTTTCAATTAAAATAACACTTTAATGCCTTTATACATAATTAAAAGGAGATCCTTAAACATATAATATATAAATCGTAATATATGTTACTAATATTGATTAAAATAAGTATAATGGCTTTGTATTTAGTACAATTAACTAATCGTAAGGAGAAATAAAAATCTAGTTGTTTTCTATATATGAGTAAATCACTATCATTATACTGCCTTGGCAGTATAAAATCAATGAGTTGAATCAATCTCCGAGGGGCATAGAGAGAAAACGCGAGATGAGTATTCGTCGCTGATCCATTGATTGGTTGATATGATAACCCGTATGTCAAAGAAAAGAGTCGTATGCAATGCATGCATGCTGGAGGGTCGAGGGTTCATACGGTGAGGACAGGCAATCATCTTAAAATGGATAGTCCACTAGAGCAAAGATGGATGTTTAGGTGTATGTGCATGTGTGTGCATGTGTGTGCGTATGTGTATGCGTATGTGTGTGTGTCGTGTGCAACGATCTGAAAAGTGGCAGAATGTAGCCAAGTTCACGTGTGTGGTTGTGTGTGCGTGTGTGTGTATGTGCGTGTATGCGTGTGTATTTGCGTCAATGTATGTATGTTGAACAAAGATGAATAGACGTCCGAACGGAGCGATCAGGAGTGACCTATACTGATTGCTGTATAATCTCTCTTCCCGGCATGCCTTTCGTCAGACCAGTCAATGAACGAGAACCAAGTTTATGCTCAATAATATATTAATATTATAATGAGAAAAGACAATTGTCTGTCTGTCACTATCCTGGTTAAGTTATGGGGAATAATAAAGTAGTTGTCATATATATATATATATATATATATATATATATATATATATATATATATATATATATATATATATATATATATATATATATATATATATATATATATATATATATTAATACATGTCATATTCACTCAGAAAAACGATCCTCCGGTCGTGAAATAAAATTCCTCCCCAGAAAATCTTCGTGCGACAAAAAAGGATTCCTCCTGCGCGAAAAATCATCATCCCGCTACAGGAAGATTGACTTCCTGTTGTAAGATAATTCCTCCTTTAAGATACACTCTTGATCCTATTTTTAGCGGAAAGCCTCTTCCGACAGGCAGATTCTCGTTGATACAGGAAGATCGTTTTCTGAGTGTTCAATTCTTGAATTCGAGATATACTGCTATGTGGAAATCCATATGAAGATTAATTTAAAACAAATTTTCAAAGTTATTCTACAAAAGTTTACATGGAAATCAACATAGGAATCCACATGGAACGTACTTCGCCATGGATATACACATAAAAATCTATATCAAAATCTATTTAAAATGTACTACTAAAATTTTTATAAAAGAACCGTATAAAAATTCATGAGAAAAGTATTTAAGAAATATTCGTCGAAAAATGTAGGTGGAAATCTATAGATAGAAATCCATATGGAACATATTTCGATAATGTTCATAGAATAATCTATTTAAAAATCCATATGGAACAGATTTCTATAATATTTAATTTCTATAAAGAATTCCATATCAATTTCTAAATTGGTTCCCATATGTTGAGAAACGAAAGGGAGGTAGGTAGCAGGGACAGCATAGCGAGGTTTAACTTCTTCATTTATTCATTTGTTTATTCATTTTATTTAACATTTTTATTTATTGGTTCATTATACTAGGCGTTATTTCGAAGTGTGGCGTACGATGATTGGACGCAGACTGACTATTAAACTTTGCCGCCACGTGTTAATCCCTTCCGATAGCGCGCTCCTCCAATCACGTCCCTTCGATCTTCCTGCGCAATGTCGCGATCACTCAGATCCAAAAGGTTCCTTTTCCTGCTCATTCCCGTAGTTTCCCGTGTTTCCATATTTCCATTCTGCCACTATTCTCAAACCTCGATCTTAGTTGCGATTTTCAAGTTACGCTGTCAACCAACAGACTATTGACTACCGCAACTTGTTAAGTAAATTCTAAGTAGCTTTACGAATAATGACTCTTATCCTTTTCACAATAGTGATCTTTCCATGCTTTACATATTTTTCTACATTTACAATAATCTTTGCGTTTATTGGTTTCATAATTGAATCTCGATTTTTTTGGGATCGAGTTCGATATAGCCATATGAATTTCACGTAGGATTACATATGGATGCTATATTGATTTCCATATAATATCCATATGGATATTTTTACTTGGGAAATTTTATTTTATCACGCGTTTTGGGGCGCTCAATATTTGCATATGTACCCCTATAGCACGCAATATTGGAACAACATTGCTCCAACATTGCTTTGTCATATTTCCCATATTCGCCAATATTCCCTCAACACTTTTATATATGGATGCTATATGGGAGCAATGTTGCTGCAATCCGTGATTTCCGTTTCACCATTGCTTTTTTAAAATGATGGGTCAAGCTCTCTGTCATAGCAATATTGCAGCAATATTTAGCCAATATTTAGCACCACGAAAGGAATATTAATTTTATAATTATATTTTTCTGCTGATTTTTCTGATGATTTCGCAATACTGCAAGAATATCGATTTCAGTAACATTGCTCCCATATAGCATCCATATATAAAGGTGTTGAGGGAATATTGGCGAATATGGGGAGCATGACAAAGCAATATTGGAGCAATGTTGCTCCAATATTGGGTGCTACATGTCCGTCATTTCGAAATCCAAACGGGAAAGCTTTATTTTGTCGGAACATCGTGGTCGGCTATCGGCGAATTTTACGCGCATGCGTGTGCGCGCTTTCGAGAGCCGAAGCTTAAAGAGAAATCACTACCAAATACGGTTCATATAAGTGTCAGCGAAGACGCGGTCGGGACAACCCTTTTAATCGTGCGCCGAGAACACAAGTCGCTCTTGGCGTAGCATACGCCTGTTGCGCTCTTCATTCGCTCTTCCTCCCTCCCTTTGCGGCCTCTCTTTTCTATTTGACAATGATTGAGCGCGAGCTTGTGGGAGCGCACATTTTTTTCCTTGCATATATCGCTGTCGCGCCACCCACAATAGCGCTAATACACTTTTTTGGTAAAGGCTATATGCTGTACCATCCTCTTTATCTACGTTACTTTACATTTTTTGAACATGCTTTTGAGGGGAAGAAATGCGAAAGATTTTATGCGAAAACGATATTTACGCGGGATCCTTTTCGAACAGGTGTATATAAGGAAATCCAGAAAAATTTTCAAACTTTTCGTGTCCCCAAAACCGGTTAAAAATTTTTTTTAAGGCACACCTTCCGGACGAGATTTTTCTTCTTTCTTATGTCACAAAATACGGGGGTCATCGTGTACAATTAAAAACGTCTTTGTCTCACATTTTTTTCAAAGGTTGAAATTTTTTAAGAAAATGGCAAAAAAGCCCTTTTTTAAACCTCAGTTATTTAGCCCAGAATCGATCTACTTAAAGTTTCAAAAAAGAAATTGAAACTAGAAAGAAAGAGCTTTTGTTCCCTTTCTTGAAAATTAAAAAATGTCAATTCCTTCAAAAGTTAAAAGTTTAAAGGTTTAAAGTTGAACGTCGAAAAGGCATAAAAACACTGAAATCGCAGGAATCGGCAGCGCCGACTTTAAGGGCATTTTTATGCCTTTTCAACGTTCAACTTAAAACTCTTATAATTTTTGAAGGAATCGACATTTTTTAATTTTAAAAAAAGAGAATAAAAGCTCTTTCTTTCTAGTTTCAATTTCTTTTTTGAAACTTTAAGTAGATTGGTTCTGGGTTAAATGGCTGAGGTTTAAGGAAAAGGGCTTTTTTGCCATTTTCTTGAAAGTTTCAACCTTTGAAAAAAATGTGAGACAAAGACGTTTTTAATTGTACACGATGACTTCCGTATATTTTGTGACATAAGAAAGAAAAAAACCGAAGGTGTGCCTTAAAAAAAATTTTTGACCGGTTTTGGGGACACGATAAGTTGAAATTTTTCTGGATTTCCTCATATATTATTCTGAGTGCACGCACGAGAGTCTGTATCTGGCACGGAATTCTTTAAATATTTCAATTAAGGTTATATGGTTTTATTTTCCGCCCCCATGCACTTGCCTTTTATTAACGAATATCATTGGCACTCCTGATTTTTCTTTCATTTCATTATCGGCTTCCTTCATTCTTTAAATATTAGCACAGTGACAGTTTACACTTTTTTATAGTACATTTCGACACGGGTGGGGAAGTCGATTATTTAGCTGGTGTGACTTTTTGCACGAGCGAAGCGAGTGCGAAAAAGCCACACCACCTAAATAATCGACTTACGCACTAGTTTCGAACGGTATTTTATACCACGAGTGCCGAAAAATCATATCAAAGTTGTGATTTTGAGGTTAGAGTGGTATAAAATAACAAAAAAGAAGGGTATCAGCTTTTAATAACGCATTGTTATTCCAAACATGGGAATACTTAATAAGACAACTACTTTTATTATTGTTTATTATTACCTGCCAGATCATGTTAAAGTGTATTTCTGTGGCTTCCAGGAATAACGACCTAACCCACTTGGGGGTCAAAATTGAGTTAGCACCGAAATTTATACCTTCTAACTACTCTTTTTCATGTAGACTTGGTCCGGAAATCTGAAACGCGTTCAAAGAGCAAATATCAGCTAAGTGCATAACCACTTAACTGCACCTGTGCCCGGAAAAACCACTTAACTGAATATTTATATTTACTTAAAAGCACCGTTTTGAAGTTAATACTACGCAATAAACAGATTATGACATACCTATTTTTATAGCAACAAAGATCAAAGGTAATAGATAATAGAAGGTAACACAACAGCTTTGATTGCCGGGCGATGAGGCGAGTGTGCATAAACAGTAACCGAGTAACGTTCGGTTTACCGAATTCCGTTGACTTCACGCATATTCCGTTGGGAGGCACATGCGTGCGAATGAATATTTAAAAAAGAATTCGTATTCTATGTTTTAAGTGCTTGGTTATAGTTCTTCCTCCTCAGTCACCAACACTGATGACGTTGTGCCTGCAGCTAAAGGCTTTTGAAGTCATTAGAAGTGATGAAGTTGCACCAGCCCCAACCTGTCAGCCTCACCCGTTACTGATTCTTGACTTCTCAGTGCCAGTGATATAGTTTGAACGAAATTGAGCATATTTAATATTAGATTGCCCATATCTCAAGAAAACGGGCCCAGTTGATACAAGTGTGAGCACTAGGTTTCATTTTTAAATACTAGAAATCGACTTTCGAAATCCGTTAAAATCCGTTTCCCGTAGGATATGCACTCTTCCTTGTAGTATAGCTGGTATTGCCATTTTTATTTAAATTGTAGAGAATTTTATCCCGCTGTAATTGCATAAATAATTTTAGAAATATTAGCTTTAAAGTATATAAAGCTGGGGCTGCGCCAACCCCCCGCAGTCAATGCAAAAACTTCGCGTCCTTTTCTTTAAATTGATGGACTTTAGCATAGATAGCCTTAATACATGTTTTTGTACATTGTTTTTGTCATCATTCCAAAGATTCCTCTATATGGAAGCAATTTCTAATGATGTAACGTATTCGACTTGCAGGGAAAATTGTACGAGAAAGCAACCTTTAATAAATTCTGGAAGAATATGCAAATATATATGTATAAGATTTATTCTGTAAGATATATTCTGTAACAAATTTTAACATTAAATTCTTTACACTATGACAGAATATGTCTTTATGTATAAAAAACACACAATTTATCGTTCTAGAATTCAGTAATTTACCAACTTAATAAGTTAACGCAATAGACGCATTCCTTTTATATAAAATAAAAATTAACTTCACATATTAATTAGCTTAGTTATCAAGAAATGCGCACATTAGAACAACGAAATAGAATAAAATTTTGGCCAATAGATTCAGAAGACACACACACTAATTTGAAGCGTGTGTAACAGACAATAGCAGAGTGCTCACACACACATACTTCAAAAGAGGAGTATGTTTTTTGAGCAGCAACATGGTAGGGATAACGAGGGAGGAGCAGGAGAGTTAGTCTTCATCTAGCCCGGATGGAGTACGGACATTTCTCCTACTTCTCACTCGTGCCATCACTCTCATGCATCTACAGTTCACACTGCCCGCAAGTTTCAACGTCGATCAAGAGAAGAAGAAGGAGAATTACGAAGAGATAACCAAACGATTCGACGACGATAATTAGATCATTACAGGCACACTTAGAGAGTAGACTCAGGATTACCTCTACGGGAGAAACTGGGTCGAGTCGGACCGGCGCAAATCGGATCGGCGTTTCTTCCCATTCTTTCAGCGAGTGAAAAGTATTCACGACAGAAAATAGGGGACCTTTGTCCTTCCCCGTACTCCTGTTAACAAGGGCACGGGTTGTCGGAATATAAGTACACTCCACCAAGAGATTGCAGGCAACGGCGTCGCGAGCAATAATACGTAACCAGAATTTTTAGTTTATTTTTAGTTTTCTTTTTTGTTCATTTCAAATAATTCTAGTGTCCACTCTCTTTTCTTTTCCTCTGTTTCGGTCGTAGAAATGATTCGAAGAATTATTAAATAGTGAAATAAATACCATTAATTAATATTGTTTGCTCGAAAATTAAATTGTTTACGAAATTATTCATAAATTAATGTAAAACTACCCAAAATGGATAACAAAATCTTTTATTTACTGCCTAGTCTCACGCCCATATCCCTCTTTCACACCTGAGCCCTTATTAATTTTAAGATAACGCACAGCACGTTTCAGTTTAGAAATTAACTATGTCATTACGTAGAAGATTAGCCAGAAAATATGAAAACTTTTAATAGATTTCAGCTGAGCTGTGTGAGTACCCACACGTAAGATTATTTTAACATATTCAAATTGATTTATGGTGTCGCTTCAGAAGTTTTGCCGATAAATTAAACTAAAAGAGAGCATTGAACTTTTGTTGCAAACTTGTGTATGAATTCATTTAATCAACAGCTTTTATCTATTATTTATAAAAGAATTTTCTGCATGTCTCTCAGCTCTTGGTCTTACAAATATTCTACTTTTTATAAATAACCACAAAGATTTGTATTTATTTCGCCACAACTAATAAGCATTATTTACTAACTTTTTGTCTAATGCATATTCTATTTGTACTGATTTATGTGAGAGCAGACATTATATAATAAGGTAGCTAAATTCAATAATGAAATTAAATTATTTTATTAAGTGTGTAATTTAATTTATTTTCTTAAGTTTGTAATTTAATTTATTTTATTAAGACTGTGATTTAATTTATTTTATTAAGTGTGTAATTTAATGTATATAATTTAATTGAAATAAGCTCCCACTTTATTGACTAGTAATTAAATAACTGTACAAATGCTAGCGTTATTTATCAAAACGAGGAAAATTAATTTCACCTCATATAGAATGTAATGAGAGTCTACTATATATATATGTACGATTTTTGCAAACTGTATATTACTGGATTAAGGTTTTACTTATAGGGTCATTAAGAATCAACATGGATATTGATGGAATAAATAACACTATATTATAATTAAATATTATAATTAAAATCGTGATGCGATACAATTTTTCATTAATTATTCCATAATAAATTAAATTTTATTTTCCAATATTATTTTTTTAATAATCGACGCAAGTGTATCCACTTTGTATGAGTAAATAAAAACACAAAATATAAAATAATTATAAACATGCACTGGAGCATTAATACAGACATTGTAAGACTTATATAAAAGAATTATGACATAGTTTATTTGCGTTGCTCAGAGATCATTGTCAAATATATTTTTTATTTCTCTTTTTTTTTCTTTTTTAGTCATAATAAAATTAAAAATCTAAATTATTACGGAAACACAGACACTTAGAGACATTAAAAAGAGATGGTAATATAAGAAAAATTAATAAGTTAGGACCGGCACTTCTGAAAAACACAACAACACTACATTTGAATTTAAAAGGAAAAGACTCTGCCCTGGTAGAAATGTTAACCAATAATTGGCGAACCGTTTGTCAATTTTTAAATTAAAATCGTCACACCATGATTATTTTGCTATTGTGGACGAAGAATATCTATTTATGCATGTGAAAATATTATATTGTAGATGCATTATAATATAATCATAGTTTTAAATAGTTTAAATTAAATTTCGATGTTAATCTTAAGTAGAAATGCCACCCCCCCTCCCCCATTTTAATGTTAACCAACGAAGTTGGTTTATTTTCTACCAGGGTGTGAGGAGTATTTAATATACACAATCTAGCCAAATATAACGTTTTGATTTAGTGATCGTTGAGTCAATCCCTAAATTATCGACGGAATATGCACGAATTTATTTAAAAAAAAAAAAGACATTTAACTGATACTTTTTAATCGTATTCTATCGATGACTTGCATGTATAGAATATTTAATTTGATGGTGTTATTTTTAACATTTATTGGTTCTGATTGAAAATCAAGCGAAGTCTGTCAATTATTTTTTAATTTTTAAAGTCAAACTGATGGTTTTTGAGTAGAGTCCCTATCAGTGTGCCTGTCCCTGTTTGTGTGATTTTTTAGTTAAATAATTCACACAAGAAAGTATATGGAAATAATTATTAATTGAATGAATAATTAATATATTGAGTTTATTGAGGCGTTAAAAATCGTGTTTATGAGTTTAGATCATAAGGAATTGATTGTACATGAAAATGTTAAATGGGAAAACGTTTGATTTAAACGTTATCTATAACTTTTGTATGCGGTATTTCTGTGTTAAAATAAGATAAGCGAAAATCGACTATTTGAGGTGTATTTACGCGTTAAAAATCGTTTTTATAGGTTTAGATCGCCAGGAATTGATTCTACATGGAAATGTTGAAAGAAAAATGTTTTTTTGATTGTTATCTATAAGTTTTATTTCTGTGTAAAGTCAAATACTGTTGAATAATAAGCGAAAATCGACTATTTCAGGTGTATGTAGGCATTAAAAAATCGAAGAAGTAGGTCCTTTTCTTTTATGATATAATGGTATCGTTATATGATGATTTTTTCTGCCAATATGTGTGCGATATTCGTTTATAAAGAGACTATGTCAAGTGATAGTAAGATGTATCCATCCAGAATGCTGGTTTCGGACATCGGACGACTCAGTGCTGAAAACTGTACAGCTCATAGAGGTATGTTGGTTACTTACTGTTTTTGACGATTGATTCGTCTGCTGTGGGGTAATGAGTCCCTCGAAATCGTCGCTTCCGCTCTCCGAAACACATGACAACTGATTCCCCATGTTTTAGGTTAGTTATTGTCGTCGCGAGGTGAGCCGCTCTACCAAATTTTCCTCCGTGCACCATCGAGAGAAGTTCGACTGAAGACCACCAGGAGAAACCATTTAGTCCAGTAAACAAACGGTTAAAATTGACTTGTCGGGTAAACAGCATTTTTGACACTTGATAAAACAAACCATCTAATAACGATGGCCAAAAATACAGCTTTTCCGAAAAAACTAGGTTCGCCCTGAATTTGACAAAAATCACCCCCGAAAACAGGTTTTCGTTTATAAGTCAAAAAAGACAAGACACATCGAATGACGATGTCTAGGTGGTGCGCTCCGTAGTTTTTTGCATCTAGGTGTTGGAACACATCGAATGCGTGGTCTAGGTCTTTGGGGTAGCCGATTACGGAGTCTAGGTGGTGCGTACAGAAGGTTTTTGGCTGTGGGAGTTGGATCTCATTGAATGCGTCGTCTAGGTGTTCAGAGTGACCGATTACGGAGTCTACGGGGTGCTCTCCGTAGTTTTTTGCATCTAGGTGTCGGAATTCATTGCAAGCGTCGTCTAGGTGTTCGGGGTAGACGATGACGATGTCTAGGTGGTGCGCTCCGTAGTTTTTTGCATCTAGGTGTTGGAACACATCGAATGCGTGGTCTAGGTCTTTGGGGTAGCCGATTACGGAGTCTAGGTGGGGCGCACCGTAGGTTTTTGGCTGTAGGTGTTGAATCTCATCGAATACGTGGTCCAGGTGTTCGGGGTAACCGATGACGATGTCTAGGTGGTACACTCCGCAGTTTTTTGCATCTAGGTGTCGGAATGCATTCCATGTGTGGTCCAGGTGTTCGGGGTAGCCGATTACGGAGTCTAGGTGGTGCGCACCGTAGGTTCTTGGCTGTAGATGTTGGATCTCATCGAATACGTGGTCCAGGTGTTCGGGGTAGCCAATGACGATGTCTAGGTTGTGCGCTGTGTAGTTTTTTGCGTCTCCGTGTCGGAATGCATTCCATGCGTGGTCTAGATGGTCGGGGTAGCTGATTACGGAGTCTAGGTGGTACGCACAGAAGGTTTTTGGCTGTGGGAGTTGGATCTCATTGAATGCGTCGTCTAGGTGTTCAGGGTGACCGATTACGGAGTCTACGGGGTGCTCTCCGTAGTTTTTTGCATCTAGGTGTCGGAATTCATTCCAAGCGTCGTCTAGGGGTTCGGGGTAGACGATGACGATGTCTAGGTGGTGCGCTCCGTAGTTTTTTGCATCTAGGTGTTGGAACACATCGAATGCGTGGTCTAGGTCTTTGGGGTAGCCGATTACGGAGTCTAGGTGGTGCGTACAGAAGGTTTTTGGCTGTGGGAGTTGGATCTCATTGAATGCGTCGTCTAGGTGTTCAGAGTGACCGATTACGGAGTCTACGGGGTGCTCTCCGTAGTTTTTTGCATCTAGGTGTCGGAATTCATTGCAAGCGTCGTCTAGGTGTTCGGGGTAGACGATGACGATGTCTAGGTGGTGCGCTCCGTAGTTTTTTGCATCTAGGTGTTGGAACACATCGAATGCGTGGTCTAGGTCTTTGGGGTAGCCGATTACGGAGTCTAGGTGGTGCGCACCGTAGGTTCTTGGCTGTAGATGTTGGATCTCATCGAATACGTGGTCCAGGTGTTCGGGATAGCCAATGACGATGTCTAGGTTGTGCGCTGCGTAGTTTTTTGCGTCTCCGTGTCGGAATGCATTCCATGCGGGTCTAGATGGTCGGGGTAGCTGATGGCGGTGTCTAGGTAATGCGCTCCGTAGTTTTCCTCGTCCACCACGTTTTCAATGCATTCCAACACCTGGAGCCAAAAAACTATGGAGCGCACTACCTAAATATCATGATCTGCTCTCTCAAAAACCTAGGCCATGCATTCGATGTGATTCAACACCTCGATGCAAATAACTATGGAGCGCACAACCTGGACATCGTTTTCGGCTATCGCGAATACTTGGGCCACGTATTCGATAAGATCCACCACCTACAGCCAAGAACCTACGGTGCGCATCACCTAGACTCGTAATCGGCTACCCCAACGACCTAGACTACGCATTCGATGTGTTCCAACCCCTAGATGCAAAAAACTACTGAGCGCACCACCTAGAACGTGTCATCGGCTACCCCGGACACCTAGACGACGCATTCGATAAGATCCAACATCTACAGCCAAGAACCTACGGTGCGCACCACCTAGACTCCGTAATCGGCTACCCCAAAGACCTAGACCACGCATTCGATGTGTTCCAACACCTAGAGCCACAAACCTACGGTGCGCACCACCTAGACTCCGTCATCGGCTACCCAGACCACTTAGACCACACATGGAATGCATTCCGATACCTAGATGCAAAAAACTGCGGAGTGTACCACCTAGATATCGCCATCGCCTACCCCGAACACCTGGGCCACGTATTAGATTCACCCTGAGATCTTAACGCATAAAACTACGGATCGGACCACCTAGAGTCCATCATGGCCACCCCAAAGGCCTAGTCCACGCATTCTATGCTTTTAATTATCGATAGTTCACCATCCACTGGCCAACCGTTCGCCAATATTGTTGTTATTCGTTGGCCAAAACGATTGGCCAACCGTTGCAGTTAAGCCATTTTGGTTGGGTTATTTTCTACCAGGGTCTTGTGTAAAATTTAACGTTGCACAACTTTTGTTTGGGACTGTATTCGATATCTCTTATCGTTTTCGAGTTATGAACGAAAAACCGTTTTCAGGGGTAGTTTCTTTGCCAAATAAGGGATAAATCCGGTATTTTTAAAGCTCCATTTTTAACCAAAATTTTTAGTCGGTGCTTTTTACTAAATATAAAAAATACAACCATTCCCTCGAAAAAATCGATTTCCGACATTCATTACCTTGCCGATCTTGATTGTGTGCGGTTCTGTAAATTTAATTCACCTGTCATATACACAAAATTGTTGTTTTTTCTCTGGCATGAAATATAATACAGTAAAAACGGCGGGTAGAGAAAGTCGCATGAAAAGCAAATCATACCAGCCTGGCTCAATATGTGTGTGTGTGTGTGTGTGTGTGTGTGTGTATGTGTGTGTGTGTGCGCACCGGTATAAACACTCTGAAAAAAGAGAGAGGGAGGAGAGAAAGAGAGAGAGAGAGAGCAGCGTCAAGAACGGTTATTGTATTAGGTACCGACGGATAACGGCCATAATATAATTTTACGGTCACCGGCTTCCTGATTCGGTTTACAAGAAGGAACGAGTTCAAAGTTCGTAGTTCTCTCGCGTTTTCTCTTCAGCCATTCTCGTTGATGAAATACCGTGCCAGTACAAGCCTTCATCCCTCTCTCTTGCAGACTGCCTCCGAGGTGAAAGTGTAATTTCTTGATGCCTATGTATAAACCCAGAGGCAGTTGCTATAATCTCTTCATCTGTATCTTCCGCCTGTATGCCTACTCATTTATCTGCACTTTAGTTTCCTGCCTTCCATCTAAATAATAAATATCTAATATTCCTAATCCAGCCTTTCCCGATAGACCAATGACTCTAAATTCTCTTACTTTCTTTCTCTCTACCTGTCGTTTTGTCTCCTATGAATTGTTCATGCTATAACTTTATTTCTCACCTATTTATAAACAGCTTTTTATTTATGCTGACGTTTTAAAAGTATAGTTGAAGTAAACTGGAAGGGACATAAAATGCTCTTCAATCCAATTCTTTATATTATGATATAATTAAGGTCTGAAATACCTTCATGACATCAGATGCTTATATTATGATCTAATTGACGTGACCACTTCTCTCTTCTTTATATATTGTGGAATTTGCGAAGCACAAATCGTGTATTAAAATTTTTGAGAAAAACTGCACCGATTCTCCATCAAGCTCGCACTTAGAATGCGCCAGCCGCAATAGTATATTACGATACGTGTGACTAAAGTGGCTTTTTTTTGCACGGCGTGAGATTAGTGCCCGAGCGCAGCGAAATGCCGGGCAATAAAGAGCCACTAAGTCACGAGTATCGTATACTATTTTATAGCACTACCTGCTCAAAGCCCGCTGTCACGCCTATCCGTACCTAAAGTAGTCCTTTTTTGCACTGTGAGGTTAGCGCACGGGCGTAGCTAGTGTGATAAACACGGTGCAAAAAAGGACTACTTTAGTCACGGATAGGCGTGACTAAAGTGCAGGCTTTGGTCCCACCGTGCTATAAACGTATTTCAGTTTATTCGTAATAAGTGGCTGCTCTGACGAATGGTGGAAAAGAATGAAGACAATCTCTAAGAAGCTAGGGGGCGAAGGTGATCAACAAGGAAAACAATGAGAGGAGTGCGCGGAGACCGCCTTGTAAAGTTGGCACGATCATCTTTCAACTCGCACCATTTTTACAAGTACGAATATTTACAAATATCTTTAAGCCTTATGCCTCTGTTGTTCTTGTCTTTTTTATATATTTTAGAGTATGCAAACATATATAAATTGTAAATATACCTAAATCTCGAATATATGGATCGGAATATGAGTAATATAATAATGCCCACACATGGGATATATGACTTTCCATACGTGTCCAATACGTAATCGTTGGTCTTCATGGAGCCAAAATAATACATTTCATACATATGAGAATCTATGGCCCAAACATCATTCATAAATAACATTAACATATGCAGAATAGAAATTTTCGGTATTTTTGAGTAACAGAGGAATATAAATAATAAATTTAAAAAATGTTGTCTACCTGATAAATCTAATACAAATATTATTATCCCGTGTAGAAATATCCCCGAGTCCTCCCGACATTTGACGGGATCCCGGCAAGTTTTCCATGATTCGTCCCTAAATGCGTAAAACTTACTGGGATCCGACCAGAACCCTGTTTGTTATCCTCGAATCTACATAACCTCAAACGAACATTAGTTTTCCTCGACAGAATCCGGTCAGAACTCCCCAAAATTTACAGAAGTCAGCAGGTGGCGCTGCTCTTAAATAGAAAAACGGATAGGAATCCTACGTGTATTCCGCTCTTAGGAAAATTAAGGAAATTAACCAGAAAAACGAAACAGATTCTAATGGGTATTACTAAGAATAAGATATATTTAAGAAAAATTGAATAATTATTAAATTATTATTATTAATAATGATAATTAGTAATTAATAATTTTTTAACAGCCATATTATTCTAGTCATAATAATCAATTAATAATTAATTATATTAGTTAATACTTTTAGTTATTAGTTTTTTATTTAATTATTAATTACTAATATAAAAGTATTATTATATTAATAATAATAATAATTGATAAATATTTAATAGTTATTGAATAATTTAATAACTATTATTAACTGTTAAAAAATGTTACAGTTATAAATAATTAGTAACGCCCAAAATCCTATATTTTATAACTATTTTTAACAGTTTATAACTCTTATTAATAGTTTCAAACTTTTTGAACAAAAATATTTCCGCTAGAGTTTTACTAAAATTTTCAAATTAGATTTCCTAGGCAGTATCGGGTCTGATTTACGAAGTTGTCAGCAGATTTCTGTTTTACCCACAGAGAGCTCGGGAAGCCGAACCCGATTCTAATAGGGAAATCTTGTAAAAGCCATATTTAACATGTAAGAATAATAAATAATAATTTTTCAATAGATTGGCCCATTTGTTTAAAACATTTGATTAATGATAGGAATATTTAAGTCCTATTAATATTTATTTTTTGTTATTTATAATAATTATTATATAATAAAAGTAAAGAAGATTGAACTATGCAAGTGTCGTAATCAGAACTGTGTATACCAATACCCATCTTAGAGTAATGGTTAAGGCGTTGGACTAGCAGCTGAAAGGACCAAGGTTCAAATCCCGGTGACATCAAAATTTTTTTAATTTCTTTATTTACAATTTCAGACTTTCTATAATTTAATATGCATGTAAGTTAAAAATTAAAAATAAGTAATTTCAATAACAATATTTAATTTAATAAACATTTAAATAAACATTAACTTATGCATAACGTGTAAAATATATTAAATAATTAATAATAAGCGCGAAAATGAAGATAAAAGTTTTTTTTTTTTATATCTGTATTATTATTTATATTTTATTTATTAACAATCGCTTTTATTTACTATTTTTTATTATTAAATGATTGTTATTAATATAAATTAATTTAAATTTAATTTAAACAAATAACGATTTTTTTGTTTGGTAAGAAATTAACTATACAACATTAAATAAATGTTCGTTAATTAATAATATATAGATATTTCATCGTAGAGTATAATTAAAATCACGATCGAATTGTACTCGAGAAGTAGTCCCGATTCTTATCGGATTTCCCCATCCGAATCCCAGAAAAAAGTGGGACACCACCCGGTCGGGATCCAAATAGGATTCCCTACAGGATTCCTACTAGTTGCAGGGAATCCCTAGCAGATTCCTGCCTGAATCCTTTTTGAATTTCTACAAGGGATCAATACAACACAATACGAATGATAATTGACAAAGAATAAGCATTATTTATTATTTACTCATATTAAAAGAACTAACAAATTTTATTGATAATATATTTAAATAAAATAAATATAATTAAAATCTATACATTTGTACAATACGCATGCTATAGTATACGTGTATAAGGAAGGTTAAGTAGGTTTATGGAGCCCTTTCCCTTGGATTCGTCAATGAGATTATTTCTTTAGTTTTATGGATTTACTCCATACAACCAATGTTACAGGCGGAGATGCAGCTATATGAAAATACACGTCGGGCTCCATAAACATACATATATATATACAAACGTTTATACATATATATATCGTCCTATGTTATATAGTTGTAAGAGATTTTCGTGTTTAACCCCCCCCCCCAGCGCCCCATCAGTCCCTCCTCATCGCCCGCTCTAAATAACGTAAAATTATGCGTTCTTACACGTTATTTTAAAAAGAGGCCATAATTTAGAATATTTTATAGTTTCTTCTATATAATAACACTTCGGTAACCATTCTTTATAAGTGGAAGAATTTGACGAAAGTCGACTCCTAATATGATCAATTTACCACCAAGTGCTAGATCATTTTTGCAAATATCTTGAAGTGTTCTATCAACAATTTCTAAGGCTTTTTTTGAATCATTGATGCTTCATCCCAAATTATAAGGTCAGCTACTCTTAATTTTTTTTATTCGATTCTAATTTTAAAAATGCACTTTTTATATTACTTAAGTCTAAGAGTAGTTAAAACGTTCGATGACATGTTCTTTTAGTAGTAATTGGATGCTTTTCCGGGTGGATCTAGAAAGATAGAGAAAGTCATAGACAGACGCCTTACCATTCAGAAAATTAAAAATAGAATATTTGCGCCTCATTAGCAGATGCACGACTATCCCAATACATTTCGATCAGAAAGTACAATTACTAGAGAATACAAATATAGAAAAACATTTATAGAATTGATTTAATATTATACAATACGATAACCGAAACATAGAAGTTAGAAATAATAAAAGTAGAAAGTATATCTCAGAATACAGAAACCAATAAAAATCAACAAACGAAACGAAGAGAACATATAGTACGAAAGACACATTTATAGAAAATATATAAAACAAATGTCACGCGTATAGAAAATCTTATCAAAAAATATAGAAAAAACTATAGTTTCTTCTATATTTCTGGCGTTCGTCTTATGTATTTTCTATAAATGTGTCTTTCGTACTATATGTTTTCTTGGTTTCGTTTGTTGATTTTTATTGGTTTTTAGATTCTGAGATATACTTTCTACTTCTATTACTTCTAACTTCTATATTTCGGTTACGTATTGTAATATTAAATATCAATTCTATAAGTGTGTTTCTATATTTCTATTGTCTAATACTTGTACTTTCTGATCGAAACGCATTGGGATAGTTTTGCATCTGGCAATGAGGCACAAATATTCTATTTTTAATTTTTGCTGAATGGTAAGGCGTCTGTCTATCAGTTTCTCTATCTTTCTAGACCCACCCGCTTTTCCTGTCCATGGCATAGATGCTATAAAGAACTCAACGCAGTAAGATAATGTAGATTTCTGTAATCGTAGAAGGTCCCGTGTAAAAAAAATTATGTTCATATGAACTACATAAGAAGTTTAGATTCATATAAACTTCATATGAAGTTGTCCAATGAGATAGAGTCGAACTTCCATTTTCGAGTATTGATATTAATGAAAGTACATAAGAACCCGTGTAGAAATTCAAAAAGGATTCAGGCAGAAATCTGCTAGGGATTCCCTGCAACTAGTAGGAATCCTGTAGGGAATCCTATTTGGATCCCGACCGGGTGGTGTCCCACTTTTTTCTGGGATTCGGATGGGAAAATCCGATAAGAATCGGGACTACTTCTCGAGTACAATTCGATCGTGATTTTAAATATATTCTACGATGAAATATCTATATATTATTAATTAAGGAACATTCATTTAATGTTGTATAGTTAATTTCTTACCAAGCAAAAAAATCGTTATTTGTTTAAATTAAATTTAAATTAATTTATATTAATAACGATCATTTATTAATAAAAAATAGTAAATAAAATCGATTGTTAATAAATAAAATATAAATAATAACACGGATATAAAAAAAAAACTTTTATCTACATTTTCGCGCTTATTATTAATTATTTAATATATTTTACACGTTATGCACAAGTTAATGTTTATTTAAATGTTTACTAAATTGAATATTGTTATTGAAATTAATTATTTTTAATTTATAACGTTATTTATATGCATATTAAATTATAGAAAGTCTGAAATTGTAAATAAAGAAATTAAAAAAATTTTGATGTCACCGGGATTTGAACCTTGGTCCTTTCAGCTGCTAGTCCAACGCCTTAACCATTACTCTAAGATGGGTATTGGTACACGGAGAGAAATTTTAGAGTAAAAATTACCAAGGTGCCTTGGCAGCGCATGGATAGACTGTCAAAAGCCGTGATATTCCCAGGTTTCTAATACAATTTATAAGTTTCCCAGGAAAAACTACCATAACCACTTAAAAAAAATACCAAATTATCTGAATAAAAATTACCAGACACACTAGTAAAAATTGAGGTCTAGTCATTTTTACAAGGTAACCTAAGAATTTTTACTAAGAAAACTGATAAATTTTACCAAATAACCTGGTATTTGTGTACTCGCGCATGCGCACTGCGCATTATTGTGTTTCAGAAGATTGATACTAGAGGCGTGCGCGACGTTAAAATGAAAACAATACACATATTTTCAGTAAGTAATAACGGCGATTCAAATGACTGTTGGTAACAGCTTCCATGGCGCAGTCGGTAGAACATCGGACTCTCAACCCAAAGATCGTCGGATCGAATCCCGCTTCCGTAAAAATTTTTTTCAATTTAATGTTTTTTCATTCTTGTTTCTGTTTCTATTTCTATATTAAAATGCTATATATCCATCAATATCGATAAAAAAAGTTCATTTTTAGTTAATTTAAATTAACTAAAAAAATTTTACCAAGGCACTTTGGTAAAAAGTTTGAAATTGTCAGTCTGTCCATCCATTACCATAGAAACTGGTAATTTTGTCTCGAATATTTGTAATTTTCACTACAAAATTTCTCTCCGTGTATACACAGTTCTGATTACGACACTTGCATAGTTCAATCTTCTTTACTTTTATTATATAATAATTATTATAAATAACAAAAAATAAATATTAATATGACTTAAATATTCCTATCATTGATCAAATGTTTTAAACAAATGGGCCAATCTATTGAAAAATTATTATTTATTATTCTTACATGTTAAATATGGCTTTTACAAGATTTCCCTATTAGAATCGGGTTCGGTTTCCCGAGCTCTATGTGGGTAAAACAGAAATCTGCTGAATACTTCGTAAATCAGACCCGATACTGCCTAGGAAATCTAATTTGAAAATTTTAGTAAAACCCTAGCGGAAATATGTTTGTTCAGAAAATTTTGAAACTATTAATAAGAGTTACAAACTGTTAAAAATAGTTATAAAATGTAGGATTTTGGGCGTTACTAATTATTTATAACTGTAACATTTTTTAACAGTTAATAATAGTTATTAAATTATTCAATAACTATTAAATATTTATCAATTATTTTTATTAATATAATAATACTTTTATATTAGTAATTAATAATTAAATAAAAAACTAATAATTAAAAGTATTAACTAATATAGTTAATTATTAATTGATTATTATGACTAGAATAATATGGTTGTTAAAAAATTATTAATTACTAATTATCATTATTATTAATAATAATTTAATAATTATTCAATTTTTCTTAAATATATCTTATTCTTAGTAATACCCATTAGAATCTGTTTCGTTTTTCTGGTTAATTTCCTTAATTTTCCTAAGAGCGGAATACACGTAGGATTCCTATCCGTTTTTCTATTTAAGCCCAGCGCCACCTGCTGACTTCTGTAAATTTTGGGGAGTTCTGACCGGATTCTGTCGAGGAAAACTAATGTTCATTTGAGGTTATGTAGATTCGAGGATAACAAACAGGGTTCTGGTCGGATCCCAGTAAGTTTTACGCATTTAGGGACGAAACATGGAAAACTTACCGGGATCACGTCAAATGTCGGGAGGGTTCGGGAAGATTTCTACACGGGAAGTTTATATAATGTTTATAATAAGTTTATATAAAGTTGATATGAATATAGAAAATGTTTAAGTATTTTTTACAAGCGTTAGGTAAACTACAGCTTAAATTCAAATTAACTTTATTGAAAGTTTATATAAAGTGAAAATCATTAAAATACATAAAAAGTGTATATAAAGTTTATAAAAACTTGATATGAAGTTTATATACATCAAAGTATCTTTTACAAACATTTAATTAAGTAGATATGAAGTTTAAATTAACTTTATGAAAAGTTCATATGAACTACATATCATCAACGTATACATAAAAACTTTATGCAAAGTTTATAAAAAGTTTTAGTGAATTTATCATAAGTTTATATCAAGTTCATACGGACTTCGTATCGCTCCTAGGTTTTTTGATTGTCCTAATCTCAGTGCTGGTCGATTCCGTCCGAGCTGGGAGAGAGTAAGAGCGAGGGGTAGAGTAAACGCGCGTGAGAGATCGTGCCCGGAATGCGGCGAACGAGAAGGCCCGCGACTGCGTGAGATAGCCGCGTACATCACCTCGAGGAGAACGTTACCTTCGCGCACGCGTGCGCGTGTATGTGTATGTCTTGTGCTCCAGACAGTCGACCAGTAGACGATGCTGGAACGATTCGTGTGCCAGCCGTCCTCGGCCATCATCACCGCAACACAGTCTAGGAGACTGCGACAAAGCCGGCGCAGTATCAAGCATCAAACAGACGACGCGCAGCAGACTACGAGAGAATTCTAAAGGCTGCCGTATGACGAAGTGACGTTACTGTGCGACCCCGCTTACCATTAAACACAGCGTCAGGACGCACTTGCACCTGCGATAGAAAGAAAGTTAGAGAGAGACAAGGCTCGAGTATTCCATCGACCTGTGACAGGCGAAAGCCTCAGCCTCTGAAACCCCCCTCAAACGAATTTGAATAGAAAATCCGACAAAAAATTCATGCATACTTTATATATTATAATTAAAAAACCATTGTTAAAACATTATAGTAATGATCCAAAAAAAATTTACGGAAGAAAAATCAAATAGTTTAACTAAGGTTAAATAATAGACAATAGTTTTCACGTTGTTCGTTCGTTGCGAGTCGCGATGTTTTCATCTCGCAGCTGTTGCGGTTATGAATATCTTTTTACGAGAAATCATGAGGATTCACAAAATTAATCAGATAAGTTAAAATTTACGAATAACCATTATTTTAATCAATCGTGAATGCAATTCTTTGTGGATTTTTACGTTTTCAGGTGAGAATTTCATACAGTAAGATTAAAAATTAAAGCAGTAAAGAAGTTTATGGCTGTTCGGCGACGACGAGAACAGCAACGGCGACGGGAAATTTTCACTTGGAGATCCCGAACGCTGCAGGTCTCATACTCGGTAGACTTCTGTATGTGCAGCTTCTGAGACTTCGATATTGTACGGCGGAATCCTATACATGAAACAGCATCTGCTCAACAAAAGTCATCTCTCTCAGTGAATAAGTATCTTGTCCATCATTTAACCTTAGTTAAACTATTTGATTTTTCTTTCGTAAATTTTTTGATTTAGGATCTATACAGTAACGGTTTAACAATGGTTTTTTTTAATTATATATAAATTTTGCATAAATTTTTGAAATATTTTCTATCCAAATTAATTTGGGCAGAATTCCAGAGGTTGATGCTTTTGCCTGCCGCAGGTTGATGGAATGCTCGAGCTTTGTCTCTCTCTAACTTTCTTTCTATCGCAGATGCAAGTGCGTCCTGATGCTGTGTTTAATGGTAAGCGGGATCGCACTGTAACGTCACTTCGTCATACCGCAGCCTCTAGAATTCTCTCGTAGTTCGCTGCGCGTCATCTGTTTGCTGCTTGATGCTGCGCTGGCTTTGTCACAGTCTCCTAGACTGTGTTGCGGTGATGATGGCCGAGGACGGCTGGCACACGAATCGTTCCACTATCGTCTACTGGTCGACTGTCTGGAGCACAAGACATACACATATACGCGCACACTGAGAGAATTTTGAGCGCGCAGCTCTCCAAAACGTCATTAGCGCAGCCCGCCAACAGAATGTGCCGCTGCTCGCCTAGTTTTGTGTCGCTGCTCGCTTATTTTTGGCGCGTAGCCTTCCAAAACATGTGGGCACGCAGTGGACCGGTGGCTTTCGGGATGCAGGCTTCTCAGAGTTGGGCAGTTGCGCGCCAAAACAGAGAGGCGCAGCCTGACAAACTTGCTGTGGCGTCGCGCCACGTGAATTTGGTAAAGCTGCGCGCTCAGAACTTTCTCGGTGCACGCGTGCGCGAAGGTAACGTTCTCTTCGAGGTGATGTACGCGGCTATCTCACGCAGTCGCGGGCCTTCTCGTTCGCCGCGTTCCGGGCACGATCTCTCACGCGCGTTTACTCTACCCCTCGCTCTTACTCTCTCCCAGCTCGGACGGAATCGACCAGCACTGAGATTAGGACGATCAAAAAACCTAGGAGCGACACGAAGTTCGTATGAACTTCATATAAACTTATGATAATTTTATTAAAACTTTTTATAAACTTTGCATAATGTTTTTATGTATACGTTGATGATATGTAGTTCATATGAATTTTTCATAAAGTTAATTTAAACTTCATATTTACTTAATCAAATGTTTGTAAAAGATACTTTGATGTATATAAACTTCATATCAACTTTTTATAAACTTTATATACACTTTTTATGTATTTTAATGATATTCACTTTATATAAACTTTCAACAAAGTTAATTTGAACTTAATCTGTAGTTTACCTAACGCTTGTAAAAAATACTTAAACATTTTCTATATTCATATCAACTTTATATAAACTTATTATAAACATTATATAAACTTCTTATGTACTTTCATTAATATCAATACTCGAAAATGGAAGTTCGGCTCAGTCTCATTGGACAACTTCATATCAAGTTTATATGAATGTAAACTTCTTATGAAGTTCATATGAACATAATTTTTTTTACGCGGGGCATGATGTGGCATTTCTTTATCGAGTTCTCCTCTCAATTTGACATAATATACTCCTCTTTATTGTATATAAATATAAAATCGTAACAAATTATATTTAAAATTGTTCTTTTCACATGGGGTTGACGAGCGGAGCGAGTAGGGGGGGGACCCCCGTTATATATATATATATATAGCATAATAAATAACATGACAAAAATTAATGCTTATACAATGGTATCATGCATACGTTTTTCATGAAATAAAATCATAACTTAAGCATGCAGAAGTACTTGCAATAGGTAAAAGACGTCATTCTCGTTTGACATATAGCTACCATAAAGTAAAAGTAGCCATGAAAAGGAAAAAGCTGAATTACTTTTTCATTGATAACTCTGGCATTGTTTGACTTTGTTATCTTTGTCTTTTTTTTTGAAGATCTCTTCCACTCTACCTATTCTTCTTTATAACTTTCTATTGATGTTCTTACACACTCACACACATACACACCCGCACACACATACACACCCATACACACACGTACGCACGTGCACTCACACACATACACACACTTACATATATACATGGTAGCGCCTCTAAAGTTTTGTTGTTCTGGTAAAGCGTGCGCGTAAAGGAGAGTACGCAAGTAAAATTGGCCCTTCACCCCATCACCCTCTTGGTCACTATTTTGCCAAGCGGCTGACGTGTGCAGGTTGTCTCGCACTAGTGCATACGCTACTAGAGTGTATTTGACAGCACAGAGCGCAAGAGAGGCAGCGAGAGAGAGGGAGAGAGAGAGTGGCAGAGAGAGAGAGAAAGAGGGAGAGAGAGGGGGGGAGCTTTGCAACTTACGTTGAGCCCGGCAAACAATGGACGTGCGAGCTTCGACACCGGCCAAGTGAACTTCTCTCCTGCTCCCCCGAAAGTGAGGAGGAGCAGGAGAAGGGAGAAGCTTCCACTTATACTTTCATGAACTACATCAGGTGTGAAATAGAGTCACTTTGTGGTTTTGCAAACGGCTGCGAGTACAGAAAGAGATCCGAGGGAACGGAGCAGAACCACCATCAGCGCTTCTTTAGAGAGTCTACGAAAAGCAAACAAGCGATTTATTAATATGCTTACAGAGAAATGAATGTAGAATATTTTAAAGCAAAGGTCAGAAACTCTTTTAAATTTCAATCGCAAGAGATTTTAACAATTTTAAATTCTTTAAATATGTCAACCGGTATTAATGAGCACTATTATTTGATTTTGAATATGTCATTCATAGTATACAAACAATTTAAAATTGCCTACTTTTTAATATTAGTAATAATGAAAAAAATTTATATCCCCCAAAAACAAGGTGCATCCTAAAATGCATCCATATAAAATATTTTTGAGATATAGAAGGAAAACTTATTATATTTAATGATCTGTCATTGCTAATAATTTGACTAAACTAAAGATAAATAATTCATATACACAACATTGCTTGTACAATAGAAATTTATGAAATCAAAGACTCAGCAGCTTTTGCAAGCTAATAGAAAATTTAAAAACTAACATCATAACGGATGGCGACTTCAAAGATCTCACCAAGAATGAAATTAATAACATTCAAAACACACAATGGAGAAATAATAAAAGGCTATTCTTCACGATGTGAGTAAAATACACAAAAAAACCGCTGCCAATTCATTGGCACTTAGCTTCCTAAAACTTAATTTGTTGTACAATTACATAAATTATTTGCGTTAAACAATGAATTGTAAACAAATTAAGCAAATTCATTAAATAAATTGTTTTCACCTTACAAATTCAATGTCGACATACGATTAAAAATTACCATTACGAAAATTATCATTACTCACTGAGAAAAAAGTTTTGTAAAAATTATCATACTTCTCGTAAAGCAACCACAGCCTGTAAAAACCCAAGAAATTACCATAATTTACAGTAAATTTTACAATACAGTATAGTAATTTTTCCTATATTTCTAGCAAAGTTTCTTATAAAGTATGGTAATCTTTTGGATTTTTACAGTCTGTCGTGGTTTTACAAGACAGTACGGTAATTTTTACCAAACTAATAATAATTTTTACAAGACTTTTTTCTGATTGTGCACATAATAAACAGAAAATATTTAAAGTAAAAAAATAAGATGTATTTTTATTTAAATTACACTACGATATTTAACAAAAATACATTATTTCTTAAAAAAATAATTGCTAATCGCTTTTACCTGTAATTCGGAGATTTATACATACGTTGGGTTGACTCATTGCTCAATTTATTTATTAAATTTAAGTAGTTTTAAGTTTATTTATACTTAATTATAAATAAGTAAAGTAAATAGTCAATAAATATGGTAAGAGTTTACAAGAAGAAATCGAGAATAGGCTAAACTATACTGAGGAACAGATGGAACTGGCTATCCAGAGTGTGCTTGAGAGGCAGAGTTGTAAAAGTACTGTCATTAAATTCGGTGTGCCAATATGAACACTCGTTAAAAAGCACAGATATCAACAATGAAATGATAATTTGGATAAACATGTTAAAAGTAACCGATATTCCACATTATTAATTATCCTCTCTTAAAAAAGTCCTCTCCTAAAAGTGATGGATGAAATTTGTTGTTGGCTCATTTGATTGACCTACATAGAATAAGCGCCAAAATAGAATATGTTTGGATTTTGAAGATTGAATTCTTGAGTTGGAGAATTTAAAACTAAATAATTAAAATATAGTATAAGAAAAATTTCATTATTTTATTTATCAAACAATTTAATTGAAACTAATTAACTTGATCATGCTCATAATCTCAAAAACAAAAAACAAATAGATAAATAATACGCGCGAAGCGCGCTGAATGTTATCAAAAGACCAGAGCAGATCTATAGTACCTAAAGTCACATGTGAAGATTCGCGCAAATAAACGCCGAATTCTTTATTTATTTATGGTAATTATTTCAAAAATTATTAGGAATTAAATGCGTATAATATGTAAATCACGCGGTCATACCTCGCGATACTTCGTGACACCTCTTCATACCTCACTCGGTCTGCCCTCTCTGACGTAGCGATCAGAGAGGGCAGACTGGTATATAATATAAAGTCCAATGTTTTTCAGACGGGATAGTACACACATTATTTTCAGCCACAACCCTCAAAACATTAGATTTTCGTTTTTATCGCATGAGCCGTTTATCGAAACCCTTTATCGAGTTTCCGTTAAAGGGACGTTATCGACGGATAAGGTTACTGAATAAGGCCCCGGGAGCATGGCGTTCTCAAGAAGGATGGCCACTATATCCACCAATAAATAGCACGTCGCTCTCACAATTAGGGTGCTATCCCATGACGTTCCGAAAAATTAAACGGAACTATTTAAAGGAAAACGTGTCTTTAAAGGAAACTTTGTCTAATATTTTCTGCTCTCAAAATATTTGTTATGATTTCATTTGCATAAATATGTTCAATAACCGCTTGAACAATTTTACATAATTTTGTTTTGTGGTTAAATTAAATCATATTTTTTTAAATGTCACATTCTTTGCTTACGTGGGTATATGTACACTAGGTATGCAGCTTGTAAATGTCTTTATTTCTATGTGTGGAAATATTATAAGTTCATAAACGCGTGCGTACGTAGGTGTGTGTGTGTGTGTGTGTGTGTGTGTGTGTGTGTGTGTGTGTGTGTGTGTGTGTGTGTCATTTTGCCCAAAGAACTTGACCGAGAGCTATCCAAATTCTACCTCTACAAGGAATTTCGAAGCGATTAAGTCAATTTTACTCCTGTAATCGTTGGACATGCAAAACTCATTTTTTTTTAAATTTCAATTTTTTTCTTAAAAACTAGTCGACAAAATGGATTCAAATTTCTACAAATTATAGCTATTTATATTCTGCATTATCATGATTTTTTCAAAAAAATTGACCGTTTAGTTATGAGTCATAAGCTTTTAAAAAAAAAACACGTTTTTATTAATAACAAAAGAACCGTGAGAGCTAGAGAAATTAATTTTTTTAGAAAATATAGGTTTAATACTCTTTCGAATACTATCCATTCGATTTAAATATCTCGATCTTATCATTAAAAAAAAAGCAAAAATCAATTTTGAGAAAATCGAAAATTCGAAATAAAACAAAAACGCATCGGAGAATCAAAAAACGAATTTTTGACCCGCCATCACACAAAAGAAAACAAAAAAAAATGAGACCTGTCCGGTTAAAATCGATCGAGTAGAAGCTAAAATCCAGGCTTACACACACACACACACACACACAGAAATTTTTCAAAAATCATGTATTTTGATTCCTAACACCTCGAAAAACAATTATAACATATTTTTACAACAACTCAAAAAATTACTATCACAGAGCTTCCTCTAGGAGGAAGCAAAATAATCCAGCCACTAAATTCAATAGAATAGACTACAAAAAGACAGTGAATGACAAAAATCCAACCTTGAGATTTACGATGCAAGTGTGAATTCAAATTTCTAAATTTTATTAACATCAGATGCTTTTTATAACAACTATTTCTTTGTACGAATAATAATCGTGTAATTAAAATTATTATACACCAAAAGTACGAATTAAGCTGTAGTGCGAGAAAATGATTTTGATAATAAGTAATTCGAGAAAGTGTTTTTAACCGCGTATGGACGTGTGCGCCCGAGTAATGCGATGGTGAAAATGTCAGATGATCGGATTAAATCGTCTTGTCGCTGGTGCATCACACAGTATTTTATGACACACATTGTACAAAGCTTGATTAGCATAAGCTTTTTTATTCAAGCATGTGCAAAATTGAGCTTTGCGCATGAAATATCAGAATAGTACATTTTGATACAAGTGTGCGAAGCGGGTGAAGTATGTACGGGCGTGTTTCGTCGCCCGAGCGAAGCGAGGGCGACAAAAACATCCGTGCAACGATCACCCGCATCGCCCATAGGGTAAATGAAGGTATTATTGCGGGATGTCACTGTAGCTCAGCTTTGAATGCGCTATAAAAGAGTATTTAGAATAAATAGATATGATTTTTGTTGTAATCAATTAAGAAATTAAATTGAAGATAAGAGACAAAATTTGAGGACGTTTATGAATCGATTTTATTTAACAAAAGGCGATATTAAATGATTGTCTCGATGCAGGTATTCTTGAGGGTATGCAGGCATTAGTGCGATGGTATTATTGCGAACAATGCAATTATTACGTAGTAATTATTGCAGATAAAAGTATTCCGTCGTAATTACTAACGAGGTATTTTTTAATAATAATATTTATTAAATTTTTAAGTTTTTAAGTTTTTATTTTATATAAATTAACAATAACTAATAAATATTAACTAGTAAATATTACAATATTATTATGTAATAATACTTATATAGAAAAACTAAATTGGAAAGCCCTTCCCACCGCAATCAAAAGTCCAATCCACAAGTTTCTGTTCTTCCTCAGAACTTAGTACTATGGGAGGGCCAGAGCTTTTATTACAAAACGGGTACTTTTTCTTCGCCCTTATCGTGGACTCTGGAATGTTATATTGCCTGGCTGTTTCCGCAATGCTTTTTCCTTCACCCACGTCTCTCAAAGCAAGTGCGACATGTTCTTTTTTATAACAAAGTCTGACTTTCTTAATTTTGCCTTTTGGAGTTTTTTCCACTGGCTTTGGTTCTTTTTCTTCCCCATGGCTTACACTCGCACTGCCGTCCTTCGTACCACACGAACCGTATACCTAGTCGCACTTGAGGTTGTATTGACATCGCAATATAACACCAACATACCTTAAAAAACGTGAAGGCAATTCTGCGTTGATAAAATTCTTATCAAAAACGAAAATGATTGATTTCGGGAATGATTATTCTTCAAATTTTTGTATTACTTTAATTAAAAATAACTCTACAGTAAATACTTTTTTCTTAAAAACGAAAATATAACAAGTTTTAGTTTGAGCTCTGACAGGACGTGTTCTTGTTTATGCACATACTGATTGTGCACATATTAATTGTGCACACTTTAACATTGGTATATATCTATATATATATAGATCTGTACCCAATGCTATCTGTGCACAATAAATATGTGCACAATCCTTATGTGCACAAACAAGAACATGCCTCTGACAGTATTTTATAACATTTGTTTCGACTGTTCTCACGACTTTGACTTTACAAATTTAATAAGTAACTAAAAACTAAAAGAAGGCGTTTTATTTTTACATAAATATTATCAGTTTGACATTAAAATAATTGATTAATTTTTTAACAAGAATTGTGTACTTTTGAAGTTTTTATTGAATTAAAATATTAAATACCGCAATAGTAGATGCACCCGCAACAATACCTTCACTTACTCTATGTATCGAACTTTATTTTTTTTTGACGGAGTGAACGAAATTCGGAGACCTATGAGTATGTATTGGACGAGCGCGAAGTTTGTCGCCCGAGCGAAGCGAGGGCGACAATCACACGAATCGAGGACGAGATAAAAAGGTGGGAAGCAGGGCGCGGAAGGCGGCAATATATAGAGTATACGCTCCGGGTTTTACGCTGTTTCCACCGAGTGGTCGACTCACCAGGTTTCTCGCGCTTTTCCTCACGAGTTTGGCTTTCGGTCTGGTGACCTCCCCACCATACTTCTATTATTCTGCGTAAGCGTACTCGCACACGCCGTGTGTAAACAGCTACTTCGCACACGCAAAATGAGCACGAAAAAGCGAGTTTCGCACACTTCGTTAAAAAATAGTACATTACGACGCGAAGTAGGTGATTCACGCACGAGTGCAAGAATAGCCTACGTCAACGCGTATCGTATATTATTTTTTTTAACTCAGTGTGCGTAATTCTACTTGTATACCTGTTTATACTGTGCGTAGTGCCTAATTCGCGTGTTTTGGCGCTCAGTGTGCCAATCGGACACTTCGCAAACTATTTAATTTCAGAATAAATGAAATTTTTTAACTACCCAAATTAATTACTATCACTTGGTAGGGCTTTATAAAATAACTTCGTTAGTCTATAAAGTTAAATTAGGTATGTATTATATCGCAATCGTTATTAAAACCATTCTAAAACTATTATATTACGGTTGTAATAAAATGTTAAATTTAACGTCTTGCAATATTATTATTTAATATTATTTAATAAACGGCTCTAATAATGAGAATTGAAGTTTACTGCTTTAATTATGAAATAAAATTTAATCATAATGAAATTAATTAATTAATATTGTTATTTCGGATGAAATTTCCAATTCATTTATAAACGCTGTCTACGTTTACAACATTGCTCATACATTGGTTAGTTCCAAACGCCCTCAAAAATAAAATACCTCCTTGTGATGAAACAACTTAATCTTGGTGTATAATGGGCGCATTCAGGCCGAATTCCGCTTGTCGGTTGGCGTGAAGGGTTTTTTTACGAGGGGTGCGCAGATCTTTATTGCTCTCCGTTCTTGACTTTCGCCTACAGAGGAGAATTCTCCCGCACACTCCATTTTGCACTTAAGAGACGCGCCAGGAGAATTTAGATTTTAAAATTTTCGAATTTCACAGAATTCTTTGACTGAGATATAGAAACCTATTCAGGGATCAAGAGAACATTTTCCATTGTGAACTTTTGCAGTATGCTAAATTGGATACTTTGGATTCCATTAAAAAAAATGATATTTGAAGCCAGTTGTCGTAACTTCTAACAAAAGTTTATTTTGAGCCTTCGTCTATAGTTAAGTAAAATTTGAAATCCGTTTTAATTTTATCAGATATTCATTTTAGAGTTATGGTATCAAAGTATTTCTCCTAGAAAGTCACTTTAAGTATTAATGTTTCTTTGATAACTGCGAATTTATGTAAAAATTAAATAGAAATGAGCAAATCTACGATGAGCAAAGACTGTGTACAAATTTTTATTGAAATTTTTTATGGATTCCAGCAGGAATATTGTTGCAGAGATATTTTTGGTATCGGAATAGATCAAGATATCGCATTTATTATAACACTTACAAATGATATGTGACGTACATTTTTTAACATTAAAAATGTGTCAATTTTGACAAGGGATCATTAATTCCACTCACACAATTACGCCGTAATTTATCAAATATTTAAATATTTCATTTTAGTATTTATGAGAACATACACATTGTTACGTGTTTCCTACTATGAATACAGCAAAATCAACTTTGAACTAAACAAAAACACATAAAGAGAACATAAATTTGTAATGGCTTGAATGAAAATTGCAATCCCCATGCCTATCAGAGAGAAAAATACAATTACATAAGCCGTGCGTGCGTTAAATTAAATGCAACCGCCAGAAGAACTGATGCTCAGAAGTAAAATGTAACGTGAAAGCAAAAAATTAAAAACTCCCGATTGGCAAACAAATAAAAATCAAGCGCGAAACGCATAAAAAATAAAGGCTTATCCTTCGAACGGTAAGCGCTCTTGCTCAAATGAATATTACGGTCGGCCATTTGCGTGGTATTTAGCATTTAACGACAACCGATCCTTAACGCACAGAGCCGCGGATTTTTATGCACGGATACATAATACCGCGAACCTGAGGAGAAGGTAGGCGCTGCTCGTAAAAAGGCAATTCTACCCAAGTGCCCTGGATTCACATATTATTATACGATCGCGCAAGGTTTGCGTCCGGTACACACGTACGCTTCTGTCTTCTCTGCCTCGTGCGAAGATTTAATCTTCGGTACGGCTCGGCGCATTTTTAATTAGTTTTTAAGGCGCATTTTCGTTCACAAAGAGATAAAATTAGGCGTAAAAAGCCAGACCGAGCGTAGTGCGTGCGCGCGCGACCCTTCCCGTTTTCCTTTTAGCCTACACCGCAGACAGATTACGTCTTTTTATCTCCCCCCCCCCCCCCCCCCGCAGTCGTAAAACCGGCTCGTTCTCTGCTCGCTACGTCACGGCTCCTACCATCCGCGCTTCTTGATGTACGCCCAGCAATATACCTACAAGCGTACGTGAACGGGGAGCTTTCCGTGCCCGCTTGACCCATGGAAAACTGAATTTCTGCTTTTAGCCATATTGGTGGATTTACAAATATATTTAAGCAACTGGATAATGCCGACATTTGTTATAAGATTTATCACAATAGAAGCGTGTATGTTATTTGTCATAATTCAACTGTTATTATTATTATTCGGAAAGAAACATTCAAATCATGCAGTACCGCAAGCAATTAAAAAGCTTTTGAATAAGAAAATCGTTCGTGAAGATTAATTCAGGTAGTAAATAAACGGACTCTAACGAACTAATGTGTTTTCGACCTTTATTTCGCCGACGTTTCGGGAGTTTTATTTATTACTCCCCTCTTCAGGGCTTTAGGCAAAGACCGTTTAGATAAAATGCACACTAGTGGCATTGTTTACCATATCAAATGTCAGGACTGTACTTCCTCTTACATAGGTATGAGCAAACGTAAACTAAAGACTAATGAACATATCAGAGCCGTGAAACAATGCTCAGAAAAATCTGCTTTAGCGACACATATAGAAAATACGGGTCACAAAATCGACTTTGATAAAGTGAACATTTTAGATACAGAGAAGAATTTTTATAAACGTTCGTTTTCAGAAATGCTTAATATTTACTACCACGACAATACTCTCAACTGCATTCAAGATCTAAATTTCCTCAAAAACTCATATAAGAAAACAATAGATATTATAAAACAATTTTGCAATGGCTAACTAATTGCTTATAATTTTCCGTTTATTCAATTTCAAATTTTATTTGATGAGATTCGTTTCCATAGTTTTCCTTCTTATTTTCTCTCTCTACTCTCTCCTCTCCCCCCACCTTCCGCACTGTCAATAATTCCTTTATCTCGTCAGACTTTTGCGGTTTCCCTTCAGTATTGTTCTGCACGCTGATTAATTCAGATTATAAGTAGCGGAACAATGATGAACGGAAAAGACAGAGTCTGGCGTAAGTACAATTGCACATACATTAAAAAATTTTTCAATTTTCAACAGACTTTAACTAAATTCAATACCCGTACATTTTTTCACAGATTGGCCTTCTTTTATCCACTTCTACTTTGTTAATTTCTTTAAATACTTTGACGAACTCCTATGAGACGAAACCTTAATTAATGGTATTCTATTATTTATAAATTTTTGTAAATAGTTTACAATTTGTCCATTATTTAACGATTTGTTGAATTACTTTGTAGCCCTGAAGAGGGGAGTAATAAATAAAACTCCCGAAACGTCGGCGAAATAAAGGTCGAAAACACATTAGTTCGTTAGAGTCCGTTTATTTACTACCTGAATTAAAAAGCTTTTTGAATAAACTTCACTAATATCAATAATAATGAAAACTGTGCTTGGATTGATTATAAATCGAACCAATCATCGATCTATACCAAATTATTCCTATTCGCGTTATACTTTTTAATAATATCCTTTCATTTCCTAGATCTAATTTTTCAATCGTCTCTTAAAAATTTTTGTTCTTGCTCATTGTCACCAAATAAACATAAAACTCTGTACTTGTTACCGATAGGTTTAAATTTATAAGAAAAAAGAAAAAAAAATATTGTATAAAAATTGTAAAATTGCAGGAAAGAAAGAGAAAGTAAATCATGACGCGGTAAGAGTCGGAAATTTAGTTGCGTTGGCCGACTTTGTAGTAAAATTTAACCACCCAACTAAGGATAATTTCGATTATCCCGAGGTTGTTAGATCCCGTTTGTGGGGGGTTTGCTCCTAGCTGTGTGGGTCGATGCGGAGGAATTATCCTAGATTATTTTGGGACCTTGTTGGCTGCCACCGAGCTACGGCCATACGCGCGAAATTCAAATTTTGAATTTCGAACGCTCTTCGCCGATTGATAAGTCGACGGTGGAGCGGGAGATGAAAGGGGCAGCAAGTCGGTTATAACAAGAAGCGTAGAAACGCGATTCTTTTTTTATTTTCTCTCCTCTCTTTCAATTACTTAATTCAATTACTTCAATTAATTAATCATTTGCTAACCTTAATAAATAAAAAAAATTCTTCTTTCCATTATATTTCTATCCTCTACAGTACTTTTTAAAAGACAACTCTTTCAGCAAAATTATTAGCTCGGAGTTTGCATAAAATAAAGCTCATATAGTGAAAATTGAATGGTTTCTGCAATTCAATACTATAAAAAAGTAGTTTTTTTAGTATTTATAATAATTGTTCGTATCATTGTGATAATGAAGTCTCGGCTGGTGTATTTTAGGAAATAACGCACGTAGTCTATAATAAATTGACCATTTAGCGAATGCAAAATCCTCTAACAGTATGGCATTTTTCGATACAAATTTATATACCCTAGCGGAAATAATAACTGTAAAGTGTTAAAAAATGTCTGAATTGAGAATATAAATAGCAGTTATTTACAGTTTTTAACAGTTCTTCGCAATTTATTACAGTTATCCTTTACGAAAATTAATTATAGTATCAGTATAATAATGAATATTGTTCAATTACAGTTGCAAAATAGTTGGACTATAGATGAACTTTAGTTGAACTATAGTCAGACTGTAGTAATAGCTAGACTATAGTGTGATAGTTAGACTATAGTTAAATTATAGTTGTAGTATAGTCAAGCTATAGTTATATTTTAGTTAGACTATAATTAAAATATTACAATAACTATAGTATTTTCGTGGTACTATAAATAACAACTATAGTACCTAAGTATAACTATGACAAAAGATCATTCACAACTATAGTTCGTAACTGCATTAATACATATCTGTGGCTTCCAGGAAAAACCACTAATCTCCACTTTTTATTATTTCAAGTAAATCGAGTTTTTAGTTTCGCAGGTTTCGCATCGATGTTATAAATCAAGACAAATGAGATTAAATGCAACACTGCGTCTATGAATACTAATGTAAATAACATATTTTTTGCCATAGTCACCAGAGAAAATAGCTTTCATGTTTTAGAAATCGAATTTCACTTACGTGGCTATTCCGGGAATAAAAAAAAATTTTAGTGGAGTTTCCGGAAGTTATTCTAAAAAAGTGGTTACGTGGTTTTTCCGGGAGTTTTTCTTAAAAAAAAGTGGAGTTACATGGGTTTTCCGGGAATTAGTCTACAAAAAAAAGTGGAGTTATGTGGTTTTGCCAGGAGTTATTCTTTTAAAAAAGTGGAGTTACGTGGTTTTTCCGGGAATTATTCTAAAAAAATGAAGATACGTGGTTATTCCGGGAAAATTTTGAAAAAATGGAGATATGTGGTTTTTCCTTCTGCTGATTCAAGACAACGAGTGCACTTTCGTAATTTCTGTCACGGTTAGATAATAGAGGACTGTTTAAAGATAAGAAAAAAGGCATAAAACCGATTTTGAAAAACTCTTCTCTTACGTGGTTTTTCCGGGAAGCCACAAATATAATAGTGAATGTAGTTTGACTATATAATTGAACTATAGTTGTACTATAGTCAAACTATCATTGTATTATAGTCAAACTATAGTCAAGCTATACGAACATTTTATAAAAATTGTGTATTTCGAATGCAAATGTCGTATAAAAAATTTCTATCATATTTTCTTTAAAAAAATTGTTATACTATCACAAAGCTTCCTGTAGGAGAAAAAAGTTCTGTATTAGAAAGCATGGTGACCAATAATATTATTGGCGACCTAACCTTTTCACTGACAAGTAAAGGACGTCATGTTCTTTGAGAGTAAGTAAGACAAAGGATTGCCACCTGGCCACCCTGGCAGGAAGCAATAATTCTTTCAAAAACTTCCGTCACTACTCTCGGTTCACTTAACCGCAAACTATCCTGAAACGCCTTTCTTTATCACCGGCGCTCCTTCTTTTGTAAGAAACAACTCCTTCGCACGCGCACGAACTTTATGGTCCCTATGACACCCCGTCCCCAGCAATAATTGCGTTCTTCTTTTATCAGCATGCACCCCATACGCCATAACCAAACCTGTGAATCAGTATCTGATTGGCCGCAGACACGCATGTAGTGGCGCGAGGTAAGAATTACACCCTCCTAAATTCCTCGGGGCGTCTGATTGCTTTTAATTAACTACTTAACTAATTAATTGCCACGATAAACCGCTGATTTAATTTGTCCCGTTATTTCCTCTTCGAGTGTGACATAAGCTTTTATCCGCAGTTCCATAGAGTTAGCTATGCAAGTGCGCTTGTCGTTGGATTTAACAGATGAAGCAAGAGTATATTTGCGCACGCAATGATAGCTGTAGAACTATTTGAAGGATAAGGAAACGTACATTTATGCTTGATAGATAGGTCGTCTATATTCGACTGAGTAGATGAGTAGTAGCATTTTAAACGACAGTAAGAAAACTACTGCAGAAAGGATAAGATAATTTCATCTTCTTTCAAAATTTCTTAAAAGTCCTCATTTACTGGTTTTAATTCAATAAATTTAATTCAAGATAATATTTTTTCTTGTAAAAATTTTATTCTTCATTGATGATAAAATTTCTGTTGAAATTCATTCGTGTAGTTCTATGATTTATGACACATAATAATATTAAAATATTCACTTAAGTTTATTTACGAATAAATATTTATTCACATCACGTTCAAGAATCAAATACTTCATCAAGTATCAGAAGCCACGTTCAACTTTGAAATTGAATATGAAATTGAATAATGAAACCGTAAATATTCGAAACCTGATATTTTTCCGTTACTCGCGTTTATCAGCGTAAAGGTAGTCAAACGCAAATTAGTCACTTTATGTTTTTTGATCCTCTCATAACTCCGTTTTATTAAACTATTCTATTAAAGCATTCTTTAAGCTTCGTATGAAAATGAGACGAGGTCTACATCAATGGAATCCCGAACGACCATCGAAGGAATTCAAATTTCTAAAGTAGACAAGCGCATGGCAAGAGAAAGATTTCGTAAACTAAATTGTGAGATTCGCACAATCCACGAGGTGCAATCGAAAAGATAGGTTTCAGATAATTGATCTAAGCTCTTGTTTTTGTCATAATGCTTCTACATGCTATACGTTATGACGGAAAAATATTTATCTTGGCTGCCTCTCTCTAGTACAATATTTTTAGAGAGAGAGGGGGGAGGGGGGGGGGGGGGAGAGTGGGGATCGCTTGGGCATGAAACGCGGCGTGTACGTGAGTTGATTGATGGATATGCGCCGAACTAATTACTATAATTGTGCGATTAACGTTGTCGGCGAGTGCACGCAATTCACTGCGTTTTGTGGACATTCTGTCGTGTGAACGGCAACTACCCGGATCTTTCTGATCCTGCGAGCAAGGCGTTCAGAAACCGAAATTCTAAGTGTCAGAGTGAATTGCTCTCCATCTGTCTTTCTCCCTTTCACTCTCCTCTCTCTCTCTCTCTCTCTCTCTCTCTCTCTCTCTCTCTCTCTCTCTCTCTCTCTCTCTCTCTCTCTCTCTCTCTCTCTCTCTCTCTCTCTCTCTCTCTCTCTCTCTCTCTCTCTCTCTCTCTCTCTCTCTCTCTCTCTCTCTCTCTCTCTCTCTCTCTCTCTCTCTCTCTCTGTCGTTCTCTAGTAGTGGCTCGAGTTGTCTCCCGCGTTTGGGTATGGCGCGTTTTATGTTGTTTTCCAAAAGGTTCAACAAACATCACCATTTTATTTTAATTTTGCGTGTCCACTGTTCTCAAGTACTTCTTATTTATTACGCTCGGTGTGCATTAAGCGAAGCCTCTCACAGCTTAGCCGCCACATTTGCGAATAAGTATTGTGCTATTCGCATCTTTTGTCAACAAGAGCCTTTTCTCAGTAATTATAACTAGTCATAATAAAAAGATCCGTTACAGCGTTACCGTTCGCCAAACATACAAAAGTGCTTTGCTCGTGGCATATTTTTTGCAACATTAAGGAATTGTCCGAGCTCGAGGGAAAGAAAAAATACGGATTAAAAACAGTTCAACGAGAAACAGAGTGGAAACTGCTCACTGGTGAACTTTAGCAATGCAGCGCAGAAAACTAGGCGCGTGTCGCGTTTGCACGCGATTAAGAGGTAAGCGGCAAGCCACAGGCGCACACATATGCGCAGGCCGCTTACGCGTTAGGTGGATTAGAGGCTTTCCGTCTCTTTGCGAATAATTATCAACAACACTATCAAATCTAGCTATTTCTATATGTGCAGCCGCATACGAAAACCTTTGGGAGCGCTTCTGCTACTGCGCAGAGATTACGTTTGAGTCATGGAAAAGTATGCACATATTCACTTGCGCGTGCGCATACACATCATACATGTATTTCGCAGGCGTTACCATCTAAGAGGATTTCTTCAGAAAGCCATCACAGTTCTCGTGCACCCGCATTTCCAAAGTAAATTGGCTTCGAAACTTGCGATGCTGCCGGTGTACGCAGTCGCCCTCCCAAGCTCTCCATTTCATCCATAATTCTGATTTTCATGATTTCGAAAAGCGTATAGTAACGACCGCTTTAACTCTCGTAAAACTAACGCGGAACTATTTCGTGTTCACAAGCGTGTGCAAGACCGTGATACGTGTCCCTCAAAAACGCACATTCAATTTCTAATACGATTTCTTGAACTTAGGAGGATTTTGGCTGTTTCTAAAAGTAAGCATATGTTGCATTATCAACCCTGAAATCAGGGATTAAACACAAATAACTTTCCGCCGGAAAAATTGTGTATTGTATTCGGCAGCAATGATGGCTATTGACGCCTGCGAGTTGGTGCCATCGCTTCGCTTGGAAAGTAAATCCTTCGTAAGAGTTATTAGCCTACTTTACTCCCTTGGTGCAAAATAATATACTATTTATTTCCCAATTTATTGAAAATTTTTTGGATTTTGTAAGATTTTTGAGATTTTTTTAAAATTTACTAATTTTTCAAATTGCTTCGTCATAGAGAAAGCTTTAGAACGACAAAAGAAATTTTCGAGACTAAAAATGTTCAAAAAGATGTTTTAAAGCAACATATATGTTGAAATTTGCCGATTTTGAGAACATTTTTTTTTGTTTCTTTATACATATGGGTGTTTGCGTGTGCGTGTGTGTGTATGTGTGTCGGGTGTGTTTGTCTGCGCGCGTGTCTGTGTGTGTGTAAACTCTCGATATTTTGAGAACTATTCCATTGATTTTCCTGGAACAAGGCTCATTCTCTTCATTTTAAAGAAAAAAACTCGGTACCATGACTGATTTAAGTTTTTATTCATTTTGTTATGTTTTATAACCAAAAAACAATTTTGAATTTTTCGTTTTTATGATTTTTTTTTTTAATCAACCAATTGCTCTAAAATTTGGCAAGGATGTAGCTTTTCTATATCTTCAAACTGAGTTCGTTATCGAACAAAATCCGGTCGTCACCATTAAAGGTTATTGAAGTTAAAATTTTTTAAAAATATTTTCGAATAGCATTTTTTAAGAGAATATTTGATTAATCGACTCAAATTTTGAATCACTTATTGCAGTAATTAAAGACAATATTGGGTTAAAATTTCAAGAGATTATCTTCATTTGTTTTTGACAAAAAAATTATTTAAAAAAAAAAGTTTTAGTTGTCGCACGATACAATTGTGAAAATTATCCTATAAGGGTGTACCCACAAATGGTCGGTGGCGTGGAGTGGCGTGCCCCGAGCCGTGATGTGGCGTGGCGTTTCAAACGCTTTTGAAAAAGAGCTTCTCATCTATAGAGTATTGTACTCCTGTATGATACTTTTTGACAAACATATTTGCAAAGTTCTGGACATGAGTACAATACTCTATAGATGGCAAACTCGATTTTCAAAAGCGTTTGGAACGCCAGGCTACGCCGCGCCACGCTACCGACCATTTGTGGCTACACCCTAATCTTCAAATTTTGGATAGTTATAAGTATATTTTCGAAGAGAATTTCATTTAACACCATTAATTATTGTCATAAAAAATTAAAAAAAGGAATTAATACATTAATTTGAAGAAGCTAATAGTGTCAATGTATTCGCAGCGGATTTTTTAAGCGGACAATCCATTATTGAAGCTACAAAAAAGGAAATGTTTATCAATAACAAATTCCAAGTATCTTTAAGTCATAGTCTACCGGTCATACCAGTAGAAAACCAGGTACCTTTTTTGACAGTTTTATACATCCCAGCATTGGGCCGTGCGTTGGGACATGCACTAATATGGATTACAGGGCATGTTTTCTACTTTTCGTTAAAGATTTTAGATGCAGTCTGGTTTCTGTGCCTTGCACGGCAGGCTAATAGCAGCAGTGAATTACTTTTGAAAAATAGTCACGCAATAGTTCACAGTATTATGGATTTTCTTATATATATATATATATATATATATATACTGCCTTCCGACGCCTCCCCGTTGAATGATACTGCACCGCAATTATAGTATTTTTATTATCATTACTTTGCATATTAGGAGACCAACCGAAATACCTATGAGGAGGATAAATAAGAGAATAAATCATTGGATAAAAATGCAATATAGTGATACATACGCTTTGATATTCGCTAAAGCAGCACACTACAACCAATTCACATTTCATTCTAAATTCACACAAATAGTAATTATCGAACATCATGTTTTAGTAGCCTTTTGTAATAGGTAACCAAAAATAGAAATACAATGATATGCCTGCTACCAATTAAACTACTATTAACAGTATTATTATTATAACAGTATTATAGATCGTTTATTTGTTATCGATAATGATCAAAAGGTGGATTAGGCCAACTTGGGATATCACTTAAAACAACGCGGATTAACAATGTACCTTTAAGGTAGTGTATTTGAAATGACTAATAAATTCAAAATATTGACCAGTATACCTTTATTCACTGAATCTATCATAATATTATAATAATTATGTCAATGTTTTCAATGTTATTTTAAGTGCATCATTATTCTTTTGAAAACATCAACCGAGCGAGCGTTGAGCGAATGAGGTATTTTTGATAGTATCTATTATTATGATAAAAATTCGGCATAATCCACGTTTTTCAATCCATTACTCCAAAATATAGTGATTTTTCTAACATTTATAGTAAATTTTCTTACAACATTTCTCTCAAGGTAGCTATTACGATTCTTTTGTTTTTAATAAAAACGTGTCTTTTTTAAAGCTTATAACTCCCAAACTAAATGGTCAACTGTTTTGTAAAAAAATCATAATAATGCAGAATATAAATAGCTATAATCTGTAAAAATTTCAATCATTCTGTCTACTAGTTTTTGAGTAAAAAAATCGAAAACTGACAAAAATCAGTTTTCTATGTCCAACGATTACGGAAGTAAAAAGGCTTCAATTGACTTGAAACTTTGAGAAAAGGTAGACTTTCTGTGAATTTCAGTCGAGTTCTTTGCGCAGCTTATTAAACTTATCAGGTCTAAAGATAAAGGTTTAGATTTTTTTTGGAAATTTTATGAATGACTATATTTTAGTAACTAATCGATCTTTTCCAATGATCGACAGCTTAATTTTTTCAATTTTCAATAAAGATTTAAAATTAAAAAGAATTTAAGAAATTCTATTATTCGTTTCTGTTTTATAACGATTTTAAATTATACAAAGTATAGTAATCTAAATGACAAAATCACGATTATAAATAAACAATTGAGACCAACTTCTAATAAATTGTAAGAGCATTTCGGTGGTTGAGCGGAAGAAGAACGTATCTCAGCGCGCGGATGAAGAACGACGTATCTCGGCGCGAGGATGAAGAACAACGTATCGGCGCGCGAATGAAGAACGACGTATCTCGGCGCGAGGATGAAGAACAACGTATCTCCGCGCGCGGATGAAAAACGACATATCTCGGCACTCTTACGGCTAACACACGGCCAGTATACGACGAAATACGTCGTTCTTCATCCGCGCGCCGAGATACGTTCTTTTTCCGCTCAGCCGTCGATTTATTCATATATGAGGCGTTTCACGTCAGCTCTCCAGGCGCGGCGCGCGAGCGCGAAATCATGCTGTTTTCAGCTTGTGTTTGAAGGGCTAAGATGTATCTAAAAAAAATAATCCCCAAGTGATTTCGATGTATTTTTTCCTCAGCTTTCCGATGGTGTTCAATTCTAACCTCAAAAAAACATAAAACGTGTTATATCTCAAAAACTATATTTTTAATATTTTTTTTAGATCGAAAGAGGAGGAAATTTTACATGGATATAGCCTTTTTCTACATAGGGGTTTTTTGATTTTTTCGAGATATTATTCAAGAAATACTTAGAATTAAAAAATTTTGAGAAACTAATAGCACCATCGGAAAGCTGAGGAAAAAATACATCGAAATCACTTGGGGATTATTTTTTTTAGATACATCTTAGCCCTTCAAACACAAGCTGAAAACAGCATGATTTCGCGCTCGCGCGCCGCGCCTGGAGAGCTGACGTGAAACGCCTCATATTAATGTTCCAAAATAGATGAACTTATAATTAAAATATTAAGGTAATACCCCGCGCAAAAAAAAATTTGTGGGCCATATATTGCCCACAGTGTTGGACAAGTATGGGCAATATAATATGGGCCATTGCAAGCCATATTAGAGCAATATAGAGCAATATATGGGAGATACTCGGCCCCGGCGCCTGAGCCGAATTCGGGCTGGAGTCGGGCCATAGTATTCCCACCAGTATCCCATATAGTTCCCATATTAGTCCCATATTTTTAATTTCATGAGAACCATTAACAAAAAAAAAAAACAAAAAATACATAAATAAGCGTAAAAAACAATCCTATTGTGCATGTACTGTGACTGTAAAATTATTATTAAAAAAAAAAAAAAAATCTGAGTGGATTCGAGAACCTCGAACCTTTGAATTACAAGACTTGCTCGCTACCGACTGAGCTATTTAGTTATGTTTATATCAAAGGATCAAATGGAGGTTAATACTTGAACGACATCATCATTCGTTTCAGATTACAGCCTAGATAATCTCCATTTGATCCTTTGATATAAATATAACTAAATAGCTCAGTCGGTAGCGAGCAAATCTAGTAATTCAAAGGTTCGAGGTTCGAATCCACTCAAAGAATTTTTTTTTTTTTATATATTTTACAGTCCCACTACATGCACAATAGGATTGTTTTTTACGCTTATTTATTTATTTATGTTGTTTTTTTTATTAATGGTTCGCATGAAAATAAATATGGGACTAATATTGCAACTATATGGGAACTATATGGGATACTGGTGGGAATACTATGGCCCGATTCCAGTCCGAATTCGGCTCAGGCGCCGGGGCCGAGTATCTTCCATATATTGCTCTAATGTGGCTTGCAACGGCCCATATATTGCCCATACTTGTCCAACACTGTGGGCAATGTATGGCCCACAAATTTTTTTTGCGCGGGACGTTATACAATTTTCGCAAGGACAAGAATATTATAGAACTCGTGACCCTACGAGCACGCATTGACGGTATCGTTAATCCCCTTTTTTTTTTACATTTCTTAGAATCGCGTCGCTTGTCATACTCTCATCTTCTACGCTTCAAATTAATTACTACTATAAAAATAATATTCTTTAAAAACATACAAAATTACAAATGACACAACTATAAAATTATATCTACGCTAACATTGATAAATTATCCCGATAACTTTCAACCAAAGCACTCCGTACAACACCACTTTTCTGATATAGATATTTTTCTTAGAAGTTATGTTGATGAGAATCGAATGGTCCAGCTGTCAAGTAGGTGAATAAATTTACACCAATGGTTTTTTTTTTCCCGCGTTTCGGGCATTTTATTTGCCCCTCTTCCGGGCTTTATAATTACTGTTTTCATAGTGTGTTGTAAGCAGTCTGACTACTGCCAGTCAAAAACTTTGACTGCAATACTATCGCTGTCATTCATCTCATCATTTTATTATTTTTTTTAGAAACTTATCTTTTCGCTTTATTAATAATACGCTGATCTCGGTGGCTCTCTCACTCGGACCTGGTGAATTTCTTCTCTGATGTCGGCTCTCTCAGCACTCGTACACGGAGAAAAGTCCCCACAGCTCTAGACTGGACCATAGTCAGGCTCGCCGTCTGTGCCCCCATCATCCACCGCGAGAGAGCGCGTCGACACTGGCCCGCGCGGTGACTGTCAGCCCTCTCCTCCGTGCTCTTGATCATCCCGTATCGGTGCATGTTTTTTATGGCTTTTTATTCAAAGATGAATCCAAATAATTTCAAGAAAGAAAAGAAAATTTAATTCATTTTTTTTTTATTTAATCTTAGTATCAAGTTAAAAAACTAATTAAGAATTACATATAACAACTTTAAATGAATAATTAATTTATAAATATGCAATTTATAAAAGAATGTTTTACATACAATTTAATAATATCATTCCATTTTTCAATGTAACTTTACATAAAAAACCAATTAATGTTGGAAAGATGATAGGAATTGTCCAGCTGTCGAAGTGGTTCAAAAATGAATAAACCAGTTGTTTTCTTGCAGACGTTTCGGGCATAAAAATGAGAAAATCAATACATGTGTCACAAAAAATATGGTGTGCACCTAGGGCTAGCGGGCCTTTTGACCTCGTGTGTTTGCAGTACTTGTCTTCGGGTCGCAAAACGCACCCTTCGTGCTAGCTAACCTTCGACTCGTATTGCAAACTCCAAAACTCCACACTCGGTCTCTGTTACAAACTACTTGTAAAGGGAGGGCAAATATTCGAGCGTCCGCGAAAGTTATTTGGTTTTAGAGAAATAGTGGACGAGACTCTAAGCACGACAGGTGGAAAGTGTCGTGGCTATCAAGCCCCTAGCTAGGGTTATACCCGAGGCTATTAGATCTCCTTTGAGCTTTAAGCTCGAATTGAAGGTCCCACGTGCACGAACAATTCAGGTTGTTCGGGGCCATTTGGCTACAGAGTCGAGTCATTTAAATATTTAAATTTGAAATAAGAACAAGAAAATCTGAAGCTTGTTAGCAGCCGCAAAATAAAAGAGTGCAAGCGACGCGATCACTTTCTCTTTGGCTTTTCGTCAATTCGGACGCCTTTTCTTAACCTCCTAAATAAAGATTTCCTTTTCAAATTTTTTGAAGTCTATTTATTATTCACTCATTTACAGTCTCAAAAGGCCCACCTTACGCCCTTGTCACATAATATACTATTTTCAACCGCTGGGCGCGAAATTCCATTTTTGAAACTCCGTGCGAGAAGTTCGATTTCTCCCACGCTGCGTTAAACGATGCGTGCAAAAATCTCACTTCTCGCACGTCGTGTCAAAAAATACGGTTCGACACTTGTGTGAGAAGTTGATTTTCTCCTCGTGTGACCTTTTCACCCTCGCTTCGCTCGGGTGCAAACAGTCACACGAGGGAAAAATCAAATCCTCGCACTAGTATCGAAATGTACTATTTCGATACCGGTTAAGCGGGCGCAAAGTGCCGTATTCACACCCTAGGGCGCGAAGTATTTACTTCGCGCACGACAAACAGATTTACAGACATCTCGATCGAATTTCGCCCCCCGGGGTTCAAAAAATAGTATACGCAACACGGGCTCTAGGTGACGCCCGCGTTCCTATTGTCGAGCGACGCTTCGCTCGGACGACAAACTCGGCTCCGGCGTACATCACCCACTTCGCGCCCTTGTTGCGTAATATACTATATTTTTCTTTAACAATAAAATATGTTCTTTGATTCTTGAATAGATGAATTAAAGACAAAGCCTTGAGAAAGAAAAAAAAATTTCTGTTCGTTGGAGATTATTGAAACGTCAATAACCCCTTATAAAGCAGCCCTCGATAGAGAGAAAAGAAAAGGCTCGAGATCAGAAGCCAATGCCTCCGTGACCCAGTGCCGAGAGAATGCAAAGCATCTTCGAGCACGGCGAAGGGTCAGCAGAGGTGGCAGGAATTACTGTTTTCGCCCCACGTAATGTTATTTTGCGAAGCCACTCGTTAAGTTTCCTTGCGAGCGCGCCCGTTCGCTCACCCTCGCCAATTCGCTCGGCTTGGCGTATTTTTGGCCCATGGCCAAAGACTACCCCCGGCTTTTTCTCCGTAGCGCGCCGCTGCGAGCGGGGAAACAAAGCAAAGAGTGTAAGCGCGAAGAAGCTTCTTCTGTTTCCTCCAAAGAATGTATTTCTTCTTCCTTACCTTGGCGCTCGCCGACATTGTGTGTACGCGAAGCGCCCCTACCATTTAAAGGCTCTGCCACTCTCCCTTCTTCTCTGTTTCTCTCTCTCTTTCTCTGGTTCTACGGCATGTATTGTGCTCCATGTGTGTATCTTACTATAATACTGTATAGTTGTAAGCCATATTCAGACGTACAACCCCCGCATCCTCCCGTACAGGTCAGCCCTGAAAATGACGTAAAACTTACCATTTTTTTGCCTTATTTTGGGGTAGAAAAGTTCCCCCGCATCCCTCCGCAAATTTTATCTTATACCCCCGTATCCTCCCGCACTCCTAAATCCCCCTATGGACACCCTCTGTGCCTCAGCGCAATTGTACAAAGAATCCTGAAAGTACATAATTACATTCTCGTAATAAGTATTACGTTAATGATTCAACGGGCGTAAAATGCAATCCATTTCGTGAGCATTGGTTTTGACTAACTTGGAAGCTCGAGAGATGGCAGAATCACGCACGCACGACGATGGGAGTTTTATCAACTCTGCTGCGGTAGGTATTGGCGGTGGAAGAAGATCTATGGTGGAGTGAAGAACTGTCGTTTACAGGCTCGGGAGTGAAGACTTTCATATCATTCGGTTTCAAGATTTTTTTCTTCCATTCCAAAGTTTCAGTGACGAGTTGATCAGCAGAAGGCCAATCAAGTGCGACAGCACCTTTGTCAACGATTTCGTTATGACTCAGTTGAGTAGCTACATACGTCGGAGTTCTTCACTTCGCATGAGTCGGTGAGAGCATAAGTGAGAAAGAGTGCATCTACTTCTTCGCGGATAGCTTTCATGTCAACTTGATTAGCCTTAATCTTGTCTGTAGTGAGTGCTTCAAGTGCTGCTATTCTGGTCGAGAGATCTTGGGAATCCTGTCGAATTTCATTCATGAAGGCAACGAACCAAGTTGGAGCTGTATCCCCCTTACAGAAAAAATTCTCAAAAATACACTGAAAAACACTCAAGTAATACTGAGAGTAACACTCAAGTAATACTGAGAGTAACGCTTAAGTAATACTGAGAGTAACACTCAAGTAATACTGACAATGAGAGTAACACTCGAGTAATACTGAGAGTAACACTCAAAACCCACTCTTAATTGGGCGTGAATTCAGACACGAGTAAATACTCGATTCAGTATCTACATTCAATTCAGTGTAACCTCCTAATTAAGCGTTTATTCCCCATTGAGTGTCAATTTGAGTAGTACACACAATTTAAGAGTGCACCCTTCAATTGAGTATGAAGACAAGTGTACACTCAAGTTAGGTGTTTGCCTTATGCAGTTAAGTATCCAATTGAGTGTTACTCCCAAGTTTAGAGCAACACTCAATTAAATTTTCATCTCTAAATATGAATGTCCCTGTGGACATATTTCTCTGTGGACATATTTGCGTTTTTAAAATACACCTAAATCGAAATACGATATTATAAATCAATGAAATCAGTGAAAAAAAAAGTCCCAAAGGTGGGGATCAATCTCTACTGAGTATTCCCAAAGTTGAAAGTCAGTCGAAATCAGGCTTTCTTCTTTGTTATTAAGGTTGTATTAGCCGTAATGTCCCTACCAAAAGTTAGTTTTTTACGTTAAAACTATGATAAATAATTATGTAAAGCAATTGATCAATTTTTAGCTCTAGCGATCAATGTATTAATGCAATTGGAATATTATAAGCTTTAAAAATCAAAAATCAAAGCAGAATTGTAAACTCGGCACTATTTTTTTAAATCGTCAAAATGCACTAATTTCAACGTAATGACATTTTTTAAAAAATAGTGCCGAGTTTACAATTTTGCTTTGATTTTTTATTTTTAAAGCTTTTAATATTCCAATTGCATTAATACATTGATTAGATCGCGAGAACTAAACATTGATAAATTGCTTTACATAATTATTTATCGAAGGTTTAACGTAAAAAACTTTTGGCAGGGACCTTACGGCCAATACAACCTGAATAACAAAGAAGAAAGCCTGATTTCGACTGACTTTCAACTTTGAGGATAATGTAGTAGCGATCTATAAAGAATGCTTACTCTCTTCTGTAAGAGAGTTGAAGGCCAGTTAAAACAAGGGAGGTGGGGTTACAGAAAACTCCGACGTCCTTTATGGATGTCCTCTTGAGATATCGAGTTCGAAAACCTCTCAAACTACAACTCATACTTTCTACTTCGTCCGGTATTTGAGAAGCAAGGACCAAGGAGATTAAACTGGATATTAAGATTCATAGTTGATTACTGAATAATATTCCTGTAAAGATGTGATGAATAGTATATTACACATCTAGGGAGGAAAGAATTTGGATAGTCCACAGCTCGTATATATTGCCACCCGAGCTGAAGTGTGGGCTAGCCAATTTTCCTTCCGTGGTGTGTACACTATTTTTTACCATACCAGGGCCGAAAAATAGTATACGCAACACGGGGATAAAGACGGCCACCCCAGAGCACATGTTTGCAATTTACACGTGCTCTGGACTAGCCAAGTCGTTACCTCCCTATAGTTGCGTAATTTACTATTATTTTCACAGTTTAGCGAAGAAAAAAAAATATTTTTCACATTTTAGAGGGAGAAACAAATTTTGTTTTCTTTGTTTAGCGGGGCAAAAAGTTTCTAAACCTGCTACGAAGAAATTTTGTGGATTCATCCCTTACTATCGAATTCATGCATTTCAAAGCTCTTTGGCCTATTTAAGTAGAAGGATATTGAGAACATTTAAAGTTAAATTACAAAATAATGAATTTTTACAATTTAGATATAATTGATATAAAAAGAGCGCGCATATTTAAAGTAAAATATTAACAATATAATCATTTTTAACTGTGATGTGCACGACTCGAAATGCACGATCAACTACCCAATTTTTATGCATATAGGAAGTTCTTTTCATGCACTTGTTGAAAAAAATACGGTGCATAACGCGAAAAGAAGAGCTATTTCAGACTCGGTGCAGTGTTGTTTGACCACCTCAATCTCGCTTAGAATAGCTTATTTTCTCTTCTTATTGCACAATGTACTATTTGTCAACCCACTTCAGTACCCTCTTCCCTTAATAGGGTAGTGGCACTAGTGGTCGACCATACCCTAGTAGTCCACTCTTTTTGTCATCAACGGCTACTCAAAAATAAAATTTACAAAATTAATAAATTTTATAGGAAAGTAGAGATTATTCGCTTCACGATCGCTGCTTTAAAGTTCAAAATCATTCATCCTTTTCAATTCCGAATCATGAAAGAAAAAGTGGCCGATATCTAATGTAGGTAGCCGACAACTGGTGGTCTTACCCTCGCTATGTATTTTACCTTTTTTTTAAATATAAAAATTAAAAAATAATGACAGTAATTAAAAAGACATTTATAAATGTTTTCTGATATTGACATTTACCAAAATATTGTTTGCATTCTTCTCAAAACATTTTCTAAATTTTTAAACGTTAAGAATAGTTTAGGAGTTCAAAAATGTACAATAAAAATACAATTAAAAAAAATATTTTACTTTAGAGAATTTAGACTAGTAAATATGTAGCGTTAGGAGTCCTACGAGTTTAAAAAAGCTATGTGTCAATGTAGTGGCAGTGGTTTTTTTATATTGGTCTTATACGTAAAAAGGGAGGAAATACCCGTATAATGAATAAATGTTTCTCAAACCATAGGTGATTGAATTTTCACAAGAATTTTACACATTTACTAGTATAAAGTCTCTATAAGCTATTCTTGGCCTCGTTCTGGACTTATAAGAATTTAGAAAATATTTAGAAAGTATACAAACGATATTTAGGCGAATATCAATATCAAAGAACATTTGTAAATGTTATTTAATTTCCGTAATTAATTTTAATTTTTATATTTAAAAAAAAGTTAAAACACATAAGGCAAAGGCACTAGTTGTCGGACACTTTTTATTTAATGGTTCTCAATGAAAAAGAATGAATGATTTTGAACTTTAAGGCAGCGATCATGAATAACTTCTACTTTAGTATAAAATGAATTATTAATTTTGAAAATTTTATTTTTGAGTAGACGTCGATGCCGAAAATAGTGGACTACTAGGGTATCACCCAACACTAGTGCCACCACCCTATTAAACATTTGACCTTAAGGTGGTTCTTCTCGGACTCCCTAGTCAAAGCAGTGCTAAATGTAGAAGTTACCTAAAATTTAAAAAAAACCATAGTTGTAATGTGATTTATTTATTTAAAATGATAGAGATAGTCAATGTATTATAAATAAAGTGTATTTAACATGACTGAGATAACTTTTTTCACAAAATGGCGATATTCTAGAAACTAGATATCGTCACTACAAACAATTATTGATAAATGACAGGAATCTTTTTTGTTTCTCAACCGATTTTAGTTTTCAAGGTCTCATTTTGCTCCTTAAGTAATTTCATGGAAACTTGCCGAAGGGAAAAATTAAAAATTATTCAAAACTCAGAAAATTATAGATAATTGTTCATAAATTCATGCACGTCGTTAAAAAAATTAATTTTTTTAATTGACTATAACTTTCTAAGTTTTGACTAATTTTTAATTTTTAATAAGTTTGATTCGCCCTCCTATTTCTCTCTCTCTGAAAAATTTCAAAAAATAATTCTTATTTAAAGTGAAATCCACGTATGAATTATAATTATAATTTTTTTTTTGGAATAAGTCCCTTCCAGATGCTTTCACAAAATAAGCCCGTTCCAAATGCTTCCATGAAATAAGTCCTTTTGAATTGGAGGCGTCGATATATAGAAAAAAATCAACTAGTTTCAGCTGCTACTTCTTGCAACCTTCAGAGATATAAAGCCTACTAAGTGGCTGACAATTTCCTTAACGTAGTTAGTTATTTCTGTGAGGCGTAATTTTTTTATTCAGATTTTTTAACTTAAGTACTTTATTTCTTGTTATAAAAGATTGTGCTCGATACCATCATCATAATTCTAAGAAGGTGACTCATGGCGTGAAGTCACGGAGGGATGAAGTGTAGCATATTGATCCATGTAAATTTTATAAATAAGCTTTTGAGACAGTAAAAATATTATAGAACAAATATAATTGGTGGCCAATGTCACCTACTGTCCATATAATACTTATGCTTGGACGAGATATAATTTCTTATTTAATTTTATTATTAGGTATTCAATTATATTTTAGAAATAATGAAACAATATTTAATTACATAATAAATGAACACTGAGAGAAGAATATGTTTATATTTAACATGGTATTGCAACTATTATCATATATATTTTAATAGTTACAATGTCATGTTAAATATAAACATTTTGAGAAAAAATTTCTCTCAGTGAACATAAAATACTCTGAAAATATGGAATACCGAAATAAAGATTTTAAAGTTGATAAAAGTAAATTTTTAAACCGAAATCCCCGAAAAAACAATTTGTTAGATTGTTATGGATGGATATCCGTACGAATATTCAGAATAAGAAGAGGCAAAGAGTACAATTACTAATATGACGACGATTAGCAGAAAGTCGAATGTGGCGGCCGTGGCTTGTTGATAGTATATCTGACTTGCGAGTCAGCGGCTTTGGTTTAAGCCCAGGGTTCGTCACTTTTTATTATTAAAAAGTTACGATAGCTCACTCGTAACAAGATATATTTCATAGATTTTTATTTACATCTGATCCATTTATTTCATATTTAAAGAAACAACCAAGTAACAGTAAAATCACTGAACTGCCTAAAGACACAATAGAATTATTGAAAACCAAAACAACGGTCCATAATGAAAGTGATGACCACTCAAATAAATTTGTTATTAAATATTACATATTCAGATTTGAATTCGAACTAAAATCATTAATTATTAAGTACAAACTAAGAAATTTTAGAAAATAATAGGCTACGAACGCTTTTTACCCCATTTTATCCCAATGTGCATTGTAGTTCTTTTCTGAATCTATACCGTGTCAAACTATAACGTGTCAAAGAGATATTTTCTTAAAATTTGATACTAAATGAAAGAAAAACGGGTTTTTGCAATCGTTGGTAACGGCTGCACTCAGAAAAAAACAAAGTTGAGGTTACTATACAGTACAAAGTTACGATAGCTGGAGTGCTATCCAGTACGCTTAAAGAAGTTTTTTTCAAATTCAACGAAATAACGTAAATAAAAACATTACGAAGTTTTTAAAAAATTTAAATAATTAATTAGAAAAAAGAAATGTTCGAGGGTGGATTTGAACCGACGATCTCTCACTCGTCGAACTAAACTCGCTATCCACTACTGAGCTATTGTTTGTTCTTGTCAACTGTGGACCTTTTTATAGACAGTTTTGTACAACCCCAGACTGCAGCCTGCGTGGCACACTAATATCGATTACAGGACTTGATTTCTATACTAAATTGAAGATTTTACACTCAGTCTCCTTTATGTGCTTCGCAGGCTCCGCTACTAGCAACAATAAATTACTTTTAGAAAAAAGTATTACAATAGTTAAAGGTTCCGTGGATTTCTTCATAATATATATAACCGCTCTCAGCAAATTCTATACTGAAGCATCTCAACTAGCTTTTTATTTTTCTCTCTTTTTCCTTTTATCTGAAAATATTTTAGTTAATATAATTTGATAAACCTATTACTGCAAATAATTTTTTTCTCAATATTCTCTCAATTACACCTAAAATAAAATTTAATCGTAATATATATATGTAATAGTTATTTGAAATCGAAAACTCATTGTAATCGATTATTCGATGAAAAACTTAAACTTAATTGCAGCAAGCAGAAATGAATATGAAAAGTACGAAAGACATGTTAAAACAAAACGCTGACCTACTTTTGCGCACGTACATTGGATAAAAACGCAGTCGAAGTTGGCGAAACGTAATCTGCTCGAGTCAGCTTTCTTTTTCTGTAGCCCCAGCATATATTTATCTTATTCCATTGTGTTTCGCCAACTGCTCCCCAACTTCATTTTATTCGCGAATAATGGTCCCAAACTATTTCATTTTTCAGCTGCCGCAGATTCATTATCCGTGTACGTATATACAGCCACATCCACACACAAAACATATAGAGCGTGGGCAGGACGATAGAGAAAAAAGCTCCTTCGCACAAAGGATAACCCAAAAGAGCGATCGAGTTGCGCATTGCTCGATAGCCGCGCTCGAAACCGCCTCTCCGACAACGAAAACGTGCCACTCTAATTAGGAAACTTGCCGCTTGGAGCACTTGACCTTAACAGACTAACTCCCCACGAGTGCGCAAGAGAAAATTATGTAATACCTTGCGTATACTAGCGATCCCCCGCAAGCATTTCTGGCTGCGAAGTTAAACAGTTTCCTGACACTCGACAGTTCCGAGTGTGCGGATTATTCACCGGGGAAAAGGAGTGCGGCACAGCTAAAGGGGCCTGTGAAAAAATACGACTCTCGAAACTCTCCCCACAAGATCCACGCGCGCACAAATTATATTCCACGCTTTCTGGACATTACCTTTGAGGTCGCCAAATTGCTACAATAGACAATTAGCCAGAAATTTCATTTTACTTCTCAAACGCTTTCATTATAATTACAGCAAAATAAAAAATATATATTTAAGTTGTGTAACTGTCACGTTTCCATTTCGCAAGATCCAATTCACTTACTTTTCCCAACCCTCATTCGGTTTTAAATTTCCTGCTGTAAATACTTTCAAATTTTCCGCTACTTGAAGAATGTCTAGAACTTGTCTTCGATAATAATTGTTATTATACTAAAAGATATTTCTCCACACGTCGTCCACAAAGTACCTACTCGCAAGCATGCGCAAACTCAGACTTCCCGACCGTCGTTTTGAAAAATATTGTTTTCGTATGTCGACTCCTGTAATTGTCATCCTCGCTTCGCTAGGGCGACAAACTCACACTCGTATCGAAAAGTACTATTCTGCCGTCGGAAGAAGAAGGTCTGTAACTTGAAAAAAAAATTAATTTTCGAAAATGATTAATTTAATAAAAAACGGCAGGCTATCAAACTTCATATCGAAATTGCGGCGAAACTGATATTTTGAAGTTATAGACCTTCTTGCGTACGGCTGCAGTATTAGCGTATAAGGATTATCCTGCTCTCTAAATTAAATTCTATGAAAAATCACTATTTTAGAGTCGGGCATTGTCGAAATAGTGCATTTGCTCTCCGAAATAACGTATATACACTGAATTATTATTATATCCATGGTTTAGAGTGCATGTAACTATTTCGACAGTGCCCGACTTTACACTCTAAAATATTGATTTTAAACTGAATTTAATTTAGAGAGTGGTTAACTCATCCCGTTGTATTAATAAATTTTCATTATTAATAACACATGAGACAGAAACAGTAGAAAAATCAATAGTACGATCCTTCAACTCATTGTTGTGTTTTCGGCACATTCGGTCTGGTGCGGGATTTGGTAGTAGGCTGCGTGCATTCATTTGATTTTAAAGTATTTCACCGATAAAGTTGAAACCGCCGCGGCATTTATTTAGTGTACACACAAGTGGTCCCAAAAAGGGGGTGGCATGAGCAAACAAATAACAAATAATTTGATTTTCCATATAACAAAGGCGTGTGCGCACAGGGAATGTCGAGCTGCCGAAAATGTTAACTCAAAAGACTGATTCGACAATCTAAATTCAAGTTATAGTATTGCAAACAATATTATGGAATTAGCAATTCCATTATTCATTTAAGTAGCGCTCGCGGTAACTTTACCTGCGAGTACAGCCTCTAGTGTAACTTTAACTCCCCGAGCTCATCAAAACCGTAGTACATTGCGCGACGCGCACTAAAAGAAGTTGTGCGCGCGAGCGCGATGGCTGTACCCGCCGGGATCTCGCTCCGCAGTCGCTCGAAGAGAGAGAGAGAGAGAGAGAGAGAGAGAGAGAGAGAGAGAGAGAGAGAGAGAGAGAGAGAGAGAGAGAGAGAGAGAGAGAGAGAGAGAGAGAGAGAGAGAGAGAGAGAGAGAAGGGCGAATCAAACTTATTAGTCGCTACATCGTGATTAATTTTTGCTTCGCGAAGTTTCGAATTAATTAATTATAACTTGCGCACGGCTCCACGATTTTCCATTGATTTCCCTTGCACTGAGTTGGATATTCGAATGAAACTCATTTAGTTCGTGTGCTACGCTGCTTTAGTGAGATTGAAATTACGTGAGTGCTTTTTTATTTTCCTATTATGTAGCAACTTTTTCTGGACGTGACACAATACATTTAGTGTTTAATTAAAAAGACAACATTATTTAAAATCTGTCTATATTCTTATCAGTTTACAAAACCATGTATTAACTTTCTATAAAAATCGTTCTACTTTTTATATGTAGCAAAATAATCTTTCTTTTGAGATTAAAATTGCTTAAATAAAATTATTGTCATTTATAAAGGGTGTTTTTTGAAATAGCACACCCGTATAGCGATATTTGTATTAATCGTTAGTAAAATGTACCAAAACTTTCTTTAGTTGAATAGTAGTCAGTAATGAGGTTATAACTTTATAGCCCTGCATTTTTAACCAAATTAATAGCTGAAGAGATATGGAAAATTAAAAGATAACATTATTTCTGTCACGAATAACAGATCTATATTTACAATTCATTTGCCATTAAAATATGACTGCTATTTTCTTATTTTAAGCGAAATAATACATTATGAAGATTTATCTGTAACTTACATAATCAGATTATTTTCTTTTCTGTTACAGGTATGTACTGTTGTTAGAAAATTTGTCGTATGGAATGAAATCACAGAATCAATTGATACACTTAAAGTTATCACTTCACCAGCAGTTTGTAAGTTAAATTCCTTTTATGGTTTCAAGTATTCAAATGTAAAATAGCTTTAATAACACAGTAAACATTTTTAACTTTCATACTTGTTCACCTTCAAGTTTTGATTTGTGTCACATACTTGTTACAGTGTAAAAAACACTAGTTCGTCATTCAGTTTTCAAAAGTAATTTGTATTAAAACTTTTACACGTCAGCACTTAGTTATATATAAAAACTTGACAAGTGAATAACACAAGGGTAGAACATGAAGCAGTAACAAGTCTGTTCATACTTCCCGTAGAATTGCCGCTGGCTTTAAAGGCGCACAGAGTGCGCTATAATTACCCGAATCGCAAGACGAATTCGACTTCTCACGAAGGAGAACTGAGAGCTCGCTGACTTTCCGCTTGGAACCACCGTCAAGATACAAACTCAAAGTACCCGCTTCGTTTCACCTCAACAGCAGACTTTCTCCATCCAAAGACCAAGCCTTTTTAAATTTTTACCACCTTATACAAGTAGTGGAGACTCGGGCAAAACGGACATTAACCCTTACGAAAAAAGACTCAAATATTGAGTGTTTACATCCAATTTAACCCACTAATACACTACATAATTTTCTATAATTGTCCGAAATAATTACACTCAATTGGGAGTAAATTCGGACACAATGGGTGTTTTTTTTCGCATAGGAAGGAAAAAGTAAATAAAAAATATATAAAATAAAAGAAATTTATATAACTTTAAACATATTTTACTTTTGTTTATAATAATGCAATTAATAATTTAATACTATGTACTTGAATATTCTCGCTAACATATTGTAAGAATCTTTGATCTACGTTGTAATACGATTATATAATGATATGTAGCCTATTCTACCGGTTCTACTCGCGCACTCAGAACGTTTTCATCATTTTTAAGCCATAAAGTGTTTTCATTCAATCCCTTGCGGCGCAGCAGGTCACCAGTAACCTACCGAAATCCTAACGGTTTTTCATGATTTGTATACGATTGATATCCAATTTATCTACCATTTTCCATTCTCTACTTTCCCAAGATATTAATAGTGGTTAAAAAATCATAATAAGTTCTGAAATTGTTCAATAATTATTATTAGTGACACATGAATAACGAAAAATGCAACTTTCTATGAAAAATTTGCGCCTCAAAGTGTCAACGCACGTGCTCAACCGACTTTAAGGCAAAACCCATCATAAATGTATGACTTTTAATAATATTAAACAAAAAATGACACTTTGTTTCGATGAATCTAAAAAACCGTCGGGCAAAACAGACATATCACCAAAAAGAGATTTAATAGTCTAGATAAATACAGGTTTTTGTAATTTACATTCTAATCACTTACTCTTGATCATCAGAGTTAACATATTAATGACATTATTCAATTCAAATAATTGATATCATTCAAGTCTATGTATTCTTTCCAAAAACTAATGGAACGCCTACAATGTCACTATCAATGACACTCCCAAATCAAAGAGAAACATTTTTAAGGGAAGTATCATTTTATTTCATTCGCGCGATTTCATTTTACTCTCACCTCAAAGCCTTCGCTCATTGTTGGTCAGTAAAAGGCTGATGAACGGGCACAAGTAGAACTGATGATTGAAATTGAAAGCGTGCTCTGTCTCAACTACTTAGTCGTTATAACTAGGAAACTTTTCGGAGAGAAGGAGAGAAGAGTAGCAGCCGGTGTCGACGTCACCGCCACTGCCACCGGCGGAGGTCAAGTTTCACAAGAGATCTTACTTAGCCGCGGCTTAAAAAAGAATTCGCGGCGGGTCAGAAAAGATGGTTCGGCTGTTGGAGGGCTCTCAAAAACTCGCGATCTTCCTCCTCTCCTCGACGATAGGAGAGCCTCTGTTATGCGCACTTACATTTGTGGGCTGTGTCGTAAGGAGAGAGAAGAGCTTTCGGGTCTAGAAGGAGAGGGCAGGAGAAAGAAAACCCGTTCTCGCGCCGCGATAACCGCTATAAAGAGAGGAGTGTGGGAAAGGCTGGGGGAAGAAAATGAAGAAGCCTTTTTGCCCCCGGACCTGCAGCCAGCGTTTCTCTAACTTCCGTACCGTGAAACTCGAAATCGCATTCATCGATTTGCGCACTTTCTTTTCATCCTTCTCGTGGAAATAATATTATATCGATCTTCTCTCACTCTACCATTCTTTATAACACTTCTATAGCACACTAGCTCGATGCGTGCATTATACGTAGCTATATAGTCCACGATCCTTGCACTCGCGCGCTACGATATCCATACATCGATAGACGCGCACTCTTATGTGCGTCGAGGGAGAGAGAATTTTTAAAGGGAAATTCCTCCGCTCGTCTTGCTTTGACAAGCCAGCGAGAATATTCCAGAAATAAGTGAACCTTACGTGTAGCCCCGCACAGAGCCGGGGGAATTTTAACGATCGCACCTTCCGGCGCACTCCTTACGCGGATGGAAGCCCGCTGGATTTTGTGAAAAGAGCAATTAACGCGAAATTCGCAGAAAGAGGAAATACTTGGACCCGGAAAATTTTTAAATTACGTTTTATTGAACGTCAATTTGACCTGACTCGGTTCACGTGCCACGCATTAAAACTAACGCATTTATTTTTTAAACCAATTCTAATTGAAAATGATGAGCCTTTTCAAAATTTACTGGAATACATGGTCTCATCAAGATTTAAATACTACGGCAGATCACTTCGCTTATATAATTACTGAGATGATTCAAACCCAACCATCTATCAAAAAATAATATTAAAATAATTTTTTGAAATATTTTTATATCAGTTAAAGCGTGGTCATAAATTAATTTATGGTTTTTATAAAACCTAATTAAATTCATGTATTTTATAAACGTTTGGAATTTGACGAACATTTTACGATAGAAAATACTTGCGATTCTTTAGGAAATATTTGAGAATGCCGTTTTCAAAAACCTCTGCAAAACGCGACGTTTTACGTGAGTCTTTGCTATACTGCTTCAACACTATATGTTCAAACTTAAATTCTGCTGGTATTCGCTGATACATATTTGTTGGAAAAGTTAAAACGCTCTGGAATTTTTGAGACATATTATTATGCACATTTCTGGCATTCTTTCTTAACATATTTGATTGACGTGATGATAAGAGATATTTCGGAGAGCGATATAATTGTAATAAAATGTAGTATATCTCTTATATAAATATTACAGAAGCTTTAGATAGTTATTGAAATTAAATTTCTTGTAAGTATTTCCTATAATTTGAAATTTCGACAAGTGGAAATTAAATGTTCTAATATAGTATATTACGATACGTGTGACTTAAGTGGCCCATTATTGCACGGCGTGAGGTTAGCGCCCGAGCGCAGCGGGGGCGCTAAACGCCGTGTAATAATGAGCCATTTAAGTCACGAATATCGTATACTATTTTATAGCTCGTGTGACATAAATCCGCCATATTCTTATTTTATTTATTTGTGCATATTTATAATGATAGTTGGAAGTGGGGTGGGAGAAGTGTGGGGCGGAGGGGGGGGGCTCCCTGAAAAAAATTAATAAAAAGTTATTTAAGTAATAGAATACCTGATATAGAATATGGTTATTATTGAATCTAGAATATTGAATATATACATAAAAAAATCATAAAACTAGATTCTTGGCAATATGATTTGTATCTTTAACAATAAGTTGAAGTTTATGAAAGTGAAAGATTTGTATACGTTATATCATTAAAGAGAAAGACTTTTAAAACTAAAATCCATACAGTTTAATATTGAATATTTAAAAAGCGCGCGGTCTGCTATTCCATAGCAGATGAAACTAACCTATAATATAGAGAAGCCTTATTATCATCATTTTTATTTATTCTTTGTGGTTTGTCAACTATTAACGAAGTTTTACTTCTTTTCCTGTTCATTCTTATATGTAAAATCATATTTTTGAATAGTTTTGGTAGATAATTGGCGTTAATTACGTACCTGTGACTTAAGTGAATTCATTATTTCACAGTGTAATAATGGGCTACTTAAGTCACAACTAGCCGTGACTTAAGTGCGGATTTAGGTCACACAGTGCTATAAATATTTTTTAGTTAATGAAGCTTATATCGATAATTTCATTAAGTAAAATAACTTTAATCTTAAAATTATTTAATACTACTTTATAGAATCTAAAAAAGTATTACAAGTTATTACTTGTTATTTTAGATTGTGATCAATGATAGATGGTAAGTACTTCTATTTGTCACATACAGAAGAGAAGGGAAGATCTTCTACACTTGTAGTTTGTACACTTTTTATCGCATTTTTATTAAATTAATACTTTTCGTAACTTTGAGATTTTAAATGTGCAAAATACTTTTCAACGATTTATTTCCTTGCAAAATAAATAGTCATTATACAAAAATAAAAAAGTATTGAATCCAAATAAATTTAACCTAAATATACAACATTACTCTATTCTTCACACTTTGTTCGCCTTATACAGCTACTATGCTTAAATCTAATTATAATCAATAAATCTTTTTGCTTCCTCATAGAGGAAGCTTTGTAATAGTAAAATTTTAATTTTCTTTAAATTGCTCTAGAAACATGAATAAAGGTGTTAGAAGTTTGTGTCACACGATTTTACAAAATGTCTGTATGGATGTGTGTGTGTGTGTGTGTGTGTGTGTGTGTGTGTGTGTGTGTGTATGTGTGTGTGTGTGTGTGTGTGTGTGTGTGTGTACCGCTTTATTTTCGGATCTACGCGGTCGATTTTAACCGGACGGGTCTCATTTTTTTTGTTTTTTGATTCCGAATTCGGGAAAAAAATAATTTTGTACAACTAACTGATTCGTTTTTGTTTTATGTCAAATTTTTCATTTTCGAAAAATTTTTTTTTGATTTTTTTTAATGATTGGATTTAAATTTTATAATCCGATGGGTAGCGTTCGAAAGAGCATAAAAAAACCTATATTAAAAAAAAAAATTCTCTAGCTATCACGGTTATTTTGTTATTAACAAAAACGTGTTTTTTTTTTTAATGCTTATAACTCCCAAACTAAATGGTCAATTTTTTTGAGAAAAATCATGATAATGGAGATTATGAATAGCTATAATCTGTATAAAATTGAATCCATTCTATTGGTTAGTTTTTAAGAAAAAAATTAAAAAATGAAAAAAACGTGTTTTACGTGGCGACAATTTACGGGAGTAAAATTGTGTTAATCGCTTCAAAATTCCTTGTAGAGGTAGATTTTTGGTTGCCACCTGCACCTTTCTTTGGGATAGATGATTGGTTCATAAATTTCAGAGATTTTTGAGGTTAAAATTTTTGTAACCTCTTTTTCGAATCGTAATTTCTCGAGAACGGCTGTATGTATCAGAATGGGATAGGTAGCATTTAAAAGAGAATTAAAATACCTATATTTTCTAAAAAAAAAAAGTTTCTAGCTATCACGGTTCTTTGGTTATTAACAAAAACGTAAAACATGAAAAATAAAAAAAATGAGTTTTGTATGTCCAACGATTCCGGAGGGAAAATAGTCGTAATTTCTTCAAAATTCCTTGTGGAGGTAGATTTTGGATAGCTCTTGGTCGAGTTCTTTGGGCAAAATAATTGGTCCATAAATTTCAGAGGTATTTGAGGTTAAAATTTTTTAAACTTTTTTTAAAATCGTAATTTCTCGAGAACGGTTCTATGAATCAGCTACAGATTTCTAGACAATTTTGTATGTGATATAGATATTATGTATATGAATTTTCATCAAGATCGTACGATTACTTTTTGATATTCAAAATTTTCCTATTTTACAAAGTTATTTTATTTGTCGCCTGATAACTAGAAAAAACTTGTTTTAATTTTTTTTTTTAATTTGGCGGAGATGTAGAATGTATATTATTTATTATATGCGTTTTTAGAGTAAAAGAATTCGTTTATGAATTTCAGAGATATTCGAGGTTAAACCTGATTTAGCCTTCTTTTCAATTCGTAATTTTTTGGATATATCTATACTAGAAAATGGAAATAACACGTGCTATGCGTGCCTGTTGTTCACTTGCTTTTGTTCTTTATTGAGGGTAATTTACAGCGCGATCAAGTTTTAACCTTATTAGACTCATTGAAGAATATATTTGGTTGAAATTTCAAAAGATTATCTTTATTTTTTACTCAAAATATCGAAATTTTTTGTATAGAACATTGATTGGGAAAAAGTTTGCATTTTACTTGCAGAATATGCCAGTATTTTTGTTGTAACCTTTTTGGAAAGTTTCTTGACTGATTGACTTGATTGGTGACCTTATAATAAACATTCATATGTGTAATAAACGAATATATGTAATACAGAGTTTGGTAATTTGTTCGAATTTATTTTTAAGTTTTTAAAATATTATGGATTTAAAATATTACCCAAAGTTGAAGGTGCACGCGATAACAATATTAAGAAAATCAACCAATAGTCCTAACATTTGGGAGAGATATATTTTTTTTATATCTTCAAACTGAATTCGTTGCCCAATAAAATCGAACTATTACGACGAAAGATATTTGAGGTTTAAAATAAAACTAATTGAACATATGATAATATTTTGAAAAAATTGATTTATAAAAATATCAGGTTGTCGCACGAGAAAAAGTGTAACAAGAATGAATTTTCGAAAAATATATATTAATTTATTACGAATATTCATAAAGAAAATTGGGTATGATACAATTAATTATTGTGATAAAAAATTAGAAAAAAAAATGAATAAATACATTATTTTGAGGAAGCTAAGTGCCAATGTATTGGCAGCGGTTTTTTTAATTGTTGAAAAACACGATTCTTACCACCGGTTCTGAAGTTTTCATTGTTGGAGTGCAACAACATTTTTGAATACTGTTTTTAATGTAAAACTTATATTGATTTATCCACATATTTAGTATTTTATAGCATAAAACAAAATCAAACTATACAGATTTCAACGTACTTTCCAGATTTAAAACAGTTTTATTTATCTGTGAAAAATGATTTCATGACGTTATAATGATGCGAACTTCAGAGTTATTTTACTACGTATTCTTTAAATACAAGAAACAATTATTTTCACACTCGTCTGGCAATAAAAACATTATTTTTAAAATTATTTTCAAACACTTATACCAGTGTATAATTTTTGTAATTTAAAATAATTATGTTTAGCCAAGAAGATTTATGTTCCAAGGAATTAGTTAATATTAGAACAAAGTGATTTTTTGACAAAAAAAGAAACAATAATAGAAAATAAAGGGTATTTAAAATATTCGTATTAATATGCAGTTTGCAGTATTTCCTAAGAGATCTACAGGTTTTTTTATTACTTTTTTTTACCTATTTACTTTCTAAAATAATAGAAATATATCAAAATATTAGCAGTATTCAATTTTATTTGTATGCATCTAAATAATTGAAAAATAAAGTTTTTTCTAGTCAATTATTATACCTTATCATAGGACATAGTTCGAAATAAATAGTTATGTTAAAGAAATCAATACAGTATATTATATTTTATGGTAAATTAATAATTTGAATATTTTTGTTAAGATTCAAGAGTTTCGGTAAAGTAATTTGTTAAAATTTGTACTAATCATATTGTTTTTTTGAGTATTTCTGTAAGACTTAAATCACAGTTATTAGTAACAGAATCACATATTTTATGGTTTAGAATATTAAGAAATATTTGTTAGACCATAAATGTATGATTTAAAAGCACGAGTTTACTGTAAACAATTACTGTGATTTCTGTTTGCACAAAAAGAAGCTTATAATTGTCGATTTGATTATACTTTTCGAGATTTAGATACATCATAATCTTAAAATACAGATACATGTTAAAATATCTTCTCAAAACCGTCGGAAAGTGTTCCCTAACATATTTGAAATCTAGAGTGATCAATTATAACTCACTAAACTCATCCGAAATATTCTGGAAGAATACATCTGACGTACGTTTACCGTAGTACCATTACGAAGTTACCTAATGACTCTCTCCGTAAATCCCATAGGAAACAGATTTTTTGAGAGGCGGGTGCATGAGCGTAATCGTCCGCAGCAGAGCGATCCTAAATCTTTGGAAATTATATGCGAAAGCTGTGCGCGCAGAGGCAGCGGTGGTAGCAGTGGTGGCGCACGGCTTGGGTGCACACAACCACGGTCGCGTGAACTGCGAACGAATTACCCGGAAGTGTAAGTCGATTTACGGAATTGGTCCGAGGGGATGGCGTATTATAACGGCCGTCCGTGTCGCAGTGCATTATATATCTATATTCGTGGCCAGGTGATGGGAGGCCGATAGCGCGGTCGATAACCGCAAGTCCGGCGCTCTCTCTGTCACTGACGGCGCATAAACTATAATCTGCAAAATAGTTCTTGCAGGGAGCGTGCGCACACGTATTTAGTTGGAGAGATGTCTATCGCGCAGCGTGGGTGGCTGTTCTCGTTGCTCGTTGCTATTACCGCCATTCCCGCCTGCGCAACACGTGCAAAGTTTGACGAATATCTGCCGTATACGTGTTTGCGCGCTGTACAACTACTTCTGGTAATTTTCTAGCTGTAACAACCTAAAAACATTGCAATTACGAGTGGATTTTATTTATACTTCAGCTTCTGTTACTCTGGAAGCGACATTTAGTAAAGTGAGAAAAACAAATTTTTTAACTTTTTCGAACAATAAATTGCTGAGATCGATCTCCGATAGCCTATCTACGGAATTTAACTTGCGGAATAATCTTGTAAGCTCATTATGTGTCTCAGCTCATTTAATTCATATCATTAAATCAAATCATATAATCCATTAAGGGGTCTAGTTTTAAACTATTTGGCCAATTCTTACATACGTCGCTTCCGAACCAAAAGATGTTATTTGAGAATCTGGTTTAAAAAGACATTATCCCGCGCGACGGTGTTTTTCGTTTCTATTTACTTTTTTTTTCTCACCTTAAAACATGATTGACCATTTAATTTTTACACGTTCTAGAACATTTATAATAATGAATCGCCCTATATTTTGTGTTAGTGTACTAGGGGTTTAATTCGCCATCGGTTGTCAATAAAAATAGAAGCCAAAGCGATTGAAATCAGACATCCAGATAACGCTTTTTTAAAGTCGATTCTCAGATAACGCCTTCTCAAATTGCACAGATATTCGCATCTGAGTTTTATCATAATTTGACACTTCCCTTTCGTCATCAGGTTTCCCCCCTGTAATACGTAGTGCGAAGTACTCGCACCTCACTCCTCTGCGGTTTCCCTGCTAAGCAGTATAGGCTGTATCGCTGTTTGTCACAAAGGCCTTTATGGTAACTCTTTTGGTCCCTCGCGTCCGGATTCCCTCATATTCTCGTAGTGTAAGCCAGCATTCGCATTAACGATGCCTTATAAGTTGAGAGCTGCCGTTGACCCTGAAGGCGGCTTGGACGCTCATCGTTTGGCATTTTGCCTGAACTTACAATTAGACACACTAAAAACTAACTCTACTGAGTCCCCCAAAAATCGAATAAGGTACAAAAAGTGACGAAAATTTTTTCTTTTTCATACTGTTACGTGTGGATACACGTATGAATATGAAAGGACGAAATAAGCAAGGCGTCCGATTACAATATGACGTCGATTAGCAGAAAGCCGAGTGGTGACGGCCGTGGCTTGATGGCAGCGTTTCTGACTCGCGAGTCTGTAGCTCTGGTTCAATCCCAGGGTCCATCACTTTTTATTATTAAAAGTTGCGAGAGCTCAATTGTAACAATACGCATTACCAATTTTTTGGGCAGCGATTTCTTCAGACCCTGAAGGAGAACAGTGTTTGCGTATATGAGTTCTAACACAGTTGTAATTCACGGGTATAATGCTTGGATCTCTTAGAGTCCCAACGCCGCACAGTGGGGCTTTTTGCCATTTTTTTCCTCAAAATTGATAGCTCCGCTTGGAATGAACGAATCTGGACCGTTCAGGTCTTAAAATTTAGGGTTTTTTCTGTAGATTGGAGGAAAACTATCATCGATAGTGGCCAAGAACTTTCCGAGTCGGAAAATCAGCCTAAAAGAGCTATTTTTACGATTTCTCCACTTTAAAATGTGACATCTCCGCTTGGAAATGACGAATCAAAACGTCTGCACAGGAAGTTTTTTCCACTACCAATGATAGTTTTCCTCCAATCTCAGAAAAATCTCCTAAATTTTAAGACCTGAACGGTCCAGATTCGTTCATTCCAAGCGGAGATATCACATTTTAAAGTGGAAAAATCGTAAAAATAGCTCTTTTAGGCTGATTTTCCGACTCGGGAAGTTTTTGGCCACTATCAATGATATTTTTTCTCTAACTAGAGTTCGACACGCGCGCTTCGCGCGCTGATTTTCTTTTTTTTTTATTTTGCTAATAATTTGTTAATAAAGCTATCAAAATGCTCAAGTATTTATGCAAATACATATATGTGGGTTCCAGGAATGACGATGTAACTACATTTTACGTGTTTTCGAGAAATTACCGTTTTAAAATTTCTGTCATTCATGAGTATCTACATAATGTACCTTGTGCATTAAGGTACCCAACTCTCAGCCAATCGGAGCCAATCTTCGGCTTCGATGCTTAGTGGTGGGCAAATTACATGCGTGGACCTCATATCCCCTGACTACTAGGGTTTACAAGTTATTTAAATAATCGTTTTGCTTATTTTTTTATGTCTACATAACTCCCTTACATGCGTGGACCTCATATCCCCCGCCTACTTGTACTAATACATGTTCCGTAATTATAGTTTCAAAAAATTCTATTTTGTAATAGTTTGTTAAATAAATAATCCGGTTTAAATTAATTATTTCATTATTTTTGATATCAGATTCGTGATTGGCAACCCCAAAAACAAAACATAATACAGTTCTGTAATTATAGTTTCAAAAAATTATATTTCTCAATAATTTGTTTAAATAATTTTGTTTAAATTCATTATTACATTATTTTTTATATCAGATTCGTGATCATCGCCTATAAAAACCGCAAGTTTGTTGTATTTTGTATCTCAGATTGAGCTACATTTGAAAGCGGTAGTCCCGAGTATAGTGTAATAGGAGCTACATTTAATATTTGTCATTATAAAGTTAATTTAATCTAATAAATTATTTTGTGATTGTAACTTTTATTCTTGTAATAAAATATATTTAAATTGTAATTTTGATAGTTAAAAAATAGTTTATGTATATCTATATAGGAGTTTTAAAAACTTTAGACAAATATGTATTGCATTTATCCAATCTGTAACCCTATAAATCTATATAAATGTAGAATGACCGTCTTAAAAGTTTTGGTCACGTCATGAATTTTAATTTTAATCTAAGTTTTGCTATTAAAAAAATAGTTTAAATATAAAAAGTTTATTTTAAGAAATATACGATACGAGTTTTAAGAACTTTAGACAAATATGTGTTGCATTTATCAATATCAAATCTGTTAAAATGGCGATAAGCGTCATCAGGAACTTGACAAAGTATGGTCATTTGCTTATCATATTTTCGACGGTCTTGCGACGGTCTTAAGATGGTCGCATGACCGTCTTATGACGCGCGTCACAGTCACGTTGCATCTCTGCGCATGCAACACGGGGGCCTTTCTACATATATGTGTTCTGTGTGTTCTGTGTGTTCCCGACAAAGATAGATAGATCTGTTCCGTTTATGTGAGACAGAGACAGACATAGAGAGAAGTTGTCTAGAATAGACAGAACACACATATGTAGAAAGGGCCCAGCGCAACATCTGAATGTATACGCCTCTTTAATATTATTATATTACAAATACAATAATTACAATAATGTAATATACAACAACATGTCAACATAATACAAAATACAATTTACATATTACTACAATATCTGTATTCAAAACTTAATCTAGTTCGCATTTAAAACTTTAGTCTATCTAACTTTAGCAGACGCAATTGACGCGATTCGAGATTTTCGAGATATACTTCGAGATTTTCGAGAAAAAATCAACATGGCGCCGAACATGTCTGGTTGCATTTTATATAGAGGGATCTACGGAAAAAACCCTACATTTTAAGATTTGAACGGTACAGATTCGTACATTCCAAGCGGAGCTATCAATTTTGAGAAAAAAAAAATGGCAAAAAACCCCACTGTGTGCCGGATCGAGACGCAACAAGCGCCAGCACGTAGCAGTTTAACGCACAGCTGTCAGAGTACCAGCACTGGGCTGTGCTGAATATAAGTATGCATGGTGATTTTGCAATTCAAATATTTTTCGTACTTTTATAGTCTTATTTTTCAATTATAAGCATCAATCCAAGAGCTTATATAGTTCAACGATTATTTGAACTTTTACAGTACCAGAACTGTTGAGCTTGGTCGGCTAGCAACTCCATTCAACGATCGCACCTACGTGTTATCAAGGAGCGCGGGAGCGCTCCGAAGGCAAGTATAGAAGAAGCCAAAAGGATAGAAGAAGCCTAAAGGCGCGACCCGTGCTACATATAGATGGAAATGGGTGTACGAAAAATTCAATGCGCATTTACGTATATTGCGTTAGCTTTTAGTATATAACATATCCCTCTTAATTGAAAGCAATTTCATTGCTCTACTCAAATCAAAAGATTTTATTTAAAAAGATTATCTCGTTCGAAAGATATAGAGAGCTGAATTTTTTGATGTACTGTTTATTATCTACTTTGAAAATTAGTACGTTACCCTCCTCCAAAAAAGTCAGATTATAATTATTAGTATATAAGTTAGACGATGAGGAAGTTCACAATTATATATGATGCAGGCATGCTTCAAAGCCTCTTACTACGCGTAACGGCCTCTGAACTGCTAACTATAAATGCCTACATAGATGATAAGGATGATCGCATTACTGACGAAAAACATCGAGTCGACGTTTCCCGATTGTAGGAGGTACAACAGAGGTTTTTGCCGACGTTCAGGTAACGTTGAAAACAAGAGATTGATAATTGAGCAAAAGAATAACTAGCTCATAATGCTCGGCATAGCATCGTGACGGTACCGCACACTTTATGGCGAACACGCTGACACATAGCTCTTTTTTTAAGCTAAGGAACCTTTCTGTAAAGTTTGAGATAAGTCGGTAATTCTAAAGCCACGTAAAGTTCTCTTTGATAGTAAAGTAAACAATTTTTTTCGTTACTGTAATGATTTTATATACCTTAAATAACAGGATAGATTTATACACGGAGAGAAATCTGTTGCGATAATCTCATGGATTATCGTGACACGATTTTCGTACTGACCTCTAGTAGCTATAAACGCAACGGCTGTGGCTATGACTGCATGGCTTTAGCCACATGAAAACAGCAACATATAACTACCACCTCTGCGCCAATGAGGTACGATTTTCCTATTGACTTGGCGGAAAAAACGTACAGCATATTCAAGCGTTTATCGCTTGACTCTGTTGCGATTTCAGCACTAGGCTCATGCGAAGGCTCTCATGCGCTCACACTACTTCACGGAAGGTTACACTCATTCGCATGGGCCTATTGCGATTATCGCACTGATCCAATGCATATGGAGTATGCTCGCTATCGTGCGCCTGTAGCGACAATAGCGCACACAAATCGCAACCGTTTCCAGCGTATATTGCAGAAACCTTTAACTTTTTTAGTGTGGAAATTCCCGTGCTAATATTGCTGGCGTTTGCTTCATCAATGGCAGCCGCTCGCTTGCTAATATTGCATGGTAAAGCAGCAGCCATAAGAACAACTCGCTTCACGCGGCATTAGCTACACATTTCTCTTCGTCTAGGCTGCGACGCTGCACGTTACTTTTGTGGATAGTCTCTAACGTCGCGCTTCTTCTTGTTATCATGATGCTGACTCATCAGGGCAAGAACGTACAGTCGAGTAGAGCCTTGTGATACTAGTAACATAATTATTTAATAAATGAACTTTTTATGCAAGTTCTAATATATATTAGAAATAAGCCAAATGACATTTGATTTTTTAATTTTGAAAGATAAAATTTTTATTATTGTATATACTAAATATGTCAGATGAAAATGTCTTGCGAGTCAAGAGTCCTTTTGTAACGCTTTGCATTATCGACGAATAATGCCACCACTGTGTCAATGTGATGTGCACGTGTACTATAGTAATGCTTGTACATCAACGAGTAAATGAGAGAATTAGCGAGGGATTATCGGGTTGTCCTTTTGAATTAGTACCGTCTCTCTGCGCGTTTCGAAATATTGATTAATCTGAATGCTCAACCGACCGGAGTATTTTCTTCCAATGAGAGTACATTAAGCTAGGTGTATGCGTGTTATATGTTTGATAAATTTGTAAATCCTGCCCTTATTACAGCGCGCTTGTGGGCCGCTGATTACGCATTATACAGGAAAATTGAAATGGCGAAAACTATGTGTTGGATGTGATCAACGTTACAGTTTGTTCAAAATAATAAGGAATAAAAATTTTGCATTTTTACTAGTAAAAGAAAGTTATAACGCTATAAAAAACTATAAATTACGCGTGGACGAAATATTTGGAAAAAGTGACGTGAGCTGTGACATTTTGACAAAACTATGTATTACATCTGTTCATATCTGCGAATCGTCACATCCTTTGAGCGAAATAAATTCGACATCCGACGTTAACGGGAAAAAAGCTCTGCGAGGTAACTCTGTAGAACGTAGTCCAGCGCTCTTTCGTAAAAAAGTCATGCCTCCGTAATGGACGTATGAACATGTAGAGAGGGAAATAAAAATTCGGCCGTGGGCGGAGGTTTAATCCTCGCAGCCGCATATCAAAAGTCGCTAATCCTGCTGACTCGAAAACCTCAGCGCGTGGCGCAATAATACGATATACCTCCGTGGCTGCTTATCACCGCCACAGCTCGAAACTCTCTTCGGATTCCGTGTCCCGTACTTTAACTGCCCTGTGAAAAGGACTTTCGTTGGTTCAACCCACTCTCTTTCTCTTTCTCTTTGTGAGCGAGAATTTCGTTGTTTCAGCGAAGCGACTGCAGCGGGCCGAGTTATATCCCGCACCCCGTTTTTCATTCGCAGCCCTGCGCTTCTTCCTCCTCCTCGTCTCTGGCTCTCTGTCTTTCTCTCTTACTCCTCGTAAATTCGCCGATCGTCCTCCTTCTCCTTGCGCTTATCCTCGGAGCCTTAAAAAAGGCTCGAGGGCTCTTTAGCAGGCGGTGCACGTCTCGAGGCAACTTATAATTGACCGAACGTTTGCCCCTGACAACCTCAGCTCTCTATCTCTCTTCCTCTCTCACTCGCTCTTCGTGCCGTGAATATCGAGGCCGGGATAGTCGTCGACGTCGAGTTCAGCTTTCTGCCTAAGGCGTCGAACCAGTCGACGCTAGGCGCTACTGATTTTCAAATTTTTTCAAACTTCGACTTCCACCGCCCGTTGCAAGAAAAAGAAGTTTTTTTCGGCTTTCGAATGAAGGCTCCTTTCTTCTTTCTAGTGCCGATTTACCTCTAACCTCAATCTCAAATAAACTTGCATAATGAGTTAATTGAATGAAGGAAGTTTTAAATAAGCGCTAATTCATGTATTATTGTAATTATACGCAGAAATGATCGGATTAATATTTATTTTCATCATTTGAATAATCTCTTAGATTTTAGAAAAATTTTAATCATTTTTGTAACTTTTTTGTTTTGATAACTTTCACAAAAATTAGTTCTTTTGTATGTTGTTTACACATACAGGTTTTCACAATCGATTTCCGAATGAAAACATTTTACAAAAATTAATCATAATCAAATAATATAATCAAATAATATGGATTTGATACCTATATCAAATCATATTATTTGATCTGAAAAAGATTCGTTAATGCAATTAAAATTAAATAATAATAATTTTACAATTGGGCGTTCATAATATTTTAAAATTTAACTTATTTTTCTTAATGAAATACATGAAAAAAAAAGTTTTGAAGATATCTCAAAATATTTAGAGTAAGAGATAACTTAAAATCCTGATATGTAGTGCCAAAACTGAAGTCATATTACGTTTCAACGAGTTAAAATATATAAGAATATAATAGTCTAGTCCATCGCACAACAAGATTTTAATTTCGTGGGCCTGTGTTACCTTTACCTTTTCAATGAAAAACTATAACTGCGAATACCTAATTGGAGACTAATAAATCACGTTTTACGTAGCTGTAATTTATATAAACAAGCGAAAAATAAGCAAGTTCATCTTAGTAATTTACAAATAATTTCCAGACTAAGTTTATACGATTTCATACAGAATGATACTCGAAGCCCGCTAGTAATGCTTTCAACTTCTCACAACACTACTCCCAAAAACATATATACAAGGAATTCTTTATCTATATCTTCCAACCACCTGTCAATGCTCTTCGCATCAGCAGTAACAGCAGCAACTTAGTACGTCCGGAGAAACAGAGTACAAAAAAAAAATTAATGGGGTTATTTTGAAACTTATACTCAGAATCGATGTACATTATATCTGAAGATCATTTAGCAAGAGCCTTTATTTATTTATGTACTGAATTTTACTAGTGTTGAATATCACACATATTATGCATATATTTTCATGCATCTATTATTTCGATAATAAAATCGTAAAAAGTTCTTAAAATAATATTATATTTTAGAATAATATTAAGTTTCTAAAATAATATTATATTTTTTCAAGATTTTATGGGCCAAAGTTAAACAATTAACATGCAGACACAGACCGAAACAGATATACACAAACATATACAGACAAACAAAGCCGTTTCCAACCATTTTGATTACTTGAAAAAAAAGTTGTTTGCTTTGGGTGATCCTGTACGTCTGATTTTTCAAAAATTAGCAGTAGTGTACATTGTAAAAAGTACATATTGATACTTTCTATTTGAAAATTTTCATGAAAAAATTGTCGAGAGCGTTTTGTTCGTTTTGGATACCTGTGCGTGGCGCCGAAAATTCTGAATCTCTGCTATCAAAATTTGATTTTTTCATATTCCTGTTTTGCTGTGAGTTCATTGTTGTTAATTGAGAAAAACATCTGTATTCATACTTGATTTTGTCTTTGTAGTAAGTAAGATATAAGTTGAAATCATAATTCTTTCATCTTAGGTTACATGCTTTTACATGCTTCCAGAAATTATTTTCTTTGTCATCGCAATTAAACGAGTTTATGATCGATCCATCATAATTTTGATTTATTTTTATAAAATTTATAACCACATGTCAACAAGGATATATATACCTTTTATAAAAATTAACTCAGCGTCAGTATGCAATAAATATTTTTCTCTGTTGATTTCATACGTTAAAGTGGTGCCTTTAGGAAAACTTTAGGAAAATATTTTCTGAATACAGATTTCTTCAAAATTTGATTGCTGACAAAAATATTCGAAAACCCTCCTCCTCCTTGTAATATTTTAATTTGTTTAAGCTCCGTTGAACTTGCAGACTCTATCTATACAAGTTGTTAGTATAAGTTAATATTTTAAAGTAGGTAGAACAAAGATAATATCTAAATAAAAGAAATTGTCTACTAAACATTTTGAAACTAGAAATTCTAAATGTTTCTTATATAGAAATAAATATAAAGATACCCTAGTAGAAAATGAACATATTTTACAACTAACGTGTTAATTAAATGGAAGCATTTATAGCAAAAATCGTAATACAAAAATAATATAGAAGTGTAAATGCCATAATTTATTTCGGATTGGTACATAATTAAGAAATACAAGCAATGTTCGTTTTTAGCCATAAAGTTAACTGAAAAATATCTAGCATCTGGTTAACATTTCTACCAGGGTACTCATCAAAATTACAGTAGTTGTGTCATGTTTCATCGAATTATCATTATTGATTTTTCTAATGAGTCTTCAACGAAACTTTTATTAGACAATTTCTTTTTATCTGGTTTACTGCATCATCCAAAATATACGAGCACTTTGCATGAAAAGTTATATAATAACTGTAATAGTTCTAAAAAAGAAAATATGACTCTTATATAATACTAAATATTAGGCACGATAGAAAAAAAAATTCAAAATAAAATTTGGAATGTTATAAGCCTAAATATTTGGTTTTTATCTCTAGGTCTAGAGATATAGATAATAGATCTAGATAATATGTATCTAAGTAGCTCATTCTAAATTATATTTTAATATTAATTTTATGTTCAAAATTTCCGGTTTCCCTACTCAACTAATTTAAGACGCTGTCTTATCACCTTCTCTTTTCTTCATGCTACTGTTTTTCTTTTCTTTCATTTTAAATTCTATTTACTCTTTTTAATGCACATTTTGATAAGAGTCATCTTGTTCTTATTTTCCTTGAACTAAAAAGTAACACATGTAGCCATGCTGGAGTGCCGAAAAATATTATAAAAATTTAAAATAAATATTTTAAAATTTGACCGATATGCTAAAAATATTCAAAAATTATTGTACGTTCATTAAAGTGTATAAAAGTTTAGAAAGTGTGAAGGATACGGGTATTCCGCGACAGTATGAAAATAAACAGCTAAAAAACACTTCAGTGTGGCACAAACACGATAGGCAAATAAGCATTCTTAGTTAGTTTTTCTCTCGAGAACGGGTATATCGGCATTTCCACTGCATTTTCCCGCGCGGAGACGATAAATAAACAGTTCAATCGTCAAAATAAACATTCGTTCCGCCTGAAGCATTCTCGGCGATCGCAAGAAACTCACAGCACTCCTTCTCTTGCAAAAAGACGAGCACTGGTCGAAGTACGACGGCGAGAAGATATCGCAGCGTGGGCGCCAAAAAGTATGAAAATTCCGCCAATAAATTTTTCCCCCGGCGCGTGCGTCAAGAAGGGAGTAAATCGTGTGTCGTCCAATGATAAAGAGTTCGCCGTACGAGCGATTGGGTAAAACTACCACGCAAAAAAGGCGTGCTACGTATATACCTGCTTTACTCAGAAGAGAAAACAAAGCGAAGAAGGAGCGGAACGGATGGAAGTGCGAATACATAAAGCTCGCGCAAGCGTCTACTCCATTCGATGCCCACATTTCGGTGCCATTGACAATAGTTGGCTCGGCCCCAGTAACCGCTTTTAGGCGTATACAGTCACAGTTGCGTCGATAAAAACACAACGGCGGATAGAGCGCGGTGACTTCCCGTAACGAGAGTTTCTCGTGCCTCGGGATTGGCTAATAACGTTATCTCGGATTTGTTTACTCTTTTCAGCATGGCAGGTATATATAGCGCATCTTTTTGCGTGGTAGTTTTATCCATTACGAGACTCTCATTAAGAGAAGTTACCGCACTCTAGGTCTGGCCGCGGTTACGTTTTTATCGCGGTTTTGTAAAATTCATCACTGCGAGATTGATAAATAGCTCGCAATCGGTAAGTAAGGTTGCAACGATCAAGACGTCTAATACATCTCTAATAATCGCTAAACACTGTGAGAAAAAGATCAATCGGCTTCAATTTTGACGAGTGCACTAAATAGCAAGGGCATGTTACATATGTTCTGTTGAATCTCTTGATACGTATATTACTTACAATTTCAGAGTTATGAAATTATAAAGTTCATTAGGGTTTATTTGTCAATACTAGAAATATCAATTATATACACTCTTTAGATGAGAAAAGTTGAAATTAGATGCTACAAGATTTATTACTATATCTTCGCTTTGCTCGGGACACATATCACTGTAATATTGGTTTATGAGGTGTTACATTTTTCACAAGATATATGAGGGTAAAAATGAATAAGATTTCTATTATATTCGACCATCAGTTCTGTTAATATAAAACATATTATACGATATCGACATAACTTACAAATTTTTTAGGCCCGTGACGCTGAGCGCTAAAACGGATGGGCGGGAAGCCAGTCGCGCAAGCGCATTTAAAACATGTGAATTTTTATCATAATTTGTCGTAAAATTCAGAATTTAACATAATAGTTTTTGCACCCACGGCAATTCAATATTAATCATCAACAGTCTTCCAAGTTCTTACGATAAAATATAGTAATGTAATTTTATACTTTTTGCTATAAAAAATGACACTTATTAATAGTGAATGACATAATCTATATTTTTTCCTGTGTTAATATAGTAGAAAGTTGTCCTTACACTTGCAATAATTTTTCTGTATTATTAAAAAAACTTCGCCACCGCCGTTTCAGTATTTTTAACGGAAACGAAAATGGATTTCCAGGATTTTGTAAGCGATTAAGGGAAACTTGTTCAGTTTATCACGCTAAAAAGAATTTAGAGAGTAAGAAGCCCATTGCCACGCTTCCCGTAACGGTACGACGAGAACAAAAGAAACACACACTCCTCCGTATAATTCTCAACTTAGTTGATCGCGTTTTCGAGATGCTCTCAACCAGCGTCTCGACCGCACAAGCACGTGCCTTCCAACAGCTGACAGTCTTTTACCCCTGCTCTTGCGTCTCCGGCACTTTCTGTAGGCACTTTGCGAGCGTGCCGCAAAACGTGAGCGTAATCGCCGCCGGGAAAAAACCGATATTAGAGGGAAGCTCTACCCCTCCGCTCGCTTTTTATCCCCGGCTTATTAGCGCTACATTTCAGAATTGCCTTGATCGTGCTCGGAGATGCACTTGCGCCGTAAAATTCATCGACAGGTAAAAACGCGCGCGTACGCTCCCCATCAAAGGATTACGGACGCTCGAGGACCTCCACTACAAGGCGACATGCAAGAGATTAATGGACGACGGCCAACTTCGATGTGCACATTTTCTTCATTTTCTCACGTCGAAGCAGCAGCTTTGTTTCGAACCATGACCCGATTAATGACACGTCTCGTAGATTAGCACCGTTCTACAAGAATGGATATAACCTTTAAAGGGAGAAAAAACCTGTTTCCAACCTTTAAATATCTATGAACTTGAAAATCGCTTTTTTAATCACAAATTAGAATTTATAATTAGAATCCTATTTGAAAATGAGAGTGTTGTGTCCAATTGTCAATTGAATTTTTAAATAAATCATTTGTCTCTCAGATAAATACAGTTAACATTAAAGCGTAAAATTCTATTTTGGGTCCGTACAGAGCTAGAAAGTCGGCGAAGTCGGCCTGAGCGTTGCAAAATTTTTATTTATTCATTTATTTGAATAAACTTTTACTCTTCAACCCAATCGGCGAAAACCAAGGCGCAAAAATAAGTACGTCCACAAAAGGACACATAAAATAGGCATTTTACATCAATCACGGAGAAAAATTTCGTACAGCGGCCATTCTGGTGGTAGGAGAACAGCGCCCTCTGACTCTGATGTGGTCTCTCAGAGGTCTGTTCAGCTACGGTCTACGGCGTATGGGTTTTCTACTGTGGGGTAATGAGTACACTGAGAGAAGGATTTAATTATAGTTAATATACTAGCTTATTTGAAATATAAAATTTAAGTATACTAAACTGTTAATATGTAGAGTTTAAAATTCTACCAGTCATACCAACATACCACTCTAACCTCAAAATCATAAATTGATTAAGATTTTTACTTCATGTGTGATTTTTCTCACACGAAAAACGTTATATAAGATAAATAATCACCTTCCGCGCTCGTGTCGAAATGTACTATTAATTGAATTGTCGAAACTTCAATATGTACTTAAAGAATTTTCGTGTTTACTATAAATAGTGGGTATTCTAACTGTTAATATGCGCTTATTTCGCCCAAAATCAAGAATCCCATTCTAACTGTTAATAAATATACTAACTGTTATGAAATTCTTCTCTCAGTGTACCAAAAATCAAGTGAAAATCGAGCAATCACTCTCCGAAATACGTAACAACTGATTCCTTATTTGTTTGGTAAGTTGTTGCCGACACTTGGTGAGCGATCACTTTACCAAATTTGTCTCCCTATGTAAACTACATAAAAACAAAAATATTTTTTACTTCTTAATTAGTCAATTTACATGAATCGAGAAAGAACCGCTAGGCAACTTTCCTTTTTGAAATACTTCTCTGAAGAATGAGATAACTCCTTTCCTTTTTCCGTTCTCGAGAAAAAGCGAATGGTTCGAGCATTTTGTAAAAGCTCATGCATAAAGCCCGTTTTAAGCCCTAGATCCTCGGCGCAGTAGCTCGTCCTCTGTCGCACTCGCATTAATAACGCGCAAAAGAGAGTACCTAAGTGCAAGAACAATAACTCGATTCTTAAGGAAAGTATATAAGTACAAGCCACCCTTACTCGCTCTCTCTCTCTCTCCGTCTTCTTCTTTGTCTTTATCCTATGAAGCTCTTTAATCTTCTCGGGTACTGACCGCTAGAGCGCGGAAGCGAGCGATCCGTCATTGTCATAACGTCGCCGGCGAAATTCCTGCGGACGATTCGGTCGTTAATAACATTGGAATGCGAATTCCGGTTACTCGAATTATATATCATCCGAACCGATGGATCTCTCTCTCACTCTCCTTCTCTCTCCCCTTCTCTCGCTCTCCTCTCTCTTCTCTCTTTCTCCTGCTCTCTCTCCCCTTCTCTCTCTCTCTCCCTCCGGCTCTCGCGCGCTCTCTCTCCTCCTCTCTTTCACTCTCCTTCTCTCTCTCTCTCTCCTCATTCTCGTTCTCTCTCCATCTCTCTGTCCTCTCTCCTTCTCTATCTCACTCTCTCTACCCTTTTGCTCTGTTTATTCGTCCGTGCACTATAGGAAAACGAGCTCTTCTCCATTCACGCGGATTTTGCGACGACCAGCGGTGAGAATTTATGAACATGTCAGCGTTATTCAATTATGCATTTGCGAGATATGTAATTCCCATAGAAAATAATTAGCCGTCGCCATCAGAACCTACAGAAAATTGAAATAACTAGCAAAATCCAAACGCGCTGCGCGCGTACTATTTTCTTTTTTAGGTTATCAATATATAATTTTTCATTATGATTTCATTTTAATTGGTTTAAATGATAGAATAATCAGATCATTTTTCAAAGCATGACAAAATTAATCTTTTTATTCTAATTTGATTTAATTATTTAGTTTTAAAGAGTTAAGAATAAAAATTCAATTCAAAAAATTCAAATGTAGTGGAAGTAGCGAATTTTTGCGCCTATTCCTTACAGACCAATTAAAATCACTCATTAAGTGCTTCACAACATCCGGCCATCGTTTTTTAAAGAGAGGATTCATAAATTGCTTTTCAATGTTAACGAGAGATGTAACGAGAAGAATTTTTCATAATCAACTTCGTCAACCCGGTTGAAAAAAAATAACGTAATTTTGATATGTAATTGCATTACATATCAAAATTACGTAACAGAAATAAGTGTTTGGTCACGTGACAAATTCGAACCCGTGATACGTATTTTTAGTACCTATCAAATTTAAATTAATATTTATTACCGAAACTGCGAAATCTCGACTGATAGAACTGTAGTTGCCATAAATGAAAGTACCATGTGGACAAACATACCAAAGTTGGGCATATATAGCTATACTATCTGTTATTTTTTCACATGGTACTTCCATTTATGGCAACTCTAATCTATATATATATTTATCTTTATTTCGGCCCCATGGCTTAGAAATGGACTTGGGTAATATTACCTACTACTATTTCCTCTCATACACATACTGAAACATGCAATGTTACATAGAAGTGAATTAATAAATAAAAATATAAATATAAATCTAAAAATATAAAAATGATAATAAGTTAACTTAAAGTTAAATAGCAACGATCCCTTTTATAAATTTACACCTTCTTTTGCCGGTTTAATACCTTTTTACACGTTATACATTTTTTTTTGTCTTATTTACACTTTTTACATTGAACCTTTTAACATTTTCAACATTTTTACAAGTAAATCTTGTACAGGAGACGAGTATTCGTTACAAATCCACCTTTTCGTTTTCTGTCATCATCTAGATTTTAGCCTATATATTTATATGTTTCGTAATGACTTGTCCTAAAAAATTATATCTTAGTTAAATAAATTACGCAAACGCAATTAACAAAATAAAAGATATAATTAAAACGCTACACACATACATACTTCCACACTCACGTGCCCCGGCACGCAATTTTCGTACTAAAGAATCTTACCTATACTTCGTCATGTCACATTCAATTTTTCTGTATCTAATTTATATTTTACCTCTTTTTCTATTATCTCGATTGCATTTACTACATTTCTATTTCCTATTCCCTGAATAAGCTCATTAAATTTATTGTATTTTTTCCATTCTATAGTTTTCTCGCACTCTTCTAAGTAATGATCAAAAGTACCTCAGTCTAAATCACACTGACAGCATAACCTTTCCTTGCCTCCTAGCCAATATTTACTTGCAATTTCAAAGTTACCGCATCTGACCCTCGCTAAAATTGACATATACTTTCTCCCATTTTCATTAATTAAGTAGTTTGGAATCTGCATTTTTTTTATGTCTCTTGTTATACCTAGATTCGTTTATCTTCGCGATTAACCCTGGCTCCACTATATCATGTTTCTTTTTATACGCTTTGTTTTCAACAATTCTCTCTCTCTCTCTCTCTCTCTCTCTCTCTCTCTCTCTCTCTCTCTCTCTCTCTCTCTCTCTCTCTCTCTCTCTCTCTCTCTCTCTCTCTCTCTCTCTCTCTCTCTCTCTCTCTCTCTCTCTCTCTCTCTCTCTCTCTCTCTCTCTCTCTCTCTCTCTCTCTCTCTCTCTCTCTCTCTCTCTCTCTCTCTCTCTCTCTCTCTCTCTCTCTCTCTCTGTAAATCGCCTAGGTTTTCCTTACGCTTTTCTTCGCAGCAAAATTTGGTTAGCCTATCTCTCTCCTGTTTAGCTATTTTTTCTTCTTGCTTTCCATTGTTAACGCTACTTTTTTTGCACATTTTCTTATATACGATATATTTTGATGTCCAGAAGTCAAGTCTTAGAATCCATCTTATATATGATCCGTTTTTATTTTTTCCAACTCACTAGGAGAAGCTCATCGTTCCGGAACCCCAATTTTCTTGAAACTTGCAGAGGTTGTAGATAATATCTTACCATGAATCTCTGTAGAGTTATAGACCCTAATGCCTTCCCAGAAAAAATCTGCAGCCATTCTAATTTAAAAAAAAAATGGAAAAATGTGTACGATATTCACATTTTTTTTCATTTTCTACTGTTTGTGCTGCAAAAAAATGTATCCAATTACTTATATGAATAAAAAATACATAAATTATGTTAAATATTAAGAATCAAGTCATTGAATTAGTTTAGAAAAATTTTATTACCTGAATATAATCCATTTTTGTCGATATTTCCATTATTCGTGTTTTGCAACTCCTCTTTTTGTAGAGCCATTTGTTAATATTTAATTTTACCATACACTGAAGAAAATAGATTCTTTGTTTGTATTTTTTTCTCTTTTTAGGATGTAGAAGTAGACAACCTCATCTAACATGAAGCAGCAATGTCGCATTGACACCCAATTAGAAATTTCTCAAGAAGAAGAGTTTGTTTGGATTATGAATATCAATCCGCTTAATGTATGCCCAAGAACATTTAATTTTCTTCAGTGTATGTTAAAATTAAATATTAACAAATGCCTTTACGAAAAAAGGAATAAGCTCTGGCATTTAATCCAGCATTGGATTTGCAAAACACGAATAATGGAAATATCGCCAAAAATGGAATATACTCAGGCAATAATAGTATGTTGTGTGCCAAAGGCGTAAAGTGGGTTTTTTTAGACCGAGTGTGGGGTTGCAGTTAGAGTCGAAGGTGAGCTAGCACGAGCTGAAGGCGAGTGCGTTTGCGAACCGAAGACGAGTACTGCAACCACACGAAGTCAAAAAACCCACTTAGTCCTTGGTACACACCATATTTTTTGTAACGCAAGTATGGATTTTCGCTTTTTTTTGTTCTAATGTACTAAAATCGACAGCGGATGATTTTGATTTTTTACCGCCCGCTACGGCGATCAGCGGGCGATTTTCAGTTTTTGCCGCCTGCTAGCAGCGGGCGCTTTTCGATTTTTACCGCCCGCTACGGCGAGCAGCGGGCGCTTTTCATTTTTTACCGCCCGCTACGGCGAGCAGCGGGCGATTTTGATTTTTTACCGCCCGCTACGGCGAGCAGCGGGCGCTTTTCAGTTTTTCCCGCCCGCTGGTCGGCAAGCGGTCGCTTTCGGCTCTATTAATAGGTTCGAAAAACGCGAAAATCGTGCTTGCGATACAAAAAATATTTTTAAACTTATTCTTTTACTTTATTCTTAATATTTAACATAATTTATGTAGTTTTTATTCATATAAGTAATTGATTACAGTTTTTTGCAGCACAAACAGTAGAAAATGAAAAGAATTGTGAATATCGTACTCATTTTTCATTTTTCTTTTTTAAATTAGAATAGCTGCAGCTTTTTTCTGGGAAGGCGTTAAGGTCTATAACTCTGCAGAGGTTCATGGTGAGGTATTATCTAAAAGCTCTGCAAGATTCAAGAAAACTGGCGTTCCAAAAACCTGAACCTCTTTTAGTCAGTTTTTTCAGACCACCCTCACTTCTGACTAAGTAATCATTATTCTTCTTTTAAAATTCCCTTTACACCTTTTTTCTCCTAAACCCCATGTTTTCTTTGCTGTTATGATGCCCGTTTGCTTTAGGTCCCTCATGTGGTCTTTCTAGTTGCCTTCATAGTTAAAAATAAAACCAAGATATTTGACTATTTTAACCTCTGCGATTTCCTCATTGCCCCATTTCCACTTATCTTTCTTATTATTTTTTCCTTTATTAAACACTAGAATTATTGTTTTTTCTCCATTTTCAGCCAATAGTACTATGTCGTCCACGTATGCTAAATACCAAATTCTTTTTTTACCTATAATTATAATCCCTCGAACATTCCTTTCCTCAAACGCTTTTTCTAAATCCGCTATATTCACGTAGAACAAAATTGGACTCAGAACATAGCCCTGTCTTACACCCTTAGTTATCCAAAAATTGTTTGATACCCCATGCCCCATTCTAACCATGACTTTAGTTTCCTCATAAATTCCTTTTAACCTTTCTAGCAGGTATTTACTAATCCTCATATTTTCCATGATTTTCCGTAGTACTCTTCTATCCACCATGACAAATGCAACTTTAAAATCCACAAACATTGAGCATACAATTTTTAGGCACGACCGCTTCACGTTTTATTTCTTTTCGTCTTCTGCACAATATGATTTAGTATAATAATGTTATCTATAGTTGATCTACCTTTTCTGAAACCGGCTTGTACTTCCGGTAGTACTTAATTTCTTCTCTTCTACTTCCTTTTCCAAGCGACTTCTTAATACCTCAGTGTACAGCTTGTAAGCCGTAGACAGTAAGGATATGCCTCTATAATTTTTCACCACATTTGGGTCCCCCTTTTTATATAAAGGCACAATAATTCCCGTCTTACAGTCTTCCGTCATATCCCCCATCCCAATAATCACTTGAAGTTTCGGTCAATAAATATTAATTTAAAATTTTCATACGAAATATAAGTACGTATCAACAATACGTATCAAAGCGCTCAAATTTGTCACGTGACCTGTACGTATTTTTATTACGTAATTTTGATATGCAATATAATTACATATCAAATTTACGTAATTATTTTCAACCGGGAAGGCCTAAGCATAGCTGATTCGTGAAAATCGTTATCGAGTTAGCTTACTTGATTAATCATTCGATGAAAAAATGTCTTTAGTACTTAAAAGCCGAGAGAAAATTTTGTAAAGTTTTCTTTTTACGACTTGGCAATATTTACAGCTGCTTTAAAATCATAGTTTTGGTTTCAGAATAAGCCATTTTGCAAGCTTACTGTATGCATTATGTAACAAGGACTAAAGTCGCAGATTATTTCCGAGCAAACGAAGTGAAGCAAGGGCAGTGATCACCCAAGGGAATGATTCACTTTAATCTCATGTTACATACAGTACTTTATTCCCATCTCCACTGTGACCACGTTGTAGACGTCGTTTCTAATGAGTTGATTTTGACAATAGTAGCATTGTGAATAAGTCTGTCGACTTTACCTCCCCCCTCCCCCTTGTCCTCTCGGTCGTGGTATTGATACAAAGTCACCAATTACGAATCACTTTGAACGTAAGGGTAACACCCAAAGTAATTGTCGCCTCGCAACACGGGAGTATGTAGAATCTGAGTTTTCTACTATCCTTTTATGAGTTATACACATTTAGTTGTGTACCCTATTGAAAAAAACGTGCGATTTTTTTTACGTAAATGAAACACCCGATTTCTCAGGTGCTTTTTGGACCAATTCGACACATGACGAAAATCAGGTGTTTTTTTTTTTCAAGTGAAAAAATCAAGTGGTAAACATCATCTGAAAAATCTGATCCTTTTTTGTTACTTTAATAAAATTAGATAGTAGAAGCTGATGGTAGTTTTTTAATGTAGTTTTGATGTGGAGATTAATGGCCATACTACCAGGTAGGAAAAGATATACACAAAAATTTTTGCCGACGTTTCGAGAGTTTATTTTTCCTCTCCTCTTCAAGGCTACAAAGAATTTTTTTATATAAAATTACAACACGTTTATCGTTGGTTATATGTCACAATATTACAACAAAGTTTTTCACAAAGTTATCTAAAATTACTTACATAGAAACGTAAAAGTCAACAGTTTCGTAGACGGAACGATATTCCGCGAGTCAATGGTTCAATAATTAATTCACAAGCCTTTTTATAGTCCAGTATTTGATATGTACGTGTATACGTAATATGTAAGTATAGACAAAGAGGGGATATATAAAGAGGCGTTAGCTAAGACACCAACATACCGGGAGAGGTACCAAGACAGCACGTATTAGTAGGCGGTCTCTCCAATCACGTTAAGACATACATTGATAATAATGGCTTAATTGTGAAGGCGTGGCTACTCTTAGAACGTATGTACTCCTGGTATATCAAGCTAGTTACATTCAGAAATCATGCTATCATGTGTGATTAACAATATTATGTATCAGAAATCGTATTATTCTTTAACGCATAAAATCAATATTATTTATTAAAGATGTGTAATCACTCGCTAATTTACTAATCTCAAATTGTTTATTCACGTAATTCTTGTGTGTGTGTATAAAAAAGGCTTCTGAAAAAAGTCTTTTTCCTCTATTGCATTCTATATCTAAAATTATGTTAGAAAAATCAATATTATTGTTATTGTCTATTTTATGTACGTATAAAGAAGAATTATTATCTTGCATGATATATTTCCGAGTGTGTTCTTTTATACGGTTATTTAAACGTCTACATGTTTGTCCAACATGAGGCATCGCAATTTTCACAGTTAATTTTATAAACAACGTTTACATTATCACAGATTTTTGTTTTGTCCTTCCCTAATTTTATTATTTTGTTTAGTTTGTTTTTTGTGCTATAAATTACATTGGTATTCTGTTTTTTAAAAAAATAATTAATGAAATTCTCTAATTCTTTGACGCAAGGTAGAACAATAAAAGACCTTTTTTTATTGATTTTTCGTTTATTGTTATGTGTGTTAAATAATTTTCTAAGCCGTTTTTTAATATATACCTCTATTACATTTTGTGGATAGTTGTTTTGTAATAATACCATCAGCTTCTACTATCTAACTATAAACCACAACGTTTGGCCTAATAATACGTTGTCAACTTTAACATCTGGGTCCACTACAACTACAACTACAACTTGGCCCAAGATGACATCTCCAGCATTATATAACTCCATGGATATAACAACAAACTGCAACATGGATGCAACGGCATGGTGTGGTTTGTGCACATAAGAATTATGCACATATTTATTGTGCACACTTTAGCATTGGTGTATATCTATATCTATGTGTATACTCCAATGCTAAAGTGTGCATAATAAATATGTGCATAATTCTTATGTGCACAAACCACACCATGCCGATGCAACACGTATATCGAATATTTCTAAGAAAAATATCTTAAAGTTCTATCTAAAAAAACGCAAGGACGTTAACGTTAAGATAATTTTACATTCAATTTTTCAAGTTTTCAATTTTGATGTAAAACGACAATTCCAACAATTAAGTAAAATGTTTTATAAAGAAATTAGCTATCGAGAACGAGTCAAGTTCCTAGTAAATTGCAAATTTTTTAACGTATATCCTAAACATTTAGATTTAATTACGCAAAATGTTAAGAAAAATCATATGTTTTCTAACAAGAGCAAAAACAAACAAAACAAATTAATTGAAAAACTTTAGATTCAATTGTTGAATGTTGAGATTAGTGATATTCATATTCGTTTATCTCAACTGTACAAACAGATTAATGAAAAAATAATATTGTTGGAAAAAACGTTGATAAAGATTTTGTTCACCTTTTTACAGATTATTATAAGACAAAATTAAAAATTATTACGGTTTCAATTAAAACAACACTATTTAAAAAACTAAATAGTATTTACCTTAAGAAATATAATAAGGCAATTGACATTGATAGATATAAGGAACATTCAAACGATCAAAACTGTGAAAATGTAAATACTTCACATGAAAACACACAGGTTAATGAATCTTGTAACAATACGTACGACAAATGGTGTGTTAATGTCGCGGACGTTGAACTTCCCCCTTATGTCATAGATATATTGAAACTTGGTGAAAAATTTAATTTTAACGCTCGCTTTGATAACTCTTTATTCTTACATTATTTAAAGAATTTTGAAATGTATTTGAACAACAACATTGGCGAGGATACAACTAAAAATCTAAGAGGAAGGTTTTTGACTCATATAAAGAGATTTTATAATAAAGAATTATCGCAAGATTCACATTTTGATAAGAAATTTAAAATAGACCTAAGAAAAACTTATGAGTTCATAAAACGTAATCCCCAACTACTAATAACTAGAGCAGATAAAGGAAATACAACTGTCATTATTAAAAAATCCGATTATATAGAAAAAACCGAAAACCTGTTTCAAGATAGAAAATACTATAATGAAATAACAAAAAACCCTCTATCTGGTTTGGAAAGGAGAACAAATGAATTAGTCAAATTGTTAAATAAAAGTGATTTCTCTGGTTTTGGGAAAATGTTTGAACCAATTCTACAAAAATGTAACGCCTCGAAAGCTTATGGATTAATAAAAATTCATAAAATTGGTTTCCCGATTAGACCAATAATCTCTGCAATAAACTCACCTGTTTACAATATTTCAAAATTTTTTACACTATTTTTAACAAGAAATTTAAAAACGCCAAGTTCACATGTAGATAATAGTTCAAAATTAAAAGAAAAAATTGAACATCTCAAAATCCCACCAGATCTAGAAATTATTAGTTTGGATGTAGTAAGTCTTTTTACTAACATCCCTGAATATTTAGTTCTTAAAGCTATAGAAAAAAGATGGACACAGATATTTAATAAAATTAATATGAGTTGTACAGAATTTATAAATGTCATAAAGTTTATTTTAAACAACAATTTTTTCCAAATTAATGGGAAATTCTATCATCAAATTTTTGGTTCAGCAATGGGAAATCCTATTAATCCTATTTTAGCTGACATTGTTATGGAGGATTTGGAGGTAGAGTCGATTAAAAAACTTAATTTTAAACCATTGTTTTATTTTCGTTATGTTGATGACATTTTACTTTGTATACCGAAAAATATGATTAATACCACTATAAATATGTTTAATTCACACGATAAGAATTTACAATTCACAGCTGGACTACCGCATAATAATTGCATTAGTTTCTTAGATATAAAAATAATTGTAAATGAACAAGGATACATTATCACAGATTGGTACCAAAAGCAAACTTTCTCTGGACGTTATCTAAACTACCGTTCCCAACATCCACATTGCAACAAAATAGCCATCATTTACAGTTTAGTAGATAGAGTAGTAAAACTATCACATACTTCTTTCCATAATAAAAATATAACATATATTAAAGAACTATTATTACAAAACTACTATCCACAAAATGTAATAGAGGTATATATTAAAAAACGGCTTAGAAAATTATTTAACACACATAACAATACACGAAAAATCAATAAAAAGGTCTTTTATTGTTCTACCTTACGTCAAAGAATTAGAGAATTTCATTAATTATTTTTTTAAAAAACAGAATACCAATGTAATTTATAGCACAAAAAACAAACTCAAAAAAATAATAAAATTAGTGAAGGACAAAACAAAAATCTGTGATAATGTAAACGTTGTTTATAAAATTAACTGTGAAAATTGCGATGTCTCATATGTTGGACAAACATGTAGACGTTTAGATAACCGTATAAAAGAAGACACTCGAAAATATATCATGCAAGATAATAATTTTTCTTTATACATACATAAAATAGACAATAACCATAATATTGATTTTTCTAACATAAAAATTTTAGATATAGAATGCAATAGAGGAAAAAGACTTTTTTCAGAAGCCTTTTTTATACACACACAAAAGAATTACATGAATAAACAATTTGAGATTAGTAAATTAGCGAGTGATTACACATCTTTAATAAATAATGTTGATTTTATGCGTTAAAGAATAATACGATTTCTGATACATAATATTGTTAATCACATATGATAGCATGATTTCTGAATGTAACTAGCTTGATATACCAGGAGTACATACGTTCTAAGAGTAGCCACGCCTTCACAATTAAGCCATTATTATCAATGTACGACTTAACGTGATTGGAGAGACCGCCTACTAATACGTGTATGTTAGTGTCTTAGCTAACGCCTCTTTACATATCCCCTCTTTGTCTATACTTACATATTACGTATACACATACATATCAAATACTGGACTATAAAAAGGCTTGTGAATTAATTATTGAATCATTGACTCGCGGAATATCGTTCCGTCTACGAAACTGTTGACTTTTACGTTTCTATGTAAGTAATTTTAGATAACTTTATGAAAAACTTTGTTGTAATATTGTGACATATAACCAACGATAAACGTGTTGTAATTTTATATAAAAAAATTCTTTGTAGCCTTGAAGAGGAGAGGAAAAATAAACTCTCGAAACGTCGGAAAAAATTTTTGTCTATATCTTTTCCTACCTGGTAGTATGGACATTAATCTCCACATCAAAAATACTTTAATAAAAGTTTTTTTATAGTAATAGTAAAATTATTTCTATAATATTTACGTATCTATATTATAATAATAATTTTATAATAATTAATTTATTAGTTTAATAAAATAAAATGATTACGCGAGTTTTGCAGTTGATATTCACCACCTGATTTTTTCGCCTAAAAAAATACACCTGATTTCCATCATGTATCGAATTGGTTTAAAAGTACCTGAGAAATCTGGTGTTTTATTTAGGTGAAAATATATATGTTTCTTTTTTTTCAACAAAGTAGTCATTAAAGGTTGTATTAGCTATACAATCGGCATCAAAAGTTAGTTTTTGTTTAAAGTAGCAATAATTAGTTATATGAGCTTGTTTTTCTATTTTTTATTATAAAACTATGTTGAAGGGTGTAAGACCAATAGTTTAAGCTTCTAAAATAAAAAATCGCATAAAAATTTTTAAAGTATTTTGATTTTCAAAAATGTTATGTTCTAAGATATTTTATACTTGTATTTCCAACAATACCGAATTTTTAAATTTTATTTGATTCTTGATTTTTTGATCTTATGTTGTTCAGTAAAGAGTTGTTAATAGACCCACTAACTCAAAAATAAAAAATAAGCCCTATATTTTCATTAAACTTTAGTTTTATGAATAAAGAACTCATTTTTTAAGTTGACTGTACACTTTAAAATGTTTAATTATTTATAATATAAAGTTGGTTTTTAATTTTTGGGTTACTCGGTCTGTCAATAACTCTTTGCTGAACAACATAAGACCAAAAAATCAAGAATCAAATAAAATTGAAAGATTTGGTATTGTTGTAAATACTATTACAAAAAATCTTAGAACATAAAATTTTTGAAAATCGAAATACTTTAAAAATTATTATCCGATTTATTTTAGGGGCTTATATTGCTCATTTGATTTATTTCCATAAATTTATCTCATAAAAAAGTAGCAAATAAGGTTTTATATTTAATTGTTAATAATTTTTAGTAATACTGACATTCTACGCAGATAGCATAGCCCATACAACCTTAAGTGCTTAGCGGCGGAGCCGGCGAGCTATATGGCCAGCGCCTTTTTGTGTCTATGGCAACGGTGTTATCCATGTTTATGTTTATAACCTTTCTTTCATGAATCGATCATAATGAAATTAAAACTTCGCACCTCTGAGACTGAGCAGAAGGAATGTGGAAAATTCCGCATTGATCCATTCATAAACGTCGGAGTATACAATAATTGAAACCGTTCGCTTGGGGGATAGAGGGACTTCACACCAATAAATTAATTAATATAGTAATTAATTGAAAATATACCAGTTGGATAACCTTAAAATCGATAAAAATATAAAATGGCAAGAAAAGTATCCTGAAAGTTCGTAATTCAATACGCGGCGTAATATTAATAAGTATAGTCAAGTATATCGACGTAGTATGTTTTAAGACAGTCTCAACGGAGTGTGCACTAATCTACTTACACATAATTAGGTACACCATCTTACAAGTTTCCATCAAACTTTTCCCGTACTTCATGTTGATATTCTCGTTAACTCATGTTCTACTTTTCGTTATACTTAGGCTAGAGCACACAGTGATTTTCATTAAGGCAATGAAAACGAAACAGTCTTTAAAGATCTCTGGTTTAAAAGCTGTAAAAATCTTGATATAGTGCAAACATATCCTCTCTAACAAGACAAGCAGTGCCGGCTCGTGTCTCCACATAGTAGAGGGAATTCCAGCCCACGTAAGAGCTCCACTGGCCTATCGCCGCGCTTACCCATTACATCAGTCAACCTCTCCACGACCTTCTACGATTTTTAGTTGATCAACGAGAGAGCGGAAAGAGCAAATAGCCTATAGCCCACAGGCGAAAGAAGCTCGGGCTGGCCCCAGATTCAGTCCCCAGTCCACATGAGGGTGTCGCTTGTCGTTCTGCCCCTCGTGGTGCCGCAAAAACCTTCCCCCTCGAGCAGGCGCGCTCGAGCTACAATGTTTGCCGGATGTTTGAATCGGGAGAAGAAATTGGAAAAGTTTCCTCGTTCTCAGCCCCAGCGCTACTGGCGAAGCGCGAGAAAAATAGAAAGATTATGGCTGAAAGAGATAAACGAAGGTATGGGCTTAAGAGGCGGGAGCGAGCGTCGGGACAAGAAGGGGCCGGCAGCCTTTTTCTCTTTTTCCACGAAGAGCTAGCACGAGCGCGCAAGAGGGAGTGAAAAATGGAACGCGCGCCATGCAGGCAAAAGAGGAAATGAGAGCGAGCCCTGGTGATTGGCGCTACCTGGAAGACGCGCGAGCGCTTCTTCCCTCGAAGCGGAACAATAAGTATACTGCGGAGCCTGGAATGCGAGCTTTTTCTCGGGCGGAATCGACGAAACCGTACTGCATTAATGATACTTTTGTCGGGAAATAGAAGTGTGGTGGGTCGCAACTCTAGTACTCGGCAATAGCGTGAACAATTTTTCCCGGCAATCCCGAACTTTCCTTTGCGAGAGTTCCGTTGTAATCGGGAAAAGGGAAAAAATCAACACGGCTGTGATGAAAAAAGTTTCTTTCGCTGTGACTATTGGGTCGAATTGGGCGCATCAATTAAAGATTCTTTATACAGTTAACGTCATGGATGTCATTGTATTAGCTGGATTGACAAGTAATTTAAATGGCTGACGAGATATAATTTGGATTGATTACAGAGGCGTCGAAAAATAAAAAAGGGGAGACAGAATCTTATCACTCTAAAAGTTTTGAGATAGTATAGTGATCTGCTACAAAATCCATTTTGAATTATCTGAATACGATTTATCTTCTTCGAGAAATATTGAATTAAAAATTAATTTAAATTATATGAATACAATTTTTCATTCTTTGAGATGTATATTTCTCAAAGAAGAAAAATCAGATTCAGATGATTTAAAGCAACTGACTAGTACTCTATAATACTACTGATCAAATAATTAAACAAAATTTGTCGACCATGCTATGAAGATATCTCAAAATTTTTAGAGTAAGGGATATCTCAAAATCCTGACGCCCAATTCATCACACAAACAGCACTTACTTTGCAGGCCTATGTTATAGCACATGTTCAACATTTTGATCGACAACCTGAATTATAGCTGTAAGGTGAGGGAAGCATATATCACGCAAACACACGCGCAGTTCATTTTCCTGCGTGAATCTCAAAAAAGAAAAAAACGAGTGGAACGCTCTTTCCGCAACGTCGTACATTGGCGTTTTCATTTTCCAATTCGGGCATCGAAAGGGGCCGCGGCTCTCACAATCTCTTGGAGCACTTTATTATCCGCCGGGCGCGTAAATATTCCAGAGCCATTAATCATTAAGAGCGGCGTGTCTTGCGGCTCATGTCATATGTATCGCCACCTTCGGCGGCTTCTCCTATCGCGCGCAGGCGCAGGGCTCCATGAAAATTTCATTCGGCCACGCATACCGTATAAACGCATCCTGCTGGCGGAAATGCTTCGCCTGGAAGACAGAAGAAGCGCTCTGCCAAGATTTATTCAGGCCGCCGTGCACGATACGCCTGGCGCGACGTTTCTTAAATCGCTGATAAATGCGCGGACACGCAACGGCGAATGCTTGCGTGCACGCGCCAGTGTGAAAAGAGCGAGGGGCGCCGCGCCGCGTGATCTCAGAATTTACGACGACATCGATCACTATGGCGCGTTACTCCTCTCACCGATGTAATCTCGGTCGCATTATGCCGCCCACTCCACCCTCTCCATCTCCTTATCAATGAACCAGGCTGAACTTTTCCGAATCGACTCGTATCACTCAGGAGCATCGATCCACGCGGTCGCGAGAGGTAGGCAAGAACTTGCACTGGGTCGGCCGGTTGTACAGAGCGGAAACTCCTTGCTGATGTATGTACACGACCAATCGTATTTCGTGTGTATACGACTGATGATAAGAACCTCGCGCGTGCGAGCTATTCTTGGCTTATTCCCCCGGTCCTTTTGCCAGACTGACTTCGAGGCTGCCATTTGTTACGTGTGTTATGTATGAACGAATGAATATGTAATTCTCTCGAAAATTAATGCTGGACAGACCCTTTATAAACAATCTCACTTTGAATAGAAAAATTTTTATTTTTCAAAAGTCCGTGAAATTCTGTATTCATTCCAGTAACTCCTCAGTATCTCATCAAAGACTAGAGTTATATGACTTCTCGCTATATATTTTTTTACAAAAATATATTTTTATAATAATTTAACGTACATTCATTTTTCAAGAGAGCTATGTTAACTCAATCGTCTGAAGCCTCGGCAATCGACTTTTCACTGGCTTATCTCCACTATAGCTTTGGTGGTTCGGAACCCACCCACCAGGAGGTTCGGTAGTGTCATGCTGCAGGGCAAGGCTAAGGACGTTCCCTCTCCTCCCGTGGGAGCTTCCCGCTCACCGCACACTTCCTGGTGCAGCCTACGAACTCGGCGTTTTGTTTACGTTTTCATCTACTTCTTTCCGTAAGCGACAAAGATCCCTCTGCATTTTTATTGTTTAATTATTTTTCTATTAAAATGAAGGTCTTTTAACTTTATTTCTTAACTTTTTATAAGAGATTTTTATGTTGAAAGGTCGCTAACCTCATCTCCCATGAGAGCGTATATTAAAAACTCGATTTCTAAGAATTATTTTGTCGAAAAAATGCGCTATAAAAAAGACTGAAAAAATTCATGTAATCTTTTTTCAAATTAAGGAACAACATATAAAAGTTCTAAATTATTGGCTGCATTATGATGTAACGACGGAACCTCCTTAACTGTAGGTGTTGTAAGAGTTACAGTTTCATCCAAAGTGCTCATACGTGCAGTAATGCAGAGCTATGTAAAACTTACAAAAAGAATTTCAGATAGCTGTAAAATATAAAAAAAGAAATCATTTTTAGTTGTTTTTGCCAAAGTTTTATAATACAAATTTATTAATTATACGTGGATAAAAGAATTTTTCACAAGAAAGTTAGAGGGATTTTGCTGAATGGAAAAATGCAGAACGAGAATACTCCTTTCAAAAAACGTACAATAACCATTTACGTGGTAAGCACCTTAACTATGAGGAAGAGATATTCGCTCAACGTGACGCTGTCTCGTAAAAACTTCTTTACTTTTCTTTCGTTAAATGAATTTAAGAATTCAGAGTTGTTTGCTAATTAAATTTCTATCCATCCTTAAATAGTAACAAAGAGAACTGATGAATTTATTGCAGCGGGCACAGGAAAATAAGTTTTTCGATAACTTGTAAGACTCTTTAAATTATTATTAATATAAGAATGCAAAGCGTATTTTTGAAATGTCGTGCATGATGTCGATAAATCACGATATAATCAATATATCAAGACATTTACTTCTGAATACTATTTTCTGTATAAATTAATATGACACAATGTGCGCGTCGCGTTGAAATTAAAAAGGGACAGAAAGGTAAATTAATTAAATTTTGACTTTCATTCAAGGAACCCTTTTCGAGTACGACAGTATCGACTTTAATGAAGTGTTATCAGTCGCAGTGAGAAATAGAGAAAGGGAAAGAGTGGATAAGAGAGTGGATGAGAGAGAGAGAGGAACAGAGAGGGAGAGAAAGAGAGAGAAAGAGAGAGAGAGAGGGAGGGAGGGAGCAGCAAGCAACAAACCGCGCGAATTATCCGCTCGAGGAAAATACCTCAGCCGTAATTGTTCTGTGTCGGCCAAAGCATCTGGTGCACGAGTCGCGCGCTTCCGCGTCGTATCTCGGAAACAGACGTCGGAGGAGAAAAAAAAGGCAACGAACGTGACAGTGGAAAAGCCGAAGAAAAATTAATTAAAGAGCTCGCCTGTACCCTGTATCCTTGTATATATGTGTGTGCGTGTATATATATATACACACACGCACACGCACACGCACGCACACACATACGCATACACACACACGCACAGACACATACACACACACCCACACACGTACAGAATATACGAAACGCATGCGCGGTACACTCATCAACTTGCCGAGGCGTATTCGATCTGCCACCTTTGAAATTCAGTTGGTAGCCTAGCTAGAAAAGCACATCGAAATAGCTGTGACAAAAGTAGAAGATAATTCAATGAGATTCAGGAACACATGCAACAATAAAGTTGTATTCGTAGACACGCCTAACCCGGATGTAAGAAAAGCCGCCGTGCTGCTTCTGTTCCGTTGCTTCTGCTTTGCTCAATCTCTGCAACACATAGCTCTAGAAAGAGGAGACAAAAGATAGAGGCCGAGGAGAAGAAACACTCAGACAAAAAAGAGGTACGTCGTACATACCTGCACAATGCAACCGGATCATTCTGACGTAGCATCACTAAGAAGAAAATTGTTATTTACTTAATTAGATTCGTCGCTGGAATCCTGTCAAAGAGACTGGTTCATTTTTCAAGTTGAGAATTTGTTTCATGGCGTAAAATAAACTTTCGAATGCACAAAACATTTACGATGGAAAATTTTTAAAAATTCACAATTCTTTATGTATCTGATGATCCTATGCGATTCCCATAGATGTAAAATTAATGATCATGATCACTTAAACCTCTGACTAATGATACATTTTCCAATTTTTTCGGTGATGGTATTTTTATTAATTCGCTGTTCTAACAATTGAAAAGAAATTTAAAATGGAAAGAAAATCAGATTTAATAGAAGGACTTCTGTTCGTTAAATAAGCATGAAAATAAAGTGAAATGAGATGTTTTCCTGTATACTCTACAAGGAATGTTTCTTCAGATTAATGTAATTTCGTATTTCCGCGCAGCAAAGAGCTTGTAAAATGGAATTTGCCCTGAAATATGAGATGAGAATTCTTGCAAAAACTGTATTGTTTGTGTAGGTAAATAGGAATATTTTACTTCATGCGACCTTAAAATTGATTGTGACTTTAATATTATTCTGTTCCTATAGAATTTTCATCTTTTTTATTCTAAGTACATCTCGTGCGAAAAATGACGTTTGGTAGACGTAATATTTCAGAACAGTTTTGTTTGGTTAAAGTTTGGGAAAACTTATGCAATGAGACAATGCCAAGATTGCCAATTCGTGATAGGACATTTTAAAAAGTGTTGCGAATGTTCTGCAAAACATTCATCAATTAATGTTTCATGTGCTAGCGACTACCGACAGGTGTTGATAGTACTTGAGTAATAATATCCTACCCGGGTATAAGTTAAAATGTGGGACAAAAGAAGGGTAGGTGGGGATAATCTTGAAAAATTCTTTTTGATTAAAAATTTCTTAAGACAAGATTAAAATAGTAGTTTTTGTATCTAAGTCGTCAAATCGTATTTTACGCCCCGAGTTAAGTAGTGATCGACGCGCACAAGGGCCGGTTATGCTGGTGGTCATCACGAGGGCGGAAACCACTAAAACCGTAAAATTCCACTTTGCGCCCTTGATACAGAAACTACTATTATCACACTAAAAGTACCTTATATCACTCTAACCTCAAAATCATAACTTTAATATGATTATTCGGCTCTCATGGTATAAAATACAGTTCGAAACTGGTGCGTAAGAAGATTTTTAGCTCACTCACTTCGCTCGTGCGAAAAACGTCACATGAGCTAAACAATCACCTTCCGCACCCGTGTCGAAATGTACTATAAGGACATTCATCGGTGGCTAGACTTAGGCAAAAGTTTGGGCGCGAGAGCGCATGTCAGAACCTGCTTCGTTTTATTTCAGACGAAAGAGACTCTTGCAGCGGATCTGATCGAGCCTCCCACTCTACCTCTCTCGCTCGCATGCAACCGCGTGGAGAATTTGTTAAAATAGTGCGCCTTTAAGTTAATACTACTTGAAAATTATATCGCTGGGCTTTATGATTTTGCTTCCTCCTAGAGGAAGCTTTGTGATAGTAATTTTTTGAGTTGTTGTAAAAACATGTTATAATTGATGTTCGAGGTGTTAGGAACCAAAATACATGATTTTTGGAAAATGTCTGTATGGATGTATGTATGTGTGTGTGTGTGTGTGTGTGTGTGTGTGTGTGTGTGTGTGTGTGTACGCCTGGATCTCAGCTTCTACTAGATCGATTTTAACCAGACTGGTCTCATTCTTTTTGTTTTTTTGTGTGATGGCGGGTCAAAAATCCGTTTTTTGATTCGGTCGATTCGTTTTGGTTTTATTTCGAATTTTCGATTTTCTCAAAATTGTTTTTGGCTTTTTTCAATGATAGAATTGAGATATTTAAATCTGATGGGTAGCATTCGAAAGAGCGTAAAAAAACCTATAATTTCCTAAAAAAGAATTACTCTAGCTATCCCGGTTCTCTTGTTATTGATAAAAACGTGTTTTTTTTTTAAAAAGCTTATAACTCCGAAACTAAACGGTCAATTTTTTTGAGAAAAATCACGATAATGCAGAATATAAATAGCTATAAGCTCTAAAAATTTGAATCCGTTCTTTTGGTTAGTTTTTCAGAAAAAAATTGAAAAATGAAAAAAACGAGTTTTCTATGTCCAACGATTACGGAAGTAAAATTGACTTAATCGCTTTAAAATTCCTTGTAGAGGTAGATTTTGTATAGTTCTCGGTCGAGTTCTTTGGGCAAAATAATTGGTCTAGAAATTTCAGAGATATTTGAGGTTAAAGTTTTTTTAACCTTTTTTTCAAATCGTAATTTCTCGAGAACGGCTCTATGTATCTGGATCGGATTGGTAGCATTCGAAAGAGAATTAAAATATCTATATTTGGAAAAAAAAAATTTATGCCTAGCTATCACAGTTCTTTTGTTATGAACAAAAACAAAAACGTGTTTTTTTTTCAAAAAAGCTTATAACTCATTAATCCTATCTCCTATCTTCAAAAAATGATGGATTAGTTATGATGTCAATTTATTAGTGGTTTGATTGGTGGGTGTAATGGGTTGCTAGGTCACAAAAACAAAAGTGGTGTAGTTTCGATAAAATGACAGCGCTCACCGCGCGCTTCGAGAATACTAGTGATGTTATATATGTATATATGTATATATTATGCTAAACCTGGAACATTCTTGCCGGTTGATATAAATAAATAAATGAATGAATAAATTTGAAAATTAATACATTTTAATCTTCAAAATAAATTAAATTATAATTATGGCATAATTTGTTGCAAAAATTATAAATTTTGTTATTGAAAATTAATTAAAGGAATCACAAAATTAAGTTTGAGGAAGCAACGGGCCAATGAATTGGCAGCGGTTTTTTTTATATCGCTTCCTAATATACTCTGTATCAACACCTTGTTTTCACTACGATACAGAATCATTTTTTTTTTCGCTAGACCTAAAAATGTGTCGTTTTGGAAGCCTGTCCTGTACAACAGATACTTATTCTTGCAACGTCATATGTGAACTTGCAACTTCAAATTTGAAGAACTAATAAGTAAATAATATGTGATTTAAACTTCAAGTCTTTACACCATAATCATTTGTTTAGCTAATTTTAGTCCTTTGATTTCATAGTTTTGTCTTCTATTGCAGCAATAATTCTCGATTCTTAATGTCAATTTCCGTTTTAAGTATCTGCTATTATATCTCCAATCTCATACGAAGCTGTATGAGAAGGGGGAAAGGGAATAAGGAGGTGACCTCATTTTACTTCTTATGTTACAACTACATATATTTATATATGTATAAATCAACGATTTTCATATCCTCCAAAAACTCGTGCTCACTATGTTGAACTGCATAACAAACATTAAGTAAAAGGAAGTGAGAAAAACGAAAGATTCGAATGAGGTTTGAAAAAGAAAGAGGTCGCAGGAATAACAGAAAGAGAGATGGGGAGAGTGAGAAAGAGAGGGTAGACAAACAGATAAAAACGGGCGGAGATCAGTTGAATGAGAGTCGACGCAGGCGTGCGGGTGGCAACTCGAGATCGTTAGGAAACAAGGCGACTACGACTCGCGCGACAGCCGGCCTGGAATGGAGTTGATGTGTGGCTTTAACGAACTCTTCCCTTAACCCCGTCCCAATCAGCGCAGAGTGCGCGAAATTCGAAAGCGCGGATGGCCGCGCCACCCTCTTGCCCCATTAACGACTCATTCTCCGCGGAGCCGTGATATTTCATCTCCCTCCATCTAAAAGAGATAGAAGCAAATGTCACGGCTTTTGGCATTGCTCAAGTTTTCTAATCGATTTTTACGCGCGAGAGCGAGAGAAAGAGATTCGGATCGTTAGGACGGAGGGAGAGTCCCTCACGCGCTGTATTCTGCTCAGACGTCTGCGGCTAAGAGACGCAAAGGACGCAGCAGAGAGCCATTATGGAGGTTCTATTGTAAATGAATTCATTGGGAAATCTTATAAAATTGGAAGGTATTGAAATATGCGATAGAAATGTTTTAGAACCTTTATACAATTGGCCGGAAGTATAATTCTATCATTTTTGGTAAACGATGAACAGATTACCGAAAACCCACGATAAAAAAGTATGAATTTCTTGCTTTGTTTTAACATAAAAAAAGTTCAGGGTCACGAACAAATTAAATTTATTTTCAATATCTAAGTTAAAGAAAAATTCATTACATTGTTTTCAGTCTAAATAAACACGTGAGCATGTGACACGTAATTGAACGTTTCTGTTGTTTTCATACTCGCGAATATTATTGAGAATACGTACCGTGACCCGTGACCGACGAGCACAACTACAACTACATGAATCTTTTTAACATGAACAAATATATTGATAAAACTTTCTTTTTACTATACGCAGTCTTGTCTGGACACGCCATTTGCACGATCTAGCCACAGCATTTTTGCTTTCTCAAAGAGAAAACTTGGTAACGGTGAAATTTTTCGACCTCGAGATTTCGATGATTTTCGATATTTCTGAGCTCCCTGAGTCGAAATATGCTTTTTCTAGTGTGTGTGTCTGCGTGCGTGCGTGCGTGCATGTGTGCGTGCGTGCGTGCGTGCGTCTGTGCGTGCGTGTGTGTGTACGTGCGTGCGTGCGTGTATATGTGCAAATCCGCGGACTACAGACAACAACTGGGGTACAAAAACGGAAAAAATTTTTTTTGAGGCACACCTACCACATAAGGTTTTTTCGGTTCTTTTGGGGTACCCAACATGAAAATACTCGTGTACACTCATTATCCGTTGCCAAACTTTTTTGCCGACGAAATCAATTTTTCTTATGGAAATTTAACATGGGAAAAATGGACGAAAAGTAGTCATTGATGATTAACCAATAGCAAACTATTGAAGAGGCCAAACCAAATTCCACAAAAAAGCGATTAAAGTTGAAGAATAGAATTTTAATTTGAGATGAGAATTGTTAAAATCGGTCGATTCTGTGCAAAGCTACGTGAAGTTGAAAACGGCGAAAAATGACAAAAATTTGAAGAATTACGTGGGTTTGAAAAAAATCGCTCATTTTCGTCATTATTCGCCATTTTCAAATTCACCTAGCTTTGCACAGAATCGATCGATTTTAACGATTCTCATCTCAAATTAAAGCTCCATTCTTCAACTTTAATTGCTTTTTTGTGAAATTTGGTTTGGCCTCTTCAATAGTTTGCTATTGGTTAATCATCAATGACTACTTTTCGTCCATTTTTCCCATGTTAAATTTCCATAAGAAAAATTGATTTCGTCGGAAAAAAAGTTTGGCAACGGATAATGAGTGTACACGAGTGCCCTCAAAAAAAAATTTTTTCCGTTTTTGTACCCCAGTTGTTGTCTATAGTCCGCGGATTTGCACATATAAATAAAGAAAAATATGAAAAAATCGAAATTTTTTTTTCGCCGCAAGGTTTGGATATCGGTCGGAAGTAGGCCCATTTTCTAAAAGGCTTTGATATTTTCTATTTATCCATATTTTTTTCGACCTGATCGGATATTATAAAGTCGGTTTAAAAAAATGAAGAAAAATGTGGAAAAATCGAAAATAATTTTTTTTCGTCGCCGGGTTTGGATATCGGTGGGAAGTGGGCCCATTTTCTGAAAGGTCTTGCAATTTCCTATCTACTCACATTTTTCTCGGACCGATCGGATACTATTAAGTCGGTTAAAAAAATAAAGAAAAATAAACGTGATCAAATTATGTACTAAATCTGCATTATCTGCTCTCTGGTTTAATGATTCTCGTACGACTCGTATTATCATCAATTTTTCCCACTTTTTAAGTAATGTACTATTTTATATTTTTTTTTAATAAAAATAGAAAGTAATCGTGATAAAAATTTGATTATTAACACATCTTATTTCAATGGATTCGCTTCGCTCGAGCGCAAACGTTCAAAAGAGGATAAAATCACTTTCACTCACTAGTATCGAAATGTAATATTTTCAAATTTATATATTTGATCTAAGAAATATTATGGCTATTGTTGATTCATTGGCTTTTCAATTGATTAATATTCGATGTGAGGATGAATTGATTTTTGACAATAAATAAAAAATAATTACCATTTTATAAAGAGTAATATTTTATTTGAAATTCGTTACAATCTTCTATGTATAAAGTTATTCTCATTTTATCATAAAAAAGTGATCAGCATAAAGTAAAGCCTAAATGACGCTTATAATAAGCTAAATCAGATCAAATTAAATTGTAATTAACGCTGGCGTGACTGAAACGAGGAAATTGTGCTTAAAAAATGAGCAAAATTGCCTAAAAATAAACTATGTAGAAAAAGACACATGTCCGAAGACCCTGTCGACAATGTACTGTATATTGTAACAGTATCATATATCTTGTTTCATTGTTGTCATATCCTCTTATAACAAAATTATGATAGATAGTAAAAAAGATGATAGGCAATTAGTTGAAAATCGGAGAAATTTTTGAAAATTTAAACGTTGAATTAAAAAATAATAATAAAGAATTAAAAAGATATCAGAAATTTGTAGATAAAACCGTATTATAGAGTACATAATTATTTTCAATTAATAATATGTGACTCGACGACTTGAGCGAGTACCTACTCTCCAGCCCGAAAGAGTTTGCTTCGAGTTGCAGCGTGCACAAAAATCAGGATAGATTTATAGTAGAGTGTTCTTACGTGACGGCCTCTAAGGTAGTTCAGCTAGCTCACAGGTCTAGAATCATAGATCTCTTGTGCGCAACTAGAAAAAACTTTAACTACTACGATTATCTTGCCTTGGGGTAATGTCGTAGCATAGATAAAATTTGCATGAAGTTCGGGATGCAAGGAATCCAGGTAGTCTCCCGAATGAGATAACAGTAGCTTAACTATACCATATATTTATTGGTGAGTTAAATTAGTTATTTACAACGAACCAACGGAATCGTGCATTGCGCTGTTGTGGCACGAACGCGGCTCATGACACATTGCTTATGGCTTTAAACGGCCGTGAGAGCGTCTATGAGTATGTATATGTGTGAATGCTGATAGGCACATATATATATGGAGACGTGTCATAGTCATAAGTATCCAAGTTAGTAATACTCCAATATAATGAAAATAATTATTTACAGTTAATAGGATTCCAGTTAGTAATACTCAAATTTATTTAAAATATTTTGACTATGTGGAAACACATTTTATTAAAAATAATTATATATATGAAGAAAGAAAGTAATAAAAACTTTCGTTTTTAATGATAACATAGAATGGAATGACATTACAAAGTTCTTTGAGAAAGCATTCTGTTAAAGCAGTTATCAGCGGTTTTTAAACAAAAAAGAATCGTTTTGCTAGCCATATTTAAATCAACCATTACTCGCTGTTCATTACATTTTTCTGTAGATGATCCAAATCACACGTTGCTGAATATTGTGAATACCATTCCCAGATTATTTTGGAAAACGGAAAACTAACCCAGGCCCACAAAAAGAAAAAAGTGGTATGCACCAAAGACTAAACCACTAATATCTCCGTGTATTATCGCCCCTAAATATAATTCCAAGGTCAGGATTGGATCACCACGTCTGAATTTCGAGATATCTAACATAGAAGATTTTTGAGATATCTTAAAAACAAAGTAAAAAAAATTTTTGTCCATTATTTTTTCTACAAAATAATGTAGCACTTTTTGTGCCTTTTCAGATCAAATTTGTATTATCCTTCTAAGTTTTTTTGCTCGAAGATCTAAATGCGTGAATTTTGAAAATTGCATATGACTCTTGAGATCAAATTCCGTATTTGTGTTTCAAAATTTAAACGTTTACATCTTGAAAAAAAAAATCACAAAAGGATGATGCAAAGTTGATCTTGAAGGGTACAAGCAGTACTACATTATTTTGTAGAAAATAGTATATTATGCACCAACGGATTAAAGAAGACTATTAACTCCCACGAAGAACTCCTCAACAACTCGCAGACGTCAATAGCACTCATTACTCCTGCGTGCAATATACAACTTTTTTGCATACCCGACGGAAAGTTATTTGTGTTTAATACCTGATTTCAAGGTCGAAAAAGTCACATAACCTCTAGAAACTGTGACACCTATATGCTCGTTTTTCTACTTTCTTCCCTATTAGTACCACCTGCAAGAGATTTGGGGCCCGAGCGAAGCGAGGGCAGCAATATGCAGACGGCGCTACTCACGAACAATGTAGAGAAACGCTTTTCACCGAGGCCTATTAACTAGCCATTTATCCTACCCATTTACTAAGATTGTGGCCATTTTGGGGTAGACGAATTTCCACTAGGGATATCATTTCAGGAATTCGCTTACGTGTTTATAGTAATTGTATAATAATGGTATTCACTTGCAGTATATTAAATTTCCACTTATTGAGTGAGTGTAATTTTACTTTACAAATAATAATGTTAACTTATGAAATAAGCCAAAAGTTGTAACTTATGTAGTAAGTAAAATAATTTTTACTTATAGAATAAATGAAATTCGACACATATTGAATAAATGAAATAGTTTTTACTTGTCCTCTGGTAGAAAATACTCCATTAATAATGGGCAGGAAAACAGAAACTGACCATTGGAAATGGCAAGTTATTAGACACAAATGTAACACTTTTTTCCATCTACTTCTCCCATTTTATGGAATGGCCTTAACTTCAAAATCTTCACATTAAAATTTGATAACAATTTAACCATATATTGTAAAACTAATACTCTTAAGAGATATTTTACCAGAATATAAACAACATTTAGTAGTCTTTGTACTATTTACAGCTTTATTCTATAAGATATAAATCAAAATTGTTATTTTGACACGTGACTCTATTTCTCTCACTTGTCGCCATAACAAATTACTTGTTACTAGATTTTTAATGGTTTCGTCGGTTAGTTATTTTAACTAGCATTAAAATGCCAAATTAATAAATTGTACAAAATTTTTACCAATAAATATAAAAAATAGATTGAAAAAAGCGTTACAACACTTATGGTAGAAAACTGGAGTCCATTTTTTTGCCACTTTGGTTCAAACTAGCCATTTTCTACCCAAAAATGATTTCAATTTCTATAAGAGTCGAATAAGTGTATATTCATTTACTTGCACTTGATGGCTTTTTACATTACAAAAAAGTATATTGACATGTAATAAGTAAATTTTCATTTATTGAAATTTAGAGAGTACGCGAAAAAAGTAGAGAGTGTGATTTGTGACGTTTTTGACCCTAAAATAAAAAAATTCGACACGAAACGACTTTCTCGGGAGTACGGAGGTAAATTTAGCAGTTACAGTTTTCCAGCTGTAATTAAAAGGTCAAAATCAACCACCTATACCCTTTCAAAGTGATGTGAAGTCTATAGAAAACAAAATCTTAATAAATAGCATTGTTTATTAGATTATACAATTCAATTTCCAATTTACTGACCAAGTTTAAGTTTCCGCAAATACGATTAAATGTCATAAAACAGATAAAATTATGTAGAACGGTAAATTCGAACTTTGACTCGAACTTTCTCACTAGTTAGAAGAGTATTTGGTTTATATAAGTTCTTTCATAACAGATAGAAGACTAATAAATTAAAAGCAATAAAACAATTACGATAACCGGTGTAGTGATAAAGAGTGGGTTATTTCTGAAAAACGCGATAAATTTTGTTTTGTCTTGTAAATATAATAAATGCAGAAATAATAGTAGGTAAATACTGCAACGTGCGGAAGCCATCCTGTAACAAGCCAACTTTGCTAAGTAAAACTTTGTATATAACCCACGCCAAAATGCGATAATTCAACATTTTTGTGTATCATTAAAATAGATTAAGTAAATTGGATTCCTCTAAAGCCATCATCAACTAGGAATGTAGCCCTTTCTTTACACTTGATATTATTTCTTCTTCACTTGATACTCTCTCTCTCTCTCTCTCTCTCTCTCTCTCTCTCTCTCTCTCTCTCTCTCTCTCTCTCTCTCTCTCTCTCTCTCTCTCTCTCTCTCTCTCTCTCTCTCTCTCTCTCTCTCTCTCTCTCTCTCTCTCTCTCTCTCTCCTACATATAATAATTCTGGATGAAGTATCTTGTGTTCATTTTTTGAAATCCAGACAATACATATTTAATCCAATTTATTGATTGAAGCAAAAGTTTTGTAAAGTTAGTGAAGTTACTGTGCAAAGTCCAACAAAAATTTTAAGAATCTAAGCAAATGAAAATGTTTTAAAATGAACGATCAATACTATTTTCGCTTCTTAAAACAGCTATTAATTGATTCTAATATGAAGTGACTCCTATATTAAAACTACTTTAATCTATTTCAATTATGGACGAAAAGCACTGAAAAATTAAAAGAAAATGATCATTTGAATTTCTGTAAAATTGTTATTACTATGATAAAATAATTTATTTGAATTTTCTAACAACGTTTTCTTTTATTTTAAATAATTTGTAAAGTTTTTAAAGATATATATTTTAAAGATATATATTGATGCTTTAATAACGAACAATTATTATTATTTTCTTTACGTCTGTATACTTGTTTGAAGAATGACTAGCTTGTAAATATTCCGACAAAGTAATAGAGCGACTGATGCATAATTCATGTACGAGTGGGCACGAAAACAATGCGACCATACATTTCTAGTCAATCAACGTATATACACGTACGCCATTTAAGTAAACAGCTTCGAAACAACAGTAACGACCTTACCGGCGACGGCTGTGCGTGTGTGTGCGTTTACAAAAGCACGTTGACTTTATTACTCTATCGCGTATCGCATCGCCGGGCGCGTCCATCACGATCACTCCCGTCAATTTCGCTAATCGTCATGGCACGCTGAGCTCCCGCAAAATGTAGAAAGCGCGTCACGATCTCCCACGAGTGCACGCGTACGCCTAGTAAATTCTCACACGGCCATAACACAACTGGCTTCCCACAACGTGCTCATCTCATTTCCCTAATGTTACGCCTGTTCTCGCAAGCCAAATCAATCGCTGACATCGTGAAAGCGATTTCGCCGATAGCAGGAGGATCGGCCGGAATACCGCCACAGAGCATTGGCCAAATAGAGTCGCCCACACTGTTACCAGAGTGCTGAAAGGGTCCAGGATCAGCGAGTTATTAGGGTTTGATGTCTCATGATTTGCCGGCATTTGCGGAAGCCTCTCATTTGCAAACAAGCCACGCTCTCTCTAATCATCCTATTGTCAGTCGGCATGAATCGTCGAAAGAATTCATCTTCAGTTTCAGTTGTTATACCAGCTGTATGTATCAAAGCAAGAAATGAAAAACGATATCAATGTATTGCAATATACTGTACCACTTCCGTGTCTGTGTATACATACGCACTGCTGGTATTGCGCAGGTATGAATGCTTGTTACTGCGTTAAATATCATCTGTTATAGCAAAAATTCTTGCAGAATAATGTGTAAAAGAAAAGTGCCAAACCATTCAGAATGCTTTTGTGATAGTATTTATTATGAAAAAGTACTTTAAGAAGCTCTTGGAACAGAACCCATTCTGTTTGTAAAGTCTATACATGAATCTTCCACTTCAGGAAAATAAGATCAGAGGAAAGGAGCTTTATTTACCGTTTTTGTTCTATTTTCATTTTTTAAGTTGTATATGGCATTTTTTGAAAGAATTATTCACGTTTGAAGTAGGAACTTCATCAATCAGGTTTTATAATAACGTCAGTTATTGTGTTGAAAAGAGAAACAGCTCGAAAAAGTATTTTTAATGGATGAACAGAAAAGCCAATTGATAGCAAATGGAATCCTTTTGCTTGAAGGGAAAAATAATTTTAATTTGGCTGTCAAACTTAATTTTTCTTTCTACAAGTGGAAAATTCTTTCCTGGCCATTCATGCTTGAGTTAATAAACCCTCAAATATAGACAGGTCTTAATAGGACATTAAGAAAATAGTATACGCACCACGGAAGGAAATAAAGAATGCCTCAGATCGCATGTTTGTCACAATTTACGTGTCATCTGGAGCATTCTTTACTTTTACTCCCCAGGTGCGCAATATACTATTGTACTCCTTAATTGATTATTTCAAAATTTGTGAACGGTGGATCTTTAGATAATTATTCAAGGAACAAAATAAGATTTTGAATATTAAAATTAAATTAAAAATAAAAAATTTCAAAGCATTGTATGATTATTTGTTTAATGAACAATATCTTCATTTGGAATTATATAATTTTGGTTTAAAAATTTTTTCCAGATTATTAACTCTACTTCTTAACATGTATAATCCTTCACATTATCTGATCTTATATAAGTAAAATAAAAATTATTTACAACAAAGTCTGTATCTTCGGATATAATTATATACCTTGTAGCGGAATTCACTATGATGTTCAGGTAATAAATACGAAAGTCATTTTCAAAACATCAATAAAACTGGTACACTTGTATTAAACTTTCAAAAATCTGTTCAATATTCAATTATTGTTATCTACATGTACGAATAATCTTTTATCATAAAAAAATCGAGAAAGAGAATATGGAAAACGCTTCAAGAACATGAGAATAGAGAAAAAATATTTGAAATAAAAAAATGAGATCTCTCTTACCAAAGTATAACTTTTGTATTCTGTTTAATGTATTGTGTTATGTCATTTTACAATAATTACACGAATGTATTCTAACATAGAATAGTTACCTTAGTTAGCAGCAAATTTACAAGAAAGTGTTAGTTGAATTGACATTTTAAAAATCTCATTAAGAAGAATAATTAAAACATAATTGTTTAGATTTTTTCAATTGGCGTAACTTAAATTAACTCGTTTAAAATTAATTTTTTTCTTATTTGTAAACCAACACTTTGCATGGCAATGTAAATTGCAGAATGACTAGATGCGCGAATTTTCCCCTCTAACAAAGTAGTACAATTGCTCTTGGAACCTCCGTGACCACCGACCGCATCCGACTTGCCCCCGTGTAGTACATGTTGTCTTTTCACAAGAAGATGGCTTATTAATTTGCGAACATACTTACTCAACTATTTGTATTGCGAGCTCTTAGAATGTAGCATATACGCTGACTTCCTATCAACATCATCGATATTTAACATTAAATATATAGAATACAGGAAAACCGGAATTCTCACAATAGTAAAAAAAGTAGTAAAATATAAATTTAGATAAAAGACCGTTTGATTACTTACTGAAGTTATCACAGTACTGTATGAAGTTTTTTCGATTGGAACAACCCTTAAAATGCTTTGATCCATAAATGCTTATACTGAGTAAATGAACTTAATTATTTGCTGCACCGTGGCACATATGTGTCGCCTTTTTCTCTTTCGTTCGTTAACTTTAAAATTTTACTCTTTCAATACACTATTTTTAGAAAATGTCCGTTTGGATGTGCGTGTGTGTGTGTGTGTGTGCGAGCGCACACGTGTGTGTGCGTGTGTGGGTGTGTGTATGTGTGTATACGCTGATATCTCATGATCTAATCGATCGATTTTAACCAGACAGGGCTCATTTTTTTCGACTTTTGTTACTCAATTAAGGTCAATGTCCTATTTTTTGGTAAAGTCAGTTTTCTTTTGTTTTATAGCGATTTTTCTATTTTCCAAATTTTATTTTTCAATTTTTTTACAATTTAAAGCTAATAATAGCTCTAGGCTAACTTTGAATAAGATAGATCTTTATGAAATTATTAAATCATAGTACTTAATTATTAAATCGTAGTATTTAATACTTCTTTTACAAACAGTAATTGTTTCTAAATCGGAATATTAAATATTTTCTGAGAAATTAAAATAATAAGAAAAGCGTCCCGGAGCCAGTTACTGTGTTCTAACGACTTCCGAAAATCAGTTACTGTGGCCCCAGTTACCGTTCCATTTGACCGATTACTGTGCCCTAGTCACTGTGCTATCGGACCAAATACTGTGCACCGAATACAGTGCCCATAATACTGTTCTCTAGAGACGATATAATAAAAATAAATTCTTTTTTATAATCTTAGCAAGAAATCTGTGTAATAACGATAGAAAAGATATTACTTATAATCGAAAAAGCGTTTATAGCACTTACGTCAGTCTATTTCCTGTGCGTTTTAAAGATTATGGCTGCTCGAGGCGTCTTGGCAACGGGTAGCACAGTAACTAACGCATAGGAAAAAACTTATCCAATTATCGTGCACAGTAAATCGGGTACATTAATTGGCGAAAGTTTCAAATTTGCTTAACTTACTGAATTTATTCAAAATAAAAACTAATATTTAAATAAATGCTCCTAATAACATTTTTTCATAATCTATTCTGTTAATATAATACACATGTTTCATGTCGCAAGAAAATTTACTTCATACTGTATTCCCTTGCATCTACGAAGGGTTTCCTTGAGCTTTTTGATAAGGTTTATAAAATAAATAGAAATCTCGCAACAAAAATTTCAAATAGTCTTTTTCACAATTTAACAGAAAAAAAATATCATGCATTCAATTGCAACATATGAATGTGCACTTAAGATTTTATAAAAAAATTATAACGTATGTTTTTACTAAATTTATAATTAATTATATGGAAAAGTATATCTAGAGCACACGTATCGACTACCCCACAGTAATTGGAACACTTACCCTATGCAGAATAAAATTCTCTACAATTTAAAAAAAAAAAAAAACATGCCGCTAGCTATAGTTAGTCTTAAATTATTGATGAAAACGTGATTTTTTGTAAATAAGTAATATTTCGAAACTAAAAACCTTCCTTAATTTTAAGTTCTTTTCATAATAATTGTTAAAGGAAAACAAAATTTATAAAAAGTCATTGTCTTGGCCGCCCGATAACCGGAGTAGCTTTGAAATTTTTTTAGCTTTAGATTTTGGATATGTTTTGGCTGAGTTCTTTGGGTAAAGGATTAGTTCATAAATTTCAGAGATATTTGGATCGTATTTTTAACTATTTTCTTACGCTATCTTTTATTTCTTATAATTTCCTGAAAGATCAATATTTTTCAACGAATCAGAACTTAAATTTTAGCTTTGCTGTCTATTTTTATAATCTTGTTTCCTCGTTTTCGTATCTTAAATACCTGCAATTTTACAGTGTCGAAGAGACAACATTTCACGAAATAGAGGATATTTGAGATTAGATTGCCCATATTTCAAGAAAATATGAGATATAATTAGAAGCACCGGGCAGCATTTCTAGATACCAGAAATCGGCTCTCAAATGTCCGTTGAAATCCGTTTCCTGGAGTGTGTGCACCCTCCTTGTCAGTTTAACATCTTCTGTCACACTATGCATGATATGTTGATAAAAATTAAAAAAATGCGTATGATTTGCAGGTTTTACTAAACAATCCACTTTTTAAAAAATGCATTTTTCTCAAAAAGGTCAGTTTTTTCGCTCAAATTTTTTTTGTGGTTATATATCTCAAATCTATATCTATACTGACCTCAATATCTATGCTATCATGAAACTTCCATATATATGTGTGTATATAGGTAAACGATGTATACATTTTGAAATGCAAAGTGTAAACAAAAAAAAAATATATATATATATAAGTTTTCTGATAGTGTATGTTTTAGCATATATGACATTTCCTATTTATTTGTTGTAAGAGAATATAAGAAACAAAATTCGTTTCGTATCCGTAAAATAAATATACGTATGTAACAGATACGACAAATATGACAGCATTGCATGTATATGTGTGTGTTTGTGTGTATGTGTATACACGAGATTTACCCATCTAATGGAGATTTTTTACACTATAGTACTGGAATTCACCGCCCGGTAGCTAAATCTCGTGTAACGGAAAATCTTACGTTCTTTTCCTTTTTTTACTATTCTTTGGCTTTTTTTTTATTCTTTTTTATCTAAGTGTGGATATTCTTTTTCGAGGTTTTTGTTTTTTTTTCTTTTTCTTTTCTTTATTTAATATTTTTGACCATGCATGTGCAGCAGTATGCCTGTATTGTATCGGTTTTATCACCTACTTCTTTTTTCAAATATGGTCCTTCTGAATTCCATTGAGTTTAGAAGCATTATGCCATTCTTTTACTTTCTTTTCTCTAAAGATTTCAAAATTGTTGGTAGTAAAATTAATTGAATAGCGTCGCTATATGTTTATATTGATCCAAGATGACACTTCTGAAGATTATGTTTAGCAGCACAGTGCTTTACGAGTCCATCAACACCATCGACTGCACCTTACCCATAGCTTGCAGCTGAAAACAACAATTTTTTATTGTAAGATATCTTCATTTCATAAAATTGAAATCGATTTTTAAAATGTTGCAGCTTAATATGTTATAATCGATATTATATCTATTAAATTAGTAGTATATTGCTTCCTCATAGAGAAAGCTTTGAAACGGTGAAAAAAATTTTCGAAAAAAAAAATGTTCAAAAAGATGTTTGGCGATATATGTGTATATTAGTTGATTTTGATAATTTTTGTTTTCGTGAATGTGTGTGCGCGTGCGCGTGCGCGCGCGCGTGTGTGTGTGTGTGTGTGTGTGTGTTGTGTGTGTGTGTGTGTGTGTGTAAGCTCTTCATATCTCCGAAACGAATCAACCAATTTTCGTCGGGTAAAGCTTATTCTCTTCGTCTCGCGGGAAAAGAAGGGTACCCTGATTTATTGATTTTCTTTTGTTTTATAACCAAAAAACGATATTGAATTTTTAGTTTTTTTGATTTTTTCATATCTTACAGCCATTATTACATAATATAATAAACTTTTCTTGAAAGGTATTTAAATTACCTATTTTGTATTCAATCTATAATTCTTTCCACTGCTAACAAAGCATGTGCAGAATCGTGTTTTGGGTGATCACAGGCGACAGCAAAACCTTTTTTTAGTTTTTCCTGGTAGCAAACGGCTGTAAAAATAGAGACCTGTTGATTAACCCAGCGATTACTTTGAACTGGGCTACTGAGAATCACCGCCAATTTACAGCAAAATCACCATGCAGTACTAGTTATGCGGTTTGAATTAACTGCAGCTATAGCTCATCTTTTATGGCTTTCCGTTGGATATTTTGAATATGCATATGGACGCTTGTTTTTACCGTCCAAGTAGCAAGATTGCTCATAAAATTGGAGATCGATAATATTTTGTTCACAAGTTATCCATTTTTCCACAAAGCAAAAAATATTTCCTCACATTCATTTACAGTTTCTAATACAAATAAGCTTAGATTGATACCTCCAGACTCCAGGCATGCAGTATATTCTTTGAAAAAAGTACGTACTGAATGCTGGCCTCTTATAAATTTATTTTAATTTTTCACATGTAATTCAAAATGTGCACAGTAAATGCAGAAACACTCTTCTTTGAGAGGGCTCAACAGAAAAAAAAACTTTGGTCTTAAAGGATAAAACTTCATTTTACCAATTTTTATGGTTGGGTATTCTTTTTTAAAAGTTTTATATATTTCATTTAAACTTCATGTTAAAAAACGTTTTACTTTTTTGAGAGAGAGAGAGAGAGAGAGAGAGAGAGAGAGAAGGAAAAGGAGAGAGAAAGCGAGAGCTGGCTGATGAAGTAATTTTGCGGCAGTTCAAGGCGAGGCTCGGAACGGAACGCAATTCGCGACAGCGGCTAACCGTCAACGCCGATGTCGCCGACTAGAATCAACCGCACCGTGCCGCAAACGTAACGACGCGACCTCGTCTTTCCCAGGATGACAGCTTGCACCTCTGAGGGAAACTCCGTGCAGAGGTTCAACGCGCATGAAACCATCCTCGAGAGCTTCGGCAGACGGAACTCGGGGCGAAGGACAGCTCCGAAGCGAACGTCGCAATTCAGCCCCGACCAGCCCAGGCACCGTATAGGGTCAGCGCATCTGCTACGACAGCCCGAGACACGGCCGAAGCGAGATAAGCCAGTCCCGGAGCATCGGAAGGCGTTACTCGGCTGGGACCACGCGGGGAACCGCGACTTGGTTGAATCGTGGCGCCGGCAGTAGCCGCGAAGGACGAGACAGGAAGAGAACACGGGCCCCGGAGCAGTAAATATCGCATCACGACGGCTTGCCGACGAACCGTGAGTTAGCACACTGTGTAAGCGTCAGCGGATTGCGAAGCGTCAGTTCTCGACGACGACTCGTAAGTTGCTCGGCTTTTCTCTTTATCTCTCTCACGCAAAACCACGAAGCTACCGTACCACGCCAAAAGGGCACTTTGTCCGGCCGACTCGCACCTCGCGGACCTCTGCGCGCGTGAACCTAACCGTGATTGTGATGCGCTTCCGTCGCGCGTAACAGGTGTCGATGCGCCAGCGGGTGCTCGAGAGATGTAGCAACTATGGTCAATAAACCAATTCTAGTGTAGTCGCCTTGCCTACGTTTATTTGCATGCGCATGCCCCCCGAAACACCCTACTTTTCGCGGACCCTTTTCAGCGCCGATTCGCATACTCCAGGTGACATGAGTCACAGCCGCCCAGGTGACAATGGCTGCAGCAGCTGACACACGCCCCAGCTTTGAGCGGCCAGGTAATTGTCCGAGTACGAATCCCGAGAACGGATTCCTGCATGTTGTCGACGTAGTAGTCGAACGTGAAACCCTCCGACCTGAGGAGAGTCTTAGGTAGACCACGGTAAGTCCGGATAGAGTATTATACTACGTTTGGTTACAACATCACAAGCTTAAAAAACTCGTAATATGACAGTTGTTCGAAAATAACCTTGAAAAATAAAATTTCAAAGTCAGGATATTGTAAAAAATTCGGAACATTTCAAACCGGGTGAAATTTTAGTACAATCGAAAAATAAAAAAATACGTGTCAATTCATTTTAAGAGAATAATAGCGTCCCTAAATTCTAAAATGATCAGTGATGTGAGCATAGTCGGGCCGTTGGATCTGAAATGGATTCGGTCAGATATCATACCAATATATAAACCTAATAGTCAATCGATCCTGGAACTTTCCTTTTGTTTAATGTATTATTTTTGTTATAAATAAATATAACATGAAAAGTGCTGTTTTGAAAAAATTGGTGATTTTTTGGAGCTTCTCTATGTCTTTGGGCTCGCTGATTACAAATTAGAAGTCAGATTAAAAAAATTTTTGAAGTTAAAGATGGTGGATGGAACATCCAAAAACCCCTATATATACTAAATTTTATGGCAATAACAATGTTTTTTCATTCTTAGTTCTCCATATACTAAATCCGGCAGCCTGTCTACCATCCCAAGTCATAAATTATTTACGAAAGTACTATAAAAGAAGCACCACACTGTCAAGCATCTTCAACACCATCATGGACCATCTCCTTCGCTCTCTCCCTTAAGAATGTTTCGCAGTATCCAATAACAGCACTATTTGTGCCTTTGCAAACAATCTCTTCCTACTCGCCGACTCATCAACTCGTTTTCAATACCTCATCAATCACACGGTGAACTTCCTAAAGGACTGCGGACTGGCGACAAACAACGTCAAGTCACATACAGTCGCTCTCTTTGGAAGCAGGGGGGAAGATCGTCGCAGATGCCAGGGCAACCTTTCCAGTGCAGAATCAACTAGTTCGAGCACTGCCAATGAGTCGGGAAGATTTCTGCATCTATCTGAGAGTCGAATTCTCGTCGGAGGACAGACCATTACGCCCATTAGCTAATCCGTCGAGCCCCTTGCTTGATCATCTCACGAAAGCTTTATTTAACCACAACAGCGAATTTACTCCTCGAAGACGACAGCCTTCTCGAAGATATTCTATCGCGTGGCTTCGCGGAAAGTCACAATCAGCGAGCTTCAGAGAGTGGACAAAACGGTGAAAGTGGATAGAACAGTGAGACAATGACTAGTCCTATCAATCGACATCCCGGTAGGCTAATTTCACTGTTGACAAAGGAGGTGTTGGTATTGCATCAGTGCGCTGGCTATAACGCTGCTCTCTCTCTCTCTCTCTGTCTCTCTCTCTCTCTCTCTCTCTCTCCACCGACACAACCAGCTATGTTGGATTCGTACCGGAGTGCAATTAGCGCAACCTCACCGATCATTGCAGATTAAGTCGACTGCAATAAGAATTTTTGTACTGTAGTCGACTTCAACTGCACTCATAGTGTTGTTACTATCGGTTAGATTCCTCCACTATTCGATTGACGAGCGTGCGTAAGATCTACGAAAAAAATCTAGCTTCAAATATATCCATTATTTATAAACCAATACATCCACTCAATGAACTCATACAATTAATATGCAAATCCAATCTCTCCACAAAATCTCAGAGCGATTTAATTAATTTTACTCTAGTTATCATGTAACAAAGAGAATCGATTTTATTGCAAATACGGACAAAATAAGAGCAAAACTTAAAAACTTATGACTTTATTCATAAGCTATATAAAAAAAGAAAATTGCATTATGATACCTCTTTTTATTTTTGGGATATAAGCTAGTTACATAAAATCACGTTTTTTATACTAAAGATAATTACTAGGAATTCACTATAGCTAACAACATTATTTTTTTAACGCGTGTACGAAAGACGCCGTTTTTTATGCCTGTCAAGTGGATGGAAAGTTGAGTTTTGCGAGCGATCCGGAGTATCGGGAGGAAAAAAAATGTTTTGCTCCCTAAGAAAACAATCTCTACATAAATGAATGGGTATAATTGTATTCCAAAAAGTACCTACCAAGCTTTACCTTCGGCAGATCCCTATGAAATTAATTAAGGAACATAATGAGACTTTCAAAACTAATATCGGTTGAGAAACAGAAAAGATTCCTGTGTTTTATCAATAATTGTTCGAGGTGACGATATCTGTTTCTAAATATCGACATTTTATTAAAAACGTTTGGTTAATCATGTTAAATAGATTTTTTTATAACGCATTGACTATTTATATCATTTCAAATCGATGAATAACATTACAACTGTTATTTCTTCAAATTTTAGATAAGCTCTTCATTTAGCACTGCTCTGACTAGGGAGTCGCGCATGAACTTCCTTAAAAAAATCGATATTGTTTCCATACCACGTTTCGGTAAATATCGCGTAAAGCAATATAACAGATTTATTCTATGGGTTTTTTTCTCTAAAACTAATACGTAAATTATAATAGATAAAAGATATATACTTATGAGTAAAGGTTACTTTCTGAAAGCTAAATCTTACTTATTCAATATTTTCACTATCACATCATTATATAAATATTGTTGTAATTTTCTACTGCTCAATCGCAAACAATAAAAGTAATATATGGTTAAAATTTTGGGTTGCTAAATACAATATTCTCTTAAAAAATGGTATCTAAAACTATGAAAAAAAAGGAAAAAATCTTTGTTCATGACTATTAGATTTCTTTGGACAACGAACTCAATTCAAAAATATAAAAAAGCTATATCTGTACCAAATGTCAGGACGATTGATTGATTTTTGCTATTGTTATCGGATGAGAACGAAAACGCACTTTTTTCTAAAATAATTTTTTTCTCGATAGCGAATAGAGAATATCCCTTGAAATTTTAACACAATCTTGTACTCGATAAGTGCAATAAGTGGTTACAATTTTCAGTCGATAAATAAAATATTTTTTTAGAAATTAATTAAAGAAGTATAACCATATTTTTATTCATAACAAATGACAGACTAAAGACAATTTTAATAAATAATTTAAAAAAATAAAATCTAGGTTATTTAAAGACCTTTTAATAAAAATTTATTATGTAAAGTAATACTGGTTGTAAAATATTAAAAACTAAAAAAAAAAACGAAAAATTTAAAATCTTTTTTCGGTTATAAAACAGTATAAAATCAATAAAATCGAAAAATAAGTAGTATGTACTTCAAAATATCCTCCGAAACGAAGAGAATAAGCTTTGTCTGATGAAAATCAGTCGAATGGTTCAAAAGTTATCGCCCGCACACACACACACGCGCACACACACACACACGCGCGCGCGCGCGCGCGCAAACACGCACGCGCGAGTTATTAGCATTTGTCCAACCTGTCTCGTATTCCAACTAGCCCTAGTCTCCCCTACTTTTTGGAATAACTCATTAGTTTATGTATTATGTGATCAAAGATTACCTAAAAATGTTGTGTGCCCAATTAATTGAACCTATAGAACTCTAGCATTTTTCCGAATATTAATGTATTGGAATGAGAATTTAGGGTTAACTGGTAGATAGCCAGAAAGTTGACACGTGTCTTCAGGGATGTGGATAAGTTCAGCGCTAATATACGTGGAGCTGCTATCGATCGAGTTAGAGACATTTGTCACTGTCGGAATAAGGCCTCACAACAGTTGTCCGACGGATCGATCTGCTCGATGACACTGATAAGCTGCTCAATCTGAATTCATCCGCTTACTACAATTTGTAGATTTTTCCCATCTCTCATCTACATTTGATAGCATACTTACGTTGTCTGCTGCGAAATGATGGAAATATTTATGTATCGGATAAGCAATGCAATAACCATCAAATGTATATTGTATTATAAAAGAAATAAACAACTTCGATTCTTATAGAAGCGATCATCTAAATTTTAGCTTGATGCTTTACTATTCTTACATGTATATTTATTCAACGTGATATGAATCACAAAACTAATGTACCCGACTTGATTTTTACTCAACTAGCGGATTTTGTGCGAGCGATGTAAGATCGTGATCCTGCGGGTTCTAAATTTTAACCTTGCATAAATTTATAAACGAACTAATAAAATAGGCAGCAATTTTTACAAAATTCAAGATTCACCCCGTTGTTTTTTTTTTTTTTTACTAATCGATCAAAAACAAGGGTTCCAATTTCTAACTCAAGAAATCCCTTCTCCAATGTTATTTCACCAATGCCTTTTAATGGTAGTTAAATGGTAGTTAATATTTCTTCACTTATACCCTTGAATTTGCAAATATTACTCAATCGGTTCTTTCACAATCTAAGCCCGAACACGGTTTCTTCAAAGCTCTCACTCTCTCTCTTTCTCTCTCTCTCTCTCTCTCTCTCTCTCTCTCTCTCTCTCTCTCTCTCTCTTTTTATTTACTTTTATTTTTATATATTTTTATTATATCTTATTTTACTGTATTTTATTTTAAGTTATGCACTGTATAAATTCTGTATTAATTATTTTGCCGCGAAGGCAAATAAATCGTATCTATCTCTCTCTCGCGAGCGAGCGAGCGAGTGAGCGCCCTCTCTCCCTCTGCTTCCTCTTCTCTCGCTTTCAGGACAAACGGGGAGAAGAGTCGCAGAACCCTCCGGGTCCATTTTCGTACAGCAAAGCCAGAAGGGCTAAGGTGTTAGTTCCCTTGTCGTGTATGCATATAGCTGCCTCTGAGCGAAGTAATTTATTGAACTCGGGATAGAGGTTCATTGGCCCTGATCGAGAGGCGCCAACCCAAGAGGAGTAAAGGTATGTACGGAAGGGCTGAATTCAGATGGAAAAAACAACGTATCTGGCAACGACTTTCAATGTCAGTCACTCTTGATGCAATATTTTTTCTCTTTATACGTATATTATATATATTAGTCTTTGTTACTTGTACTGTCACTATGAATATGTAGAAGTATCTATTCATTTCGTTGATAATTGTTGTGAAGCGTAATATTAAGTCTCCTAATCTATTTTTTTTTCTTGTTTATTAGGATTTAAAGAATTGTATTGAATTTGTTTAACTCATAATATTAATTCTGCATCTTGTATGTAGACTCGTGTTTAATAGACATAAAATGAAGTCTTGTTTTTAATAGATATAAAATATATTTTTGGTGTAGTAATAAATCTTTTCAAGAGAGAATATGTTTCTGAAAAGATTAACGCATTCTCAAGAAAAAAACCAGAATAATTGGCTATCACGTTTATAATTGCAGTTTTATATTACATTATTCTGTATAATACTAGTCGATGAAATTCCTCTTGAAAAACAAAATTCTTGGATAGAAGCCAAATATAACACATCCTACATCCTTGACAATTATCTCGTCAACTTTTATAATATCTTCCTTCTTTTGTCTTTACTTCCGACCACTCTGAAATTTTCTAATTAGTATTTTATCTTCAATAAACCTTCAGTTATTACCTTCTAATTTTAAGTGAGAGTTTTATTTATTGACTACACCCCGATTCAGAGAAATAACTCCCGTAATCTTGTACGAGCGCCCCGAACTCGGCAGGATTATATCAGAAACTAGTGTTAATTTGGCAAGCTACGCGGCGGTCCTCTCTTCGCTATTTCACGATTTCTTTCGAGTTTTGAGATCGATTCGAGATTTCGAGATATCTCGCAAAAACGCTCGAAAACCGAACGAATCTCGATCGCTCAATTTATATTAAGGATTTTTAAGCTATTTTGTCCCAAATCAGTATAAATTATGCACTAAACTTCGGCATAATAATACGCATACAGAGCAGATTAAATGGAAAAATTAGCCAATTCAAAAGTTTTTTTTAAAGTGATCATAATTTGGTGATCTTATAATAATATCATGCAGTCTAAATTTTGACCCTTATAAAAATATCCTATAGAAAATCCTGTAGGAAATGCTATAGAAAATCCTGTAGGCATTCCGTAGAAATCCTATAGGAATCCTATAGGATACTCTATAGGCAGTCCTATATGAAATTCTATACAGGAAGTTCTATAGGAAATCCTATGTGAATTTCGCGCTTTTCCTGTAGGAAATCCTATAGGAAATCCTATAGGAAATTCTGTAGGTAATTCTGTAGGAAAAACTGCAGACAATTTTACATGGAAAATCCTGCAGGGAATTCTGGAGTATTTTCGTGAAAACAGTTTATAGAGGTTTAGCATCTTATTTAGCGCTGTAACATCGCACAGCAAAATCAGTGGCAAACAGTCCTAGGTAAGGAGTTGCACCTAGGGACTGCCGTGCCCGACTGCCGGCGCTTACCGATTAAGCCCAATGAGCTTAGATATCAAAATCAAGGTAATACTTGTCACATTGACTCTCCGTAAAGTCGTTCAAACGGTTGAATCTCACGGCTTTACATACCCTCGCGGTTCCAATGTGTTTATGAGAGTCCCGACTGTTGCGCCCCATAGCGGCATAGCAGCGAACATACATAAACGAGGCTCTGGAGAAGCAAGCTTCTACCGCATGCCGCAGCGCAGCGCAGCAGTCGGGACTCTCATAAACACATTGGAACCGCGAGGGTATGTAAAGCCATGAGATTCAACCGTTTGAACGACTTTACGGAGAGTCAATATGACAAGGATTACCTTGATTTTGATATCTGAGCTCATTGGGCTTAATCGGCAAGCGACGGCAGTCCCTAGGTGCAACTCCTTATCTAGGACTGTTTGCCACTGATTCTGCTGTGCGATGTTACAGCGCTTAATAAGATGCTAAACCTCTATAAACTGTTTTCACGAAAATACTCCAGAATTCCCTGCAGGATTTTCCATGTAAAATTGTCTACAGTTTTTCCTACAGAATTACCTACAGAATTTCCTATAGGATTTCCTACAGGAAAAGCGCGAAATTCACATAGGATTTCCTATAGAACTTCCTATATAGAATTTCATATAGGACTGCCTATAGAGTATCCCATAGGATTCCTATAGGATTTCTACGGAATGCCTATAGGATTTTCTATAGCATTTCCTACAGGATTTTCTATAGGATATTTTTATAAGGGTGAAAAATTCATATTTTTCTCAAAAAAATAGTATATTATGCACCCAGGGAGTAAAGAAGGGGAGGGACTTCATTGCCCCCAAGTGCAATATAAAACTTTTTCACATACCTGGCGGAAAGTTGTATTTGTGTTTAATCCCTGATTTCAGGGTTGAAAACGTTACATAACCTCACTTCTAGAAACTGTGACACCAATGCTCATTTCTCTACTTTTTTCCCGACTACCTAGTGCTACCCACAAGTGATTTGTGGCCCAAGCAAAGTGAGATATGGGACATCCATAGGTGTCTGAGCCATAGGCGTTTTTGTAGCAATCCATTCTTATAATGACACTTTAGGTTACAATATTTTTTACAATTATACAAGGCCCGAATTTATAGTCATCACTTGGCACTCAGCATTTGGAATTCAATATATACAGATATACGATTAACGTTGTCGCCATATTGAATTTCAAGTGCTGAGTGCTAAGTGACGACTATACAATTTCGGGCCTAAACTTTTGAACGAAAGGGTATGTTGGATATTGAGTTGGATATTTATAAGTATTTTTCATTTTTATCGTAGACAAATTCAAATAAAATTTTTCAAATGCCTAAACTGAGAAAAATAATGTATTAAAAATTACTATAATATATAGGAACGTGGGGACAAATCTCAAATACCAAAATTTTTACTATATTTTATAGTAAAAAAAGTAAAAAAATTTTTGTGTATTTCAGTTTTTTTTTCCATATTATAAACTTTGTATTGCATTACGCTCAATTATTTTATTGAGTTTGAATAATTTTATATTGTTTATTTAAGTATATTAGTTTTAAAGTATAATAAAAAACAGAATCATAAAAAATCCAAAAATCAAAAAGAAAGTGAATGGAGCGGTGAAAATTGGTACCCTTCTATATCCCGACTACGCATATATAGATATATTTACGCAATGATTAAAAACCGTTATACCAAAAAAACCTTAAAACCATACAATATGAGTTTTGACCACAATCGCAAAACGAAAACAAAGAAAATACAAAGCTTATCTTCTATTAACAAGCAATATAACACATTGAACTGAAAATAAAAAATTATTGTGTCACTTAACGGTATGTAGAATGTACCCAAATTTTTCATTTCCAACCGTCGAATTCCCACTAAATGGGAAAGATTTTAGATTTTGAAAAAGTATTAGGAAGAATGACCATTTTGTAGGACCTACTAAACTTTTGGGCCTTTGTGACTCCCAAACTCAATTTTATAAATGGGAACCCCTATTTTTTACTCCAAATTCGTTTTCAGCGCCAAATTTTACGTTCAGGTGTTCCAATGTATGTTTTTTCCTATAAAAATGTTATTTTATGTGGGTAGTAGTTTTACAGCATACTCTCATATTTTAATCAAAAACATGAAGATTAGAACCCCAAAACCTGTTTTGGGTCTTATGGGACTAATATCAGTTTTTTCTTCCGTGATACGTAATTTAGGATATAATCCGGCTTCATAAGTAGAAAAATCAAAGTTTGGTGCCCCAAACCTGATTTGGGCCTTACAATATCTGATTCTTTAAGTAGCTTTAGAAAGTAAGAATACGTCCCAAAACCACTTATCACTCAAAATGACAAACTTTTGTGAGAAAAAAGAGATATTTGGCCCAGACTGCCCAAAACAGGTTTTGGGACCCTAATCTTAATGTTTTTAACTAAAATATGAGAATATACTGTAAAACCACTATACACGTAAAACAACACATTTTTATAGAAAAAACACACATTGGGCCCAAAAGGCCCAAAAACTGACCAAGGATGCCATCAATAATACCTATCTGAACGTAAAATTTGGCGCTGAAAACGAATTTGGAGTAAAAAGTAGGGGTTCCCATTTATAAAATTGGCTTTTCCAAAATCTAAAATGTTTCCATTTAGTGTTTTCAGCGAAAACGTCACTATAAAAAGATATTCAGAGGTTCACAAATTTAAAAATGGAAATATTTAAAAAGTTATCTTTTACAATTTTTTATCGCATACAAAATAGTCTATAAATTTCAAGCTGATACATGAAGTCATCACTGAGAAATTACGATTTTGAAAAAAAACTGTAAAAGAATTTTAACCTTGAATATCTCTAAAAATCATGAGGCAAATCTTTTACTTAAAGGACTTATACGATAATATATAGACTCTACATCTCTACAAAATTTTAGCATGATTAAACCAATTTTTGTTTTCTCTAGTTATCATGCGACAAAGAAAATGACTTTGTAAAATACGAAAATTTTCAAAATCAAATATTTCAAAAAGTAATCGCACGATCTTGATGAAAATTCGCACACATATTATCTATATCATATACAAAATTGTCTATAAATTTGGAGCTGATATATGGAGCCGTTCTCGAGAAATTACGATTTGAAAAAAAAATTAAAAAAATTTTAACCTCAAATATTTCTGAAATTTCTGGACTAATCATTTTTCCCAAAGAACTCGACCGAGAGCTTTCAAAAATCTACCTCTACAAGGAATTTCAAAGCGATTAAGTCAATTTTACTCCCGTAATCGTTGGACATACAAAACTCATTTTTTTCAAATTTCAACTTTTTCTCAAAAACTAGTCGACAAAATGAATTCAGATTTTTACAGATTATAGCTATTTATATTCTGCATTATCATGGTTTTTCTCTTCTAAAATTGACCGTTTACTTTAGGAGTTATAAGCTTTTTAAAAAAAAACACGTTTTTGTTAATAACAAAAGAACTTCTTTTTTTTAGAAAATATAGGTATTTTAATGCTCTTTCGAATACTATCCATTTGATTCAAATATCTCGATCTTATCATTAAAAAAAAGCAAAAATCAATTTTGTGAACATCGAAAATTCGAAATAAAACAAAAACGTATCGGCGAATCAAAAACCAAGTTTTTGACCCGCCATCACACAAAGAAAAAAAAAATGAGACCTGTCCGGTGAAAATCGATCGAGTAGAAGCTGAGATCCAGGCGTATACACACACACCACACACACACATACATCCATACAGACATTTTTCAAAACTCATGTATTTTGATTCCTAACACCTCGAAAAACAATTATAACATGTTTTTACAATAACTCAAAAAATTAGTATCACAAAGCTTCCTCTAGGAGGAAGTAAAAATGCTGAACAGTCCCAAAAATTTGATACTAGATTCTGAAAGTTCATGGAAAAGTACATAGGATATATGAATTGCAATGAAATTGACTGAGTTCTTCTATTAAAATTATCGGTTGGAAAAGAGGACAAAATTCAGGGTATTTTGGGTAGAAACGGGTTACGAAGAATCGTGGTAGTATCGAATTGAAGGTAAAATTGGCAACTTCAACGCGTTGGAACGATAAAACGCTCTTCCAATGATGGAAAAAGTAATACGACCATTCAATACAGTAGCGCACTCTGCCCAGAGTTCAAGACTATTTATAAAAAAACTATGGTGAAAAGTCTCGAACTAACGGCAAAAAACATTGTTAGATTTTTATTGGTCTAGTATTATTAACGAATAAATGAGGTTAAATTTTCAATTAGAAAAAATTCATAAGCACGTAATGCGATCGATTGATAGAGCACGTTGATAATTGTCCCTTATTTTATTGCAGAATGCTCGGCAAAGAGCGGCGGTGGGGCTGCAGTGGTCGAGCACCATAACTCGCCGTACTGGGAGCAGCCGTTCAGCCAACCGTACTTCGACAATACGACGAAGCGTGAGACGACGACGATCGTCGGCCAGTCAGCCTACCTCCACTGTCGCGTTCGCAATCTCGGTGATCGAGCGGTAAGTTTTTCCTCTTCCCTTTACGGCTTTCTTCTATCGGTGCATGTGATCGTCGCAGCTAATAAACTGTCAGACATCATCGGCGAACAAGCTATTTTCACGGAACTGTCATTACTCCGAGATGGGACGGTCAAGAGTTGAGGTCGGAGTGTGTGCCCAATAAAGTGTGAATAAAACGGCGTTGCACGTGAGAAAGTGTTATTGTCGAGGTTCACGTGACCATTCAAGTCTCGGCTCAAGAGTTGAACTCTTATCACAGAATACTGAGGCTATTCAGTTTTTAACAATGTTGGGATATGGATTTTTTTATCTAGAAATTACTGCAAAAATAATAACAATTGTGATGTAATTATAGATATATCGTGCGTTGGTATAATAAGCTAAATTTATGTACTCTAGAATCATATTTTTCATTTTAAAACTTCTTTATTACAAACATTTAGGAGTCAATATAAATAGAAAATGTGTAAGTCAATCATAAAATTAATTATTACCTCATTTAAAAATTTTATGTTTGATTTAGAGTTGATAAGTCAGTTGACCACCTACAATTAACACTTATCTAATCGATCGACGTTTATATTAAGCCCCACAAGCATCAAGAGCAAAGTAAAGGGTGATGTTAAAAACATTGCTCAAAGTCAAAATTACAACAAGGCTTGCTTTATTTTTGATATCCCTTCATATTGGGACTCAAAATTTGTTTTTGATGATTGTGTCACTTATAGAATTTTCTTAATACTTGTGGAATTTAGTTTTTTCTTCGTCACATAAGATTTTTTTAGTGGGACTCGTACTTAGTAGCGATCAGACTATATTCATGTGTTTTGCTTAGATTAGAATGACAAGAATGCCCAGTAGAATCTTCAGTAGTTCGTTATTGCCATTGGTTTCGTACCGAAGTGCCTACTGTTTCTGTCACAGTCTATCATAAGCTGCCTAACTCTACTCAACTGTTTCTACTAAGGCTACTTCAAATTAATAAAAAAATCGCTTGATTAACGTAAATAGCTCACATACGTGCTCAACTGCACTCGTTCGCCGTTGCGTATGCGGAACTCATCAAGGTAATTCGAATGCCAAAATGTCAGCAGTTATCATGAAACAAAAGAGAACGCGAGCACACGGCTTCCTCCCGTTTCAGCCTCATGCCGTACGTGCTGTCCGGCATCAAGCGAAAGCATTAAAAGTTTTAAATTGAAAGTTTTTCGAACAAAACTAGCGTCCTATCGATCCCTCTCTCTCTCCCTCTCTCACCCTCCATCGCTCTTTCTCTTTTCTTTCTCTCACAGACGCTGGAGGGGACGAGTATGCGCTGCAGCGCTAGATATTATCGGATCGTTGATAAAGTTAGCCAAGGGGAGGGGGATGGAGGGGCAGCTTCCCGATCTCGTGAGTTCGCGCGAGTGAATGCTCCTGCGAGGCCATCGTAAAACCCTTTACGACGTTTAAAGAGGGCTTGATTTCGTATCGGGGACGATAGCAAGCCGCTCGCAAGTAGCACCGATTGTTGCCCGTTATGGCGGTAGTTTTTCCAAGCGCTGATGGGAGGGGCGCACGAGTTTGTTTGCGATGTCTGGGCTACAGCGTAATGAGTATCGCATCGGAGGGGATCGATATTTGCATGGGATGATGAGATGCATTGAATGCAACTTTCAACAGTTCTAGCACAACTTAGAAAAATCAATTTGGTTTACGAATTTCTTTATTCTCTAGATTTTGATTAATGAATTTTAGCGTTCTACAGGCCGTTAAGTCTGAATGTGGATGTTATGGAAAAAAAAAAAAAAAAAAAAAAAAAAATATATATATATGTGTGTGTGTGTGTGTGTGTGTGTGTGTGTGTGTGTGTGTGTGTGTGTGTACATGTGTGTACATGGGAATATGTGTGCATGTTACTAATTTATCTGCTCCATAACTCACAAACAAAATAATTTATAGGGCTAACATTTTTTTTTTAATTTGAAAAATATGTATAAGGTAAAGTCTCCTAATTGGTTCAGCGCCTAATATGGACCATCGCGATATTTCAAAACCTACGCGACCCTATTTTTTGGTATGAGATTCATTAAATGTATTTCGATCCAAATGAGCTGTTATGTGGATTTATAGCGATTGAATATATTTTCAAATTAGGGAAGATGATAAATTATTTATTATTTGTTTCGACAGTTCGACATTTTCCGATCGCCAAAGATCAAATGGGTGCATTTATTAAAGCTGATTGATATCGGCTGTATTACACATGAGTATTATTCTGCCGTTGTAAGCAAGAAGGTCTGTAACTTAAAAATGTCACTTTCGCCGCAATTTCGATATGAAGTACGAAAGCCTACCGTTTTCTATTAAATTATTAATAATTTTTGAAAATTAAATTTTTTTTAAGTTACAGGCCTTTTTGCTTCCAACGGCAGTAATCTAGTCTCACTTCAAATTATTTTAAGTATGTCCATTTGCTGCCATTAATAAATATTTTTATTTATTTCATGACTATAACTCCAAATTTTCTAATATGACCATCCTCCATAGAATTCCTACTATAGACCATGGATAAAGTTCTTTTTCTTTCTTTTTGCTAAAATAGTATTATTGGCTAACTCCCGTATATTTATTACTGAAGAGAAATCTTTTATTGGAAAAGTATTTAACTAAAATCTTAGTATTTATGACTTGCTATTGCTTTTTATAGATTAAAAAAAAAAAAAATAAACGGACAATCGTTTAGATCGTTTTTTGTTTTCTTAAATATTTTTGAATACTTAAATGTATATATTTTTTCAAACATTTTCCTTAATTTTTTTTAAGTGGTCCATATTAAGAACCCATTTTTCAATTTCGTAAAATTTCTCTTTTTTTCTTTTAGGTTATTCTTTTGTAGGACCATTCATTTCCACTACTCAACATTTTTTAGGTTGTGTTTTTCTTCCTTACGTAGTCACTTAGGTACTCCAACTTATTATTTTTAACATATTTCCTTAGGCATTGCTCACTCCGAAACCTCAAAATAATATTTTTTTATCACGAGGATGAAATGGATCCTTCTTACATGTAGAAAATCGCTCATTTCAAGCGTGCTTCGAAAAAGTGAAAGATAAGATTCATTATTTCCCGCTAGAGCGGGGGATGATTATTCTTCCGCTGCAGCCGGGGATTATATTATAGTATTTTCCTCGCCGTAGCGGGGATACTCGAAGTAAACAATCGCCTACCAAACCTCCACTCATAAAAAAGCCCTATCATGCTCATGTTAAAAAAATACGGTATATAACATGGGGAAAAAGCTATTTCTGATACGGGTGAGGTGTTTTCAGTATCTCACCCTCAATTGAATTATCTCATTTTCTCCCCTAGTTGCCCAATATGCTATTATTGAATTTTTATAGCCATTCAAAATTCAGCGTGCTGTATTGGCAGCCTTTACTGTATAAATTTTAATTCTGTATTTTCATTTTCTGTAATAAAATTCTGTAAAGTATTTTTATAAACTGAATGATTGGCATTTGAAACAAAGACTCTTTTTATCATTTTTTCAGCAATCACAATAAAAATGTTCACAGCTGGAGTTTTTTTAAGTGATTGATGACAGTACTTGGGCTTTCTTCATATTATCATATTTTCATGATCGCAGGTCTTGGCCTTTCTTAGCATGTTAATCGCTACTGCATAAATCACAGGCTGCATCTCTTTTTGCTAAGTTGTCACGTGTCTCTCGTTTCGATCTTTTTGAACGTCGATGAGTACTTTGCCTGTGAAAAAATAAAAAAAAATATTTGATTTTAAGTAATGCCTGTATTTCTTGATTATTATAAAGCAAAAAGAAAAAATTACTGACAAGGAGAGTGCACACCCTCCGGGAAACGGATTTCAGCGGGCATTTAAGAGTCGATTCCTGGTATCTAGCAAAAATTCGAGATACCTCGCAAAAATACTCGAAAACCGAACGAATCTCGATCGCTTAATTTATATTAAGGATGGGCAATCTAATCTCAAATATCCTCTATTTCGTTAAAAAATGATGTCTCTTCTATTGACTGTCACATTGCAAGTATTTATGATACGAAACGAACAAAAAGATTATAAAAATAGACATTAAAAGCTAAACTATAAGCTCTGATTCGTTTAAAAATATTGATTTTTCAGTAAATTATAAGCAGTCAAAGATAGAGTAAGAAAGTGGTTATTTTCTTACGTTTTCGTATCATAAATACTTGCAATGTGACAGTTAATAGAAGAGACATCATTTTTTAACGAAATACAGGATATTTGAGATTAGATTGCCCATATCTCAACAAAACGAGCCTATGAGATGGAATTAGATACACTCAGCGTCATTTCTAGATATCTAAAATCCGTTTCCCGAAGGGTGTGCACTCTCCTTCGGAGTAAAACTTGAATTCGTTGTCTCTTTCAAGAAAAAACAGATACATCAATACATTTTCTATTGACCATTTGTTTCAAAAAATTTATTAAGGACGTTCTCCGAGAAAACGATTTTCTTGTGATTTTCCTGAAACTTGCAGAGAACGTTTGATTTTGTGTGCTTAGTACATGCTTGAAAGCCCCACGTCCATAGCGGTATTCAAAATAGAAATATTTAACTTCAAAGTTTTTTGTGTTAACACAGGACCCCTATCTAAGCTAGTTTTAAAATTACATTTTATTTTACTATAAAAAAGTTTTCTTTGTGTTTCTTTTTCAACCGTAAGCCATAAAACTAGAAATCGAGAGGAATAATATGGTATAATTTTCAATATAGCAAACGATATTAATTTCAGAGATATAGCAACGTAAACAAAAACTCCCATGTTATTTGTATATCTATATATAGTCACCCTATGTAAGTGCTATTTATTTAAATATCATATTGACACCTTTTATCTTACACTGAAATTTTTTTTTATTTTTGGAGTAATGTATAGAGACTCATGAAGGGTTTTCATTGTAAATAATATTTTTAAATCACAATTTTCGCGATATTAATGAATTTGAGTCGGAGAACGTCCTTAAGAACAAATATTTTTCAAAAGTACGTAAATACAGACTAAAATAAAAATTGTATCCTTTGGAAATGTGTTAATTGGATTAGCTTTACAAATGATAGATAATAAAAAATATAAAAAATAAAGATAAAACATTATGTTTTTTTAATGCAGTATACTTATCAAAGTATGATGTATAATCTTATTTTCAATCAGCGTAAAATTAAACATTTTTTACTTTCACTTCTTCTTTAAATTATTAATAAAATATAATTGATTACAAAATTATTATGTGTAGTAATGGTTTACTCTTGCTTTTCTGGCAGCTCAATTTATTATTACGATAAACGATTTCCAAGCAAGCCCAAAGCTCACTCTCTCTCTCTCTCTCCTTCTCTCATTCTCTCGCTCACTCTTCCTGCTCCATCTCTTTTTCACCGATAATTGAACGTAAACATATACAAAGATTTTAGGATTAATTATTAGACAACAAACTGATTCATTTTCTCTTTGCTTATTTTAATAGGGATTCGGTATACTGAAACAGGAAAAACTTTGACTCCGAATAATTAGTGTAAAAGGTATAAATCGAAATTTCATAAATGGCCGAATCCATCTCAAATCAGACAGCCCGCGTATGCCTATTTCACCTATCATGTTGAAATAAAAATATTTATGTTCTACTCGAAAAAATATTTTACACGTGTTTTTTTATTTTTTTGTTTCATCAAAATTTCATGCGTTCAGCGATGCCGAAAAATTCCGAGAAAATTCTTTCATTGAGAAAAAAAATTTTCAATGTGATTTTCAGACTGCTATTGTTTCAGCAGTTTTTCGAGCTTTTAAACGTGTAACACACAATTTCACTCAGTTTTGAGCCCTCTTTAACGGCCTTAATGTCATTTTCAAAAAAAATAAAAAATCCACGAGCTATGCACTTTTTACTGAAAAATTCATTTTTTAGGGAAGTGCCTTTTTCTCGAAAACCCCATGTTTTTTTTGCACAATTTTTATTGTCGTGATAGAGGACGGTAATGCCTAGCTAGACGTATTTGTGAGATTCGGTACTTTTTCCCTGGGATAGCGATCACTAATGAGATAACACACAAACAAATTTTTCACGCCTAATGCTTATATATAGTCAATGATATTAGAGTCAATGTAAAGGTATTTGTCTTTGTGTGTATGTAATATACAGGTACACATAACTATGTATTTATTTGTTATTTGCGTCTTTTTGATTTTTTATTTTTATACCTTTTTTTCATTTGTATACCTATTTTACTACCTTTGTTTTTCTGCTTCATTGTTCTTAATTCAGTAAGCGGACGATCAGCGGTCTTTGCTGTCAAACAATGTATTTTATCGTCACATATTTTTTTAACCCATATATGAGTTTTTTGAATTCCAGGATACTTTGGAGTTGTAAGCCAATCAATATTTTTTTTTCTTTTCTGAATTGTTCTATTTCAGCATCTTGTAAATGTATTATTTTAATAGCATCAGTATATTTTTGAACATGTATTGCAAAATCATTTGCGTTTTGAATATCTTCTTCAAGGGGCTCTCGAAGATTATGCGAAGTAGCATAATGCTTTATAAGTCCACCCACACCATCTACAGCTCCTTTGCCGTGCCCAGTAGCAGAGAACAACCATTTTATATCACACGGTGCTCGTTTTAGTTCATCTAATTGAAAGCGATTTTTAAAGTGACTCGCAGCGCCGTCTGATACGATGGTAATTTTTTAAATTGAATCACAACAATTTTCTTTCAAGAATTTTATAATTTTTTGTACTGCTAGCAAAGCATACGCTGAATCATGTTTTCGGTCATCACTTATAACTGCGAAACTTTGTGTCGAATCCCCTTGATAAGAGACTGCTGTGAAAATAGAAATTTGATCATTAACCCAATGATTTCCTTGAACAGCTTTATTATGAATCACAGCCCAGTTTTCAGCGAAGTCTATTTGAAGAACTAAATGATGTGAGTCTTTTTTAGCACTTTCTCTTTCTGTTTTTATAGCTTTGCGTTGTATATTTTTTACATACATGTGAGTACTAACCCTCATGGTCCAAACCGAAAGTTCATCTTTAAAAGCAGAAATTGATAGTGTCTTTTTAATCAGGTTTCCATTATCCCACAAAGCATATGTAATTTCTTCTGTGCCTTCTACATCTTGCAGTTTTAAAACATGAAACGTAATTCCCTTAATCCCTGTACATAGTTTACATTCTTGTAAATAACATAAATCAGATGGCTCAGAATACATTGTTGCATTTATTATTTGTGACCGACTTTCATCCAACTCTGTGACGTTACTCCCTCTAAAATTAATTAAGCTCGTAAGAAATAAATCATAATTTGCGCAATAGATACAGAGACAAACTTCTTTGATGGGGCTAAGTAAGACATACTTTGGTCGCAAACTATAAAATTTCGATTTTCCAATTCTCAATTCTGGATAATCATTTTTAAATACTTTATACGTCTCTTTTAAACTTCGAGTAAGAAAACGCTTAACTTTTTTCTCTTTTTTATTGTTAACTTTAATTGTAACAACGTCACATTTATTAGGACTTTGTCTTGAACAATTAAAATCATCATTTAAATAATATTCCATAACAATTTTTTCCATGTTTTCATCAATCGGATGGCCTGAATATGCATCTGGTTCTGAATAAATTCCTTTTTCTTTAACAAGATTTCTCGATTTGTTGATCATATACATTGTTATTTCTGGAAATAAAGATAAAATTTCATGTTTTGTAAAGGATGAAGGTAGCAAAGTCAGAATTTTTATTTTTTCTGATACCGTAGAACACTTTTGCAAGGCTAGACCAAGATTTTGTATCCATTCTGTACAATGGCATACAGTTGATTCATTTGCTGTTATAGAAACGTCATAAACATTGTTCAACTTCACATCAAGGGTATTAGACAATGTTGAAAGTATTTTTTTTTTTCTTCTTTGTTACGTAATTTTCAATTGATTTTTCATGTATAAGATTTTTTCTTTTAAGAGGCGATACAGAACCTAAGAAAGATGTACTTATTTCATTATTAAATTCTTCAATGCGTTCTGGAGTACTTGGTAAAAAATCTTCATCTCTATCAACTACGTTATCGGTAACTTCATTATCCGTTATAAATTCATTGTCAGTACTACTCACCAATTCTAAAGCACGATTGTAACAATGTTGACACAGATATGTAGAAGGTGTCAAAGGTAAATGAGGATAGAGGTGCTTCAATGGATGAGCAAGATTCTCAAGTTGTTTTAAACGTACGGAAATAGATTTGTAAATAATTTGTTTGTGTTTGTGTAAAAGTCTGCACATTTGATTCTCTCTGTTGAGTAATATTGAGACATCGTAGTTGAGTTGATAAGGTGTAAATATGTAATAATTTTCCAAAAGATGATGGTTTTAAATAAGACGAGATGTGTGATATATAGCAGAAACCGAACTTTTCTTTGTAAATGTTAAGTCAAACCATATCCATCTAGCGGACAAATGTACTAGTACATATACTCCTATAAGTAGGCGCACGTACATGTATATTACATACGCACAAAGATAAATACCTTTACATTGACTCTAATATCATTGACTATATATAAGCGTTAAGCGTGAAAAATTTGTTTGTGTGTTATCTCATTAGTGATCGCTATCCCAGGAAAAAAGTACCGAATCTCACAAATACGTCTAGCTAGGCATTACCGTCCTCTATCACGACAACAAAAATTGTGCAAAAAAAACATGGGGTTTTCGAGAAAAAGGCACTTCTCTAAAAAATGAATTTTTCAGTAAAAAGTGCATAGCTCGTGGATTTTTTATTTTTTTTGAAAATGACATTAAGGCCGTTAAAGAGGGCTCAAAACTGAGTGAAATTATGTGTTACACGTTTAAAAGCTTGAAAAACTGCTGAAACAATAGCAGTCTGAAAATCACATTGAAAATTTTTTTTCTCAATGAAAGAATTTTCTCGGAATTTTTCGGTATCGCTGAACGCATGAAATTTTGATGAAACAAAAAAATAAAAAAACACGTGTAAAATATTTTTTCGAGTAGAACATAAATATTTTTATTTCAACCTGATAGGTGAAATGGGCATACGCGGGCTGTCTGATTTGAGATGGATTCGGGCAAATAAAAAATAGAATGATTTTTATAGCTCACATTACTATTTTACATAGTGTCTTAAATTTTAGGTGAATATTAAAAAAAATAATTGAACAACAATTTTTGAATCAAAAACACATTTATTTTGAAATCTTTCAAACCCTTTTTAAAAGTTTCTTATGCAATAGATTTAATCTAAATCATATTTCTATGCAAAGTTTTAGCTTCACTTTTCCGTATATAATATAAACAAAGTTTAGTGGATTTTTAAAATTGAATAAATAATAGCATTTTTACATTATTTAGTAACAAAATAATTTTTCATAAGATTAACAGTATACTGAAAATTGTAATATAAATTTGTATATAAATTTGTATAAAAAGCATTTGGTCAATTTGTTTTCATACAATTCTATACATATAAGACAAGCCAAGCATATATACTATTAAGTTTAGTCTAAATGAATGTGTTCTCGTTCTCAAAATACGTATGTGAAAATAATGATTTAAACAAGACTTTTGACTCAATAATTAAATATTTCAAACTGAATATGAACGAACAAGTAAAAGTACTTCTATCTATACCTGCTTCGACTTTTCCAAGTTTAACAAAATATAATTAATTTTTGTTATACATACAAGTATTCAATATTTTCTGTAGAATTTTTCCGTGGGTGAAAATTTTGTAGAAATTTCTTTTAGGTACCACTGCGGGATATCTTTTAGAAAAGTCTAAGGGAGAGTGGGACTATGTTGTACATAGAGCGATCTTAAACAAACCGAATATCTTTTTTGTAAATTAGTTTTTTCATCTGTCGATAAGGTAGACGTAATATTTTCGATACAATACGTATTTGGCATTTTTTTTTTAATTTTTAACGGCCACTTGTCGAATTTTCCAACCGTTTCTGTAAAATTTGTGGCCTGCAGAAACAGCGTACAAAATTACCAGGGATGCAACGGACCCACAACAACTTTTTCACCGTTTTGAACACACAAAAACTTACAATTTGGCACAAAAGTTAGATCGATAAGTTTTACAATGAATAGAATATCTATATTTAAAGATTTTTTTATCCTTGGGGTCAAGTTGTACAAAATAATAGGGGCGATCTTAAACATCCTGAGAAATGTCAATTTTGAATTTTTCGTAGCATTTTCATGGTGCGCCAGTACCGCCGACGAATACAGGAAATCACAGCACATATTCCTACAAGAAATTCAGTAGAAATACGTGTAAGAAATATCTACAAAGTTTTCGCCTTACTTTACTTAATTATAATTTAGAGACATTTATGCAACATGCTCACATAAATCATAAAAACAACTCCACTGCAGCATAACTGTACCATGTTAGATTATAAAAATCTTCTCCCTTCTAAGATTTGTGTTCTACTTCGTAATATTTTATACTTTTCTAGCATAAACTAGTAGGCATCATAATACTATTTACTACAAGGAAAACAATAATTCTGCTTTTCACACAGTTGATATTTTCATTTTGAGAATGTGGAATTGGCCTTTTAATTTTAAATATAAAGTTATTTTGACTAAATAAAGTTGATTTTACATTTTTTTGCTAATTTAACTTTTTCCAAAACCAGATGATTTCACTAGTGCAAACAATTTAGATAAGCGTTACTTTTGTCCATGTACGTCTATATTTTCTCAGGTACATATCATAAATTATTTTCGAAACATAGGCCAACATGTTTATACGTAAGTACGTAAAGTACGTTTGTAATTGTAAAATAACTATAGCTTAGACACAAATAATTAATTAGAAAAGATGAAAGACTGCACGAAATGGAGTATGGAATGAAAAAGAAGCAAAATACGAAAGGGAAGGCAGAAAGCATTCGCTTCGATCCTTCGTCCAATCAGCATACTCCCACGCAGACAGAGGCGAATGCTCGGGCGTAGCGCATATTTCATAACTCTCGGTCGCTTGCGAGTGCGCTCGCGTCCCGACGCGATTATCGGCCTCGTATATATCTCCCCCTCTCGCGCCGTGTTGTAGGGGTGAGAGAGGCCGTTTCGTCGATTGGGAAAATGTGACGGGCGGCCGCGCGCGTAAAAGCCGCTGATTTCGCAGCTTGGCGCACGCGCACACGCATGCCAGCGCGCCCTATCTCTACCTTATCGGGCATCGCTCGCGGGGTGTTATACGCGCGGCGTGCGTACGCGCATGTTCCAATCGCGGATCGTAATCGACGATAAATCAAATCCCCACGTGCGCACCCTGCACTGTCGGCTTTTTAAAGCCTTCGTTGGCCAAGGGATAGATGAGGGCGAGGTTGTCCACCTGCAGCCCCGGACCACTATGGCCATGTACATGGCGCTGAGGCTGAGGCGCTTAAACTATGGAGAGAGAGACAGAGAGATGCTTGAGGTTGATGTAAGACAAAAATACAGGGCGCATTTTCATTTTACTTTTCATTATTTTATTTACGCGAATTTTCTCTTTATTTAGGTAATTTTAATCTTATCTAAGAAATGATTTTTCACATAATTTTGGTTAAGTTGAGAACAGAATTTTTCAGGTGGTAAAATGGATTTCTTTTACAAACTATTTCAAACAAGCATTTTAAAGCTAATATTAAGTTTTCAGATCAATTTTTTTTTTTTTTTTTTTGAATATCCAATAATAGTACATATTTTCTGTTTATTGCTTCCTCATATAGAACGCTCTGATGTGATGGGACGGAAACGGGACAGGCGAGCGTTGACAGATGTTGTGCGAATCAAAACTGTACGGAGAGCAGTAGGTAGCGTATGAGGAGATTCAGAAAAAATTTCAATTTTAGGCGTCCCCAAAACTGATCAAAACTTTTTTGAAGGCACCCTTTTCGGACCTGTTTTTTCTTCTTTCGTATATCACAAAGTGTACGGGGAAAATCGTGTACAATTAAAAACGTCTTTGTCTCGCATTTTTTTAAGGTTGAAATTATTGAAGAAAATGGCAACAAAGCCCTTTTCTTTAAACCTCCGCCATTTAGCTCAGAATCGTTCTACTCAAAGTTTCACACAAGAAATTGGAACTAGGAAGAAATAGCATTCATTTCCATTTTGGAAAATTAAAAAATGTTGAATCCTTCAAAAGTTGTAAGAGTTTAAAGTTGAACGTCGAAAAGGCATAAAAATGCTTAAGAGCATAACTTTGAGAGCATTTTTGTGTGTGATATAGATAATATATGTGCGAATTTTCATCAAGATCGTTCGATTACTTTTTCAGATATTTTATATTTAAAATTTTCGTATTTTGCAAAGTCATTTTCTTTTGTCGCATGATAACTAGAGAAAAAAAATTGGTTTAATCATGTTGAAATTTTGTGGAGATGTAGAGTTTATATGTTTATCGTATAACTCCGTTAGGTAAAAGAATTGTCTCATAATTGCTTCCTCATAGAGGAAGCTTTGTAACGGCGAAAAAAGTTTTCGAAAAAAAAATGTTCAAAAAGATGTTTTAAGGCGATATATGTGTATATTAGTTGATTTTGATAATTTTTGTTTTCGTGGATGCGTGCGTGTGTGTGTGTGTGTGTGTGTGTGTGTGTGTGTGTGTGTGTGTGTGTGTGTGTGTAAACTCTTCATATCTCCGAAACGAATCAACCAATTTTCGTCGGGTAAAGCTTATTCTCTTCGTCTCGCGAAAAAAGAAAGGTACTCTGATGAATTTGAGTTTTTATTGATTTTGTTTTGTTTTATAACCAACAAACGATTTTGAATTTTTAGTTCTTTTGATTTTTTCATATCTTACAGCCATTATTACATAATATAATAAACTTTTCTTGAAAGGTATTTAAATTACCTATATTTTCTTTTTTTTTAATTTAAAATATCTTCACTCTGTCATTTGTTATTAAGGAAAACTTTTTTATATTTCATAAATTAATTTACCAAAAAATTATTTATTTATCGACTTGAAATAAATAATTAGTTATTACACTAATTGAAGACTATATGCGGTTAAAATTTCAAGAAATTATGTTCATTTCTTTTTTAGAAAAAATAATTATTTTCCAAAAACGAATTTTGAGAAATCAAGAATTTCATAAAAATGTGAAATATCTATGGTCACAACAGTCAGATTTTTTTGGGCAAAGAAATCAATTCTTAGATATAAAAAAGCTACCTTTCTGCCAAATTTTAAAACGATTCAATGACTTTTATTCCTGCTAACGTAAACGAAAGAAAGCACACGTGTTTTCAAAAATAATTTTTTTCTCAAGAAAAAAATCGAGAAATCTCTTGAAATTTTAGCACAATGTTATGCTCGATAAGTGTAATAAGTGGTACAAATTTTGAGTCAATTAATCGAATATTCTTTTTAGAAATGCAATATTAAGAAACTTATAAAAAATTTTTAACATCAAATATCTTTGGTCACAACAATCAGATTCTTTTGGGCAAATAACTCGATTCTAAAATATAAAGAAGCTACCTTTCTGACAAATTTCAAAACAATTCATTGACCTGTACTCCTGTTGTCGTAAACAAAAGAAAACGCACTTCTTATCGAAAATAATTTCTTTCTCGAAAAAAAAATCGGAAAATCTCTTAAAATTTCAACATAATGTTGTACTCGATAAGTGTAATAAGTGGTAAAAATGTTGAGTCTATCAATCGAATATTCTTTTTAAAAATACAAATATAAGAAATTTAGAAAAAATTTTTAACCTAAAATATCTGTGGTCACAACAGTCAGATTTTTTTGGCCAAAGAACTCGATTCTTAGATATAAAAAAAGCTACTTCTCTGCCAAATTTCAAAATGATTCATTGACTTATACTCCTGTTATCGTAAACGAAAGGAAACTCATTAAAAATATTACTTATGTCGACTGCAATTTACTATCAACTGATAAGAATTTTTCCATCGGTCTTACAGTCTTACAAATTAAATTAAAATAATAAAATAATTAAACGTTGGGCAATTTGGTGGTGGGGGGCAGTCAGATGGTCCTTTGCTAACAAAGTTTTTTCCAGGATTTAATTAAGTTTTTATTTCAGATTCTGCGGGGGTGATTATAAACAAGGGCAATCTGACTGCCATAAATATTAATTATTTTAATTTAATTTGTAAGACTGTAAGACTGATGGAAAAATTCTTATCAGTTGATTGAAAGGAAACGCACTTATATTCAAAAATAATTTTTTTTTTCTCAGAAACAAATCAACATAACCTCTTGAAATTTGAACATAATGTTGTACTCGATAAGTGTAATAAGTGGTAAAAATTTTGAATGGATAAATGAAAAAGTTTTTGAGACATTAATTAAAGAATTATAAACCATATTTTCATTACTAACAAATGACAGGCTAAAGATAATTTAAATATTAAAAAAAGAAATTGTAGGTAATTTAGCGGTCTTTTAAGAAAAATTTATTATATTAAGTAATACTGGCTGTAATGAATTAAAAAATCAAAAAAACGAAAAATTCAAAATCGTTTTTTAGTTATAAAACAAAAGAAACTTGATAAAATCAAAAAGTAGGTTATGCTCTCTTTGTTCTTCTCCGAAACGAAGAGAATAAGCTTTGTCCTATGTAAATCGGTCCATCGGTTGAAAAGTTATCGCCTGTACACACACACACGCATACGCACACGCACACGCCCGCACACACACACACACAAACACACACACGATTTTATCACCAAAAGCCGTAAAACATGTTTTTGAACATTTTTTGTTTCAAAAATTTTTTTCACCGTTATAAAGCTTCCGCTGTGAGGAAGCAAAAAGATATATGAGGTTAAAAATTTTTAAACACACACACGCACACATACAGACATTTTTTAAAAATAGTATATTTTGACTCCAAATGACTCGAAACATCTTTCTAATATGTTATCTCGAAAACTTTTTTTCAGCGTCACAAAACTTCCTCTATGAGGAAGCAATAGCTAACTTACGGTTAACATTTCTACCAGGATAACAATAAAACTGGTCACACACAGTCGGAATTTTAATAATAATATCAAATACAATTTACATACAATACAATCAGTGGCGTAACGGTCGCGTACGAGCCGCGATCGTCTATGAACACGTTGTAAATTATATATTATATGCAATAAACCCAATTAACTTTACATAGACTTCACATTAATTTATTAAATGAAAGACATTGATAGTTTTATTTAGTACCAACATAATCATCAACTTATATTAGCTCTATAAATGAAAAAAAACTTATTAGGTTTGATTTATTTAATCTGTTCTTCAATCTTTCATTTCCCAGTTCCTAAATGAACTAATATTATAAATACACTTACCTATTATATAAAAATATGTTATCAGGAATTTGAACACATTCGGAACATCAAACGATGAAAGATTAATTAAAATGTTGGTCCATCCTCTAAATTATTCAATCGAAACATTAAACTATTTGCAAGGGAACAGAATTGAAATGACGGAGAAAGAGCGAATGTCGAAGCAGCGCACGCATGAAACGGATGGAGAATTTAACGACTTCGCGTGTACGCGTATACAATGGCGCGCGAACAAACTGCGTGCATTTGTGTGTATGTGTGGCTGTGCATGGGTATGGGCTCGCGGAAAATCAATGCCGAAACATTCACCAGAGCTATTGGGACTTTATTGGGTTGACCTGTCGCGATTGTCCGGCAGCGCGCGCGGCGGCTCGTAAAAGTACCGACGCCTCCCCCCGCCCCTCCCGCCCAACCCCTGCCCCACTAGAAAACCCGAACATGCCCACGCATTGAATTTTCTCGCGCACGATGCGATAAAAATGCAACCTGCATGTATGGAGGGAGGAGTGCGGCAGTTTTTAAATTGTATCCGTTGATCTTCGGTTTTATCAACGTTGGTTTATCCAAAAGTCTACGCTAATAGTTCATGACTGTAGACGAGTGGCGCCACAACGTCATATCATTGAAACTCATGCACGAATATGAATAAAATTTGAAATTTTGTTGAATGAGCTTACGTTTAATTAATAAATAATCCTTTTTTTTATTTTTGCAATGAGTATGGATTATTTAAATTAAAAAAGGATTATGTCAGTCACATAAACTATGAGCGTAGACTTTTGGATAAACCAACGCTGTTTACTACCCAACTTTCTGAGTCTGGATCTTTATCAATGACGCAAACACTACTGTAAATATTTACACCCCCTTTGCTGATATGAACACTATGTTGCAATCACTGATTGGTATTAAAATACGAGCGTACAATATAGCAATATTAAACAATATAAAAAATCTTTTAACTACTATGCAATCATATTTTGTTAAATAATAACGTTTTTTTAATTAAAAAATACATAGTTATCAAAATTGAGAAAGAATAATAAAAAATAGTGATGTGTTGGTAACTATATAATTTTTTTATATAAGCTTTGACTTTTCGTAAATATCTGAATAAATTCTTATGAATTTTAGGAATAAAAAGAAGGCATTATAGTTATATAATTAAAATAATTTTCGCCCACGTAAAGTGCGTAGGTTCTATAAAGTTTTGTAAGAGTATGTGAGCTATTGGGCCTCTTGGGCGTTAAGTAGTACTTTATGCCCGCTGGCTGAATAATTTTGAAGTTACAACGTGGGCGTAAAATTTAATTTTACACGCGAGCTACGAAAATTTCTATTATGTCAGTCAAGTTAGCTTATGGCCGGTACTTGACTACAATAAATTGATTTCAGTACTTTCTTATATTTAATTTGTATAGAAGGATGAAGAAATTTGAATACATTTCTGAGAACAGCCATACAGTTGTTTCGGAAAGTAGCTTGCATTACTTGACTATCGATAATTGATTTCACAACTTTCATTTGTTTAATTTACAGTGAACAATTTGAATGTACTTACATATAATTTGTTCAGCATACATTAACTCAAAGAAGTAAAAGACTTTTTTACTAGTATTTATTTGATTTCTTTAAAAAATCATAATAGTACATTTCGACACGGGTGCGGAAGGTGATTATTTAGCTCATGTGACGTTTTTCGCACGAGCGAAGCGAGTGAGAAAAGTCACATGAGCTAAAAATCTTCTTACGCACCAGTTTCGAACCGTATTTTATACCACGAGAGCCGAATAATCATATTAAAGTTATGATTTTGAGGTTAGAGTGGTATAAATATTATTTCATAGATTATACAGAAAAAACTTGTGTACTTGCCTTATTTTATACTTTCGTAGAAAGTTTTTTAACAATATTATTATTTGTTTAAAATTGAGCATCTAATTAAGCGATCGAGATTCGTTCGGTTTTCGAGCGTTTTTGCGAGTTATCTCGAAATCTCGAATCGATCTCGAAACTCGAAAGAAATCGAGAAACAGCGAAGAAAGGGCGTGCGTAGCGCGCCAAATTAACGCTAGTTGTGTAAAAATTTCTGAAAGAAATCATTGATCTGAACGAAGTTCTGGCGAGTTGAACAGAAAATTACATTAAGCTTTCCTTTTTCGAAAAAAGAAAACAGTTTATTGGGATTTTTTATAAAACTAATAAAGATGAAAATTTGGTCTTCACAGAAAAATGACTATTTCAATTCTTTACATGCCCATGCTTTAAAAAACGAGATTTGCTCAATTTTCAAATTCGGATCTTGGTTATTCGTATGCTGAAAAATTGTAACGTGAAGTATTTTTTACTCGAAATAAAAAAATAATTTTAAATTTAGAAAAAAAAAATGAATATTGAATCAAATGTTATTGTTACGAGTGAGCTATCGCAACTTTTAATAATAAAAAGTAACGGACCGTGGGATTGAACCAGAGCCGCTGACTCGCGAGTCAGAAACACTACCAACAAGCCACCACCGCCACCGCTCGGCTTTCTGCTAATCGGCGTCATATTGTAATCGGAAGCCTTGCTTGTTTCGTTCTTTGATATTCGTGTGTGTACCGACACGTAACATTATATAATTGAATATTTGGTTCCTTTCTTGAATAATTTTGTGATAAGAAATATTTAAAAAATATGATGATATTTTCATTATTGGCATTTTAAGGTCACGAACTAACATAAGTTTAAGAAACTTAAATAGCAATTTATTAATAATTTACTTCAAAATATACCATTGAAAAGAGGGCAAAGCATTTATTAGTCATTAATAAATGCTTTGCCACCTTTCCAATGGTATATTTTAAGTAAATTATTAATAAATTGCGATTTATTATTAACTTAAATCGCTCTCTAAATTTAAAATTAGTTTTTTATTTCGAGTAAAAAATACTTCACGTTGCAATTTTTCAGCATACGAATAACCAAGATCCGAATTTGAAAATTAAACAAATCTCATTTTTTAAAGTATAGGCATGTAAAGAATTGAAATGGACATTTTTCTGTGAAGAAATCAAATTTTCATCTTTATTAGTTTTATAAAAAATCCCAATAAACTGTTTTTTTTTTTTTTTTTTCGAAAAAGAAAAGTTTAATGTAATTTTCTGTTCAACTCGCCAGAACTTCATTCAGATCAACTATTTCTTTCAGAAATTTTTACACCATAAATTTTGGAGTATTAGGAATATTATAAACCATAGCGGAATAATATAGATTTTTATTGAACCAAATAGCGAATTTTAACGTTGTATTAGCTATAAGACGAAAATAGTGACAAGTTGTTCAAAATTTGATAGTCATTAAATATCATAAATATAAAGAGCTGTGCAAAATTTCAGAGGCTTAACGGGAATGGTTGTGGAATCATTGCAATTCAAATTTTTCATTAGCCTTATGGGAATTTGCAAATTAGTGTCATAGCTTTGGAAGTTTGTGCAATCGTCAATGTATGTTAGATAAAAAAGTTCCATTTTCAAAAATTTCCCCTTCGAGAATATTTTCTGAAATATAGCATAAAAACTGTGAAATAAGGCGTACAGTCATATCAAAAAGTGAAGAAAATAAGCATTAAACTGTACTAAAATCGATATAAAATTTTCTTCACAGTTCTAAAAAACATTTTACATATTTGTTTACTCTTAGTACTGTAGAATATTACTGTTTTTGTCGAATTATACGACCAAAATATTTGTCTTAAATTTTTTAATGAGACCTTACGGCCAATATAACCTTAAAACAATTTTTTTTAACGGAGTGTGCGAAACTAGCCTTTTCGTGCCTGTTTTGCGTGCGCGAAGTAGCTATTTCACACACGGCGTGCGCGAAGTACGCGCATGAGCAGATCAATTTACTTCGCGCACGCTTCTCGTAGAAGCGTGCGGAAAGTAAGTATACCGCCTCCCGCGCTCTGCTTTCTCTCGCTTCGCTCGAGCGACAAACTTCACCCTCATCAAGTATGTACATAATCAATGTTCTCCGAGTGTCACTCACTTCGTTAAAAAAAATAAAGTTCGATACACATGGGTGAAGCGGGTGATTGTTACACGGGTGGTTTTGTTGCTCTCACTTCGCTCGCGCGAATCACTCACTTCGCATACTTGTATCGAAATTTTTTTTATTATCGCTATTTTAAACCTGTATTTTCAAATGCAAAAGTTGTGTAACGAATTTTCGAATTTTGCGATTTGATTCGAACTACTATATTCTTAAACGTCTAAGGAAGTTTTTTGGAAAATTCTAGTACTCTATGCATTGTTGCTAAATAGAATTTTTCGTGATTGTTACGATAAATGCTGTTGAAGGCCGCACGCCACAGTACAAGTGTTACGACGTGCGCACAACACGATCACGAAAAATTGTACAACACATAAATTACTGAAAAATTTCGTACATTTTATGTACCATAGCGCGCGGCCTTCAACAGCATTTATCGTAACAATCACGAAATAACTAAGCTAATGATAGCACGAAAGAAATAGTTGACTCCAACACTTGTGTTTATTTTATTTTTAATTTATAATTCTATTAATGATCATTTGATAAGAACGGTGTATATAAGGAAGATTTTTTTTTCATTTTCACTTATTGCTGTCATGAAGGTTTTGTGTATTTTGTTGTGCGTCGTTTTCGCGAGCGGCTTCTATATAGGTAAAAGAGATTTTAAATAGTATTTTTGTTGATTGAAATAAATTTTTCAATTACATATAAATTTCAATTTTTAAAAGATAACAATGAAACACGTGAAGATAAAATTGTTGGAGGAGATTACGCTACAATAGAAGGTACACCATATCAGGTAAATAACTAAATTTTGTAACATTCATTCCTTTGCAGCAATTTCTTTAATGTAACTGGTTAAAAAATTAATAGATTATTTGATAGATTTATTAATAGATTTATTTATTAATAGATTGTTGAATAAAATAGTTCATGAACGATATTAATAGATGTATTTGCTTTATCGCATTATATATTGAATAAATTTCATACAAAACCGTTTATAGAAATTTAAAAGTTTATTTAAATAATTCAAGAAGATGTTGAATCTGATTAAAGCTCCTTATATCTTGTATATCAACATAATAATTTCAATATAAATCTTTAAGCCCATAGCTCTCAGGATGAAAGTATTTAAATTTGTTTTTAGGCTAGCTTGTTTTGGTTAAGAGTAGACCAAGTATGCGGCGCAACTATTATACATGAATCTTGGGTTATAACTGCTGCCCACTGTGCCGAGTAAGATTTCATTTAATTTTTATAATTACATTAAGTATTTCTATATAATAGAACTTATTACAAAAAATAAATTAATCTCTTCATTGCAAAATAGAAATCAATTGTATAATATATCAGTACGAACTGGCAGTAGATACAGAAAAATTTTAGGTAAAGTACACAGCGTTGAGAGAATTATAGTACATGATGATTATGTAACCAACAGCAAACACGACGACATTGCTTTAATCAAGGTAATTAATTATGTTTATTTTACCCGTGAATTACTTAGAAAGGATTTAGTATAGATATAATATCATTATTCATGACAATGTTAATATTTCAATGTGTGTAATAATAGTTTTATATAACTTCGAAACTTGTTAAATAAATTTCAGTACAAATTTTAATTTTTGATTTAGAACTAAGAACTTGTGACTAACACGTATATTTTCATTATATTTTTCATCCAGCTAGCAAATCCTATTAAATTTAATAATAAACAACAACCTATAGAACTTGCAAAGCCACGCGATATTCCTATAGAAGGTGAATGGATGCGAATTTCTGGTTTTGGACAGATAGGGGTAAGTTCTTATCCCTCACAGAGAAAGGTTTTCTTTTTTTCTAGAATTTCTTTAGTTAATTTAATTAACTATTTTTAGCTACATACGGAGAAAAGTGATGTTTTGAAGGCTGCATACATACCTGTAAGGAATCAAGAATATTGTGAAAATGTTTATGAGCCACATGTCATAACAAAGAATATGTTTTGTGCGGGCAATGGAGACGCTGATGCGTGCTTTGGCGATTCTGGTGGACCTGGTGTTATTCATGGTAAACTCTATGGAATCATTAGCTTTGGTAAAGATTGTAGATCGACAATATATCCTGGAGTGTTTAGTAGGATGCACAAATACCATGGTTGGATTGAAGAAAAAACTGGACTCAGATTCTAAATGTAAACCTCACTTAGTACAAAGAATACTTGTTTTACGTGATAAAAATAAAATTTTGAACATAAATAAAGAAAAAATTAAGCTTGATTCTTCCGGCTATTTTTCGACAGCCATGACCAGAGACCTGCACCAGCACCTTGTTGAGACCCTAGTATTTCCATGCTTTAACTATGCCTGCCCTGTGTCCACCATCTGGACAAGACACGTGTGGAGAAGCTCGAAAAGGCTCTTAACCTACTTCGCACGAGCTAATGCCTCCTTATTCAAACGCACAGTGCGAGCAGCGCTTTTCGTGCGAGAAATGTCGCTGACTGGGCCAAGGGCGTCAGAGACGAGAGCTTGCGGACGTTGCTGCTCTATCAACCGCTGGGGCCCGGTGCCCCCCCCCCCCCCCCGCGTCAGCGACTTTAAGCGAGAGAACTTTCGCTTGCTCCGCCTAAATTGTTCTTTTTTTTGTTTCTATTATGATTTTATTTTGTCTGTGAAACTCGTTTCTCTCGTCTGTAAGGCACTTATCAAGTAACGACAGATTTAGATCCGTAGTGCGGGAATATAATGTGTATATAACATGGACTGCTCCACACTACCTTATCAAGTAATCACTTTAATCGGTCAGTTAGTGTATTCTAGCATTCACTGAAAAACATTTGAGAGAGCGGGTCTTCCACTTGAGAAAGACGCTGCGCCAAAGACGGGTAGAGTTGCGCGACGTTATTTTGGGGTAAAATTTCTCCCAAAACAGGCGACTGAGTGTACCGTTGCCAAGGGAAACGGCTAGTAGATGGCGCGCGAAACTCTCATAAACCGCGCATAAACATCCGTTAGGGGTAATTATTCTCCCAAAATTGGGCGAGACGTTATGCAAAGCGCGGGTAGAGCTACACTGCCAGTATTGGTACGTTCCTTCTCCCTGATGTTTTTCAGTGTTATTGTTTATTTATTTACTTTATTTGTTCTTATCTACCGGATTGTAATAGAAGGGTTCTAATTTATCACATGAATGAATGCATGGATATATGATTAAGTGTGGATATTTTCTTTTACGTATTAATCTGCATCGTACTGATTGACTAGAGAAGTATTTCTCTATCATTTATCATTGAATTAACTAATTTTTCGGAATATTTTATGTACCATTTTGACAGCGATACACATGTATGTGTATCGACAATGCATATTACCATGATTGTAATAGTTTTGTAAATACTGAAATAAAAAACTATGATATTTAGCTTATCGTAATTTTTTCCTTACACTAATCCTGGCTTGATATAAACCGATTTCAATAACTCTTAGTAATATTTGTGTTCACCTAATATTATTTGACCTTATGCTAATGTCCATAAAATGGAACGTATAAAGAAAAAATATAGGTCTAATAATCTTAGAAGTCTTTTTTCGTCACAATAAAGGTTCTTTACTTTTTGTCGTGTTTAGTTTACGCAAACGGCTTTTACATCAGTAAGATTACAATTGCAAATCATGGAGAACTTGAATTATTGAGAGTTGCCTATTTCTATAAAATTACTTTGAAAAATTTTAGTGTTTTGTTTATTTAATTGATAGAAATTATCAGTTTTAAAGAATAGCATTATTATATACTTACTGAAAATAAATGTAAATTGATTAACCTGCTTTCTATGATACAGATGATAATGGGACAACCAAAGATAAAATTGTTGGAGGAGACTATACGGAAATCGAATATGCGCCCTATCAAGTATTGTTTTTAATAAAAACATGAATTAATAAACTCAGAAAAAGGTATTCAAAAGGTGTTTCTATATGCGGTGCATCAATCATTGCAGAATCTTGGATTCTCTCAGCTGCGCATTACATGCGTTTCATCGAAAAGTATTTATTATTAAACACCATTTCTTCTAATTTATATTTATGAAGCGCAATCATTATATAATTTTATTTTTTTCTATGACAGAAACAAAAAAGGTTTGGGGGTGTGCGTAGGCACTACAGAATTGGTAAACGTAGGTAAGAGAATAACTGTCCAAGACATGAGTGTACATCCTCATTATAATCATGAAAATTTCGACAATGATATTGCACTTTTAAGGGTAAATCCAATTGTATTATATATTTTTCATGTAATAAAATAATAATTTTCGAACCATGTTTGTGAACATTATGTTTTTTACAGTTAAAAAGTAAGATTAACTATTGCTCTAAAAAAACAATTCCTCTCGCTGGACCTGATGATACTTCAGAAAGTGGAAAATTGATGCATATTACGGGTTTTGGCATCAGTAAGTTAATAGTTAATTAGTGTTTATTAATATGGGGCGTTTCACGTTAGATCTTACAGGTTGACCTAGAGGCGCGAAAACTACCCGTTCTCGACACTTATTTTCACTACTAGAACCATAACATGACGAATTAGTATTTCAAAGATTAACTTTTTTACGCCGATGTAACTTATAAAATATGAAAGAGTTTTATTTTTCTCGGGCGTATAACCGGTAAAGATGTCTGCCACACGAATGAAAAAAGAAGCAATCTACAAGAGGTAGTCATAGTTTTTTTTTCATTTGTACTGCAGATGTGACGCATGCTGTTTTTCCTGAAAATATCAAAATTATAAAATAATATCAAAATTATAAACTAATATCATTATCAAAGCTGAAAAAAAAACCGCTGCCAATTCATTGGCCCGTTGCTTCCTCAAACTTAATTTTGTGATTCCTTTAATTAATTTTTAATAACAAAATTTATAATTTTTGCAACAAATTATGCCATAATTATAATTAAATTTATTTTGAAGATTAAAAGGTATTCATTTTCAAATTTATTCATTCATTTATTTATTTATATCAACCGGTAAGAATGTTCCAGGTTTAACATAATATATACATATATACATATATAACATCACTAGTATTTTCGAAGCGCGCGATGAGCGCTGTGATTTTATCGAAACTACACCATTTTTGTTTTTATGACCTAGCAACCCGTTACACCCACCAACCAAACCACTAATAAATTGATATCATAACTAATCCATCATTTTTTGAAGATAGGAGATAGGATTAAGGAGTTATAAGCTTTTTTGAAAAAAAACACGTTTTTGTTTTTGTTCATAACAAAAGAACTGTGATAGCTAGACATAAAATTTTTTCCAAATATAGATATTTTAATTCTCTTTCGAATGCTACCCATTCGATCCAGATACATGGAGCCGTTCTCGAGAAATTACGATTTGAAGAAAAGGTTAAAAAAACTTTAAACTCAAATATCTCTGATATTTCTAGACCAATCATTTTGCCCAAAGAACTCGACCGAGAACTATACAAAATCTACCTCTACAAGGAATTTTAAAGCGATTAAGTCTATTTTACTTCCGTAATCGTTGGACATAGAGAACTCGTTTTTTTCATTTTTCAATTTTTTTCTCAAAAACTAACCAAAAGAATGGATTCAAATTTTTAGAGCTCATAGCTATGTATATTCTGCATTATCGTGATTTTTCTCAAAAAAATTGACCGTTTAGTTTCGAAGTTATAAGCTTTTTAAAAAAAGAAACACGTTTTTGTCAATAACAAGATAACCGGGATAGCTAGAGAAATTTTTTTTTTTGAAATTATAGGTTTTTTTACGCTCTTTCGAATGCTACCCATCAGATTTAAATATCTCGATTCTATCATTGAAAAAAAACCCAAAAACAATTTTGAGAAAATCGAAAATTCGAAATAAAACAAAAACGAATCGGCCCAATCAAAAAACGGATTTTTGACCCGCCATCACACAAAAAAAAACAAAAAGAATGAGACCTGTGCGGTTAAAATCGATCGAGTAGAAGCTGAGATCCAGGCGTACACACACACACACACACACACACACACACACACACACACACACACACACATCCATACAGATATTTTTCAAAAATCATGTATTTTGGTTCCTAACACCTCGAATATCAATTATAACATGTTTTTACAACAACTCAAAAAATTAATATCACAAAGCTTCCTCTAGGAGGAAGCAATTATGTCAAAAACATATGTTAAAAATTTTTCAAAAATTTTATTGTAATGTTAAAAATGAGCATCCAAAACGAAAGGTTTTCGAGTCCACGGACCGGTCTTGCTACCATATGTTCTTCGTAATCATCTAGTATAGTACTTTTGTTTTCTCCCTACAGCCTATTTAGCCCAGTAAGTGACCTATATATCTTTTCCCATATTCGCTTTCTATCGATACTTTTATCAAGTGATGCCTAGTCTGCGATTAGTTCGTTGAGACTAGGGATTTTTCCCTAGGGCAAATACTTGTAGGTTTTTGCTGCATTGACTTCAACGAGCATCCGATGATCAAATTTGTTTTAAATCATATTTAACACACTTTTAACGATCATAGAAGTATAAGTTGTATAGTATAGTGAATATACCTATCATATTTTGGCGATTACTCAGGATATTTTTTGTCTTAAAACAAGGCGACAATAGATTATTGAAAAACGGGTTTTGGAGATCAAAGTTACGAAATAGAATATAAACATCCCAAATAGTTTTGGTTATCAGGTGATGCCGAAGCCAATGGATTAACATGCAGTTTCTCTATAAGGGTAAAGAGCTGGTACGAGACGATGGTAATAGACGATGAGCAATACGATGACGATTCGTTTTTCTTTTTGTTACTTTTATTTACCAAAGTGAGTGGACTGCAGAAATACGTGACTCTACAGTTTTTATTATTATACAGACAACTCCGTTCGTGAGAAGGATAAGATTGTTGGGGGTGACTATGTCGATACTACTAGAGCATCGTAGCAAGTAAGAGGCATATTTTTATTGTAATCGCTTTAGAATCGTTATCTAGTCTATTTGACATATACTTTATATGTGAAAATGCACAAGTACCTATTGTAAATATAACTGATTTTAAATTTTAGCATGGATACTCGTAATTTATAAATAATTGGCAATTAAGTTTATATATACAGTTTTATTTATCTACTTCCACTAGTTTTCATTGGTTGAAATGTATATGTACAATTTCTTATAGTCTGAACTGTCTGAACTGTTTTGAATTTAATAACGTGGAGTTTACTTTATAATGTCACACAACTTTAACATCGTTTATTAAGGCGATGTGAGTGCCACCCGTTACCGACGATTGCAGGGACCGGTTTTTCTCATTTAGTTTTGAATTTTAAGAAAATATCGCTCTCTGATACGTTGTAGTTCATTACCGAATCTATAACGTGTCAAAGAGATTTTTCCTCAAAATTCAAAATTGAATGAGAAAAACGGGTCCCTGCAATCGTTGGTAACTGTAGGGCCTCGCATCGCCTTAAGAAAATTTTCAAAAATTCATAAATATTCGTACGGCTTACCCCCTACGAAAATAAACTGCAGTTTAAACTACTGGCTAAACTATTGGCTCAACTTTTGCCTAAACTATTGGCTGAACATCTGTCGAACCACTGGTCGTCAGTAGTATTTTCGAATACCATTTTATGGGTTATTAGATAACTATAGAATAACTACTTATTATTTTTGCATATTTTTCATATTTATAAACACGAAAGGAACATTAAATTTTAATTTTTAAATGTTTATGTTTTAAAATCAATCTTAAAAAAAAATTAATTTGTTTCACGCGGATATGGCGTAAAACTTTGAGTCCCCCATTGTAAGTAACGGGGATATGAAAAAACAAGGCAAACCTTGTAATTAAGACGCTTCGTAAAGAGTCATTTGAACGAAAGAAAGAAGAAAGAAAGAAGGGATGGTGGGGGCCTCCTCCGTCGCCCCCTACCAGTGAGGTACAGCCTGCCCGGATCACCGTCCAGGAGCCCCTTACGTAGAAATGAATCCACGTAGGAGGAGCCTGGGCGATTCCAGTTACCTCTCCTTAAAGAAGGAAATCAAAAAGAGGAAGTTGTGCGTTACCCTGTGAGGGCATTTCCACACTATCAGAAGTTATAGAGCAAAAACGGTTGTATGGCTGGACTACTATGTGGAGTGTAGAATGGGGAAAAACCTCGCTAGGAGTAAAAACCCATTTATCTTAAGTTAGTTGTTGAGACGCGTAGAATGACTTTATTAGACAGAAAAAATAGATGAGTAATTTATATAGGTAGGTAAAGGTGATATGCGGCAGAAAGTCATTTGAACGGTTCACTTACACGGCTTATATACTCTTGAGCGTCCAACGTACCCACAGATAGCACTACCGAAGCGCCGCATAGCGGATAAATAGCCGAAGCTTACTTATGGAGAGCCGCCCATCACAAGTTCTCCTTTGTCACCGCTATGCGGCGCTCCGATAGCGCTTTCTGTTGATACACGATGGCCGTGAGTATATAAGTCAACCGTTCAAATGACTCTTTACGAATGGGTTTTTACTCCTAGCGAGGTTTTTCCCCATTCTACACTCCACATAGTAGTCCAGCCATACAACCGTTTTTGCTCTATAACTTCTGATAGTGTGGAAATGCCCTCACAGGGTAACGCACAACTTCCTCTTTTTGATTTCCTTGTTTAAGGAGAGGTAACTAGAATCGCCCAGGCTCCTCCTACGTGGATTCATTTCTACGTAAGGGGCTCCTGGACGGTGATCCGGGCAGGCTGTACCTCACTGGTAGGGGGCGACGGAGGGGGCCCCCACCATCCCTTCTTTCTTTCTTTTGACTCTTTACGAAGAGTCCTAATTATAAGGCTTGCCTTATTTTTTATATCCCCGTTACTTACAATAGGGGACTCAAAGTTTTACGCCATATCTGCGTGAAACAAACTAATTTTTTTTTTTAAGTTTGAGTTTAAAACATAAACACTTCAAAATTAAAATTTAATATTCTTTTCGTCTTATAAAGTCTTAGGGGAATATTTTTCAGTTTTCAAAAATCAAAAGAAAAATATGCAAAAATAATAAGTAGTTATACTATAGTTATCTATAGTATAACTGTATTACCCATTAAATGGTATCCGAAAATACTAAAATATTCCAAGCACGCTTGAAGATCGTGAGTGCTCGAAAGGCAATAACAAATGCCGCGCGCAGCCTGATGCGGCAAAAGGTTGGTGCCGAAGCAGCACCAGTAGTTGTGCTGCGTGAACACGTTTAGTTTTGTGTCCCTGCAGCTCAAATTTTTTTTCCGTGTACTGACGACAAGTGGTGCGACAATAGTTCAGCCAATAGTTTAGGCAGTAGTTGGACCAATAGTTTGGCCAGTAGTTTAAACTGCAATTCATTTTCGTAAGGGACCCTGCAAAAACATCATAAAACATATATCAGTTACTTTAATATTTAACATATTTTTTTATTAAATTATTTTACTTCATTCTAAATATCTTATATCGTTTTACACGTTATATAGGCTCACTACTTCGAGTAAGAGTATTTTCCGAAAATTCGTATTAGCAAATAAGTTATCTTAAAACTAAACTGAATTGAACTCGTAATTATTAGAGAGAGACCTACGGCATGTTCACTCTTACCGGATCTACATACAGATCTAGAGCAGGTCAAAGACATCAAATCGACAAAGTCATTGTTCATCGTGACTACGATGAATACACCAATGACAATGATATTAGTTTAATTCAGATAAAATTTATCTTGATGTAAAAGTATATTTTATTTATTTCATAGAAGATCAAAACTAAATTCTCATACTATTTATTTCTAGTTGGTAAAACCAATGAAATTCAATGAAAGACAAAAACCAGTTCCTGTAGCAACTAAAAACTTCCTAAATTAGGAGATGCTTTGAACATTTCTGGCTACGGAAAGGGAGGGGTATGTATTTTTTATTTTTTCATTGCATCTTAAGTTTCTATCTGCTATTTAAATTTAATAATAATTAAACAAAATTTAAAAAAAACCAAACTGCTTCTACCGTTTTGAAGATTGCCAAAGTCCTTATCGTGGACCAGAGAACTTGTGCACGAAGATACATTCGTGACCCTATCACAAGCAATATGTTCTGCGCTGGTAAGGGAGCTACTGATGCATGCCAAGGTGATTCTGGCGGTTTAAGCATTATTAACGGTCAACTGGCTGGTGTTGTATCTTCTGGTATGTAATGTGGATCCACATTCTACCCTGGCATTTACACTAGAGTCTACAAATATTATAAATGGATCGCTAAGCACGCTGGACTTGACATTGCTTAAAAGACCTATTTATTATTAATATAATTTAATTTTTGTATTATATTTTTATTTATTACAAAGATATCATTGTGATGTCAACATTAAGTCAACGAATTGTTATCATAAAATTCATATTTTATAATCATTTGTACATTCTTAATTAAAGAGCTTTTTTGATATCTGTGTGTTTTTAATTAAAAAACACTTATTATTTAACAAAATATGATTGCATAGTAGTTAAAAGATTTTTTATATTTTTTAATGTTGCTATATTGTACGCTCATATTTTAATACCAATCAGTGATGGCAACATAGTCTACATATCAGCAAAGTGCGTATAAATATTTACAATAGTGCTTACGTCATTGATAAAGATCCAGACTGAGAAAGTTGGGTAATAAACAGCGTTGGTTTATCCAAAAATCTACGCTCATAGTTCATGACTGTAGACGAGTGGCGTCACAACGTTATATCATTGAAACTCATGCGCGTGTATGAATAAAATTTGAAATTTTATCGAATGAGCTATTCATAAATAATCCTTTTTTAATTCAAATAATTCATACTCATTGTAAACATAAAAAAAGGATTATTTATGAATTAAACGTAAGTTCATTCGACAAAATTTCAAATTTTATTCATATGCGCGCATGAGTTTCAATGATATGACGTTGTGGCGCCACTTGTCTACAGTTCTGAACTATGAGCATCAGCGGTGTTAGACAAAAAATTTTTCACCCGGCGTTGGCTAACTTCAAAGCGATCAGAGCGGGAGGACGCAACAAAAATAATGTGTTTTGGAACGCGCGCGTAATCCAGCCGAGAGAAAAGCTGCATTACCGTGTGAGCGGTGAGCTGTCTGCTGACGTGAGCACGTGATTATGTACGAATAGTATTCTTAACCTAACATCCTCATAAACACAGCTGATTTTCAGAAGAATTATTAAAAATACCAAACTTTAAAACCAACTTATTGTTCGTATTATTAACATGAAAACAGAATGTTAAACAATTGTCAGATAAGTATCATGTTTTTATGTTTAATTTTATTTATTTGAAAACAAAATACTTTGTGTTTATTTAATTGTTACAGAAATATCAGCAATGTTCTGCTCGCAAACAAGGCTATTACTTTTTCTACATATATGTACTTTGAAATATACTTTGAAAATCTTTCACAATAAATTTATTTGCTGTCAAGCTATTGGCTGTCAAAGTTCTAATTTGTTGCTTGAGCTTGAGTCACAACGTTGGGACTATAAAAATTTCCCTCAAGTGTTAATCATAGATGTAGGAAATATCGATGAAAGGATTTAAAGAAGAAGCAAATGTCTGGTTCAAGAACTATGTATATATTTTCTGATGAAAGGAGTAACATTTTGCAATTTAGTTGTGAAATTGTTTTAAGAAGCAAAGTCAACGTGTTATTGAGAAAATTTAAAATGCTTAGGATAAAATAATTTATAATTGGCTCATGGTGAGAGGCGCAAAAGGCTTAAAAGAAATAGTCAGGACATATTCTTTTAGAAAACTCATCTATAGTGTAAATTTCTTGCGTAAATTTGTTAAAAAACTTATCGTGTAAATTTACTTAAAGGCTAAATTTTTGTAGACAGTAAAAATCATTTGTTTAAGAAGCATGTGTTTGATTCAAGAAATTTAGATCATGTCAGTGTTTTGTCATAAATTGCATTACACATTTTCATATGATCAGAGTTGGAAAAGTTGGAAATCTGAATATTGAAATATTTAAAAAAAGCCAAATCAATGTGTTATTTGATTAAATTTTAATGAACTCGAATGCTCAGGATAACATAACTTGGGATCGGCTCATAGTTAGTGGCAAAAAAATTAGTTGGAAAGCTGTCAGTTAATACTATATTGTATAGCAGTAACCGGTAGTGCAAATGATAATGCAAGTTGATGTAATGGCTAGTTATGTGTCTACTGCAAGAATGACTTAAGTTTCAAGACTATAATTGTTTGAGATACATCTAGGATCCTTAAGTTAGCTATAATTGTGTGAGATACATCTAGGATCCTTAAGTTAGTAGTAGTATGTTGTTTATTGTAAAAGTATCTTTACAGACTAAACGAGAAAGGCTATATAACATTCGTAACTTCAACAGATGTCATATTTAACTCTGACTAGAAGAGCAAATTCCTTGAAACTCGCAGAGATCTGTGCTAGTACTCCATAATTTACCTCTGTAAAGTTATAAATCCTAATGCCTGCTTTAAAAGAGTTGGAGCTATTCTGATTTTTCAAGAAAAAAGGTAATAATTTAAGAAATATTATATATATTTTTCCTTTGTCTATTGTTTGCCGAAATGTATCTAATGAACCATATTGTTATCTGTAAAAGATAAAGCATCAAGTCAAATGATTCATTAAAAAAAATATAATTGTTACCTGAATAGACTTAATTTCTTGTGATATTTGGTAATTTAGTATTTATACTGTTATCAGCCTCTAATTTTAAATCAAGTGTGAAAGGTTCTTTTTTCTTTATGGAAGAATATTTCTTTCTGATATATAAAAATGTTATTTCATATTTAAAGTGGAATAAAATATTGTGAATGAAAAGTCAAGAGTATTGGTTATTGAATCACAAACTCCAAACAATCCATTCTTGTCGACAAACTTCTGGTTGTGAATCAATGCTACTACAGCTCTGTTTCAGATACGCTTTTCTACTTCCATGTTTTAAAAATATTACATATTAAATAAGTTAATCTGAAACTAGACAACCTTATCTGGAATAGAGCAGCAGTAGTATTTATTCACAATAAGAAGTTTGTCAAGAATGGACTGTTTGTATTTTGTGGGACTCAATAACCAATCCTTTTGATTTTTCTTTCACAACATTTTATTCCACTTTCAATTTGAAATAAAACTTTCATATACCAGAAACAAATACCCCTTATAATAATATCCATAATATTTAGCCGTATAAACGGTTATAAATACTAAAAAAATCAGTATAAATACCAAATATCGCAAAAAAATTGAGTATGGGTAACAATAAATTTTTTTAATGAATTATTTATAAAAAATATTTTTCAAACAATCATGATTATATTCTGTATCCTTTACACTCTTTGCAAACTTTATGCATATCTTATAACAATATGAGTGATTGCATACATAATATATTTTGATTGTAGATCAAACAGTCGACAGAGCGAAAACACATGGAATATATATTTTGACCTCTTTTTACTTTTTTTTTTTTTGGAAAGTCAGTTATAGTTTAAAAAAAGGTTTTAAGAAAAAAGAAATTATTAAACAAATATATTAACTTATAACTACTTGATTTTGACTTTGTAAAATTTTTCTGGTAAATAAATAAATAAATTATTAAAATATATCAGCGTTGAAAATATCCAGGTCGATTCTACCTCGATTTCGGGGTAGATTCGACGTTGATTTGCCTCGATTCAACATCGATTCACCTCGATTCGCCATCGATGTTGCATGCATATCAAGGTGGATTTTTCCAAAATAAACTTTAATGGCGATCCTAGACGTCGATTTTTGACGGCATTTCGAGGTCGATTTTGTCAAAATGGGCCAAGATTTCCACTATGCATGTCGATTTTGTATATATTTCGACGTCAATTTCACAAAATCTACGTGGATCACGACCTCAATCCTCAATTTTGATCGCTTTTCGAGGTTGATTTAGCCAAAATGGACCACGATCGCTGCCATAGACGTCGATTCCCTACTGAAAAAGATCAACTGATTTTCAGGTGAAAATCATAATTTTTATTTAGATGGTATTATTGTATTAATAGGTGAATTTTATGTATATTATTATTATTTTCTTCAGATAAAGAATATTATGCTATGCCCCTAGCGAGAAAAGTAGGCCATTATTGTCTCCCGCGAGGGATACTTGCTGCCCGAGGGCAACGAGGGAAGCCACTCGCCAATAGCCCTCATCACTTCTGAGTGCAATATGCAAATTCTTCGTATATCCAGCGGAAAGTTTTTTGTGTTTAATCCCTGATTTCATGGCAAAGAATAAACACAATACTATATGCCAAGGTATGCTAAAAGTAAATATACATTTAAATATTGTAAGCTGTTGTAATGTCAGTAATGGGAAATTTACATATTTAGTTTATAAAAAAAAACATCTATAATTTATAACTTAATTTATTTATTATGTAACAGTTTAACACTGCTTATAAATGAAAAATAACAGTTTAAAGAAACATTTGTGCGATAATATATAGAATTTATATAATAATTATAATTATTTGAAAGTATAACATTTTTAAAAATGATCAATTTAATTGAAGATAGATAACTTTATTTTTATAAGTAACAATTATAATGTTCCAATACAAGTGTAAGTAAATAATAGAGACATGTAACATACTTGCACATATATATCTTTTGCAAATAATAATAGAATTACTAAAGAAAAAAATTGAGTATAGTATTTATATATACGGAGCGCCTGACAGAGCTGTTTTTCCAAAAATCTACTCAGAATTTATTTAATTAAATAAAAGCCACAATGCCAATAAGTAGGGATCTGTAATACTTCGAATTTTGACAGTTTTAAAACGAGCGTATCTCATGGAAATGCTGATAGAATCGCACAAAAAAAAAATCTGAGCATAGTATTTACATACACGGAGCGCCTGACAGAATTGTTTTTCCAAATAAACGTTCGGATGTTTATTAATTAAATAATGAAATTGGGTTGATTTTGAGGTTCACATCGCCTTAAGCAAACTATCATCAATGATCTAATTCTAATTTTGCAAGTATGTTACATGTCTCTATTATTTACTTACACTTGTATTGGAACATTATAATTGTTACTTATAAAAATAAAGTTATCTATCTTCAATTAAATTTATCATTTTTAAAAATGTAATACTTTCAAATAATTATAATTATTATATAAATTCTATATATTATCGCACAAATGTTTCTTTAAACTGTTATTTTTCATTTATAAGCAGTGTTAAACTGTTAAATAATAAATAAATTAAGTTATAAATTATAGATGTTTTTTTTTATAAACTAAATATGTAAATTTCCCATTACTGACATTACAACAGCTTACAATATTTAAATGTATATTTACTTTTAGCATACCTTGGCATATAGTATTGTGTTTATTCTTTGCCATGAAATCAGGGATTAAACATAAAAACTTTCCGCTGGATATACGAAGAATTTGCATATTGCACTCAGAAGTGATGAGGGCTATTGGCAAGTGGCTTCCCTCATTGCCCTCGGGCAGCAAGTATCCCTCGCGGGAGACAATAATGGCCTACTTTTCTCGCTAGGGGCATAGTATAATATTCTTTATCTGAAGAAAATAATAATAATATACATAAAATTAACCTATTAATACAATAATACCATCTAAATAAAAATTATGATTTTTAGGTGAAAATCAGCTGAAAATCAGCTGAAAATCAGCTGATAATCAGGTGACGTTTTGGCATGATTTTCAGCTGATTTTCACCTGAAAATCAGTTGACCTTTTTCAGTCGGGTTTTGCCCGCATTTCGAGGTCGATTTGAGAAAATCGACCTCGTTTGCTACCGTACACGTTGACTTTTCCCGCTTTTCGAGGTCGATTTAGCTAATATGGACCTCGGTTTCTACCATAGACGTCGATTTTGCCCACATTTCGAGGACGATTTAGCGACGATTGATGCGGTACGCCTACGTAACTCTCCCTTATTTACGTGGATCTTGCGTTCCCCGGCTACTTGGGTTAAACAATTAGTTAACTAATCGTTTTGCTTATTTTTTCATGTCTACATGATTCCCTTATATGCGTCAACCTCACATCCTCCGCCTACTTGGGTTTATAAATTATTTAAATAATCTTTTTGCTTATTTTTGTATGCCTACATGACTCTCTATATGCGTGGACCTCTCATCCCCGCCTACTTAGGTTTCAAAATTAATTAAATTATCGTTTTGCTTATTTTTTTATCTCTAAATGACTCCCTTATATGCGTGGACCTCATGTTCCCCGGCTACTTCGGTTTAAAAATTAATTAAATAATCGTATTGCTTATTTTTACATGTCTACATGACTCTCTTATATGCGTGTACCTCATCTCGCCCTCCTAATTGGGTTTAAGAATCATTTAATTAAAAGTTTATAAATTTTTGCAAAATTGTGCAGGAGAGAGGGCATATTTTGTTGCTAATTTGTTGCTGCAAGATGCTCGGAGTGAAAATTCGCAAACCCTTCAGCGACCCATTTCCAGAGTACACGTCCTCGAAAACGACTTCAAGGATAGGAAAAAATGTATTATTCGTTAAAATAAACATGGAGTATTATGTTGCTAATTTGTTGCTAATTATTGTGCCAAACCCGATTTCGTTGCTCCAGTCGTTTCCGAGATATCGAGGCCATTATACCTTGAGACTTGAGCTGGCACGGCCTCAGCTCTAACTTTTGAAAGACAAAAAATTTTGTAATGAGATAGGTAGCATAATTTGTTGCTAATTTGTTGCTTCAAGATAGTCTAGGTTCGAAATCTTCAAAATCAAAATGGTGCCTAATGGCGATACACATCAGCCATCACCCTACTTACGTAATTTTTTTTAATCTTGAATAATTCCATAATCTACTGCCGGATATTTTGTTGCTAATTTTCTGCTAATGTTACGTTAATCACGATTTTGTTACTCAAGCCGTTTCGAGATATTCTAACGGTGCTGTCTTAAGAGGGTTATCGCGGTATTCAAATAGGTTCACTATATAATTTTGTTGTCATAAATGATCTATCTCGCCGCTTAATGCAAAAAGGTGCTATCTTGGAGCCCAATGCAAAAGGGGTCTATCTCGGAGTTCAGCGCAGAAAAGGTCTATTTAACGTTCAGTGCAAGAAGGTTCTATCTCGGCAATAAAATTGAAACGATCATCACGATTATTAAAGAAAATTTACACACAAGTATCAGGGGCACGAGGTCCGCTACGTATGCAAGGGAATTATGCAGATGTGTGATAACAACAAATACGATTATTTAAACAATTTTAACCCTAACTGGCCGGGGTATACAAACTTCACGGTGGCAGATGATTAACGCAGACGTGCGATAAGAAAAATACGATTATTTAAACAATTTTAACCCTAAGTAGCCAGGGGATACAAGCTTTACGAGTGCAAGAGAATTACGCGGTCCTTCGATAACAAATAATACGATTATTTAAATAATTTTAACCCTAAGTAGCAGGGGTATATAAGCTTCACTCGGACAGGTAAATTACGCAGACGTGCGATGATAAAAAATACGTGTAGTGTGACTGCACCAGTGGCTGAACAGACACCAGTGAATGAACAGTTTTTAATAAAAATCGTTGATAAAATATATTGTTAATATTTCTGGCCTCATAAAGCACCTTCCCCAAATTTCAAACTTTTAAAAAAGTCACTTTTTGCCGGTTTAATATCATAAAAGTATTTTATTTAAGCAATTAAAAATATCACGTGACCCGGTCATTCACTGGACTCAAATGTTCATTTACTGGTAAAGTCACCCTATTTACACTAATTTAAAGCCAAGTAGCCGGGAGATGCGAGGACCACGAGATAATAAAAAATACGTCTATTTAAACAATTTTAACCCTAAGTATCCCTAAATATCCGGGCAATACAAACGTCACGAGGATAGATGATTAACGCAGACGTGACATAAGAAAAATGCAATTATTTAAACAATTTTAACCCTAAGTTGCCGGGCTAGCTTCACTCGGACAGGTGAATGACCCAGACGTACGATAATAAAAATTACGTGTATTTAAACTATTTGAAACCCAAGTAGCCGGGGGATACGATGTCCACTTATATAAGGGAATTGCGAAAATGTGCGATACTAAGCATGATGAATATTTAAATAATTTTTAAACCTAAGTAGGCACGGGACACGAGGTTCACGCATATAAGTAATACGTATACGTGCGATAGTAAGCAACAATTTTATTTGATAAGCAAGTTGATAATGGAAAGAATCTAAAACTCGAATACCCGGGGGACGCGAATTCTGCGTAGAAGGGGGAGAACGGCGAGAGTACGAAAAAAAAAGACTTGTTAATAAAATAATCTGAAAAATATATACACGGGGGACGTCAGTGCCCCGAAGAAGAGGTAGACGCGCGCGTCAGACAGAAAGCAAGTTGATAATAGATAAAACTAAAACTCAATACTCGGGGGACGCATTTTTGCGGTAGATGAGGTAGACGCACGCGTAAGACAGAAAGCAAGTTGATAATGAAAAGAATCCAAAACCCTAAATACCCGTGGGACGCCAGGTCCCTGCATAAGAGGTAAACGCGCAAGTAAGACAGAAAGCAAGTTGATAATGGAAAGAATCTGGCATCTAAATACCCGGGGGACGCCAGTTCCATGCAGAAGAGGTAGATGCGCGCGTAAAACAGTAAACAAGTTGAGAATAGAAAAAGTCTAAAACTCAATACCCCGGGGGACGTATTCTTCAAGTAGATGAGATAGACGCGCGCGTAAGGCAGAAAGCAAATTGATAATAGAAAGAATCTAAGACACAAATATCCCGGGGACGTGAGTTCCTCGTAGAAGGGAGTGCTGCATGAGCATTCGATAGAAAGCGACGTGATAATAAAATAATCAGAAGATTGAAACCCGCAGGGCGTGAGTTTCACGCACAAGACATATATTGGCGCGCGTAAGACAGAAAACGGGTTTTCAAATGACTTTCTGTCTTTCGCGAGGGTCTACCTCTTCTTCTGGGAACTCGCTCCCCCCGACTATTTAGGTTTTAGATTATTTCCATTATCAAGTTGCTTGCTGTCTTACTCGCGTATCTACCACTTCTTCGGGGAACTTGCGTCCCCCGGGTATTTGGGTTTTGGATTCTGTCCATTATCAACTGGCTTTCTGCCTTACACGCGCGTCTACCTCATATACGAGAAGAATGCGTTCCCCAAGTACTGAGTTTCGATTCTTTCCATTATCAACTTGCTTTCATCTTTACGCGAGCGTGTACCTTATCAACGGGAAGAATGCGACCCCCAAGTATTGAGTTTTCAATTCGTTCCATTATCAACTTGCTTTCTGACTTACGCGCGCGTCTACCTCATCTACCGGAAGAATGCGATGCCCTAGTATTTAGTTTTCAATTCTTTCCATTATCAACTTGCTTTCTGTGTTACTCGCGTGTCTACCTCTTCTGCAGGGAACTCGCGGCCCCGGGTATTTAGGGTTCAGATTCTTTCCATTATCAACTTGCTTTCTGACTTACGCGCGCGTCTAGCTCATCTGCCGGAAGAATTCGATGCCCTAGTATTTAGTTTTCAATTCTTCCCATTATCAAACTGCTTTCTGTGTTACTCGCGCGTCTACCTCTTCTGCAGGGAACTCGCATCCCCGAGTATTGAGTTTTCAATTCTTTCCATTATTAACTTGCTTTCTGTCTTACTCGCACATCTACCTCTTCTTTGGGCAACTGGCGTCCCCCGAGTATTAAGTTTTGTATTTAAAGTTAAAAATCTAAAACGTAAATGCTAAACCCACCTACCCCACGCACAGAGTTAAAAATCTAAAACGTAAATGCTAAACCCTAAGCCCCTAAACTCACCTATCCCACGCACAAAGAGTTACAAATCTAAAACGTAAATGCTAAACCCCAAGCCTCTAAAGCCACCTACCCGACGCACAGAGTTAAAAATCAAAAACGTAAATGCTAAACCCCACGCACAAAGACTTGAAAATATAAAACATAAATGTTTAACTCTAAACTCTTAAACGAACCTACCCCACACAGAAAAAGTTGTCATTATAAAATATAAATGTAAAACCAAAAGTCTCTAATCCTAATGACTCTACTTTTGAAAAATTGACATTAAATGTACATTACGGTTCAATAATAAACAGATTAAATAAATCACGAAATGTAAAACCACAATACATCGCGCATGATAATATAATGAATAATTTTTCCAGAATAAATCGTAAACTTTTAAAACTTAACACCCCGCATATCATTATACAATAAGCACAAAAAACCAGAAATTCCTTAACTCTTCGTATTCTAAGAGAACTAAATAAATAAATTCAATGAAGTTAATGGTAATCTTTAAAAACTAAATCTCAATGCCAGACCTTTAAGTGAAAATCAAAGAAAAAAAACTACCGATATATAGACAATAATTCACTCAATACAAAATTTTCGCGATACCCTGCCCGAAAGTACCACTTTCGCTCCCGGCTCAGAAACGTGAATGTGGTATTTTCTGCCCGGGTATGGCGAAAAATAGTATACGCTCCACGGAAGTAAAATTGCCTAGCCCATATCTCGTGTTTGCCACTTAACACGAGATATAGGCTGTCCAAGTTTTTCCTCCCTAGGTGCGTAATATACTATTATCAGAAAGAAAGAGCCAGTCGAATATTCAAACGTTTGCCGCGTGCGCGTGTGCTCCCCGATCTCGCTTGTGATTGGTCAAGGTCGCTGTGTTAGTGCGCGTTTGTGCATCACCATCTCTTCCTCTTTTTCTCTCTCTTCCACGTACCTATACAATATACATACGCGTTCGCTCGCTACACGCGGGCAACTCATTTTGCGTGGAGTAGGTGGGTTTACTGTTCATGTTTTATATTTACAACTTGTTTTCTTTTACGTTTTAGATTTGAAACTCGTTGTGCATGGGGTAGGTGGGCTCGTGATTTAGCATTTACGTTTTAGATTTTTAACTCTTTGTGCGTGGGGTAGGTGGGTTTAGGGGCTTGGGGTTTAGCATTTACGTTTTACATTTTTAACTCTGTGCGTGGGGTAGGTGGATTTAGGGGCTTGGGGTTTAGCATTTACGTTTTAGATTTTTAACTCGTTGTGCGTGGGGTAGGTAGGTTTAGGGGCTTGGGCTTTAGCATTTACGTTTTAGATTTGTAACTCTTTGTGCGTGGGGTAGGTGGCTTTAGCATTTACGTTTTAGATTTTTAACTCTGTGCGTGGGGTCGGTGGCTTTAGGGGCTTGGGGTTTAGCATTTACGTTTTAGATTTTTAACTCTTTGTGCTTGGGGTAGGTGGATTTAGGGGTTTAGCATTTACGTTTTACATTTTTAACTATTTGTCCGTGGGGTATAGGTGGGTTTAGCATTTACGTTTTAGATTTTTAACTCTTTGTGCGTGGGGTAGGTGGGTTTAGGGGCTTGAGATTTAGCATTTACGTTTTAGATTTTTAACTCGTTGTGCGTGGGGTAGGTAGGTTTAGGGGCTTGGGCTTTAGCATTTATGTTTTAGATTTGTAAGTCTTTGTGCATGGGGTAGGTGGGTTTAGCATTTACGTTTTAGATTTTTAACTCTGTGCGTGGGGTAGGTGGGTTTAGCATTAACTTTTAGATTTTTAACTCTGTGCGTGGGGTAGGTGAGTTAAGGGACTTGGGGTTTAGTATTTACGTTTTAGATTTTTAACTCTGTGCGTGGGGTAGGTGGCTTTAGGGGCTTGAGGTTTAGCATTTACGTTTTAGATTTTTAACTCTTAGTGCGTGGGGTAGGTGGGTTTAGCATTTACGTTTTAGATTTTTAACTCTGTGCGTGGGGTAGGTAGGTTTAGGGGCTTGGGCTTTAGCATTTATGTTTTAGATTTGTAAGTCTTTGTGCGCGGGGTAGGTGGGTTTAGCATTAACTTTTAGATTTTTAACTCTGTGCGTGGGGTAGGTGAGTTAAGGAGCTTGGGTTTAGTATTTACGTTTTAGATTTTTAACTCTGTGCGTGGGGTAGGTGGCTTTAGGGGCTTGAGGTTTAGCATTTACGTTTTAGATTTTTAACTCTTAGTGCGTGGGGTAGTAGGCGGGCGATATGAGGTCCACGCATATAAGGGAGTTCTGTAGACGCGCACATGAATAAATAAGCAATACAATTATTTAAATAATTTTTAAACCAAAGTAGGCGGGGGATGTGAGGTCCACGCATATAAGGGAGTCATGTAGACATGAATAAATAAGCAATACGATAATTTCAATAATTTTTAAACTCAAGTAGCCAGGGGATATGAGATTCACGCATATAAGCCCTACGGAAAAATCTCAGGTGAGATCTCTGCTGATGACTTCTCAGGTGAGAATGTGAGATCTCATGTTATTTCTTGTGTCAATTTCTCACCTGAGATTCTGCACTGATAGGAAGAAATATTTGAGGCAAATGCACCGGCTTAACTGTTAATGAATATGTATTTGAATTCAGTCAAATGCAGGTGTATTAACAGTTAAGGAATGGAGCATTTGGTAAAAGTAACGCTTGTGACAAAAGGCGATCGCGCATTAACTGTTAACGAATATTTTGTAACTGTTAAGAATTATTCATTTAGGTCAAATACTTGAAAAATTCGACTTTCAAATGAATCGCGCATTTGTCTCAAAGATTTCTTTCTATCAGTGTGCTCCATGATGCAGCAGAAACCCTACGTTAATAGAAAATCAGTTTCTTCAGTATTGGAAATCGCTTTTTTGGATGTTTTACCCCCTAGATGAAATAAAAAATGCATGTTTAGAAGGATTTTACACGATTTTTCAATTTTTACAAATTTGGTACATGAGATCTCACCTGAGATCTCACCTGGAATCTGAGATGAAATCTGAATCTGAGAATTCAGGTGAGATCAGGTGAGATCTTAGGTTACATCTGAGGTGAGATCTCATGTACAAAATTTGTAAAAATTGATAATTTGTGTAAAATCCTTCTAAACATGCATTTTGGAGTTTTTCTAGGGGTAAAACATCCTAACAGATGAGACTGAAGTTAGCAGCCGCTTCCAGCAGCCAGTTCGAATTTTCCCATTTTTGAAACATACAATGGTTTATTGATGGTTTTTTACTATAGAACAATAAAGTATGATTAAATAAAGCCAAAATATACAAAATTAATTACTCAATTGTTTAAACAATCAAATATATGAAAAAAGGTCTAGTGCCTCAAAACTCATATACACTCACGAAACCGCAGCACAGACTCGTTAACAAATGAATATACACACTCCCAAAATCTGTAGAAAATTGCTAAAACAGTATCGTGACATGAACATGCTTAATTGTTTATTTATAAGTCTGTAATTGCAAAATTCGAGACCACTGCCGGCCGATTACGCTCGCCTTTCGGCTGTCAAAAAAACTAAGCCTGTTCATTGTCTGCAAATGGATACACAGACCCCAAAGGAGCCCACAAATTTGTTAAGAAAGTTATAAAAAATGAACACCTTCCATTATTTATTTCTAAGCGATTTATTTCAAAATTCGAACCGGCTGCTAGCATATCGGCTCCGTTTTTAGACTGCCAAAATAAAACTACGGCTGTTAATTTTCTATCAATGGATATATACAGACTCCTAATGAGCCCAAAATGTTGCGCAGAAAGTTATAAAAAATGAACACCTTTCATTATTTATTTATAAGCGTTTTATTGCAAAATTCGAGCCGGCTGCTAGCGTATCGGCTCCGTTTTTCGACTGCAAAAATGAAACTAGCCCTGTTAATTCTCTATAAATTGGTATATATACTCTTAATATCCCCAAAATGTTGGTTAGGAAGTTGGTTACCCGGTTGAAAGGATCTGATAAAACCAGATAAAAAGGGTGCAAATACCTAATAACCTATGCGATTTTTGCACCCCAATATGCAAATTCTTATGAGTTTTTATAAGACCTTCTCAACCGGGTAGGAATCTGGGTTTATCAGAAGTCTGTATATCCATTTATAGAAAATGAACAGGCCCAGTTTCATTTTAGCAGTCGAAAAACGGAGCCGATCCGCTAGCAGCCGGTTCGAATTTTGCAATAAAATGATTATAAATAAATAATAGAAGGTTTTACTTTTTTATAACTTTTTGAGCAACATTCTGGGCTCATTAGGAGTCTGCATATCCAGTTATAGAGAATGAACAGGCCTAGTTTTTTTTAGTAGTCGAAAAACGCCGGAAACGGAGCCGATACGCTAGCAGCCGGCTCGAATTTTGCAATAACACGCTTATAAATAAATAATGGAAGGTGTTCATTTTTTATAACTTTCTGAGCAATATTCTGGGCTCATTAGGAGTCTGTATATCCATTTGTAGACAATTAACAGTCTTACTTTTTTTTCAGCCGTCTCGAATTTGGCAGTTACGGACTTATAAATAAACAATTAAGCATGTTCATGTCACGATACTTCTTTAGCAATTTTCTAAAGATTTTGGGAGTATGTATATTCATTTATTAACGAGTCTGTGTTGCGGTTTTGTGAGTGTATATGAGTTTTGAGGCACTAGACCTTTTTTTCATATATTTTGATTGTTTAAACAATTGAGTAATTAATTTTGTATATTTTGGCTTTATTTAATCATACTTTATTGTTCTATAGTGAAAAATCTATCAATAAAGCATTGTATGTTTCAATAATGAGAGATAGTTCTTTTTGATTGAGAACCACTGCAAAATTCGAACTGGCTGCTGGAAGCGGCTGCTAACTTCAGTCTCATTCTCATGTGAGAAATTGACACAAGAAATAATATGACATCTTACCTGAGAAGTCACCTAAGATCTCACCTGAGATTTTTCAGTAGGGAGGTAATTGCGTGGACATGCAACAGTAAGCAATACGATTATTGAAATAATTTTTAAACCAAAGTAGCGGAGATATGAGGTCCACGCATATGAGGGAATTGCGTAGACGTGGAAAAATAAGCACAACAATTATTTAAATAATTTGGAAACCGAAGCAAGCGGTTGGCGCGATGTCCACGTATATATAAGGGGTCACGGAGAGATGCAACAGTGAGCAAAACCATTATTTCAAAAATTTTTAATCTCGAATAACAGGGGGGTATGAGGTTCACGTATATGAGGCAATAACGTAGACATGCAACAGTAAGCAAGAGAATTATTTAAATAAATTTTAAAACCACTCATCCAAGGGTTGTGAGGTTCACGCATATGAGAGATTTACGTAGATATGCAACAGTAATAATGAAAATTATTTAAGTAATTTTAAAACTAAAGTATCCGGAGGATATGCGGTCCACGCATATAAGAGTATTGCGTAGACATGCAACAGTAAGCAAGACGATTATTTAAATAATTTTGAAACTTAAGTGAGCGGGGGAAGTAAGGTCCACGCATATATAAGGGACCCCCTACTTGTTCAAAATTATTTAAATAATCGTCTTTCTTACTGTTACACGTCTACATACTTCCCTTATATGCGTGGACCTCATAGCACCCGTCTACTGTTGTTTACAAATTATTTAAATAATTGTTTTGCCTACTGTTGCACGTCTACATTCTTCCCTTATATGCGTGGGTCTCCCATCCTCTGGCTACTTAAGTTGAAAAATTGTTTAAACAATCGTCTTGTACGTCTACGTGACTTCTTTATATGCGTGGGTCTCATATATCCCGGTTACTTGGAGGTCGCAAAAATCGTGCATGTGTTACAAAATATAAGTATATTGTGTATCTAGGGCGCAAAGTGGGCCTTTTTAGACCTAGTGTGGATTTTGCAGTACGAGTCGCAGGTGAGCTAGCACGAGCCGAAGGCGAGTGCGTTTGCGAATTTAATAGAAAATATTTAATAGAAGAATTATTATATAGAATATATCTAGAATGAAATATTGGTTCCAAAAATGTGGCAAGTATCTTAATAGGAAGCTTACGTCAAATATTTCAATAAATTTTGTGCGACAAAGAAATTCAGTTTCAGAAATACCATAATTTTAAATATCAAATATTTCAAACAGTAACCACATAATCTTGGTCAAATTTGACGCAGACATTGATTATATCCCAAATAAAATAGTCCATAAATTTCAAGCTGATACATGCAGTCGTCATTTAGAAATTACGATTATCAAAAAAACCAAAAAAGTTTTAACCTTAAATATCTCTAAAAATCATGAGACAATTCTTTTACCTAAAGGACTTATACGATAAATACATAAACTCTACATTTCCGCAAACTTTCGATATGGATTACACCAAATTTTTCTGTAGTTATCATGCGACAAAGAAAATGACTTTGTAAAGTACTAAAATTTTAAATATCAAATATCTCAAAAAGTATTGAAACGATTGTTACGAGTGAGAGCTCGCAACTAAATAAATAAATGGAGGACAACTCGATAAAAAAACGGCACGGCGTGACTCGACGGGGTCTTGAACCCCGGACCTTTCGTTTTCGCGACGAGTGCTCTGACCACTGAGCTACCGAAGGCGGTGCACGTTTAATTAGTTGTAAGTTAAGACATACCTAAGGTTCATGCAGCAGTTCATCGAATTCCGTTCATCCGTTCAAGAGTTATGATGGGGACAAAATTTGGTTTCATAAATACATAGACTGAGAACAAAATTTATGAAAAATAATAAATTGTTTTGTAAAAATTACCATACTTTCGGGTAAAGCCACCAAAGACTGTAAAAATGCAAAAACTTAGCGTACTTTAGGGTAAATGTTGCTAGGAATATAGTAAAATTTGCTATACATTATAGTAATTTTTAGAAAGGTCATTTTTAGAAAAGAATTTATAATTTTTCATAAATTTTTTTTTCAGTGTACATACATACGTACATACGTACGTACATACATACATACATTTTTTAAAATCTATTATTCTGACTCAGAAATCTCAAAAATCGATAAAGTAGAAGCCAAGATCCAGGCGTATACACACACATACACACACACACACACGCACACACATTTTTCAAAAACCACGTATTTTGATTCCTAACAATACAATTATAACATGTTTTTACAACATCTCAAAAAATTACTATCACAAAGCTTTCTCGAGGAGGAAGCAAAAGTGTCCACAATTGAGATTTTGAGAATAATCGATGATTCCCTTGGGTGATCACTCCTCTGGTTTTGCTTTGCTCGGTCGGGCAGTAAACCCACGCACGGGATATGCGGGAATCAAGAGCGATTTTTCTCCCTTACTACATAATGTACTACTCTCTAAAGTAGAATTACTAGAAAAATCACGAAGAATTAGTGCATATCGTCGGCTGAGAGGAACCAGGTACCAACTCGGGCGAGTACCTGAAAAGGTACCAACTCAGATGAGATCGTAAGAAGGTACCAACTCGCGCGGTCGACTTTTGAATTTTTTAGCAAGCTATTATAAGAGGACAACAAATATTCCATAAAAAAAGCGATAAAAGTTGAAGAAAAAAGGTTTAATTTGAGATGAGAATCGTTGAAATCGGTCGATTCTGTGCAAAGTTACATGCATTTGCAAGTTCAAAACATGACCAAAAATAAGCGATTTATATCCAAATTCACATAATTCTTAACATTCTTGTAATTTTTCGTACTTTAGAAATGCACGTAACTTTGCACATAATCGACCAATTTCAAAGATTCTTATCTCAAATTAAGCTTCTTTCCTTCTGCTTTAATCGTTTTTTTGTGAATATTTTTTTGCCTCTTCAATAGCTTGCTAAAAAATTAAAAAGCCGACCGCGCGAGTTGGTACCTTCTTACGATCTCATCTGAGTTGGTACCTTTTTAGGCGCTCGCCCGACTTGATACCTTTTTACGCGCTCGCCCGAGTTGATACCTTGTTCCTCTCAGCCGACGATATACACTATTTCATTAGGGAATATTTATACTAATTCGGCAGTGGAACATTTTCACTAATAATTAATGGTTTCTTCACTAATTCAACTTTAGAGAGTATATAAAATTGTACGAGATTTGACGAGATATAATAATACTTTATTCCCATCACCACTGTGGCCACTTCATAGATTTGAAAAGTTATTTTATATTTATGTGTTATAATTTTACTAGTTTTAACCCAATTCACCGTAAACGTAACAAATTAGACTATGTTACTTTATTTCCGCATTGTACGGGAATAAAGTAAAAGAGGGAATCAGACGCCACTTTGGCCCCGCTTTTCAGGCTATAAAATGGTCGTTATAACAGAGATGTGAATAAATAAATTTATGAATCAAAATTAGTAAGTATTGTTTATTGGAAGAAGTGTATCAATTCATTATGAAAAGGTTTATTTTCTATTTGATGTTAACGGGGACATGAAATAATTAAGAAATTATGATAAAGTGCTACATGAATTTTTATAAGTAAATGTATATTCCCAATTATTTTATGGGAACCCCTATTTTAAATCGTAAACGGATGATAACAGACCGTTATTCGTTCAAATCAGATAATAGTATATTACGCAACTAGGGAGGTAAAGATTTGGCCAGTCCAGAGCACGTGTAAATTGCGACCCGAGCCGAAGGCGTGGTTGGCAAACATGTGCTCTGGGGTGGCCCTCTTTATCCCCGTGTTGCGCATATGATTTTTCACCACACCCCAGCCGAAAATACCACATTCGTATTTTAGAGCCGGAAGCGAAAGTGGTACTTTCGGCCAGGGTATGGTGAAAAAAATTAAACTTTCCATAATGAATTGAAATATATAAATTTATTATGGAAAGTTTTATTTTGTATATACTTTTTTTCCAATAAGCAATACTCCATTTCCTTAGAATTATATAAGGATAATATTTATTAGTATATTGCGCAAATAGGGGGGTAAAGAGTTGGCCAGTCCAGAGCACGTGTAAATTGCCACCCGAGCCAAAGGCGAGGGTGGAACGTGGAAAACATGTGTTCTGGGGTGGTCCTCTTTATCCCGGTGTTGCGTATACCACATTCGCGTTTTTAAGCCGGGAGCGAAAGTAGTACTTTCGGCCAGGGTATGGTGAAAAATCATAATTAAAAACATCTGATATCCAAATCGAATAAGGAAGGAAAAAGCTACTGGTTCGTTCTCCAATTAGAAACTCGAAACCTTATAAAACGCGGCGCGCAGTAATTTTTAATTGTAAATAATATTTTAAGTATGATAAAAGTTTGTAAAAGCAGTAAAGTAGAATAGTACATTACGACACTAGTGCGGGAAAGTAGATTTTCCCTCGCTTCGCTCGGGTGTAAACGTCACACGAGACGAAAATCTACTTTCCCGCACTAGTGTCGTAATGTACTATAACCATGTGGTGAGTTTTGATAGTTTATGCCCTGAAGAGGGGATTAATTAAAACTCCCGAAACGTCGGAAAAACGGAAAAATATGTTCGGTGATTGATGTCCACCTTACCGTTTCAACAACAAAGTATTTAATCAATTAATCTATAAATTTTCATTTTTGTTTTAATTATAGAATACATACATATGATACATACGTGGATTCCAAGCGTCACTTTAAGTTGAAGTATAATATTACATTTAAAAATTAATTTTTCTAAAATCTAATTCTATAAATTGTAAAGTAATTATGGTACGGTTGTCTTACTAAAAGAGTTTACTACCTGTGGGCCACACTCTTTCAGTAAGACAACAATAGCATAATTAGTTTATAATTTACAGACTATCTTTTAGAAAATGAATTATTTAAATTTAATATTATATTCAACTGCAAATGAAGCCTAAAATTCAAGTAGGCATTTTCTAATCTAAAAAAAAATTAAAATCGATATGATAACTAATTAATTATTTCGATTTAATACTTTTCTTCAAAATAATTGCCAGTTGGAAAAAAAATTTTACTTAGCGAAAATGATCGGCAAAGATTACGGGAAACTTTGGTATACGCATTTTCGCGGAACTATGTCGGCGGGTGCTTCATCGGAAAATTCGCTCGACCGTCGACGGCTGTGTTTCCGAAAATTTATTGAAAGAAAAGAACATTGCTGAAAAACAAAAGAAATATAGTTAGTATTTTTTGGTTGCTCGGTGCAATAACGTCTAAGTCAGTTCAGATATAGTCCAATATTCGGATAAATAATATTCTAAATTCTATTTCTATTTTTTAATATTCTAAAGTAAAATAAGGAATTGTTAATTAAATGTTAAATAAAGAAATACAAAATGTATTTGTATAAAAGTGAATGGGAGAACAGACCGGATATTCGAAACAGAATCAGCCCTGATCCACAGAACACGTCAAAAGCTATTTGCAATGTTTGCAATAAGAAGTTCTGTGCACAATTGAGCATTTTACAAAAACATTTGAGATTTCATGATAGGGATGAAGCGAATGAGGTAAATGAAAATGTTGTTCCCGAACCACAGATTGAAGGCGAACATCAAAACTCTCCGTATAAGTACCAACTTCAGTGGGAGAATAATCCACACTACAGTGACTGGGTCAGAAGAGTAGAAGGTGATTCGAGTAGGGCATGGTGCGCGTTGTGCAGAAAATCGCTTGTGGCCTCATCATCCTCTTTGTGGATTCATGTGAAGAGTTATCTACATTATAGGAATACAATGATTGATGCTGGTAATCCCACTGGGGAATATTTACATAAAAACCCTAACTTTGATGCACAAGTGGCTGAGCGTGAGCTCCAAATAACTGCTTATATAGTTGAACGCAATTATTCATTTACATCTGTCGAACATCTGGTTCCCTTTATACAACACATAAACCAAAACTGTGACACCATTAATAATATAAAAATGAGTAGACAAAAGGCGCAAAAAATAGCCACACAAATCATTGCACCAGTACAAAAACAAACATTAATAGACACATTACGTGTTAATAAATTTTCTATTTTAATCGATGAAATGACTGACATAACAGTTGACAAATGCCTTTGTATAGTTGTTCTATTCTGGGATGAGAATAAGAAAGATATTGTCAACTATCTTTGGGATATGGTAAATGTGTATAAGAGTGGAGAGATGAGAATTATTGTCAATGCCGAACATTTATTTCAACTAATTAAAAGCTCATTTGAAAAAGCAAATATCCCATTGTCAAATATCTTGGCATTTTCTTCTGATACTGCCAACATCATGATGGGAAGAAATAATTCAGTTGCCACTCGCTTGAAGGAAAATATTCCAGGTATTTATAATTCTTAAGCAAAGCAGCTTGATTGTGTCATAAGTAAAAAGATATTAAAAGTTTTTAATTTAATTCCAGGAATATTAATAGTCAAGTGTCCATGCCATATGGAGGCTCTATGTGCCAATGATGCAATGAAGGTGTTACCGTCCACTTGTGAAAAACTAATTCATTGTACATATAATTATATCACAGCGAGTGCTGGAAGGTTACATCAATTCAAAACGCTTCAAAAGCTTAGTAACAAGGGTGCTAGGGCAAAAACAGTTTTGAGACCAGTAATGACTCGCTGGACATCTATTTATTACTGCATAGTCCGCAACCTTAGATTATGGCCAGTGTTGACTAAATTTTTTGAGTTACAATCGGCTGCATCACAAGACCAGCACAGTCAACGAGCAAGAGACCAGGACATGAATCCTCAGGAATTATATAATAATTACAAAGATCCAATGATGTTTATGTACCAACTTTTTCTTGAATGGACTTTGAATAAATTTGTCAAATTTAATGAGAAGTTTCAATCTAACAGCACACTGGCATCTAAAAAACAAAAACTTACTATAGATTTATATAAATTTTTCTTAAATGTCTACATGGATTCAAACTATATTAACTCAACACCTGTAGAGGCTATTAGTCCACATGACCAAAATCATTTTATACCTGATGATGAAATTAAGTTACCCGATGGTATTACAGCATTGATGAACACCTACGTCGATGATGGTGAAGAATCTGCCCAAAATGATCTACGAAACGAAATGATGGAATTTAAAATTAATTGTAAAAACTATTGTAGAGAAGCGGCTGCAAAAATTGAAGAGCGTTTTGATTTAGAGGATACTAGCACACTTTTACTGGGCTTTTTACACCCACCAAATGCTGTTAGCAGAGATTTTCACCAGCAAATGCCAGATTTTGGAAATTTCTTTACAAAATTTCCAAATATGATGCCTGCAGGTATAGATGTAGATATTATCAATAGAGAATGGACAAATTTATTAAAATTTAAATTCGATAAAAGATTTACATCAATAGAAGATCCAATGAGATTTGGGAATCATGCAAAAATTTGAAAATAAAAAACAAGAGCCTTTATTTAGAAACTTATGCAAGGTGGCACATAATGTTTTCAGCGTTCCCAATTCCAACGCTCAGCCTGAACGAATATGGAGCACTTATAATTATTTGAAAAATAAATGGAGAGCTTCATTCAAATCTGGCACAGTAAAAGCAATGATACAGGCCCAGGAATACATAAAGTCAGTGGGTGGTGCTACAGGTTTTACTGCAAATGAACAAATGTTTAATTTATTTAATAGTAAAATGTATTTATCTGATCATATTGAAGAAGACAATGCCTCAGAAGGGGATTTGTTCTTAGAAAGAGAAGAATATAATTTAAATGCAAATTATATCGAAGAATGTCAATTATTTGATAAACTTTTTAAGAATAAAGAACGTGGAAATAAGATTGATGATTGTAGTGATGAAAGTGATGAATGAATTATTATTATATTCTTAAAATATAACAGAATTGTATATATAATTAATTATAAAAGTAAATTTAGTATTCAATTTTAAATATTGGTAGCTGTAATATTTATTATCTAAATGTTTATAATACCTGCATGATGTAATTTTATGCCCTTGTTTGTTAAGTAATCCGTAAGTTTGTTATTACGTATTGCTATTTTTGCAGCATTAAAAACAAAAATAATGTAATTTTGAAATATAATGTAATGTAAAATTTTAAGTAAAAACTTTGTTTTTTCTTTTTACCTGCCTCCTTCGGATCCATCCATTATATTTCAAAATAAACAATTGGAGAGCAATATTCATATTTAACTCAACAAAAAAAATGTAATATCCATAACTTGAATAGTTTGACGAATGTTTGGCTTCATTTATCACATCAACTGATTCTCTATAGCTTTTACAAAACTTGCAACAATTTGTTAAGGGCAGCTGACACAAACTTTTTCTCACAAAATACTCTTTCCCATCCATTTGCAAACTCTTTGCAAGTAGAACGTTGCTGATATTTCTGAAACAAAATAATCACAAAGTATTTTGTTTCCAAATAAATAAAATTAAACATAAAAACATGATACTTATCTGACAATTGTTTAACATTCTGTTTTCATGTTAATAATACGAACAATAAGTTGATTTTAAAGTTTGGTGTTTTTAATAATTCTTCTGAAAATGAGCTGTGTTTAAAAGAATGTTAGGTTAAGAATACTACATGCTCACGTCAGCGTCGTCAGCAGACAGCTCACCGCTCACACGGTAATGCAGCTTTTCTCTCGGCTGGATTACGCGCGCGTTCCAAAACACATTATTTTTGTTGCGTCCTCCCGCTCTGATCGCTTTGAAGTTAGCCAACGCCGGGTGAAAAATTTTTTGTCTAACACCGCTGATGAGCATAGACTTTTGGATAAACCAACGCTGGTTTTTATTCGAGCCCGACTTTCGCTCGCTCTTTTTTTTTGTTTTCGGTCGCGCTTTTTTCTCGCGCCGCCAAAACACAGATAGATCGGAACACGCGCGCACCCGCGCATGTCCTGTGTATCTTTCTTCCTATTGCTCTTTTTACTCGATATCAATTGATTAAGCACTAGAGAAGAGAACAAGAGAGAGTAGAATAGGAAAAGAGATGATTGTACGGCAACGAAGATATTTTTGGTTTATTGCTGGAGTACATTTATCATTGAGTTATTCAGGCACTGAAAAATTCCAGCTTTAAATTGGTTTTTCGAGCAGAACGTGTTTTAGAAAAATCGAAAGCTGAAAAGCTCGAAAAGAAAATTTGCAGAAAAACTAAAATTGTTGAAAAAAAAATTTTATTCTATACTGTAGCTTTAAAAATATATTTTTAAACAAAAATTACAACATCTTGGTCACTATGTGATTTCACTTGTTATTTTTTGATGTACTTGAACATATTTACGATGAAGACTAGAGAATAGTCACTATTTGTCAACGAGTTTTTAGATAGACATTCCTGGCTTATATCGACTATGCCAGCGTTAAAAGGGTCGGCAAAATTTAAGATAATCGAGCAAAGTGGGTTAGTGCGAGAATTAACGTCTGATATACTAAGGAGTATTAAGAGACCGAACTTTAAGAATGAGGTTGGCACTTAAATAATGGTGCATCTAAACGGCATTTTTATCTTATCCTGTTTTAAATATCTACAGTATTTTAAAGGCTACTTTTAGAATATTAAATTGTAGTAAGAATATCATTAAAGTGACAATTTTATAAGAATTAATATCTTACAAATTACTATTTTCTTATTTAGCAGCAAAGAAAGTTTCTTAAGGTAGTTCCTCACTCCGAAAAGGTGTTGTTGGAAAATAATTTTAGTTACTATGGCTTGGCCTAATCTGATCGGAGGAGTTCCGATATATGTAAATGAGGGATAGTTTAGGCAATAGAAAAAAATTTTTTAGAGCGAAAATTATATTTGCAAGTGCAGATATTGTATCGAGTAAATGCGGGAATTTTTGTGTTTTTTATTCGATTTTAATTAATTGGATTAAGGGCTCATTTGATTCCTTAAACAATTTCATATGGAGTTACAGAGGAAAAATGTTATATTCGATGACTCCAAAACTGTTTACAATAACTTATAACCTTACATACTATTTTGTATAAATTATATAGTTCTTCACGCCGGTCACATGAAATATTTCCGAAATTTTTCCTCGGTAACTCCAAATAAATTCGAGAATAAAATTGTTTAGCCTTTATTCATTAAAATCGGATCAAAACCAAAAAATATTCCCGTATTTTCTAGATACTATTTCAAACCGATAATATTGACACTTCCAAATACAATTTTTAATAACAAATGAACAAGACGAAATTCGCTTTATTCTTGGACAATATTTAACTAATAAGAGGACAAATAAACATTCCAATGCCTTCAGTTTTTATTTCAGATCGATTTGGGATGCGAGGATTTTTTCACTTGTTGATCCACATTGACAGAAAAACTCTGATTAAAATGCCTATATATTGATTCGCAATCGTACCTTCGTCAAGGTAAGACGTGTTTACGAGCGCTCTCGTACTTACGTGTGTGTGTGTGTGTGTGTGTGTGTATATTCGCAAGTGGAAAAATTTTATCGGAAAGTAGCTCTTAACAAGCTTTCACGGGCTAAACAGTATTCATTAAACTTGGGAATCAAGTAGACAGCACACCTAAAAATTTAGACATAAACATACAAGGCGCAAAAATCAAAAGAGTTAAAAGTACCAAATATTTAGGCATAATTTTCGATAGTTTCATGAGATGGAACGAGCTCATCGAATACATGTACAACAAAATTAAATATCTCATTTTCGTATTCTATAAGCTATTTAAACTCATGACTATTGACACCCTAAGGATGATATATTACGCCCTCTTTCACAGCATTATTTCATATAGAATAATAGCCTGGGGAGGAGCGTATTCTAACACTAAAAACTTGCTCATTAGATTACAGAACAGATTACTTAAAATAATCAATAAAAACAAATTTATAGTCGATATTATACGTGGTTTACAAAGTGTCTTGGAGCTCGGCTCCTCAGCCGAACTTCTGCTTTTTGCTTCATCTAAAGCAGAGATCTGCGGTTACCTCTGACTACAGAGACTGCTGCTATCTGCATTTCTGACATCATGACCACCCCATCAACGTCAAACACACAGAAGACTTACTCAAGTATTACTCAATAAATTGAAAATATGACCCCTTATGTCAAAATCCAAACGCATCATTTTATCTAATGTATGCCCAATCATTCCCTCAGCCATAATAGAGGAAGAATTACTCAAACATCACGTATATAAGAGCAGCAGCAGATCTTCCAAGATTTACCCACGTACTCAGTTTTCGGTGGTAAATGTATCTGTCTCCAGAAGATGATCGAGCCAAAAATGCCCACTTCACTATCTATCAACTACGACGGAACAAATTATTGTATTTATCTATCGTCAGAAAAATTGATATACTTCAACTGTAAATAAGAAGGGCATTTACCAAAACATTGCAGAAATCCTGAAGATAAAACGCAAAACAAACAGAGCACACAGGTCCCACCGGGTATGCAGAATATACAGAAAACGCTAAACGCTAGGGCACCACTTACTCAAGATTTAACTACAACCGATACAGAACTCTTCCAAAACATAATTAACGATGCAGAAATACAACAACCCCATTAAAAGACCACTATCTACGTCTACCATGACTTCGTCCGGTGCCAATGAATGTGAAAACAAAAATGAGGAGGTCTCCAAAATCAAACATCTTACGAAAAGAATCAAGAAAACAAAAGAAGAGGTAAATAGCTTAGTGTCGATATAATATAGCTGAACAGCTTGAAACAGCTAGAGAATTCATCAAATCGAATTCGGAGAAATACCAACTTGATTTCGACAATATTGCTAATAGTTTATATTTATTTACGAAACATGCGCTAAGGCCAACATTATTGAGATAGCTGAAAGCTACACTAATAATATCACAGGTTTGAACGAAATGCTTACAGGAATATACCCATTAGCTACAGACAGTAAACTAAAAAGACGCATCACTAGAAATAAAAAATTTTTAGAGGTAAAACAAGTTCTTACAAAACACTTTCTAACGACGAAATGATCACTGGCGAAACGCTATCTGAAATAAGCTCTACAGACCAACTCTACAGAAATAAGAAAACTGTAGCGACATCTAATTATATCTGCCATGGTCAACAATTTTGCTCTAGTTATTGTGCGACAAAGAAAAGTCATTTTCAGAAATACCATAATTTTAAATATTGAATATCTCAAAAAGTAACCGTATGATCTCGATCAAATTTTACAGACATTGCCTATATCGCAAACAAAAGAGTCTATAAATATCGCATACAAAATAATCTATAAACATCGCATACAAAATAGTCTATAAATTTTAAGCTGATACATGAAGTGTGATTTTTCAAAATCACGATTTTCAAAAAAACCGTAAAAAAATTTTAACCTTAAAAAGACGATTCTTTTACCTAAAGGACTTGTACGATAAATATACAAACTCTGCATTTCCACAAAATTACAACATGATTAAACCAATTTTTTTTCACTAGTTATCGTGCGACAAAGAAATTGACTTTGTAAAATACGAAAATTTTCAATATCAAATATCTCAAAAAGTAATCGTTCGATCTTGATGAAAATTTGCACACATATTATCTATATCACATACAAAATTGTCTATAAATTTGGAGCTGATACATAGAGCCGTTCTCGACAAATAACGATTTGAAAAAGGAATTTTGAAGCGATTAAGACAATTTTACTCCCGCAATCGTTAGACATACAAAACTCATTTTTTTCATTTTTCAATTTTTACGTTTTTGTTAATAACATATGTGGTATTTTTCACTGTTTGGTAATTTAATACTTTAAATAATGCACTGCCTTGTAAACGTTGCAAGTTATGTAAAATAATTAAATAAACTTTTTCAAATGCTACAGACGCGGTATTCTAGTAATAACATTAAAATAATAAATTGAAGAAAATTATTTTTAACCTATTAAATCCAAACACGTAATTAGAACATCAAGGCCTGATCTGGGCTTGGTAAGGCGTACTTCTATCGGACATATATCAGGGCCAGATGACGGCCATTCGTGTCGCCTTAATTTTATTACTAAATATTTTTGTAAGGCGATTGTTAGGTAAATTAAGGCTCTATTAGTCCGCACCGGAGCCATACCAGCGCCCCGTTGCGCGCCTTGCCGGGGGCCCTTGCGGCCAACCTACCCTGGCCCTTACGTTTACTTAGGGCTAGCCCTATTGATTTTACGTTCGGACGCGCTAACGACTTACCAACATATGTATTACCCAATTTTGGAACTTATATATCCATAACCATAAATTATACGCGCTAATTTAATAACAAATTATGCTTTAACCGGAATAATCTTATAATCTATTTAATGTATTTGTTTGCCTAACTGGCCGAAAGTACCACTTTTGCTCCTGGTGCCCAATCGCGAAGGTTGTATTTTCAGCCTCGCCAGGCAAAGAAATAGTGAACGCTCCACGGAAAAAAATAAAGAACGCCTCAGACCTCATGTTTGTCACCCTCGCCTTCGGCTCAAGTAACAATTTACATGCGATCTGGGATATTCTTTACTTTTACTCCCTAGCTAGGGAGTAAACCTACGTGCATAATATATTATTAAAAATATTATATATTAAGAATATTATTTAATATTTGATAAATGTTACCAATACCTTAAATTAAACAAGCTCATTTATTTATGTATTTATGAATTTGTATTTACGATATAATTCTTTTTCACAACCTTCCCTAAAAATATTACAAATAAACATTAGTTTTAAAAATTGTCTCATCATTAAAAAAATTTTTTTTAGAAAATATAGGTATTTTAATGCTCTTTCGAATGCTATTCATTCGATTCAAATATCTTGATCTTATCATTAAAAAAAGCAAAAATCAATTTTGAGAAAATCGAGAATTTGAAATAAAACAAAAACGCATCGGCAAATCAAAAAACGAATTTTTGATCGAGTAGAAGCTGAGATCCAGGCGTATACAAACACACACCACACACATACACACACACACACACACACACACACCACACACATCACATACATCACATACAGACATTTTTCAAAAATCATGTATTTTGATTCCTAACACCTCGAAAAACAATTATAACATGTTTTTAAAATAACTCAAAAAATTACTATCACAAAGCTTCCTCTAGGAGGAAGCAAAAGTATGTTGGATATTTGAACGCACATTAAATTGTTGCGTTTAGCGCTTGTATTTTGTCTCAACATTGCCAAGGTGGAGTGAGTTTGTATTGTACATGTATTTCTCTAAATTATTCCTATGTTGACATTGAAGGGGTCGATTTTTCGTTCACTTACGGACTTTTTACGCTTGAACATGTGAATTCTTACTTTTAAACTTTCTCAATATTTACCATGCTAGCTATGAAAATGTACAGAAAGCAAAGTTTATTAGCCACATATAAATTTTTACTATGCTGGAATAGGAGAATTTTTACTTGTGATATTGGACTTTTTCAGATAAAAGATAGTAAATATTTGGATTTTGAGGAGTTATGGTCAACTTACAAGAGCTACATAGGAATTTTTGCCGAAGTTGTTCTGTCAGTGCATAAATTCAAAGTCGTAATTTTAAAATTTCGCATTCAAGATCGTGGGGTAAAATTTCATGATTGAAATAAACGGTGACACCTGGATTTGTAACCGGTGACTACAAAAAGCTTCGTATACAAAGTTTCAAGCAAAAATGTTAGAAAGATCTGGTCAAACTAAATTTCTCGATTAAAAATGGGTATCTGATCTCTGTTTATTCGTAAAATTTTTATAATAAATTATAAGCATTAATATAGTACATTATGTACCTAGGACGCGAAACAGGGGATTCTGGCATCCGAGTGACAGGAATCCCCTGGGCGCCCGTGATGCAATCTTAGTGTATACTATTTTTTAACGGTTTGAGCGCGAAATTCGGACTTTCGTGCCTGTCTTCGCACGTGCGAATTTCATGCCCACAACACAGGCACGAGAAACTAAATTTCGCGGCCGAGGGGTCAAGAAACCCAATAAGCAAACAACATTTTTGGTGACCTCTTTAAAACTACTTTATGAATCCTTTTTCATGAAAGTTATCACCAAAAGTATTTATTCATATTTTATTCCAATCACGAATGTCCCATCATATAGTATCAAAGATGGGGGGGGTCTAAAGTTTAGACGACTCACTTGAAAATTGAAGTCAACTATAGACGTGCTCGGTTTCGATATAAGCTACTGCAGATTGTGCAAAATTTCGAAATTCTAAATTACGAAAATCATATTTTCGAATCTAACAATTCACCTACTGTCCAAAACATCGAATTTCATTAATAGAATTTTAATAGGGATACAATAAACATATTTCGAAATAAATCATTAGAAACAAGTTATATTTGCTTTGAAATCGTATTGATGAAATTCGATGTTTTGGACAGTAGGTGAATTGTTAGATTCGAAAATATGATTTTCGTAATTTAGAATTTCGAAATTTTGCACAATCTCCAGTAGCTTATATCGAAACCGAGCACGTCTATAGTTGACTTCAATTTTCAAGTGAGTTGTCTAAACATTGGACCCCCCCCCCCCTTATTTTGCTTTATTAGAAATATTTTTTTTAATATTTTTTACAAAATAATCTCCCGGAATTCTTGGTAACTACTAAAAGTAATCTTTGTGATGGGACGTTGGTGATTACTCAAAGAATTCTTTTACCCTAAATCTTTGCTTATTGGAAAGTCATTGCTAGTTAATATTAAATTACAATTTGAGCAGTGTTGTAAATTCTTTTCTGCTCCTGGTGAAGATAATTAATAGCAAATAAAATGCGCAATTATAAAATGTATGGACGTGATCCATCACATAATTACATAAGAAGACGTAAACTCAAAGTTTTAGCAAATCCTATGACAAAAGAAAGTACCATCCTCAATAATACTGTTATCATCAGCATTTTTTAAAGACACAAATCCTGGTTAATAATACTATTTAATGTTTAACTTTCATTGGATCAATTAATAAAATAAATATTTCGTTTAAAACTTCTTTACTGAAAACTTGTAATAGTAACAATATTTGTAGCCGCAAAAATAATTAAGTAAATAAGAAAAGTATGTATGAATGATTCTACTGACAACTACCTAATATTAATTTTGTGAAAATTAAACTAATGGTCAATGCTGTCTATTGATGTACTCCCCAAACCTTGTTAATATTCTTCATTGTTAGGTCGGGATAGAATTTATAGCGCGATATACATTTCTTAAACCGTATTGCTTATGTTATGTTGAGGAAAGGTCTGTCTGCAGCCTCATGACGGGCCCACCTAGGGCCAAACACTTTCTTCTAAATCTATAAATTAATTTTATTAACTTTTTAAAAATTCATCCCTTTTGAAATCATGGCACAATTTGTTACTCTTCGAATCTATCTTCGAAATTCTCCGAGGGTTGGACGAAACATATAGATTAAAATAAATAGTTGATTTATTTCTACCTGCCTCTGAGAATAAAGAATATTCCGAGATTTAAAGAATTTCGCCACCGTTGTTACACTTTTAGCTAGTTAAATGTAATACGAAATGTGCATGATTCAAGACGATGCGCTTATGGTTAGAAATTTCTCTCGGTGTGCGCGCGCGCAAATCACCACTCTTCCACACGCTCCTTTCAGCGTGTGGAAAAGTGGCAGTTTGCGCAGACAAATGCGTGTACAAACTCGAGCTTTGCACACGATCATAGGAAAAGAAGTATTTACGTATAGGGTGACTATATACACCAGTATTGGAACAGTCACCAGTTAACGAACATTTTCTTTATATATATGAAAATATCAAGCTTTCTATGTATTGTTTATCTAACATGACGATAATTTTCGAATCCTTGAAAATTTTTATTTCATTTTATATAAAGATTCTGCATAAAAGAAATTATCTTGTTAAGAATAAAATCATAATTCCTTCACTGGTGAAACGTATTTAGATGCTAAGATTGCGTGCTCCTTTACTGGTTTTTAGGAGATATTTACAGATTTTCATTAAATAAAATTTTTACTTTGATTCTTTATTCAAAATTTGCTCACCGACGTAAAGTTTGAACATTTTAGAATATAAATTTCAAAAGGGTTTTACTTTTAATCCATTTTTAAACCACTTAATTAAATAACAAAAGTTACAATTTCCTTATTCATTCCTTCACTGGTGAAGTCACCCTAGTAGGAAGGAGTTTTTGATGAAATAACTGATATTTCTATATTTCAAGGAAATAAAAGCTCCGCAAATCGCTCTCGAAAACGTCGTATCGGCGAGGCGTCAAAACAGCGTGAGGGGATGTAGTAACTTTGCCGCAGAAACATATCTGTATATCCATAGAAACTCGCGGTCGACGAGCTGCGGGCGCTCGAACGTATCTATTTTGAATAGAAAGTTCGCTCAATATACTGAAAGCACGTCTTTCTGGGCTGTCGTGTTGCAGGTGTCGTGGATAAGGAAGCGCGATCTGCACATCCTAACGGTGGGCATACTGACGTACACGAACGACCAGCGCTTCCAGTCGTTGCACGGCGACGGCAGCGACGAGTGGACGCTCAAGATCAGCTCACCTCAGACGCGCGACAGCGGTGTCTACGAGTGCCAAATCTCGACGGAGCCCAAGATGAGTTTGGCCTACAAACTGAGCGTCGTTGGTACGTAGTTCTCATTGGCGATCATGTCTTTTTATATTCAATGCACTGCCTGTCTTCAAATTTACAAATTTAGTCATTCTTCTCTGAAAATTTCACGCGGTATGCCTTCTTCACAGACAGACAATTTCTATCCATACAACTTTTAATTGCAGCTTATTATTTTCTGAGCTCTTTTCAGATGTCGCGTAAACTTTGTGACTTTTGTAATTGCGCTGGGAGAAAACAAATCTGAGTAGTGCTTATTATAACCTTATTATAAAGATGGGGAACGCTAAAATCGTTATTGTCTGGCAGAGATGGGAATAATTACAAAAAGTTTAATGTTACTAAAATAGTTTATTCACAATTAAAGTGATGAATGAAATTGCAAGGTAATCTTTTCTTCATTATCCTAAAATTATGATTCTGAGGCAAATTCAAATTTGTTCCATTTATAACAACATCTATAAGGGAGCTTAATCTCGTTTACATTGACTAGTTTAGATTTTAAATAAAACTAAATATGGATTGAGGAATAATATAGATATAATTTCCGTTATTTCTCCAAAAAAGTAACATAATGGATTTTAAGTTTAAATTCGGAGACCAAAAGTTGAATTGTTATTTCTTCTTCACGAGATTCCAATAGTACGTATAGCTAAATTAAACTCTACCGAACTCACTTTGTTCGTAATAACATTGTCTATTACGTGAATGTGAGGATCTGCATAACATTGAAAACTTTTGAGATCACACTGAAGCTTGAAAGCGATTTCTATATTTCTCAGTATTTCCATATGTACTAATACATCTAGTTCTGCCAATTCATTTCGAATAAGTTCTCTGGTTGAAATATAGTAGAGATTGAAGATGGAACTAGCACTAGATTTATTATTTACATCCAATTTAAACTACAGCCAAAGAAAAATTGGCAATAAACTCCTGGTAATAAGGATAGTTAGTGTATTGTACTGTTTAAATAAAATCCAATTGGCAAATTATTTTTCAATGAATGTGCTACATCGTATAATTTGTTTAAATATTCTTTATTGTAAATATAATAACACACACATATGTATAGCATTCGGTAAACAAACTTTTTAGGATACGTAAATTTAATACGAATAATTTACTAATAAGTAGCTAGTTTTACTGGGGAATTACCAAAAACTAGACATTTTTCTTAGCAATTTCTATCTACCGATGAAACGATTTTTCCAAAATTATTCGACCATTTAACAGATTGAAAATAGAAAGACTTTTAAAGATTTACATAAGCTTGTTCTTAACTATTTCAAAGGTATTAAAATTGGAGAGAAAAAGAAACGGTTAATCAGTTCTTTTAGTTAGGAAATGGCTAGTAGAAGGCTTGTTCTTATGACGAGGAGGCGATGAGACAGAATCTAATAGAAAAATATGGGTTTCAGTTAATATCTAAGAAAGGAGTGCTGAGAATGTTTTATTAATCTGTGCTTATTGTTTACGTTTTCGTAAGCTATCTATTACAATTGAATGCTCTTAAATGTAACGTCAAGTCTATGGGTAAATTTAAATTGAATATTTTGAGGTTTTGCCATTCTATTTCCAATCTATAAAATGGGCGAATAATAGGGGAAAACGCATTTTAACATGGCCGTTAGCTAGCCATTTATTTTAGCTATTACTGACTTTCTGATCATTTCGTGATAGACAAATTTCTATCAGGGTCTTGCAAGCTTTTTAAGCCTTGATGAGCATTTTTTCACTCAGAGTGTAGTTTTAGAAGAAGTAGCGCAAAGGCCAAACTCAAAAGCATAATAATTTTTTCGTTTCCCGCGGGAAAGTAACACGAATTATCGGGGCGGGCGCGCAGCGGGCAGAAGAAGCCCGCCTTTAAAGTAATTAGCGCAGAGTTTCTTTTGCGCGCTCGCACCAGCTCGGCCTTATTTAAAGCCAGGCGCACACACACAACGCTCTAATGAAAATTTCTGCTCTTGCAGTATCAAAAGCGAAGATCCTGGGCAACGCGGAGCTCTACATCAAGAGCGGCAGCGACATCAACCTGACCTGCATCGTGCTGCAGACACCTGAGCCGCCGTCCTTCATTTACTGGTGAGTTTAATTGCGTCAGCTAGCTGTCGCGCCTCGCTACCGTGCGTTCCGCTCGAATCCAATTTCCATCATCCCTCCGGATTATGAGTGCGCAACTCTCGCTCACGCTAAACAATCGCAATGGGAGAAACTCTGTAGTGATTACTTTTCAACCGGCCTCTAGCGCGAATTTCCAACTTTTATTCGCGAGCGAAAGCCGATCGGATATGCCAAATTATTTCTCTTTCTCCGCTCATCTCCTTAACTAACTTTTTCTCAATTACGCGGGGCGTTACTTTGCCGAAGCTTTACGGGGACACGGCCAGACCTGACGATCGAAGCGCTACAGGGAGTCAACAACTTGTCTGTTTCATAGGCAGTCTATAGCGCCGAGACGGAAAAATGCGCATCGAATAAAGTTTGCCTTAATCCATTAGCCCCCGGGAATCGGACTTTTCACTGCCGCTGTTCCGGCTCATTTGCCTCCCTTCGGTGCTATTCATTTACAATTATCGCCCATTAGATTATTAGTCATTCACAAATGCTCGCTGCAATCGAATCGACTTGCCACGAGGAAACAACAACACCGCAATAAAATCATCGAGATCGTCTTGCTAATATAAATTTGACTAGTAAATATTGCCTCGATAACGACAGAGTAAGTGAATTCGGAACGATATAAAGTCGAGAGCCATTAGATTGAGAGCGGGAGAGCATCGCAAGTGAATATTTCATCAACTCTCTTGACAAACTCGCTCACGTACGAGCTGACTGCACGTTATCAAAATTCAATGACTTTTCCATGAGCATTCCGTTTTACATAATCACATTTATCGTCGGCAGTTCCCCCGGCCCCGCGCGAGCCCTAATTCACTTAGGCGCGCGGGTATATAAATTATTGAAGTTTATGCAGGCGCTCGGAGCTGCAATATAAGGAGGCGAGTAAACGAATCCTCTCTCTCTGTTTGATTGTGCCGCAGGTACAGGGGCGAGCACGTGATAAATTACAGCCAGCGCGGCGGGATCAGCGTCATCACGGAGAAGCAGACGCGGACCTCGCATTTGCTGATCTCGCGCGCTCTCCCGGCGGACTCTGGCAATTACACCTGCGCCCCCTCGGCCGCCGAACGGGCCAGCGTCCTCGTCCATGTACTCAACGGTGGGTGAGTCGTTCCGCAGTTACAATCCTCCCACCCACTCCCTCTATAGTCAGACGAATCGCTTTCACCCTCTTTTTTGCGCGCAGCAGGACCATAGAGAAAGAGAGACGCACAGAGAGAACACGCACCTTTGAGGAATCATGCATGGAGCCGAGTGTACACACACGGTTGATTGTGGCCGAGCACAAGCTGTTGAGCCGGATCGCGTTAATAATTTATCACTTCGGCATTGGGTTCTGGCCCGCGGTGAATGAGTAAACGACGATCTGGTCAATTATTCGATGCATCTTGATGTTTTCCTTCCGGCTACAAATAATTATGAGCTTGTGAAGAAAAAATAAATGTTAATGAGTTAATGAAAATTGATCGAATACTTCTCTTACACTTCGCCACTTAAAACAGTATTTCATTAATTTTTGCTAACGGTTTGCCAAACTTTTTTGAAACGATTTATCGTGAATTGGAAAGTTCTGTTTTCCCAAATTTAAGCCATCAATCAAAACTTTTCCCAAACGTTATTCTTTATGCGCGGATTATATCTCTGACATGGCCTGTCGACCGTATTCTTTCGGTAATGTTCATTTTTAGTCTGTGTATCTTAAAAAATCGGCCATTAACCTGTTTTACTTTATACGTATTTCGTTATTACTTTAAACCTTTCATAAAATCTTATATAACTGAGCTTGAACACGAAATTCATTTACTTAATTATGCCACGAGAGAATAATTATTTTTATCGTAACGATTATTATCTACCATCATTACTGTAAATAATTTAACGCATTCAGTGGTATTTTACTTATTGAATAAACAAAAATAAGTACTTTTAATTTTTTAATTTTATACGGTATATTTAATTGAAAAGAAACTTATTGTGTCAGTACATCTCTCTGCTGAAAATAAATAGATTAACAACAAATCGACATCTTCCCCCGAAACGATTTTATTTCAATTCGTGCAGCCAAGCGCAGAGCGTCGCGACGGTTTGCTCATTTCCTCTCGCGATTTTCCGTAACGAGAAGCCCTGAGAAAAAGAAGACGAATGCTACTCGACGCTGCGACAGCTATCAACAGATTTGGCGCAGCACTCAATTTAGCGCCACACCAATGTTTACGCTCCCCTTCCCCCCCATTTCATCGGCAAACTTATCGGACATTCAATCCGCTGACTCGTCCGACGACGGAAGGAGACAACGATGCACGCCGACAGTTTTTACAGGCGTTCCGGGGCGCCGGGATATTTTGACTTCCCGTGAGGGACTACCGAGAGATGTCGTCCGTAATTGACTTGCCGACAAAAAGAGATGCAAAAGAAATGTGGTTTTTAGGCTGGGTCAATTACAGCCAAATTGGATTGTCTTTTTTCTCTATTCAATTGTCTGCAATGCTTACGAAAATAAGAGAAAATGTTTTGCTCGAAGGATATATAGGCTATTCGAATAATAAACAGTTTCACTGAAACGAATCCTTTTTATTTCAAAATTTATTAAAACTACAACTGAATCATATTATGGAAAAAACATATTTAATATCTCTTATCTGCTCTCGATAAAATCAATCTTTATAGTTCTGAATATTTAGCATTATAAATAGTTTATAAATTGAATAAAAACCTAACAAAGGAAATCAATTTCCGTCTAACAATATATCTCGTATTAGGGTCAAGAGATTGTAAGAGTATGTGTGTGTACACTGGTCCGAGATGACGGTGCAGCGTGAGCGAGTTTCTGTGTTTCTCTTTCTTCGCGCACTCTCCAACAGTACACAGTACACACTTGGTCCCTTTGAAAAGTGACTGGTCGCCACAGCGGCAAAGACTGCCTTCGGAAAACCAAGGACCGTTCGATGTTCCTTCTCTCTTCCTCGCACGCCCGCCTGACCTCGATACACGCGGCCAGTCCCTTTACGTATCTACACACACACACACACACACAGTGCACACACCGACGTACGAAAAAGCGGCGTCCTTTCTTATTTCTTCGCTTTCTTTCGCTCTCGCGAACTGGCGTAAATAGAGTCCGACTTTATGTGTGCCGTAAATCTGACAGATACCGATAAACTAAACGGTAAAAGTCATAAACTGACTGGGAGCGAGGGAGAGTAGGCGCCGCTCCCAGGGCGCGTGCTCCGTTTACCGCGCTCGTGGCTCCTCATATCGCCCGCCCGCCCAAGAAGAGGGAGGGAGAGAGCAGAGAAGAAGTCCGGGGCGCAGAGGCAAACTGGAGAGTAAATGCGAGGCACGAGTGCGTATACGACGATGAAAAGCAAGTGGAGTTGAGCGTCCTCGGTGTATTATGCGTATTTATACAGAGGGGGAGCCGGGCCCCCGCTGAATGGCCGCGACAGCAGGATAATTGGCCGTAAACATAGAAACTCGGCCTTTAGCACGTTTTTATATGCGCCGGGGAAATAATTTGCCGCGCGCGGCGACGATGGAACGGCGAAATTTCAACGTAATTCTGCGCCCCGACTTTTTATATCCGTGCATTGCACTGTACACGCTCCCACAATGGCAGTTGTACTCTTGTCGTACTTTGTCCCCGAACGAGATTACAATAAAACAAGTTATTAACTTTACAGCTGCTTTATATTCAATGAATTTATGAATGTTAAATGTTTATGGCTCTTTGCGAGATATTTTATTATTTTTGCAGTAAATGTTTATTATTATAAAGGACCCAGTACTAGGACACTTTCCAACATGGATCTCGTGGTTATAATATTTAGAGAAAAATTAAAATTAAATAGCTTTCGACTTCTGTAGTGCTGGAGATGCTGCAAACGTATAATGCTCCATATAATATTAAATGTGTCCCACTACTGGACGCACAAAGTATTGGCTACATACACACTTTTAACATAACCACAATAACGAAAGGACTGCAGTATCACTCAGAATACTAATAGAATTGATGCTGCTATCATATTAACTTAATTTGCTACTATTACTCTTCCATTAAATTTTCCATTAAATAAATACATTATAGTTACTGCGAACATAATAAAGTGAGCCACCACCCAGTACATAAACAGGAGCGAGTAGATCGATCGTTGCGAAATATTGAATACAAGATAGCTAACTTAGCATGTAAGAACCGCAGCGTTATTAAATCCGTTTCACTACACACGTCACAACAGCGGCGCGCAAGGTATATATTTCAGCAGTGCGATGACTTCCTGCCTTAGCAGCACAAGAAGGATGAGGCGTCGTCGCGCGTCCCAAATACTATTATACGCGGGGCTCGCATGCATCTCTCTCTCCCGCACGCTAACATCGGTAATTTCGCCCCAGCTACACATTGTCCAGGTGCAGCTAGCGGAACATTTTATTATTCACAAGTCGCTCCTTTGTCACTCGATGCCGACGCGTACACGCGCGCGCATCCCTCGGAAATTACCATCGCTTGCGCGATGCAGCGCCTCGGCCTGGAAAATTTGTGAAGGTGCTTTATCTCGCTTTCGTATATATATGCGCATGCGCTCGCATTTCATTTCGGGATACTCGAAGAAAAGCGTGCGGCCGCAAAGTGTAAAGACACGCGCGCGGGGCGAAAAGTTGCGGAGGAGGGCGCGTATATAGAGGGAGAAGCGGGCCAGGTAGGGATTTGCATAGGACAATATCTCGACTGATTTATCCCCCACTGCCGGCTTCAGGGGAGGGAGCCAGAGCGAGGGAGGGGGAGAAAAGCCGAGGAAGAGGAGAAGGCAGACGTATTCGAAGGATTTATATCTTCGGCGCTTTACGGGCCTTGAGGAAATAAGACGAGAGCGCCTACCGCCGCCACGGCCGTGGATGCATACATCCCTCCCCCGCATATATATACATGTGCATGCGTGCGTGAGACCACACTACCGCATCGTGGCCACTCTTTGCCCGTTTTATCTATCTTCTTCCTTCACCCGCCTCTTCTTCTTCTTCTTTTCTTATTTCCGTTGCTACTGCGTGAGCTTTCTCTCCTTTTCTCCCGCTTTCTAGAATTCCACGCTAATTTACTTTTTCCTTTTTACCGCGGCCGCGAGAGCTGCTCGAGTCTTTTTTGCTCGCTCCCTTCACGGACGAGATCTCGCACGTTCTTTTTTTTCTTTCTCCTGCTTTCTCACTTCATCCTTCTTATCTCTGTTTCTCCCTGCACCGTTTTCATTCTTTCGTTTCTAGAGCTGGCTTTTACTTTTTTCTTCATCCTTCTTTCTACGATTTCCTTTCTTCCCTTGTTTCTTCCACTTCAATTTCGCCCCCTCTTGGATATTTTTTGTTCTATTTTTCTTTTTTTTTTTTTGTTTTCTTTATCTATACTGTCGTCCTGATTTGTCCATTTTCTACATGCATATTTCTTTCCGACATTTAATCCCGCACAGAAAAATTTTTATTTTTGTGAAACGCGATACTTCTATATCTGTATAGAATATTCATGAAATTAACCCCTGTTTTAGAATGTTGTGCATTGGACTCTAGGGACGAAGATAGAGCAGTTATTCGGTATATCCAGGGGAAAGAATGTCAGAAAATAATGAGCAGATAAAACAAAAAGTAGACAGAAAAAGCTTGAATTTAAAATTTGTTTCGTTTGAAAATATCAGTTCCTTAGCATGTTCTAAGCAATCAAGGATAGCGTAAGAAAATAGTAAAAAATTTCCCTTTTTTCTTCTAACGGTTAAACCATTTTCTCTCATGTCTTTGATTGTGTGATTATTTTTTTAGTGATTTTATTAGAATTCTTTAATTATATCTAACTAATGAACGAATAAAGGGTTTTCAGTCTAATAAGTCTTAAATTAAATTATGTCCTACATTTTTCTGAATTCTTATATACAAAGTTGTTCAAGTTTCAGCAAGGTTCTAGTTCCCTTAAATTTTTCGAAGAATCCCCATATCTTGTTACCAAGTCTCAAAAATGCAAAGATATGGGTCCATTCGTTTTCGCAGAGAAACATTTTACCAAGTTTCACCAAAATATACGATTCCATTAGGTTCGTCTAGTCGGGCATAAGTGCCCTGGTAAAACTAAAAAGAGAGAAATGTATGAGAGAACTAATATTTCATAGGTTATTACTCAGGTATTTGATAGATTGGTGAACTAGAATCACATAACATAATATGCATATTAAATTATCTTACGTAATTGAATTTATATAGCCTGTATATCGATAATAATTTGCCCATACTTTATGCAATCTAGGGCTCCATATATAGGTTATGGTACTATATATAGGTATTGTTCGTATGTCACCCACATATTATAGTATCCATACATTGTCCATGCTTCAACAGTGGCAAACATGTTGCCCATACAACAGCTATATTACCTTGTGCAATTTATTGACTTTATTACCTTTTTTACGCGGGGCAACTACAAAGAATAAGATAAAGGAAAAAAACATTTCTATACAGCTCTTAAAAAGACATTTTTTAATCCATTAAACTGTACATAATTCAGTATAATTTGTTTCAATCTGAGAAATGGTGGAATTGTAATCAGAAATGAAGTCAAATTTTTGCCCACTTCATGTGAAAGAAGCTATTACGTAGCTAAAAAAGGTTATATCCAATTCCAGCAGGGTAAAGTTACTTTATAATCTTGTTACTTTTATCAAAGGTCTGAAATATAAAACTTCAAAAGAGGACCGTTATTTTACCTTTCAAATTAATTGAACCTACTGTTCTGCTAAAAATAATTGTTACGATATAATAAAGAATAGGGGACGGAATCTATCGGTTAATTGAAGGGCCGGATGCAATAAGGGGTTAGCGCTCGAAAACCCGTAAAAGAATTGTCCAAGTGACTAAATTTTCAATGTAGCCAAATTAATTTTTAAAAAATATCACCTTGTAGGGAATGAAAAGAAGTATTTTTACCTAGAAGGAATTTTTTTTATTCGACTTTCTTTTTAATATAAAAATTAAAAACTGAAAATTTTGTTCATCTATTTTTAATAGCTTTCAAAAACATTAATCGTCCAAACTTGGTCAAATATCATCGAAATATTTTGAAATTTGACAGGGACGTGCAGAATACTCCAGCGTTGCCTATAGGATTGATAAAAGGATGTAAATCGATAATTGTTAATAATTATTTAATTGCAAATATATTGCGATCGGTAATTACGTTTTCTTAACTTTAACAGAGGAAAGTATCGAGGGAAGTTGAAGCTAGGAAAAACTTCCAGTGAGACATTTGTTCCTTAATAGTCTAATAAGTTTCTGACAAAGTTTCAAATTGATTTAATGATAAATGACTTAAATAGAGCGTTATTAATAAAGACGCGCGCTAGCAACATCGGCGGCGGGGTGCGGCGTGAGCTCAGACTGCGTCGCACACGTTTTCGCAGTGGCGTATCACGTTTATAAAAATTAAAGAATTATTACGTTATTATGTTTTGTGTGTGTGTGTGTGTGTGTGTGTGTGTGTGTGTGTGTGTGTGTGTGTGTGTGTGTGTGTGTGTGTGTGTGTGTGTGTGTGTGTGTGTGTGTGTGTGTGTGTGTGTGTGTGTGTGTGTGTGTGTGTGTGTGTGTGTGTGTGTGTGTGTGTGTGTGTGTGTGGGTGTGTGTGTGTGTGTGTGTGTGTGTGTGTGTGTGTGTGTGTGTGTGTGTGTGTGTGTGTGTGTGTGTGTCTGTGAACATATTAAATTTTATTGTACAAATTTATTTATTAACATACTAACAAAATATAATTATATGTACAGTGCGTTGACTTATAAACTGTGTTTTTACGTTATATAAAACATAATATCGTTACATAATAATTCATTAATTTTTATAAACGTGATACATCAGTGCAAAAACATGTAAACACATAGGCTTAGCTCATGCCGCGCCGCGCCGCCGATGTTGCTAGCGCGCGTCTTTATTAATAACGCTCTATTTAAGTCATTTATTATTAAATCAATTTGAAACTTTGTCAGAAACTTATTAGACTATTAAGGAACAAATGTCTCGCTGGATGTTTTTCCTAGCTTCAACTTCCCTCGATACTTTTTTCCGTTAAAGTTAAGAAAACGTAATTACCGATCGCAATATATTTGTAATTAAATAATTATTAACAATTATCGATTTACATCCTTTTATCAATCCCATAGGCAACGCTGGAGTATTCTGCATGTCCCTGTCAAATTTCAAAATATTTCGATGATATTTGACCAAGTTTGGACGATTAATGTTTTTGAAAGCTATTAAAAATAGATGAACAAAATTTTCAGTTTTTAATTTTTATATTAAAAAGAAAGTCGAATAAAAAAAATTCCTTCTAGGTAAAAATACTTCTTTTCATTCCCTACAAGGTGATATTTTTTAAAAATGAATTTGGCTACATTGAAAATTTAGTCACTTGGACAATTCTTTTACGGGTTTTCGAGCGCTAACCCCCTTATTGCATCCAGCCCTTCAATTCTGATTTTCCGACAGAAGTACCGCATTGATAAAAGAGACGAGTCGTAGGCGAAAGTAAATCAAAGTAAAAAGTTGGATGTTCCCCGTCGCCGCGCTAAATTAAACGAGCCCAATAGGCCATATTTTCAGCTGCTCAAGCAGTTCCTCCCCTCACTACTCCCAGGGCTCCCAAGAACAATCTACTCCCCCTCCCGTGCAATCGCGCGTGAAAGCTCGAGACCGGAATATGCCGTAATTTTCTCAAAGAAATTCCTCTCCCCATAACTTGAGCGAGCAGTCGCGGCGTATAGTTGTCCCATTGTTCCGAAACGCCGAGCGTCTACCTGCTCCTCTTTCCACATATTCCCCGCGAGTCGCGCGGACCAAATAACGCGCGCAGAGACACGCCAGCTCCGCGCCCTGGCCTTTGGAGGATATGATTACTTAGCCCGCTCCGCAGGCGCGGCTGCGCGCACGTACACACACGATATACCCGCAGCCGCGCGCACGCGCCGAGTCTTGCCGCTCCAACTTCCGGGGCCGGGGCGGGGAGTAAGGGATTATCGTCCAGACGCTGCCGGGGGAATCGCGCCGCGCTGCTGCTGCTGCTGCTGCCTGTGACGGAAACGGCACAATTGCACGTGTACCTGCTGCCGGCGAATTCCTGCGCTCGGAATCGATTAGAGCGTTCCTGCGCTGTGCGCGCGCAGTCCCGTCTTTAGCCGAGGCTTAGCGCACGGCTCGAAGAGGAAACAGACGTGCCACAGCGAAAGACCGCCCGAGTCTCTCGGTCTTAGCCTCCCCCCCTCGCGCATTGCGCCTTTGTTCGATAAATTTCTGGATTATTGCGGCTTTATTAGCGCGGGATAAGTTGCGGATTTATCTCGCTGCTTCGCCGGGAGCTCAGCGAGCTTCTAGATGGAAAAACAAATCAATTTACAGCACATCCTTGTTACGCTGGCTTTCACACCCTTGCTTCGAATTAACCGACGATTTTGAGCAATTACTCATTCGATTAATTGGAGGCGCCGGCGCGTGAGATGCGAAGTTAAACGAACTGCGAAGACAAAATCAACAGTTTGCAATAATATCTGCGAATAGGATCTGTTAAAGTACGTTGCGTTTCGTGTATGTGATGATGAAGGGGAAGAACTTTTTGCCGAGATATTTAGCCCAGAAATTTCATTATGTTTAGTAAGTTTTTTTTTACTGGTTTGGAAATTGCTATCGTATTAACAAAGTATTAAACTTCCACAGTTAAAAGTTTTTTTATAGCAAAGAAAGTTCTCAATGCTACTTGCATAACATTTACGCGAACATTTTTACAGTTTCTTCTTTGGACAAGTTGATTCTAGTTTCACGATGTAAAGAATGAAAATATCTGCAGTAAGTCTCAGATAAACTTTTAATACTACCAAAGTTATGTAAAATAACAAGTTTAATATAATCAGAAATACTATCGTGATAATGACATAATCCAAACGAATGCTATCAGACCTTTTAGAAGGATATTTTTCGGGGAGAGAGACATTAGCTGACCACAATAACAACAAAAGAAATGACCGACAAAGAGACGCCGAGGTGCAGTAATTGCGCGAATGTAGGACTAAAAAACGCAAGGTGCGCGCGCAAACGGCGTTTGGCCGAAATCGCTCCGAGCTCGCGCTATATGCGCCGTGCAGATGCTTGCTCATAACGACGGCGAGAAGTGCGAGAGAAAGACGGTGCCGGGATAAAGTTAGGTGGGGCGCGCAGTTTGTGCCCGCCTCCCCTGCCGGAGCACCGGAGCGAACTCGTCCTCGGAGTTGCTTCCTTCCGCGGACGGCCGCTCTCCCTTTTCCGGGGACTAACCCCCGAGCGCACGTATAGAGCCCGCGCGCTCTAGCCGCGTCAGCGTTCTCCAGAAAATTGAACGGCGCGCGTGCAAGTGCGAGCGAGAGAAAGACGGAAATCGCTGGAATCGCTACGGAGCCGCTGTAATTACCGGGGCGAGCTCGGGCAATTTTCCGCGCGCAAATCGAGTGACAGCCGGCGCTCGCAGGGCGGAGGTAATCGCTCAGCTGGCGCGCCAGCACGAACACGCGGATCTCTCAATTTGTGCCCCTGTTTTGAATGACGTGTAATTAGGTCGCTTTAACGCGCGCTGCGTCCGCGTGACTCCGTTGTACTGCACGCCTGTGTGTTCACTGATGCCCATACGGCCGTGGGCGTGTCTTATGCTCTGCGCAAATGTTTTCAATCTATGGCCGTGCGCATCCTTTTCGCACCACGCTCGTGAGATTATTTATCGCGTGCCGGTGAGTCCCTGTGCATCCCCATTTCCACCCATTTCCACATTCGGAATTGGACTCGACGATCAGTGTCGGCAATCATCAATAACTCATGATGGAGAAACCAGCTGTTCACAGCACTCGTGTTCGGTCTGCATTCGTTCCGAATTCTAATGCGACTGCTAATTCACGAAAATGTATATTTGACCTTCATAAAACAGATATTTTTACTTTTAAGAAACGATTTCTCTATTACAGATGGAAGCTTATACTAGAAGTTTGTTAATTCTTATTGTTAGTTTCTGATTTCTGATTCTGAGAGTTTGTTAATTCCTGATGTCCTTTGATGATGTGAAAACTTCAGAGCGGACCCATTAGTGAGATGTCTGTGATTTGCTGAATTGGCGCCATTATGGTGGTTGAATATGTTTCAAGTATTTATGTCACAGTCCGTAGACTTAAATACCGAAAACATATTCAAGTCATCTGGGCAATACTTTTGTAAGAGTATAAGAGTGAAAAATCATTTAAATGATCGCCGAAAATGGGGGGGGGGGTATTTTATCGGAATCATAAAATGTTAGATGAGTATTTTCTCAGAAAAGTAAAAAGTAAATTAGAATATCTTATAATAGAAAAGTAAATTTTCCGAATGTTTAAAAATGTATAATGTATAAAAATTCAAAAAAATTTGGCAAGCAGGCCATAATATTTTCATTAAATTATTTTTATATGATATTTGATAACAGTTTTTCGAATGCCATTTCTACCTAACGATTTAATTGTAGAAATTGCAGGGATTTAGAAAAACTATAACGTCGACAAACGAGCTCAAAAACGTATAGGAATGAATGTTTTAGATTTTTCTAAATTTTATTTCTCTAGTTAAAAGTATTTTTATAATTTTGTGCAACCTGTTTTCAATTTTTGTAGGCACAAATTTTTCTGATTTTTTTTTCAAAAGTAATTTTTTTTGTGATCTGAATAGCTCCTGTTTAGAATTTACAGTATCGGATTCTGAAAATATTTTAAATGATAGTATATTCTTTGAGAAAAAATCCATCTAACATTTTACCATTATGATAAAATACCTCTCCCCACGCAAATACATAGGTTTCCCATTCAGAAACCAGCCGAGGTACAGTTTCATTACCCTATCAAAGTGCTAGCTTAAACATTTTATAAATGAAAATTACGATATTTACATACTTCAGTGGTATTATGAATGGTATTCAAAATGGTTGATCTAATCTGCAACCTAAAAGGCAAAAATACTCTCATTTCTTCAATTGCTTCAGAAATTCTCGAATATTGATAAACTTTTTATAAGTTTAAAGTTTTATATCTTTCAAAGATATCAGTTCAAAAAAGTAATGCCTAAATTGCTAGATGTAATGTAACATACCGAAAGCTCAAATTCTGGTTCTGACATATTTCTAACTTTAAAGTCGCCATAGTGGATTCACCATTCTGAAAATCTTTATTTGATAAAATATTAGTAAAGCGTATGACTATATGATACTTTTTATTCATAAAATTTTCAAAAACACCAAGAGTTCGTAGAAAATTTTAAAAAATATGCTCAAGTTAACTGTTTTCAGCACATTATTTTGAAAATTTTTATTTCGTTAATATTTATCAAAATAAGCTTAGATTGATGATCAAAATAGGTCATTAAAAAAGTTAAAAAAAAAAAAAAAAAAAAATATAAATTCACGTTCGAGCCGCCATTTTGGAATAAAAATGGCATTAACATGAATATGAAAAAAAAAATTCTGCTAAACTAAAAAAAATATATTTTCGCACAATTTCAATGTGAAAAAAAAAATACAAAAATAGAAAATGTACAATTTTTTGGCATTGTTTCATTTCAAATCCACCATATGTAATTTTCTGGTAAAAAAATCTCATTCTAAGTCCTGATTAAAAAAAAAAACACATTCAAAAACATTCGAAATTATTACTCTTATTCATGTATTTCTTTATTATAAATATGGTAAAGAATTTCGTAAACAAGTTAAAAAATCAGCGATCTTCGACATTAGTTGATTAAAATATTATTTTTGTTATAGATCTAGCTTTGCCAAATGTTTGGGGCTAGAAATCTCAAACTTAAATTAAACTGATAGTTTCCCGACATTTATAAAAACATTAACATGAGCATTTTTATACACGGAAAAAATAAAACACTGTTATCACGATTCCCATAATGGATTTAACACGAAAGCGCTAAGTTGGTTTCAGGCAGAACGAGATAAATAAAGATGAAGCGTTTTTCTGAAAAAGAGTCCAGATTCGTAATTTAGATGAAACTTTGCAAGGTGCGGTTTCCCTTATCTTATAAAGTGGCTATGTAAAAACTGTTTTGTCGTTAGGATTTCTGTTAAAAGATATAATAATGCGAATTTTGAAATATTAACTGTTTTGATTAGCTATTGAATTTACACTGATATTTGCATTTAAATACATACTGTTACGTATGAAAGAAAGACGGTCGAGCTGAGCCCATGACAATACCAACTACTTTCTAACTACATATTTAATTTATTGCTATGTTGAATATAATAAATGCAATTTCTCGCGGGAAATATCAAAAAAGAATATGAAAATACATAGTGAACCTCAATACAAGTCAAACAAGCTAAGTAGTTTTAGTCAGATATAATCAGACTCATCCATTTAAAAATCTTATGTTGTAAATGGTATGTTAAATCATTGTTGGCCAAGTTTTCTTTGTTTATTTGTAACATTATTTATTAGCGCTCTAAGAAAATATCTCCTTAAGCGAGGAAAATATATTCTACAAGATTAATTACAAAAATAGCATAGTGAACAGTTTTAAACTATAACACATTGAAATATTACATTGAAATTATTTATGAGTCATAGTTTCAGTAAAATATTGGCTGACACATATTCACCAGCCACCTAGTCAATCTGCCGAAATAACTGACGACCAGATCACAGAGCCACCAGATCCATTCCTGTCACTTACAAGAAGTCTACATTCTATCTCGACTCGCAATTTACTTATAGGAGCATCTCTCTCTCTCTCTCTCTCTCTCTCTCTCTCTCTCTCTCTCTCTCTCTCTCTCTCTCTCTCTCTCTCTCTCTCTCTCTCTCTCTCTCTCTCTCTCTCTCTCTCTCTCTCTCTCTCTCTCTCTCTCTCTCTCTCTCTCTCTCTCTCTCTCTCTCTCTCGCAATGCGATAAACGCTGATTATTTATTCCTTACACGTTGTTCATATAATACATTTGCATCTTTCTGCGCTCATCACCCGGACAGACCACGAGAACCAGAACCCCCTCACACGTAACAGTTATTTTATCAGAAAATTCTTGAAAATATAATTTTATTCCCATCTCTACTATAATGGCCATTTTACAGCCTGAAAAGTGGGGCAAAAGTGGCGTCTGATTACCTCTTTTACTTTATTCCCGCATAATGCGGTAATAAAGTGAATTAGCGGAAATAAAGTAACTTAGCGGGAATAAAGTAACATAGTCTAATTTTTTACGTTTATGGTGAATTGGGTTAAAACTAACAAAATAACACATAAATACAAAATAACTTTTCAAATCTATGAAGTGGCCACAGTGGTGATGAGAATAAAGTACTATATGTACTATTATTTTGAATAAGCTTTGAGATTTTCTTAAATAATAAATTTAAAAATGAATTTTGTTCGAAAATAATGTTGCTATATAGACGAATCTATAGAATTTGTAACTTTAAGTATTTTCACTATGAATAATTCACTTTACAAAAAATAAAGGACGCAACTTTTTTATATGACTTGTTATGTTGATATAGCCTTAAAGAATGATATATGCTTGAGTGTTTACTTTTTTTGACATGCTGAAAACGTCGCGTACGAAAAAGTAATATTGATATTTCATATTCATACACGCTTTTCTTTAATACTGTAAATCAGTGAACACGTTTTTGCAGGTACAAAATTTTCTTAAAGTCCAATTTATTTGATTTTGAAAGAAGTATATGATCGACTAATTGAAAATATATTTCATGGAATGCCGAACTGTAGTTTTCACAGTTGAAAAAGAACGATAGTTGAAACTATATGAAAATGAAGTTACACTATTTCTAAGGTCTGATATTTTGGTGATATAGATGGCATACTTTAGTCTGATAGTGTATGTATGTTCTTCTATGAATAGACAACTGGCGTACTTTTCAAAGTTCGATGCTAAAAAAATTACATCAGTACGAAGTTCAATTTTATAAACCACACAATTCTTACATAGATATTTTTGCAAAAGCCTACATTTTAAACAAATTTAATCAATATTTAATTCAGTTTTTAGTTTTTGTAACGACTTTAATTGCTTTTATTCGTAGAGAACAGTGGATTACAAAGATAATTGATGAAAATTTTAAAATGAAAAAGATACGAAAAAATAGTAACGTGATGATACTTGTTCTCCAACTCCAGAAAAAAGTGTAATTAAAATCGTTGAGAAAAACGAAAGATTGAATTGGAGTAACGAAAAATACTACGTTTGAAAAGCATGCTACAGAATATTTTAAAATGCCGAACTCATGCCCCAAAATGCAATTAACTGTTGTAAAAGCGATTAACTGTTTTCTCTCAAATACCTAAATAAAATAAGACACTAATTATGAAATTTAAATAAAATTTTACAGATATGCTGTTTTTAACATGTTCCAAATTTCTTACAAATTGCAAATTAAAACCTACCAATAGTTGAAAATAAAAACTGTAGTATTATGTGTATCTTTGAATCTAACAGACGAACTTTGTTGAAAATGTAAACTTTTACTCTTATCATAAACAATTATTATAAAAGATATAAAATTATTTATGTAAAATTGAAATAAATACATGAATACATTGATAATAGCTTAAAAAAGTTTTCTAATAAAGTAGTATAAAATGCATGTGTCTACAAAGTAGTTTTACCTTGGAAGAGATGTATATTTTTTCTATTAAATATAAAAATTGTCGACCTGGAGAAGCCAGACCTTTACCGACTTTACTGCAGCATGTGATTTAAAAATAAATTGCCGTTTTATCGATAATCATTTTTATTCTTTGT